>CM059584.1:145380000-146580000 GCA_030407085.1 Trichopria drosophilae
TCGTCAAATGTGTTTTTCACTATTCTTTTTGTATAGGATCGATGCAGACCTGCAATATCACCTTTTGTAAGTTAGAAAAACAACGAAACCCGAAAAAGGAAAAGGAAATATGGTTTTAGTATTAGCTTGAGCAGTGAAATTTATGGCAGAACACGAACGGTTTCGTCCGTTATATTTTCAAAAATATTCAAGGCATGACGTTTCCACTAAAATAAACAAATATTTAAACTCTTATTTCTAAAACTGGAACTGATTTTGTCGTAGAAATTGTATTGTAGTATATATTAATTTTGGTTTGGAGTATTCGCTTCTCGTTTGTAAAATAACATCTGAATTTTCGGTATTCTCTCTTAATTTCTTGGAGTAAAAATTCACTCTTTGTGGATTGACAATTCAGCTACTATACTGAAAGCTTTTAAACAGTTAAAACTCGCTATTTATAAAGTGAAAACATACTCCGCGTGGAGTGAAAATTCACTCTTTCAATATAGTGCCTCAGTTTTCATTCAAAGACATTTAAAGTTGATTTTCGTATTAATATATAACACGATTAGTCCTACACAACTGCAGGATTCGAGTGTGTACGTGTAAATTAATTGATTATTTTCTTTAGAGCTACTAGCAGAAAGTCGTCAATTTGTTAAATATAGTGAGTCACATGATGGACGCACTCACGCTCGCATGCATACATGAGCAACATGTCATTAAGAGTTGATTATTGATAATTAGACAACAATTTTACCTGATAAAATTGTCTAGTGTAAAAAATATTAAAGTTTGTACGTTAAATAAGTCTTCCTATTATATCGAGGATTTTGCTGTTAAAAATTGCCATTTAATAATCTGATGTGATAAGGGATCGTCCATGATCTACGTAGCCTGTTTTTTTGACATTTTTTACCCCCCTCCGTAACCCATTTTATCCACATTCTATATGCAGTTTATATATAGGCCGTAGTTTATGGACGAGCCCTAAATTATGTCGTCGAGATGTGCTCTCTAAATGCGAATTAGCTAAAAACTACTAACTGTATATTAGTATATTATCTATTAGTAAAAATAAGTATTAATTGAATTAGTGGCCCATTTCTCGTTTTATAATTAGTAGCTCTTATCTAATTTACATTTAGAGTAGTAATTAATATTTGATAGTATTCATTTCAAATAAGAACTATGATAATAAAGAACATCTTTTCTAGATTTAAGATGGTTCCAACTACTGAACAATTAAATTAGAAATGTCCTTTTTAATAGAGCTAGAATAATAGCAATATAAACAATTTTATTTTTATATCTTTCAACGAATCATTTATCGCATGATTTATCGCACAATACATTATACTATCTATTAACGGCTTATAATAAAACAAAATTTGTTGCTGGATGTCATAAATTATGCGATAAATTACGTGCTAAATTATGTCATTAATAATCTGATAAATACATGAAAAATAATTATTTTTATAAAATCAATAATATAGTAATAAAACGTTCAGTATTCTGTAAAAATAGGAATAAAATATATTTAAGAAAATAGCGTTTCAGTCATCTCGTGACTTTCTTCTCGATGTATTAACCTCTTTTAAATGTTCATACTGATTTACAACGAACCCTGGGCAGGTAAAGAAGGTTTGCACAGATGAGGGCCTCGAGAGGACCGTTGTGCAGTATTCACAGGAATATTTTTGCGTGTTATCCCGATCTTCGCAGATCTCTGGCCGATTTTTATTTTTTTAATATTATTAATTAACCTGCGACTTTGAAACATTATTATTAATAATTATTGTCATAATTATTACTGTAAGAAAAAACATTATATTCAAATTCCTAATATAATACCGTTTATAGTTTCTGCGAATTATTTCTATGCCTTGTACGTTTCTGTTAAGTATGTGTGTGTTTTTGAATAACTCGACATAAACATTTATCTACCAGCGCAACGGTTACTTTAGTACGGCAGAAGACAGACGAAGTAAACAACGTGGTTGCGTGATTTACTCGTTTTTCTTTCATATTTTATACGTTATATTAATAAACATTATTCTTTTCGAACTGATTGTTTATTAAAATTACCAACAATTACTAATCTGGGTTTGTAAACACACGCTGCAACATTCTATGAAAAATTATTCGCAAGTTTGAACACAATAATGTCCAGCGGGGCATTTCATACCATTTCATGCTGAATAGGCTAATTTTCAATGTTAATTTTCTGAGCATTTTGACTACTGGTAGTGTAAAAAATTGTCTAAGAACACTTCTTACGTAATTGACCTCGCTCTACCAGAATCTTGTAACCCAATACTAAAAGAAATGGACTTTACGAAAGTTACAGCCATTTTAAAAAAAAAAAATATAGCTATTTTGTTTCAGAAATTAATTACTTACGAGGTATTGAATTTGGTCACTTCGGGTATAAAAATTACCCTATAGTTTTTCATCAAATGTCGACGTTTCAGATCCTAAGGAGCCCAAATCAACAATAAAAAAATTTGTGTCCGTGATCTTGTACGTACGTACGTCCGTACGTTCGTACGTCCCGTTTTTTTGTCTCACGATAATTCGCGAACGGATAATCATATTGACATAATTTTTTTTTTTAAATATGCGTCTTGGCATAACTTAGATCTGATTAGATTTTGGCGCAGATCTATCCGTCCGTTACTAAAAAACATTAGCCCCAATTAAGTTTCTTCGTAGTTTTTTGCATTTATTTTGTAAAAATACTAATTTTATTAAAAAATGTTTCAAACAAAAAAGATAGAGCATGGAATTCTCTATAAAAAAGGTTATATGCATTTTCTTCCTAAAGTCAACGATCATGCCATAAAAACTGGTTTAAAATGCTTATGACTATTGTCTGACAAAGTATTGAATTTGGTCACCTCGGCAAAAAAATGACCCTATAGTTTTTCATCAAATTTCGACCCTCTACCCCCCAGGGGTAGTCTTCGCCAGCCCCTCGGGCGCGGTGATCACCTACGGGCGCATAAGTTCTTTTACGCCCTTGATGCGAAAATAACTATTTCGACATATCTAAAAGATATCTTACAGATATCTAAAAGATATCCGTCAGAGATCTTTTGGGCACTTTCAAGATATCTTTGACGAGTTATATGTATATATATATATATTGGATATCTAAGATCATAACAATACAGACAGTAATTAGTAAAAGACAGTAAACATGTAATATGCATCGAATAGTCTATTACAACACAAGTGCATGAAGTAAGTGTTTTGCAACTTTTATTTATTAATACTTCGGCTGGCCTGAAAATGCTCATTTTCAATTTTCATACATATAAGAAACACTATATTGTTGTAACCAGCCCTCTCCGACTTCCTTATCGGACGAGGGAGCCTTAGCGATTGATAGTTCTACCGCGGAAGTTCACTAGTAGAGCGCGCTGCACACAATCTGCTCAAATTTAGTCAAAAGGAATAGAAAAATACATTGTAAAGTCGATAAGATTTTTTTTGCTTTCGAAGTGTAACGTCAAAATGTGTTTATGAGACATTTATTTTCATATAATATATACATTGAATATGTACATTAATATAAATAGTTAATTCCCAACAAACGGAAAATAATTAAACTAAGTAATAATAATATATATATGAATGTAAACAATGCCTCACATGGACGAAACATTTGTTTTTCTTCTTTCTTTGTAATAAAATAAATATATATAATAAAACCCAACGGATTAAAACAAATTTTTTCGAATTAAAGTATTCGAAAATCCACATGAACGTATTAGATCGATGAACTTCGAATTTGTTTGTGACGTTCCTCAATTCAATATGTCAAGAAACCGGATTGAAAATGTAATTTCTAAATTCGATCTTATTCTTTTTCGTTTGTTGAGTTCTGAAACATTGTATCGATATAATATTTCTGTTCAAAACTATTTTAATTTTATCATTTCCATTGAGGTTTATTTTCCATTAATGATACACTTCATCTGTGTTTTTTATTTTATCAAAAGTATATATAAAGGGAACGAAACCCGACATTACAAAACAACGTCCTACTAACATATTACAGAAGGTACATATTTTTGTGGTTAATTAAATTTTTTACTAGGGAGGAAGGGTAAAGACTGAAGAAACATAATTTTGTGAATATGTATTTGAAAATGCAGTATTAATATTTAGTTACATAACACAGTCAAGTATGAAATATAATAAAAACACATCAATCATGTCATATAATTTTGATTCCTTTAAGTTAATAAAAATATAACATTTTATTAACAAGGAAACAATAAAATTTGTAAAACAAAATTTAATTTCAAATTACCGAAAGAATAATTCTAAGGCATATAATAGAATATAATGCAATAATTTATGTTTCACACAGTTTACAGCTTTCTTTTTTAGCACATTTCATGTTATCTTTTTAAACATTTCTTGTCTCACAAACTGCCTCATCTTGGTTTCCACATAAAGTGTAACAGTATAAACTAATTTATCCACCGCGTTATATACATGTGTTTTACATGGAAAATTGATTTTTTAATCGCAAACCAATTCGTTTACAATTAATTCAAAATATTTCGTAGAACGACAGTGTTTTGTTAAATAAATATTCAATTACGTGTTTAAATCTGCGGCTGCTGTATGATCTATATCCTGCCCGTGAAGCAGGACGTACACAGCGCATTAGTAGAGAAGTTTGGAACTAGAAACTACAATCACTAATGGTACTGTAGAATACAAGTGTTTCATAGGAAGTCGGAGAGGGCTGGTTGTAACATATCTATCGAAGCCAATTGGACCTAAATATGATTGGACCTCCAAATATCAATATAATTTTATAATATAATTGAAAGCTGTTAGTAAACAAACGAGTATTAAGGAATAGCCGACTCTCTGCTGGGTCAAAGTTTCTGAGTGAGCGAAGCGAGCGAGGCACCACGCTAACACTAGTTTTGTTTCAAATGCTAAGTCTAACTAGAGAAACACGTTTGATTTTACAATATCACGTGAACAATATCTAAGTGTTGTTTTTCTAACATTTGATTATCACAGCAGGTTATAATACATAAAATCTACCGCAAAAGCGCAAAAAAAAATGGTCAAATACGATAGGCCGCAGAAACAATTATAGACATCTGTACGCGGTCCGGTGATTTACTCTAATACAAAATAAAAATAAAAATAAATAAATCTAATAAAATTTTATAATACTCTTAGAATACTTTACAATAAATAACGCGCGATCAGCAATTTTACAATATATATTTATACGTACATCTAACGATATGCTTCAATCAAAGTTATAACTGTAAAATTATGATATTTTTTATAATGTCACTGAACACCATTTTGTAATTTATTTTTCCTCAACGATATATAATTTTCTGGTAAATTATTATAATATTTAGTTGCTAGAAATTTATTGGTTTTATTATAAATTTATTTATATTATGGTTTTGTCTATCTATTTCCTTTCTAACCTTTGGCATTAATAATGATTTTTGACGAGTTTTTGATTGGCTAATAACATAATTCTATTTCATATATCTTCGTAACGGTTGGAGATTGATTTTTTACATTTATGATAGTTTTTTTTTAATATTTTGATAATCTTATTATGCACATTAATTAATAAACTCATAATAGTTTTATTTGCTGACCTACGGTCAATTATTTCATATGTAACTAAACTGTAATATAAACTGTACGAACAGATAATAAATTATTCGCATTGAGCAATTTATATATTTATATTATGTAGACCTACTATACGCTTGTTCCCTCTTAGTTTCCAATAACGCGTATATCAGTGGAATGGCAATATTACGCATTTCACGTTTGTTTGTTTGTTCAACCGTTCCCGTTATTGTAAATAGTTGGAAAAAAATTGACTGTACAGTATCAAATGTAGCATCGACGTACTATATTATGATCCCAAATATACAAAAAGAGCCATCCAAATGTGGGTAAACAGTTGTACCCGTTGTGATTATTTCGAGTTTTCGAAGTGCCATTTCAATATATAAAAGGAATAAAAACTTAAAATTTCAATATAAACGTAATACAAATGTCAAGAAGTTAATGCAGATTAAAACATATGAATAACGGAAAGTCCAATGTTATTGAGAGGAAAATGTTCTGTGGACTGTGGAATGTGGATTTTAATAGTTGTGGAGATTTCGTAATGGAGATTTTGTCGTATATTCGTTTTATTATGATACTACATTTCGTGGTTCTTCCTTCAAATTAATTAAAATTATTCTACTGTCTTGAGTTAGGTATTTAGTAGAAATTGAGGTTAATTTGAAGTTTGGATGCTGAGTGAATACCGCTAACACGAGTTTACTTTACGCACCGAAAAGACGATAAAGGTTATTTTCTAGCGGAATTGTGTCCAACACAAAAGGTTGAAATAAATACGTAAATATATAGACGTCAAGTTGCGACGTCGCAACATATTTGATTAATTCAAAAGCGGTCGAAAAATAAACATTAATTATTTCATAATGGTCCTTATTACGTTCAGTATTTAACGATATAAAGTTAGGAAACTGATTAAATTGTTCATAAAGGTTTATCCCAGCCTTAAGTTCATTATTACTTCGACCCAGACTAAGTCTGGATGAAGTATTGAATTTGGTCACTTAGGGCAAAAAAATTACCCTATAGTTTTTCATCAAATGTCGACGTTTCAGACCCTAAGGAACCCAAATCAACAATAAAAAAATTTGTGTCCGTCATCTTGTACGTACGTACGTCTGTACATCCGTACGTCCCGTTTTTTTGTCTCGCGATAACTCGCGAACGGATAAGCGTATTGACATAAATTTTTTTTAAAATACGCGTCTTGGCATAACTTAGATCTGATTAGATTTTGGCGTAGATCCCTCCGTCCATTATTAACAAAAATAAGCCCCAATTAAATTTCTTCGTAGTTTTTTGAATTTATTTTGAAAAATACACATTTTATTAAAAAATATTTCCAACAAAAAAGATAGAGCATAAAATTCTCTACAAAAAAGTTTGTATGCATTTTCTTCCTAAAGTCAACCATAATGCCATAAAAACTGGTTTAAAATGCTTATGACTATTGTCTGAAAAAGTATTGAATTTGGTCACCTCGGCAAAAAAATTACCCTAGTTTTTCATCAAATTTCGACGTTTCGACCCCCTACCCCCGGGGGTAGCCTTCGCCAGCGCCTCGGGTGCGGTGATCACCTATGGGCGCATAAGTTCTTTTACGACCTTGATACGAAAATAACTATTTCGATATATCTAAAAGATGTCTTATAGTATCTAAAAGATATCCGTCAGAGATCTTTTCGAAACTTTCAAGATATCTTGGACAAATTATATGTATATATACTGTATATATAAGATCATAATGATACAGACAGTAATTAGTAAAACACGGTAAACGTGTAATATGCATCGAATAGTCTATTACAATACAAGTGCTTGAAGTAAGTGTTTTGCAACTTTTATTTATTAATACTTCGGCTGGCCTGTTGTCGGGGTCGAAGTTTTGAAGATGCTCATTTTCAATTTTCATACATATAAGAAACACTATATTGTTGTAACATTTCTATCGAAGCCACTTGGACCTAAATATTATTGGACCACCAAATCTCAATATAATTTTATAATATAATTGAAAGCTGTTAGTAAACAAACGAGTATTCAGGAATAGCCGACTCTACACTGAGAGAAGTTTAGGGTAGCAGGTACCCTAAGCTAGGGCACGGGCGGTCCGAAAAATAAAAACTGCGATTAAACCGCGATTAAAAATTGTGGGCGTTAAAATAAAAATTTTTTTCTTCTGCACCATCTTTGTTTTAGCATTAAGAAAGTGTGTATACAACATCTACATAGTTAAAGTATTTAATTATATTAAAATACTCGATTGAAGTATAAAAATTTGTGTTATTTTCAGATTAACGCTTCCGTATCGAAAATGGTGCTAGATAGTACAAAATTGTACTAAACCTTTATTGTAGAGCACAAAATTTCCTACAAAAAAGTCAGTGAGGGCCCTAGTCTAAAGACACTAGTTTAGCCACAAATAACAACATAATTTCATCTTAGAAGTCAACGGTGACCGATCTATAACCTCAAAAATTTTGGATGCAACTTTAAGCATTATTTATGGCTAAACTGTTGACTTTAGATTGGGGGTCTCCGTGACATTTTTGTAGGAAATTTCGTGCTCTATAAAAAAGGTTGAGTACAATTTTATACTATCTTGCACCATTTTCACGACGGAAGCGTTAATATGAAAATAACACCAACTTTTGTACTTCAGTCGAGTTTTTTAATATCATTAAATACTTTAACCGTGCAGAAGTTGTATATACACTTTCTTAAAGCTAAAACAAAGATGGTGCTAAAGAAGAGAAATTTTAATTTAACGCCCACAATTTTTAATCGCGGTTTAATTGCGGTTTTTATTTTTCGGACCGCCCGTCTCCTAGCTTAGGGTACCTGCTACCCTAAACTTCTCTCAGTGTACTGGGTCGAAGTTTCTGAGCGAACGAAGCGAGCGAGGCACCACGCCAACACTAGTTTTATTTTCAAACATAAAAATTAATTATCGCGTTCAGGGCGAGGATGTCATTGGCCCTGCTGATGAACACAAAAATGACATCCTGATGCGAAACGCATATTTGGCAATGGTTCAAGTTTTAGCGCAAGAGGGATATTTTCTACTTTTTCCTTTTTACATTAAAACCCAGTTAGTTATCGTATCGAAAATGTTTCTACATAAGAAGATAATTAAGTAATGCACAGTACAAACAAAAAAAGTTGAAAATTGATCAAATAATGCATCATTTTTCAGTTATACTTTGAATATGAAGTTGCCATATCTTTTAAATGCATTCTATAACTGAAATATAATGAACACAGGCAAAAACAGTAAACTTTAACCGGTCATGTCAGTGTGACAGACAATTAGGTGGTTTTTAAAACCAAAAATACGCTGAAGATATTGCGTATTTTCGGTTTTTGATATTTGATGCAGTATACAAAAATTACTCCGTGTCGCACACTTTTCAGCCTGGACCTATTTAATTCGTTAAAATAATATAAATATTGTTGCGTTTGGCACATTGAAAAACTTTAGAGACATTTTTTAAACATTTTCTTAAAGATTGAGTTCGCTTACATATTTGTTCATACAACGTCGTGATTGTTAGGCACGTGTATAATACCACTTTTTGAAAATATATACTTGAGGAAATATTTTTCTCCATTTCCGAATCATTTGGGCAATATGCTTTTTTTCATTATGTCAAATAAATAAATACTTCAGCTACCATCATGTGAGAATCTGCACTGTTAAAAATTACGTGAAATTTAATGTATGATCCATGTCTACTGCTACATTAAATTTAACGAGTTTGTAGCATAAAGCCATCTTAACCCATTATCTGCCAAATGCACTAGAATTTTATCTCGAGTTCACCATTTATTTCTAGCATGAAACATATAAGGAAAAAATCGAATGTTCATGAATTTTATTGTTTCCAGATTACTCTTTCGAATGGAGATAAGAAAATTTTCAAAAAATTGTAATTCCATAATATTTTTTTGCAAAAATTTGTAAAAAATCATGATTTTCATACGTTTTTTTTCGTTTCTCCTAAATTACCCATAATCGTACACCAAAGTAACTTTAGTGAAACAAAACTCATTACCTGGGGATTCATGGGGTTGCTGATTACGAATCAGTTGATGGTTTTATTAAATTCAAAACTACGATCCAATATGGCGGACCCTAAGTATTAAATAATAATCGAGTTTTGTGTGATTCAGTATCTTTATGTTTTTTCAGTCGTTGATTCTGAACTCGTGATTACATTTTTGCAATTCAAAATGGCGGACCCAATATGGCAGGCGGAGAATATTAAATATAATTTGATTTTTGTGATTTTCAATATCCGCTTATTTTATGGGTTACTGATAACGCAGATACACTTTTTCTTGACAATATTGCATACAATGAGAAGAAATATTTTTATGATAATGTCCGCCATTTTGAAGCCACCATTTTGAATTTTGAAAATCTGACTACAAATTCGTTATTACACCTGCAACTAAGAAAAATACTTATATTCGGGGCTGAAAATTATGCGAGAGTATTTTGATATTGTAGAAAAAAAAACCAGCTTGGAGAAACAATTGTTCACGAATGTGGTAATAACAATAAACCTCGACTGTCCGTAACTGATCAATAAACACATTTTAGGCTATATTTCGAAAACTAGAGTATGTTCGGCTCCGAAAAATTTACGAGGGTATCTTGATAGTTTTTAAAAACAATTCCACGTTGCACTAATAAGAAAATATTTACAATAAAAGGTGTAGATCTGCTCAGAATATATATTTTATATTTAACCCTCCTGTGCACCAGTTTTTCTTTTCCCATAAGGGAACGATGTAATTTGAACGAGTATACTCGTCCTGGCGCACAGGAGGGTTAATAAATATACTTTAGGAGCTTTCAACATTTAACGAAATAAACGATAAGAGTGATGAAAAATCATAATGCATTATTATTTTCCACATTTTTTACCACGTAATTCACATTTGCCCAAATTTCTGTTATTGATATTTTCATTTCAGAAGTGACATCAGTTAACAAGTTGTTAACAGTAGCGAATTTATCGACTCTTTGGAAAAATATTGGCCAAACCTTCTTAAGCGTGATTTCTTCGCGAATCATGAGCTACTTACTTTAATATGAGGAAACAATCGGTGTGCAATGGTGAATTCGAGGACTGTTTCCATAATAACAGTCGAAATATGCAGTCGGAAGATGATTCAAATTAAAGTCGATTGGCGAAAAATTTTGAATCGAATAAGTGCTCAATAAATTTTAAAATAAAAATATACATTTATTGTACATAGTTCGCATAAAATCAAATTTCATATTTTTATACACCATCTATAATTAATCTCGAGTGGACAGTCGAGTTGTCCTGAAACATCGAGCCGCCCTAAACGCTTGGTTTGCGATTCTCCTTAGACATCTGCAGCAAAGAAGTCGTTGGGGCCCTTGTAATTTCATTCCTGGTGCTAGATGTGTCCTGCGCCTTGGCAGAAACATTATCATCTTGTTGTCTGCAAAAAAGAAAATGTTGAATTAAGTCAATAGTCGCAACGACATACAAAATAATATGTAGAGCTTAAAAGTCATATCCCTGCATTTAATGCAATGTAAAATGAAAAATATTTCTACAAAATTAAATATCGCGTCCAGGACAAGGATGATGTCAGGGCAAGGACATACCCGGCAAGAAGGCTTGCATTAAAAACGATTGAAATTTTAATGATAACGCGATTAAAACAACGAATTTCCAATTGAATTGAATCCTTGACGTGGCCAATAGGTTTTATTGTTGAATCATATTTAATGCAGGTTTATGTACGAGCCATTTTCTATCGTTTTGAATGACATAAAAAGAGATTTGGTTTCAAAACATTCTATGAGTTACGAAAAATGAATCGATTTCAATGAAATTTATCGGAATATAGATTTCATATTTTTCATACTATCTAATAATAGCCCGTTAAGATGTTATTCATTAAGAACGATTAAAAATGTGACGAAAAAGCGATTGAAAGTAGCGAATTTCAATGATATTGAATCCTTGATTTGGCCAATTTCATTGAAATTTCGTTACTTTAATACTATTTTCATTACAATTTTAATCATTCTTAATAGACGCCATCTTACCGGACATGCCGTGCTAAAGAGCTCAACATGGCATCCTGATGCGAAACGCATTAAGGCAATAGTTCAAACTATAAGCGCTAGAGGGACAAGTTTTAATATTAAATCCAATATTAGGCGAGTCATAATTTTTACATATAAGTATTTGAGTATTTATTGCGCTAGACGTAAACTGATATCCCAGTTACGTCATATCTTTGTTTACCTTTTCACAATTAATAAGAGGACCGTATTACCAAGAAAAACTTGATTGTTTACTTAATTTAAATAAATACGGTCAAGAAATATACCTATACTTATTATTAACTTCAAAAATAAATATGAATTCTTGACGAAATCGCATGATTTAATGAACATATCACGGCATTGCAAATACCAACTGCACATTATCATTTTAAAAAAGTCTACTATGAAGGATCATTTCTAGAACAATTAATCTCTGTTACTTACAGGATTGAAACTCCCAAAGACGTTTCGAATTCTTTGTTCTAGGTGCCTCTTGACCGAGGCGCACAGGAACACCATGCACTGTGTGTCCCGACAATGCTCTGCATGGTTGAGGAGCATCATCGTCATCTCCATACATATTTGGCATGGAGAGTTGATGTCTTCCCAGCACGTCTGCATATGGCGCATCCTGTTCTTCAAGGTCCAGCATACTGCCTCCTCGCATGCTGGACCGTTGCATAATTTTTATGATACAATTTATATGATACAAAAAAATTTTGTTATGGTGGATGGCTTACGAGGGTGACACATTAGATCATCGAGACGTACTAATAAATTTGTTCTGATTTCTTTGGACCGCTTAACGACTATTTCTTGGAGAAAAAAAAATCCTTCCTATAACTTTTCAACGGTCAAATACAAATACTTAAGAGCTTTTGCTCTAGATACTATAGTTATATTCATTGATTACAAATGAGGATAATTTTCTTGCCCATAGTAAAGTTGAAAACTAAATGAAGTACTACTTATTGCGACAATCAAAACTGCTGATTCGAATAATTATACATACGAGTAATTTTTTTTGGAGCAAATAACATTTACATCATCTTTGTGAAAGTTTATAACAAAATTAAATACAATTAAAATTATATTATTTTTACTTTATTTACAAAATAATGTGAAAAGTTTTTATGACTAAAAATACTTGAACTCAAAAAATATTTTGTTCAATCACCAATGCAAACAAATCTTCTAAATTGCAGGAATAAAAATAATACCGTTTAAAAACTCAAAAGTGTATTTGTGTTCATCGCAAATTTTATATATTTATAAACCTTCTCTTTTTTATAACAATTATTTTTAAATTCGAGAATAGCTCTTACGCAACAAATGATAGGGAACTATCATAAGACATTTTTAAAATGTATTATTTATTATATCAGCAATTAGAACTAAGATTATTGAAATCCTTGCATAAATATTAAATAGCAATAAATTGAAATTAGTTACTTGTACTAATGAGGAATAATATTAAGAATAATAATAATAATTTATTCGGGCATTATTTAGTCCTATGTATTTGACCTAGGTCTAATTGGTGTACTTTTTTCCGGAGAATCCAAATCTGCAATAAAAACTGGGGGTTCCTATTTAAGTTTTATTGTTTTTGCCCCCACTCCACCCCCAGGGGATGGGGGAGGGGGTAAATTTAATTATCACTGGATGCCCCCCTTCGTGTCGAACAACTTTCATCCGAAAACTTTTTTGATTCTGTGCATAGTTCTCGAGATATTTCGATGTCTTCAGATAAATCGGCCACCCTGTATATATCAGAAGAATATAAAAAGCAATCCGTTGGCCTTAGGTTCAAAATTATTTATATTTACGTAACATAGTTTTTAATTTTCTTTGTAGATATTCGCTATAATTAAGGAATCAAAAGTATTTTCATTAAGGGCGGATGACAATAATGACCTACAACGAACTTTATTAAGTTTTGTTAAAAAAGCATATTAATAGAAAAACACATTTTTGCAATAATTGCATATTATGAATTATTTAAGAAAAACGGGGACAGATTTATTACTCTAAGTATGAATAAATATATTTTAAATAAATTGTATTTTATTTAATATTATAAATTTTGATTTAATTCCTTTCGAGACTTATAATTTATGTTTACAAATGATATGTTTACGTTTAAAGTCAATACCAGTTTTCATTTGTATTTTTTTCGATGTCATCGCATAGGTCAACAAACACTTTAAATTAAGATAAATAAAATTATATAATTTTATTTATAATATTAATGTAATTTTATTGTTACAATATTATTTTACTATACAGAAAAATAAAACTTTTTAGTCGACTTCAAATCCAACCTTCCATTTTATGACTTTTTTGCTTTTCCTTTAGTACAGATTTACAACAGAAATAAATGTTCATTTGTAAACCGTGTGGAAATAAATAAATATATAAATATTATTCATGCGGACCTGATATGGACCTCAGATCCCGGGAAATATTTGTTGCTGACTGTAATAAAGAAAATATATATAATATCTTCAAAGAATTAAAAGATTCCTCCTTTATTAGAATTACTTAAATTGAGGACATGGATCTTAAAAGGGGTCGCGCTCTCAAATGGTCGTAAAAGTATTGTCCACGCGTAACAATGAAATCTAAGGGAGACTTTATTCAATAAATGTTGTTGACTTGAACTCGTCATATCTCCTCAAAAACTGCATGAAAAAATCTCAAATTTTCAGGGTACATGCACAAGATAGTGGCGAAACAGATAGGTGAAGTTAAGTTAACAAAATATCTGCCGAATTGTTAATAATAATTAACAAATGTAGAAGTAAATTTAATGAGCTCGAAAATCGCCGTATGCAAGCTATATCGAGAAAAAGTGTGTTACAAAATTTACGTTAGAGAAAACTTCCAGTGGGAAAGTTGTTCGTAAATGTATGACGAAGATTTCTGCAAAGTTTCAAATTTTTTGGAACTAAGATGCGTTAATTATACGTTATTATCTAAAAAAACGCGTGGTGCTCTGATGCCGGCGATTCTGCACGCTTCATTTCATACACCACATACAAGGAACATACGAAGAACAAAACATTCTGTATAAATTTATGATTGATATTGATTATAAATTAATACTTATTAGTTAATTAGCAATTTATATTAGATTAATATTAGATGTAATATTTTTAAACTTTCCGCCTCTTCTATTATACGACAACAATGTTTTACAAGTTCAAGCATGTCGAGTTCCGTGAGGAAAGGGAAGTCGTTTTGTCTTATGAAATATTGTATTTAATATTATAATAAGTATTTTTCATGACGTGATCAGTAAATTTTGTTTATAATGAGCGACAAAAACAATAATTCAAGAAGAACGGGAAGAAAAAGCCATAGCGATTCCTGTAAACCTTTGATGTCTGAAAGGAAATAACTAATCTGTGTTGAAAAAGTACTGTACATAAATTAAAAATACAACAAAATATTATTAAGTCTATAAATAAAGTAATATTAATCATAAATTTATACAGAATGTTTTGTTCCTCGTATGTTCCTTTTATGTGGTGTATGAAATGAAGCGTGCAGAATCGCCGGCATCAGAGCACCACGCGTTTTTTTAGATAATAACGTATAATTAACGCATCTTAGTTCCAAAAAATTTGAAACTTTGCAGAAATCTTCGTCATACATTTACGAACAACTTTCCCACTGGAAGTTTTCTCTAACGTAAATTTTGTAACACACTTTTTCTCGATATAGCTCGCAAACGGCGAATTTTCGAGCTCATTAAATTTACTTCTACTTTTGTTAATTATTATTAACAATTCGGCAGATATTTTGTTAACTTAACTTCACCTATCTGTTTCGCCACTATCTTGTGCATGTACCCTGAAAATTTCAGATTTTTTCATGCAGTTTTTGAGGAGATATGACGAGTTCAAGTCAAAAACATTTATTGAATAAAGTCTCCCTTAGATTTCATTGTTACGCGTGGACAATACTTTTACGACCATTTGAGAGCGCGACCCCTTTTAAGATCCATGTCCTCAATTGTTATTTAAATACCTGAACCGCAATAAGGCAGATCATTCCACGATCGCCTTCTGGAATAATGTTTACATTATATGTACTTGTTTACATTATTACCGCTAAACGGAAACGCGTAGTTATTTTTATATCAAGTAAAATGGAGTTTTGTTCATGAGGGTGAAAATTCTACGCCTGAGATTCAAACATTTTTTTTGTCGCAGTAGGCGTAAAATGTTTTTACACCTCGATTTGCAGGCTTCAAATGCCAATTTTACGCTTTCGTGGGCGTAAAATTTATTTTATTCTTGTACGGATTACCAGCAAGAGCGGTTTAAACTAACAGAAAAACGTTAACAATAACTTTCTGGTTATTTCAACCAGATAAATAAGACTTTCATAGTTTTTCTGGTTAAAATAACACTGGACCTCACAAAAATTCGTTTCGAGATCACTTGAATCAGAAATAGTGAATCTCATAGATTTTTATCCGCTGAAAAAGAATCCGTTATTCGATTTGGCCCATCACGTCAAGATTTTAAGATATCTGATCCGAAAAATAGTAAAAAATATAATTTATGGCAATTTAAGGTTACGATTTGTGAAATATCTGATGTCACGGGTCAAATTGGACAACTAATTTATTTTCAGCGACCAAAAATCTATAAAATAGACCAGTACCTCTGATTGAAGTTATCTCCCCTAAAAAATTGTTTTGCGTTCCTGTGTAATTAATCACTGGAGGTACTCCTCGAAAAAATTACACAAGTCCGCAAACATTTTTTTTTCGGCACAACTTTAATCAGAAGTGGATCTTACAGGGTTTTGGTCACTGAGAACGAATTCTTTGTCAAAGTATCCTTTGAGATTTTTCACATATCCTAATCTTAAATTGCTTGAATATATTTACTATCCCTCCGTTATAAAGCGGGTCACGCTTTAAAGCAGCATATTAGATGCTATTTCTCAAGTCGGCGTGATGGTTGTGCGGGCTAAGGCGTCAGTCTGAATTATTATTATTATTATTATTATTATTATTATATCCCGAAACTGTGCAAAAATGAAATATGAAAAAAGTCATTAATTAGATGACAAATCGCGTCTAGGGTAAGTTTATTGTTAACCCTGCTGATGAGGACACACAACATCCTGGTGCGAAACGCGTTTAACATTTTTTTTTTTACACTCAACGAAGGGATACGTTTCACTTTCTCAATAGTAAAGTAACATTTTTTTGGATATAAATATCAATAGAAATTTTTGAGTGCCGCATTAATGAGCATTGTTGTTACGCATGTTTACATCTTCAACGTTGTTTATTCTCGCGAAATGTAAATAGACCGAACTGTAAAGTGCCAAGAAATAATTATGCAATTATATATAACCTATGCTAATAATCGGTCAAGAAATTATACGTACTTAATGTAATTTATTACTATAATCGGGATATTTAGGATAACTAATACTATACTTAAATTATCTACGTAGACTAATCTGAAAAAAATAGTTAAATAGCAACATACGAAACATGAAGGGTTAATTATTCAGATTTCTGCAGTTTGAATTAGTTAGAAACGTAGTCGAATTAAATGTTGTGGCTCTGAAAAGAGCCGATTTCTTGCTTTATTGCCTAAATTTCTTTTTTCTCTTCTGTGGGAAGGATCCATTTTTTACGAAGTCCTTCCAAAATCTGGATTGGACACTGTCGTCCACGACACGTTTTTTAATGTCCAGCACCTTTCTTCTTGGACGCCGTGGCTAATTAGCTCCCTTGCAAAGTTTGTCGTTCACAACTTTGTTCACAACTATCGGACATTTTTTCAATGAACGCCAATCTTTCACGTTCTTGTTTGAAAGTGGTGTATATATGTATATCACTAAAAAGTTTAAACCGTTCATCAATATAATTCTTGTGGCAAACATCTGCAGGATTTGTATGTCGTTCGATGCTGCTCTTAAGGAGCATATAATCGTCAAATGTGTTTTTCACTATTCTTTTTGTATAGGATCGATGCAGACCTGCAATATCGCCTTTTGTAAGTTAGAAAAACAACGAAACCCGAAAAAGGAAAAGGAAATATGGTTTTAGTATTAGCTTGAGCAGTGAAATTTATGGCAGAACACGAACGGTTTCGTCCGTTATATTTTCAAAAATATTGAAGGCATGACGTTTCCACTAAAATAAACAAAATATTACATCGGAGAAACGGGCAGACTCTTAAAAAATAGAATAACTGAACACAAACACAACATTTATTTAGATGAAGATAAATATACAGGATTAACGATTCACCGCATGAATACGGGACATACTTTTGATTTTAAAAATGTTAAAATTTTAGCAATAGAACGTAATAAACATAAAAGAAAACATATGGAAAACTTTTTTATAAAGAAAAATAAGAAATCAGTTAATATCCGTTTCGAAAAATCAATCCTCCCCGATGTTTACTTACCATTACTTCAAGTTCAAATATGACAACAATGTAAATAAATAAAAACGGTAACTTATTGTATACGAAATAGAATGTAATCTGAAGAACTTTTCAGTTTCATTTAGCACGTCTAAAAGTCTTAAGTCAGTGCAAAAATCATAATTTTATATTTTTTATATTTTTATTGTTTTGTTTACCGAGTTTTTACAAAAACTCATCAGATTTTTTTACTCTTTTTCAGTTTTATCAATTTGACGTTTTTTATTATTTTATTATGGACTACGAAAACTTACTTTTAAATTCAAAATGAAGGTAAGCAGAAACAATAAACTTTTTACAAAATTATTAAAAATTATTTGAACCATTTTTTGTATTAAAAAAATTTAATTGAAAAGTTCATCAGAAAAAAGTTTTTATGTAACTATTTTTTGTATTTATATTTTTTTTAGAAATAAATTTCTGAAGAGGGCTTCAAAACAGAGCCGAAACGTTAACAATATAGTCAATTATTACATCTAGTCATTCTGACATTATACGAGAAAATTAAAACTAAGAAAATTTCACTTAAGAAAGGGTCAGAAAAGAAAAGCAACATAATTTAAAAATAAACAAAATATTTAACCTCTTATTTCTATTGGTCTTTTTAGATTCGCTACATATTAAAACTGGAACTGATTTTGTCGTGGAAATTGTAGTATATATTAATTTTGGTTTGGAGAATTCGCTTCTCGTTTGTAAAATAACATCTGAATTTTCGGTATTCTCTCTTAATTTCTTGGAGTAAACATTCACTCTTTGTGGATTGACAATTCAGCCACTATGAAAGCTTTTAAGGAGTTTAAACTCGCTATTTATAAAGTGAAAACATACTCCGCGTGGGGTGAAAATTCAATAGAGTGGTTCAATTTTCACTCCAAGACATTTAGAGTTGATTTTCGTGTTAATATACGACAGGATTAGTCCTATACGAGTGCAGGATTCGAGTGTGTACGTGTAAATCAATTGATTACTTTCTTTAGAGCTACTAGTAGAAAGTCGCAAATTTTTTGTTAAATTTAGTGAGTCATATTATGGACGCACTCGTGCTCACATACACACATGCTAAACATGTCATTAAGAGTTAATTATTGATAATTAGTCAAACTTTTTTACTTGATGAAATTGTCTAGTGTAAAATATATTAATTGTTACTGTTACAGTATTATTTAGAATAAAATTATGTACATTATTGTATGCTGTACCCGGGCGTAGGTTTTCTGCAGTTTCCCTACGCCATTGCACTATGAATGGGTATTTCTAAAAGACGGCTGCAGACGCACAAAGGTTAACGAAACGTAACTGAGGAATAAATGAATCTAATATTTAAATAAGTGTAACGTGACTTGATGTATTATGACCGTATACAAGCTATGTCTGGTTTCGCGATAGATGATGCGTGATCTCCTGAAGGATCTAGATAGGGATTTTCGGTATCAGGGTGTACTAACAGCCGAGGAGTGCTGGCACCCTGAGAGAGCTGACAGCCGGGGAGTGCTGTCAGCCGAGAAATATTGACAGCTGGGGAGTGCTGCCAGGCGAGGGAAATGAACAGCCGGAGAGAGCTGACCCCCGGGAGGCTGACAGCCGGGGAGAGCTGGCCACCGGGGAGGGCTGTCAGCCGGAGAGTGCTGACAGCCAGGAAAAGTTTACAGCCGAGGAGAGCTGACCCCCGGAAGGCTGACAGCCGGGGAGAGCTGGCCCCCGGGGAGGGCTGTCAGCCGGGGAGTGCTGACAGCCAGAAAATGTTAACAGCCGAGTAGAGCTGATATTGTATTTATTTTTGTAAATCGGAATTCTGATGGAGATCATGCATCTACCGTTTAAAATATTCAAATTAAATTCGAACCAATCGGAGACATGTCACGTGGGTGTGACAGTCTGGAATTGTTTTTCGGATCGACGTGGTTGCTAAGGACGATCGTTTTTTGCTAATAACGGGTCGCTACTCGTCAGACTCGATTTGCTCTTGGTAGCGTTCGTTAGCCTTTGCCGAATTGCCCAAAATATAAACGGTTTTCAAATAAGTATATCGACGTGTTTTCTTTCACCCTTTGTATTGTTAACATATTAATTGGTGCCGAACCCCGGGAGCTAATTGCCGGTCGGGGTGAAAGATATTTCGGGCAAATAGTGCGAACGTGACTTTACGTTTACAAAGACCTTTGGACGAGTGAAAATATTTCCGAAAAAACTGTGCTATAGTGCCTTGTGAAAATAATGGCGGGACGAAAAAAGGCTGGGCGATCTTTGAAAAGAGTAGTGAACGATACTGAGCTGCGAAAGGAAGTGACGACGAGGAGAGCCAGGTCTACGACGAAAACGGCGCCTCCAAAAAGAGGGCAGAAAGGACGGACAACCGAGCGCATCACACGTTCGACATCGGGCGTCGGAGATCTCGATCACCAGGAAGTCGGAACCACGACCCAGGAGAACATTTCCGTACAACCAGCGCTGATCTCGGAGGACATCGGAAACAACATGGAGGTGGAGGATACGACGAGTAACCCTTTGGCGGAACGGCAGCGTCTGTTAGAAAGGATTGAGCGTCGCTACAGCCGTCACCAACGGGACCTGCAAAGGTTAGAAATCATCGAAAGGTCAGTCATTTCCAATAGAAGTGAAAACGGCGACGAGGTTATTTCAAACGTTTCGGATGCCGCGAACAATCGACGATCGAGATCGGGCGAAAGTCGTTGCAGTCACTTTCATAGAGATCGAGCGGGAATTGAACATCAGTTAAATTTCGAACATGACCGCGACATTCGTCGATTCGACATTGAACGTCGCCGTAATGACATGTGCCGTGAAACAATTGATGTAGAAAACGATAGTGTGTTTGCCGGATACACTCGCAGTTCTGAAGCTTTAAATTTGCCGCGAGAATATGACGAAACGGTAACAAATATTAATAATCTTAATCGAGTCTCTACAGCCAGTCAAACTAATGCGCGCGATGAATTTGATCGTAATGAAAATATTCCTAACCTATCAATGTCTACTGGGTGTCAAACGATTTTTTCCGATGCATCGACGAATTCCGGGCGCGTTATAAATCGACTTATAGCAAAGGAACTACCGAAGTTTAACGGCGATCCGGAAGAATGGTTGTATTTTAAACAATCTTATGAGCTGTCGTCAGAACTGGGAGGTTATTCGGATCGAGAGAACGTTGCTAGGTTACACGGGGCGTTGATTGGGAACGCGAGAGACGCGGTTCAGTATTTGATGGTTAGCTCATCGAGTGCGAAAGAAATAATGAATGCGCTTGCTTTGAAATTCGGAAATTCGGATATTGTAATAGAAAGCATTGTGATTAGTTTGAAAAAACTTCCGAAATTAAATTCGCTGGGTATCGACTTGGTTACCTTTGCGACTAAAATTAAAGGGGGCGTATCGGCAATGCAAGCGATGAATAACATCGGGTATTTACAAAATCCTGAATTGTTAAAAGAAATTTTACAAAAATTACCGTCGTCGCTTGTGTACGACTTTAATAAATATTTTAGAGATGTAAATAGTGCCGAACCTAAATTAGTTGTACTCGCAAATTTCTTACATGAGCAAGCTGAATTATCGTGTCGAGCGGGGACACATGTAATATACAGAACACGTGATGCGAATTCGACCGCTCGAACCAAAAATTTCCGAAAACCTGTATATGCCGCTGTTTCAACGGTAGATACCTTTTCGAATGGCAGCCGCTTTAATAATACGAATGAGAGATCTAATAATTGCCAATTTTGTAAGCGAAATTATCATGCACTAGCCAACTGTCCGTCATTTGCCCGATTGTCTGTACCAGAACGCTGGAATTGGGCTAGAATGGAAAATCGTTGTTACGCGTGTTTCGATACTTCTCACCGGTCCTCTGATTGTCGAGTAAAACGTAGATGCGGGAAAGACGGGTGTAATGGTTTTCATGACCGAATGCTGCATGACTCGCGAGAACCTTTACAGTTGAATCGAATAAATTACGAACACAATTCGGCTAAAAACGCGAAAAGACGTCGATTTGCCGGAAAATCGAATTTGCAAAATGAGAATGCGTTGATTCCTGTATCGAAAAATCAGAACGTTAAAACAGATGACGGATACGTTCGAAATCATAATAATGTAGTACTGACCTCATGACTAGCGTTAGATTCGGTCCCGATTTTATTAAAAATACTGCCTGTGTCCCTCGTTGGTCAAAAATCTAAAATCTTTACGTTTGCGCTTTTAGACGAGGGGTCAACCGTGACCTTGATAAAGACGGAAACTGCACGTAAAATCGGAGCGCATGGGCGAGTCGAAATATTATCTCTTTCGGGAATTACGGGTAATTCATTAACGGTGGCTAGCGAAAGAGTTAACCTAAAAATTGAAGGGAAAGATGCGACATGCTCGCTGTTCGGTATACATACGGTGCCGAATTTCAGTTTGACGACACAGTCACTTAGTCATGAATTGATAAATTCGTACGCGCATCTTCGTGATTTGAACCTCGAACCATACACCGACTCGGAACCGACATTATTAATCGGTCAAGACAACATTCACGCGATAGCTACCTTAGAATCTCGTAGTGTGGGGCGCGGATTACCTTTTGCTTCTAAAACGCCTCTTGGGTGGGTTGTTCATGGAAGCGCGCCTCGGAAAGTAATACCGAAAACCTGCAATACATTTTTTACAACGAAAGATACCGAAGTTTTAGAACATGAAATGAACGTTGAAGCGTTAAATCAACTAGTAAAAAATTATTTTCAAATCGATGAACTCGGTATTAAACAGGTAGATAGAGTAACGCCGGAAGAACGACGAGCCGTAAAAATTTTAGAAGATACCACCCGTAAGGTAGGAGCGTCTTGGGAAACGGGTTTGCTATGGAAGGCTGACACGGTAACGTTCCCAGAAAGTAGATCATATGCGCTTAAAAGGTTAAAGAGTGTGGAATCGAAATTAGACAAACACCCGAATTACGCTAAACTGTACTATGCAGAAATGTCGCGACTGATAGACAACGGGTACGCGGAAAAGGTAGAGACTCCTGGAAGTACACACACGTGGTACCTTCCTCACTTCGGTGTAGTCAACCCGAACAAACCCGGAAAAGTGCGGCTGGTATTCGATGCAGCTGCGAAAGTTGGCAATATGTGTTTGAATGATCGATTACTTCAGGGTCCAGACTTATTACTATCACTTTTAGGGGTATTGATGCGTTTCCGGGTTGGTAAAATTGCTATTAAAGGTGACATTAAAGACATGTTTCTTCGCGTAAAAATATCGAATAAAGATAAAGATGCGCAAAGATTTCTTTGGCGGGGCAAAGATAGGTCGAAACAGCCCGAAGAATACCGAATGACCACCTTGCTATTCGGTTCCAGATCGTCCCCTTGCAGTGCCCTATATGTAAAAAATAAAAATGCGGAATTGTCTTCATCGTTATGTCCGATGGCTGCCCTCAAAATAAAAAATCAAACTTATATGGACGATTTTCTTGATAGTTCTGATTCTGTTCAAGAAGCGATAGAAATCGTCAAAGGCGTTCGGGAGATAAATAGTTCGGGAGGATTTTTAATGCATGACTGGGCGAGTAATAATCCAAAAGTAGTCCAATCGATTGACGAAAAAAATCGTGCCGCGTCGAACGTCAACATAAGCGCCCTTGGGCAGAACGAGCGACAAAAGGTCCTTGGTTTACGCTGGGACACTAGATCGGATGCGTTTTCCTTTAATATTAGCGACAATTTAGTACCCTTAGATATTCGCAAGGGATCGAAAATTCCGACGAAACGCGAAGTATTACGCATAATAATGTCGGTATTTGATCCTTTCGGGTTTCTCGCGCCCCTTATTGTCCAATCGAAATTACTGATGCAAAGGATCTGGGTAAGCGGTATTGAATGGGATCAAAATTTACGCGAAGAAGAGCATGGGTTGTGGATGAAATGGGTTCAAGATCTCGAAATGGTGACTCGTGTTTCAATCCCGAGATGCTATTCACAATTACGTGATAATGTCACGAAGGTACAGTTACATATTTTTTGCGATGCGAGCGCCCAGGCGTACGCTACTGTTGGTTACTGGAGATTTGAACATTGTAAAATTAATGTCGAAATAAGTTTTGCAGCCGCTAAGACGCGAGTAGCCCCTTTAAAACCACTTTCTGTCCCACGCTTGGAACTGCAAGGAGCATTAATAGCGAGTCGACTTGCTAGTACGGTTGCGAAGGAACACGCGTTTATAATCGAACGACGAATCTTCTGGACAGACTCGCGTACTGTTTTAGCCTGGATAAACGCGGATGCGCGAACTTTTCAGCCGTTTGTGTCCCACCGATTAGCAGAAATATGCGAGTTAACATCCCCCGCTGAATGGAGATGGGTACCATCAGCGCAAAACCCCGCGGACGATGCTACTAAACATGTTGCCCCTGGCGTCGGTGGTCGCCGACATTGGCTGAACGGTCCAGAATTTTTGAAACTAGACGAATCTCAGTGGCCACATAAAGATAATTTGCGATCGACAGAAATAGACGAGTTTACCGCGTTCGAAAAGAGGAAAACTTTCGTGGGGATAGTAACAAAAAATAGTTTATCGTTATCGATACCGGAGAGTAATCGGTTCTCTTCGTGGAACCGCCTAATACGTGCGACTGCGAACGTTTTAATCGCGATTGAAATATGGAAGGGCATTAAGGGGAATGGAATTACCGCGCAACATTTAAAACGGGCTGAAGAACTTCGTATTCGCGCTATTCAATTCGACAATTTCGCTTCAGAAATCGAAGCTCTAAAAAAGGGGCGACAAATTGACAATCGTAGCAGCATTCTGAAACTTACACCAGTTATTGATGAAAACGGTATCCTTCGAATGAGAGGTAGAGCGAGTCGGGCTGTTGTCGAGGGTTTTGAAAATGAACCGGCGCTTCTTGACGGCACGCATCCGGAAGTGCGTCTCTTGGTAACGTATTACCATGTGTCTATGTATCACGGATCACATGAAACAGTTATAAATGAAATACGTTCGCGATTTTGGATTACGAGACTTCGAGTTTTACTACGGTCAATTGTCGCAAAATGTTCAAAGTGTAAAATGCTTCGAGCGAATCCGACTCCTCCGTTAATGGCAGATTTACCGAAAGCGCGTGTTGCCCATTACCTGAGGCCATTCAGTCACTCAGGCGTCGATTATTTTGGCCCAATGATAGTTAAAGTCGGTAGGAGACGTGAAAAGAGATGGGGGGCCATTTTTACTTGTCTCACTACGCGCGCGGTCCACATTGAGATTGCCAATTCGCTGAACGCTGACTCTGCCATTATGGCTATCCGAAGAATGTCCGCGAGACGAGGTCAACCCATAGCACTTTATTCTGATAATGGGACAAATTTTAAAGCGGCGGATAGGGAACTCAGAGAAGCGATGTATGTAATGGACAAAAACGCCCTAGCGCGGTACGCGTCAAACAAACGCATCGAATGGTACTTTAACCCACCCTCGTCTCCGCATATGGGTGGTTCGTGGGAGAGGTTAATTAGATCTATTAAAGTAGCACTGAGTGTGATCTTAAAAGAACAAGCCCCCGCGGAAGAAACTTTAAACACATTACTCGCAGAAATTGAGCACGTGATAAATTCGCGGCCTTTGACGCACATCTCGCCTGATCCTAGAGACGGTCAGGCCTTAACTCCTAATCATTTCCTTCTAGGGTCTTCGTCTGGTCTGCTTTCTCTCACGCGTTATGACATTAAGGAAATCTGTTTGCGTAAACAATGGCGTTGGGCGCAAAATTTCGCGGACGCATTTTGGAAAAGGTGGTTACGAGAGTACTTACCCACCCTTCTCCCTAGAACAAAGTGGCTTCGCGAGAGTAAAAATTTAAAAATCGGGGATCTTGTTCTCGTAGTAGATGAATGTTCCGCGCGAAATTGTTGGCGCAAAGGGGTTGTTGAACAAACATTTGAAGGCAAAGACGGTCGAGTTCGCATCGTTAAGGTTAAAACGGCCGATGGTATGTTGGTAAGATCGGCGGCGAAATTAATATGGTTCGCTGAGGGTAAAGCTATGTAGTGGTATGATACAATTAAGTATTTGTCTTGTTTATGTTTTGCGGTGATAAAAGGGTCATGTACTGTAATATGCTCAGACCGATACTCTATGCTGTAAAAGATATTGTGTACGATCTAAATCTGTCTAAAGGGATGGATGGATGTGTATGTGTTGCGAGATATGATATGTGATTTGTGTTCATAAGGTGTAACTCATGATACTTGAGGAATTGCGTGTGGAGTGGTTCGTTTGCGATGTTTATTGTGTGATTATGAATGAAAATGTATGTTATAATTATTGATTTATGAAATAAAGTTGTCATTGATGATCAAGGGTGATGTTAAAAATCGTCGTGTAAAGCCTTTGTCTTTACGGGGGGGAGAATGTTACTGTGACAGTATTATTTAGAATAAAATTATGTACATTATTGTATGCTGTACCCGGGCGTAGGTTTTCTGCAGTTTCCCTACGCCATTGCACTATGAATGGGTATTTCTAAAAGACGGCTGCAGACGCACAAAGGTTAACGAAACGTAACTGAGGAATAAATGAATCTAATATTTAAATAAGTGTAACGTGACTTGATGTATTATGACCGTATACAAGCTATGTCTGGTTTCGCGATAGATGATGCGTGATCTCCTGAAGGATCTAGATAGGGATTTTCGGTATCAGGGTGTACTAACAGCCGAGGAGTGCTGGCACCCTGAGAGAGCTGACAGCCGGGGAGTGCTGTCAGCCGAGAAATATTGACAGCTGGGGAGTGCTGCCAGGCGAGGGAAATGAACAGCCGGAGAGAGCTGACCCCCGGGAGGCTGACAGCCGGGGAGAGCTGGCCACCGGGGAGGGCTGTCAGCCGGAGAGTGCTGACAGCCAGGAAAAGTTTACAGCCGAGGAGAGCTGACCCCCGGAAGGCTGACAGCCGGGGAGAGCTGGCCCCCGGGGAGGGCTGTCAGCCGGGGAGTGCTGACAGCCAGAAAATGTTAACAGCCGAGTAGAGCTGATATTGTATTTATTTTTGTAAATCGGAATTCTGATGGAGATCATGCATCTACCGTTTAAAATATTCAAATTAAATTCGAACCAATCGGAGACATGTCACGTGGGTGTGACAGTCTGGAATTGTTTTTCGGATCGACGTAGTTGCTAAGGACGATCGTTTTTTGCTAATAACGGGTCGCTACTCGTCAGACTCGATTTGCTCTTGGTAGCGTTCGTTAGCCTTTGCCGAATTGCCCAAAATATAAACGGTTTTCAAATAAGTATATCGACGTGTTTTCTTTCACCCTTTGTATTGTTAACATTAATGCTTGTACTTTCAATAGGTTCGTCATATAATAATCTGATGTGATAAATTATGTCGTCGAAATGCACTCTCCAAATATGAATTAGCTAAAATCTACTATATCTATGTATTGGTAAAAAATAAGTTCCAATTCAATTAGTGGCCCATTTCTTGGTTTTCAATTAGTAGTTCTTATCTAATTAAGATTTAGATTAGTAAATAATATTTGATGGTATTAATTAAAAAAAAAACTATGATAATAAAGAACATCTATATTAAAGTAAATATTAAACAATTTTATTTTTATATCTTTTAACGAATCATTTATCGCATGATTTATCGCACAATACATTACACTTTCTATTAACAGCTTATAATAAAACAAAATTTGATGCTGGATGTCATAAATTATTGGATAAATTACGTCATTAATAATGTGATAAATACATGAAAAATAATTATTTTGATAAAATCAGAAATATAATAATAAAAAGTTCAGTATCCTGCAAAAATAGGAATAAAATATTTTTAAGAAAATAGTGTTTCGGTCATCTCGTAACCTTCGTCTCGAGGTATTAACCTCTTTTAAATGTTCATACTGATTTACAACGAAATCTGCGCAGGTAAAGGAGGTTTGCACAAATGAGGGCCTCCAGAGGACCGTTGTGCAGTATTCACAAGAATATTTTTGCGTGTTATCCCGATCTTTGCAGGTCTCAAGCCGATTTTTATATAAAGATTATTATTCATAATTATTACTAATCTAGGAGTTCAAACACACGCTGCAACATTTCTATGAAAAATTATTCATAAGTGTGAGCACAATAATGTCCAGAGGCCATTTTGTAATATTTCATTCTGAATACGTTAATTTTCAATGTTAATTTTCTGGGCATTTTGACTACTGGTAGTGTAAAAAAATGTCCAACTTCTTACGTAATTGACCTCGCTCTACCAGAATCTTCTAACCAATTACTAAAAGAAATAGACTTTACAAAAGTTACAGCTACTTTTTTTAAGAACAATATAGCTATTTTGTTTGAGAAATTAATTTTTTTTCAAATGCTAAGTCTAACTAGAGAAATCTTTCATTTTTCAATATCGCGTGAGCAATATCTAAGTTGTTTTTTCTAAAATTGAGTAATCACAGCAGGTTACAATAGATTAAATACGATACGACGCAGAGACAATTATAGATATCTGTACGCGGTCCGGTGATTTACTCTAATACAAAATAAAAATAAGAATAAATGAATCTAATAAAATTGCATAATACTCTTAGAATACTTTATAATAAATAACGCGTGATCTGCAATTTTGTAATATATACTTTTATGTATATCTAACGATATGCTTCAATCAAAGTTATAATGTAAAATTATGATATTTTTTATAATTACACTTAACACCTTTTTGTAATTTATTTTTCCTCAACGATTTATAATTTTCTGGTAAATTATTATAATATTTAGTAGCTAGAAATTGATTGGTTTTATTATAAATTTATTTATATTATGGTATCCTCTATCTATTTCCTTTCTAACCTTTGGCACTAATAATGATTTTTGACGAGTTTTTGATTGGCTAATAATAGAATTCTATTTCATATCTTCGTAATGGTAGGATATTGATTTTTTACATTTATGATCGTTTTTTTTTATATTCAATATATCGGTGCATAAAACTCGAACGTATAACAACGCCGTCGTATTCGCGTTCTTGCTTTCAGATCAGGCTCACTCATATCTAGGATTGATCACGACTTCAAAGATCAATCAATCAAATTTGCGATATGTACGCAGAAGTCTATTAGAAATTACATTGATATTAAGTTTGCTTCCGACATTCTCTCAGGAAAGGTTGACTGTTCCTACTTCAGGGATTGTTTCGTATTTTTTTAATATTTTGATAATCTTATTATGCACATTAATTAATAAACTCATAATAGCTTTATTTGCTGACTTACGGTCAATTGTTCCATATGTAACTAAACTGTAATATAAACTGTACGAACAGATAATAAATTATTTGCATTGAGCAATTTATATATTTATATATGTACGTAATATTTACTTTACTTTTTACAATATTTAGTGCATGCTGATTCCATCTTAGATGACAGTCTATTGTTATTCCCAAGTACTTTATTGTTTCAGCTTTTTAATTACTTCATTATCACGACTTATAATAAATTCTTTGGATAAACTATCACGATGGTTGCCGAAAGTTAAGCAGACTGCGTTCTTTGTGTTTAGAGATAATTTTACACAATTTACCTAACAGGCCTGCTCCATTTTGAGAGGTATGCTCTTTCAGAAGAAAGTTGCGATAAAATGAACCGCAAAAAGTTATACTTACGTTTTAGTTATACACGTTTTTATTAAAATAAATTATTAAACTTTTCTATATTTCAAGACTAATACATTTAGTTTCTTGGAAACTGTAAACTTCAGAGAAAATGTACTGAGAATAAAAACATCTTAAAAATATTTAAAGAACCTACTCCAATTTTTAAAATAACTTTTTTCAAAATTTCGATTTTTCGAATTTTTGAGAAATCAAGCAGTGTATTATTGCGTGCTGATAAAATTTTAGAGTATGCTTTGACTCATTCAAAAGCATTATTGTCCTTAGAAAATTGTCTCTAAAGTCTATAGTTTTTAAGAAAAAAATGGTTAAGTTTTAAAAAGAATTTTGAGCTACTACGGTCCAATTTGAAAACTGCCATGTTGAATTATGAATTCAGATATGGTACATTTTAATCCTGGGGGTCCATGGACGCGATATTTTCAACTTAGACATGTTCCCAATGCTATTTCGAGGTGAAAGTGATGTTTGTATGAAAAAAAAAATGTCAAAAATCATGTTTTTTAACAGAAATACTTGTATAACTTTTTTGCGGTTCATTTTATCGAAATTTTATTGAAATATTCTGAAAGAGCATACAAGAGCCCAAATTTTTCTAAAGGTATTTATATACAAATGATGGATGTTCAAACTAATGCTGCAAATTCGTCCGTCTGAGCGATAATGGGTTAACGAATTCGGCATTCTTTTAGGATTATCTTTAAAATCGTCAATTTTCTTGTTTTCACGATTTTGTTTAGCTTTCTTTAGTAATTTTCGTAATAATATATAATATTTTTTGTAACTAAATTTCAGATTTGGGTATTTCGGTTTCTTTTTCCATTTATTATATAACATTTCTTTCCTTTCAATAGATTTAATTAAAGCGGGTCTTATCTATCATGTTTGAGGATATTGTTTACGTCGTTTTCTGTAAGCAGCGGCGATTTTAATAAGCTGTATATTATTTATTAATAAGGGTAGAGTTTCACTAATATTTGTGTCCAACTTGTAGGTTGCTTAGTTTAATAATTTGATATTTATCGATGTATTCTTGAATGATTTCTTTCATATTATCGTTTTTAACTTTTATTTCAAGAAAAAAATGGTCGGTTAGTTTATATATTAGTCTAATCGTTATTACTAAGGTCTCTAACGAATTCCAGCTTGAAACAAGCACATCTGGACGTTTTAAACTGAATCCGATGCTGAAAATTGTTATAAACAATAGACAGAAATTTTTTAAATGTTTTCTGCCAGAACTTGTAGTGGTATGGTGAAGATCTAGCGAATTTCAATTTGAAACGAGCAAATCTGATCATTTTTTAGTGAATTGGATGGTATGAATTGTTATATACAATAGTGGGATTTTTTTTAATGGGATTTCCCTACTACCGTGTCGGTCGTTTATCATTTCAGATGCTTTCAAACAAAATTCATCCTGAAACGCGAAATTTGAATCCGCTGCTAGTTTCAGCATCATCTTCCCACATGGCACGTAATAATGCAGTACTATTGCAGCATCATTGCAATATTATGGCAATGTGACAGAGGCTTCGTAACATTACAGCCATACTCCACGAAAATTCATCACGCGGTAATGTTGTAGTAATATCACGGTAATGTTACGAGGCAATATGTAAAATGATAATTTTGCGGTAATATTCATCAGTATACCCTTAAACGGTGAGGAATGCGCATATAGTTTATAGTGCTCTGAAATTGTTCTTATTTTTACGCATAAAATTCTTTTTTCGCTCGGATCGAGGGTTTGTTGCAGTGTCAAGCAAGAGTGGCCCATGCACTTTTGCATTCATCTTTCAATATCTGTGCAGAAATTGGGCTCATTGAGTGATTATTAATTCGACATTATGTAAATTTACTACTCAATTGGGCTTCACGTGTACTATCAAGAAAAAAGGGCGCATGCGCTGCGCATTGTGTATAATACTATACCGCACCAAATACGTATGTATTTATTACACATTTTCTTCACTGGATACAATCTTCGTTCAGCACAGGCGTAAAATCAAAGGCGAATATTGCAAATCTTGAAATACTAGCGGGACAGAAAATTGATTCAATATCTAGATCAGTTTATTTATATTTGAGACGCATCAATGATCAAATTACCGTCATAAATTTATACGCGTAAATTTATTCATTACCGTTCGAGATATACGTAGCCGTGATCATATTTACCTATTTGTTTATACGTACGCTGTTGTTGTTTGTTTAAATTGTTGTGCTGTTACTTCGTATCTAAACGTCAATTCAGTGCCATATTTATATATCTACGAGTGTTATCTACTCACCTAAACACATGACTGCTTCGTATTCTGAAATTAATACATGTATAAAGTTTTACGTAAACGGTGTATTGACATATCGAAGAACAGCTTTTCATTGCGGTACATGTAATTCGTATTTTCATCAAAGCTGCGTAAAATACTACTGCAAAAATATGCTGGATACAAATTGCTGTGTCATTAGTCTATCAAATAATCTTAAAGGAGACGTAAACGATATGAACATGTCTTTTCAATTAACGTCTCTAAGTCCTATGACAAACACACCTAGCTCCCAATTTAAAGGCCTTTCTCCTGCCATATTGCAACAATCACATGCACCTAGCCAACAAAATAACTCAGTTTCTTTTTTTGATGGATCTTCTAATTTTTCTGCGTCAATTCCTGCAAATGACCCCTTTATACCTCCAAATGTGGGCACCATGTCTACATCTGACCAATTGGCAATGGTTATGACAAATATAGGCATTATGAATGACTCATTTAATAGACTGAGATCCACAGTGGGCGAACATACGCAGAGTATATCCCAACTTACGTCTGATATTCAATATATTAGACAAGAAAATTATCAATTCCGCTCTATTATAAAAATTATACAAGCAAATAATGCTTCATCCATAAATAGTACTCCTGCTTTAGCACCGTCTATATCGACATTTTCGTTTTTAATTAAATTATCATCTGTTAGTGTTCGCAACCACGTTCTAGAAACGAAACGCCGTATTGGCCAATTCACATTAACAGATATCATCGCGAATGGCCCACTCATTAAGATTTTCGTAAATGAATTTTTATCACCCGAGGTTTATTTGCTTTTAAAAAAAAGCGAAATGTATAGCGCGTCCAAAAGGATACAAATATGTTTGGAGTCGTTCTGGTCGTATCTATGCTCGTCAAAATAACGATTCTGAACCAATTGAAATTCGTCAAGAATCCGACATCGAGAAACTTGATTGACCATTACCAATATTAAAACCATCTGTATCATCATGCCAATCTGTCAATATTGGCTTCACGAACATTAATTCTTTACGCGCACATTATTAAACCGTCAAAAGTATGCTATCAGATCACACCATAAGTGTTCTTTGTTTATCCGCAATCTGACTTACGTCAGATGCGGATGACTCGTCCGTACACATTAATAATTATAATTTAGTTCGCAATGATCACGGCCTTCTCGTATCCTATTTGCACCCCAAATAGCTGACTTAAACGATACTGAATTCCTAGTCCTTGACGTATTTCCCTCTTCAAATCATGATCATATGCTTTTGGCAGTTGTTTACAGAAGACCGAATAGTTTCGTACCTCTCGCGCTATTTAAATATCTTGAAACACTATTTCCAACCTATAAGAACATTGTAATCGTGGGAGACTTCAATTCAGATCTACTTAACCCTGGAAACATTTGCAGTCATTTATTTTTGAACATTCACTTTACTTAATTCACCATTCAAAATGTCGGCTTCAAAATGGCGGACCTCAGTGAACATTTTGTTAAAAAATTTCTGGGCGCTGTAACTGAAAAATTATGAGCTTGTTTTAAAAAATGCTAAGAATTATAAATTCTTAGAATTCACCGAGAAATATAGTGATTTTTTTTCAGATTTTTTAAAAAAAATTTTGAAACATTTTTTTCAAAATTTTTTTCAAAATTGTAATTTGTTTTCGAAAAATTTCAAAAAAATTGTTAGTGCATTCTCTGATGGATGCTAAAAGTTTTTTATATTATGCATTTTTTCACAAAAGTTGATAGATTTCGAGAAAGAAAAGTCTTAAACTATAATATTTGAAATTCACTTCCTCGAAAACTATCAACTTTTGGAAAGAATTGCAAAGAACAAAAAACTCTTAGAATTCATCAGAGAATGCACTAAATTTTTTTTTGAATTTTTGGTAAATAAATTACAATTTTGAAAAAAAATTTGAAACAAAATTTCTCAATACTTCATTTAAAAAATCTGAAAAAATTCCACTATATTTCTCAATGAATTCTAAGAACTTTTCATTCTTAACATTTTTTTAAAAAGCTTGTAGCTTTTGAGTTGGAGCGTCCAGAAATTTTTAAACAAAATTTTGACTGAGGACCGCCATTTTGAAGTCGCCATTTTGAATGGTGAATTAATAACCATCGTATCTTTTAGTATAACTAATTACTCCACCGGATAAAAAGAGTTTTAGCTTGATGCGAACACGGTTTCCTGTTCAAAAATACGATTATTTGAACAAATTTTTTTAAATTCACAATTTTTTTATGTGTAAACCGTCATAGTAAAAAACTGGCGGCGGAGCGTCACTCTGAGACCGGATTTAAAAAGTAGAAAAAAATAGAATAGGTATGGTTATATCAAAACGGTTGAGTGATTTTTTTTCCTAAGAAAGCACCTAATGAAAAGAAGTCAAAATTTACGGCATTTCAGGACGAAACGGGTTAACTTTCATTTGAATCATGCTCCGACTGTAAGCAGAAGCTGAAACTAATTTTGTTTTTACAGTCAATCGTATAATGGTTTTATTATTGTAATTTTTCGTTGAAACGTTGCACACTTGCTCGATAATTCGAGGCTTTTTACACATTCACTTGTCGTGTGTCGTTGCGAGGAAGTTTCACTCAGCATCCACTCGAAAATCACACTGGTGACGAATCAGATTCATGAAATTCTACTTATTGTTCTACTGTGTTGTTCTACAAGCTTTGTAATAATTACATGAAACAAATTGACATCATGTATAACTTTTTCCGAAAACAAAATATGATTTATATGCTGCACTTCTTCATCTTTACGAAAGTACATCACGTACGGATTAAAAGTTACTAGGTTTCTTGCCCAGAGTTGCGATTGCATTGCATCTTGTCGCAAGCACATATAGTTTATAATGAAAAACTCTAAACAATCATGGAATTCACTATTGCAAACCGATTGGTTCCTCTTATTAAAGTAAGCAGCTTATGACTTGGCGAAGAAATCATGCTTTAGAAGGTTTGGCCAATATTTTCCTAAAGATTCGATAAATTTGCTACTGCTAATAACTTGTTAACTGATATCACTTCTGAAATGAAAATATCAATAACAGAGATTGGGCAAATGTGAATTACATTGTGAAAAATGTAAAAAGTAATTCATCAACGTTATGCTTTTTCTTCACTATCCTTGTTTATTTCGTGAAATATTAAAAGTTTCTAAAATATATTAAAAATAAAATATGTATTCTGAGCAGATCTGAAATTTTTATAGTGAATATTTTTCGGCGTTTCCAAATGGTTTGAAAGTAAATGGGAATCATAATTTTTATTGATGTTTCATGATTTTCCGCACGTAGATTGCATTTACGCCAATTTACACTGTGTTATTCGTTTTTAGCGCATCGTATTAGGGTAGTGTATTACGAAGTTGACAAACAACGTTCCCGTAAGTTTATTCTTGTTTCAATTCTTGTGTAAACAATTTTTTCTTGATGTTTTCACGCGTCTTCGTGTTAATTCGTGCGCAATTTTTTGTGACAGGTGACCGACACAACGACTAAACGATTTTATAACATCTATATCTCTCCATGTATGGAATATTCCCCTGCATCGTAAATAATTAATGAATAAAAAATTCTTTTTAAAAACCACGTTTTTATAAATGGATTAAAAAGGATAAAATAATTTTTCTCATTCACACAGGTCACTAATACAATGCCGAAATAAATACGCAATAATTTTTTTCTTCACACCGGGAGGAAAGCAGCAACTTTCCTCCTGCAAGCGGAAGGAAAGATGCCGCTTATCCTCCCGGCCATAAAGAAAAATCGTATACTTCCCTCGGGAAGTAAAAAAGAATGCTTCAGACTGCCTGTTTCTCACTCTCGGCTTCACCTCGGGTAAAAATTACACGCAGCCTGAGACATTCTTTATTTTACCTCCCTCGTTGAGTAATATACTATTCTTCACACTGGGACGAAAGCAGCAACTTTCTTGCGCTAGGAAAGTTACTTCTTTTCCTCCCTGTCATGAAGAAAAATCGTATACTTCCCTCGGAAAGTAAAAAAGAATGCCTCAGACTACATTCTTTATTTTACCCCCCTCGTTGAGTAATGTACTATTCATTTTATTAGGAAATAAAATATTTGTAAGTCTTAAAATGGAAAACGTGTCATATTGTTCATTTAAGCATAAGTTTCTCATTTGTTATTGTTCGTCGATGAGTCATTTCTGTTACCTCTATTGTGCCCCACGTTTTCCATTTCCAAACAAAGGACAAGCGCGACGGAGGAAGGGGGGGAAAACGCCGGGCCCACCGCTAAATGTTAAAGGACAAAAGACAAAACAACGAAAGAAAAACGAGTATAAAGGAATGTATAGATTCAATCAAGAACGGAAAATAAGCGCATTTTTTTTTAAACTTATTTTTTTTCATATAAAATTTAAATTTGCTGAAAATGTTCTTAAAACTGATTGAAACTTGTAATAAACGGTAAAGGAATGCATTGTCATCCAATTTTAGGCTATCCTAAAAGTTTCAAGTCTCTAGCTCATCGGTAAGTTAGTTTAAAATCAATTACAAGATTTACACCGGACAGACAGACAAGAATACGAGTTAATAAAAACGTGGTAAAATAGCATTAAAAATGGTCTTTACGCCGGGGCGCTAAACAAAAAGTATGGTTGAAATATTATTAGGAGACTGAATAGAGAACATAGAGAATGGCGAGTTTGAATGCAGACATACTAATTCTTTAACCACCTTCAAAGTAGACTTAAAATTTCGACGCGGGAGCCCCTGTCAAAATATTTCGATGTCTCAATACGACAAACTCGATATTTTAAACGTCTGTTGATTCTAACGATCTGTTAGGGGATGAAATATTTTTTCTGTAAAGTATTTAATTCGAAATTATATGTAGCCATGCAAATCAACGAATGCTTATTATGTATGCGTAGAAAAAACCCAATGAATCATAAAACTACATTATTTCCGATTTTATTTCTGTGAAGTGCAATAGATCAATTACCAAACCAACAATGAATCTGAAGAAAAATTAAAAGTCAGAAGGGAGTAACATTTATTTATTTATATGCACTTGAACGAAAATGCACTCAAATAATGTTAGAACCATTACGTTAAATTAAATGTGGTGGCTCTGAAAAGAGCCGATTGTGGAGATTACTGATGGTAGGTCACCTGAACTTCTTCCTTTTTTGAAAGGGAGCGACTCTTTCACATCTACATAGTCCAGGAGTCTCTTCTTCAACGTTAGTGCAGTCTCCTTCCCTCCAGATGTTGTGCGTGTCGTTGCTGGCATTCTTTTCTCACCTTCCATTTCGAACGGAAGCTTGCAACAGAATGATTTCAGGTCTTCAAATGTTCATTTATATATAATAGAGAGCCTAGGAGAAAGTGGCGGGGGAGATGAATATCCTAAATACTCGCTTACATAGTTGGTGAGTAGTTTCCAACACTCACAATGATTTTAAAAGAGCTTCTATAGGTTCTCAACATTCATTTCACGCACATTCTTCCTTAGTTTCATTCTGAAAGCTCTGGCTTTAAAAATGCCAGAAAAGACCCAGAATAAAGTAATGAAGAAATGTGGCAGCAACAGCTATATAGGAGAAACGGATGGGACATTCGAAAAACTACTACTCTAAAATTAATTCTCATATAGAGAATAAAAACAGTTTTTCTTCACCACTCGTATAAAATAAATATTAAAATAAATTTCTTGGTGAGCCAACATATATATAAATACTACTACTCTATTCTGTACAATAACATGGAAATCTACCGAAGTGTAAATCGCCGATGTTTATGAAATTTGTTTATGTTTTAAAAATGAAAATGGGGGATAAATGATGACCAACATAGTTTGTTAGGGGGCTGTTTAACCCCTTAAATATGTTGTTCCGACGCTAAAAAAAAATACACGTATTTAAAAATTTAGTTCATATTTTATATTATTCTTTAGAAAAAAATAAGCCCAAAAACAATAAATATAAATAAAAAACATAATGATTTTGTGACACTACCAGTATATCTTAGATTAAAGGGATATCTGAGAACATTAAACAAATTTTACACGAATAATATATTAGAATAGTGCATAAATCCTTTAACAGTAATATTACGGTGGAATTAAACGCTTAAAGACTGGTTGAATAATTCGATTTAAATGGCGTTGTGTACAAAATTAAATGTAAACTAGTGTTGGTGTGGTGCCTCGCTCGCTTCGCTCGCTCAGAGACTTCGTGTATGTTACAACAATATAGTGTTTTTTATAGGTATGAAAATTGAAAATGAGCATTTTCAAAACTTCGACCCCGACAACAGGCCAGCCGAAGTATTAATAAATAAAAGTTGCAAAACACTTACTTCAAGTACTTGTATTGTAACAGAGTATTCGATGCATATTACATGTTTACAGTGTTTTACTAATTACTGTCTGTATCGTTATGATCTTATATATACAATATATATACATATAATTCGTCAAAGATATCTTGAAAGTGTCGAAAAGATCTCTGACCGATATCTTTTAGATACTATAAGACATCTTTTAGATATATCGAAATAGTTATTTTTGTATCAAGGGCGTAAAAGAACTTATGAGCCAGTAGGTGATCACCGCCCCCGAGGGGCTGGCGAAGACTACCGCTGGGGGGGTAGGGGGTCGAAACGTCGAAATTTGATGAAACACTATAGGGTAATTTTTTGCCGAGGTGACCAAATTCAATACTTTTTCAGACAATAGTCATAAGCATTTTAAACCAGTTTTTATGGCATTATCGTTGACTTTAGGAAGAAAATGCATACAACCTTTTTTGTAGAGAATTTTATGCTCTATCTTTTTTGTTTAAAACATTTTTAAATAAAATTTGTATTTTTCAAAAAAAAATGCAAAAAACTACGAAGTAACTTAATTGGGGCTAATTTTTTTTAGTAATGGACGGATGGATTTGCGCCAAAATCTAATCAGATCTAAGTTATGCCAAGACGCGTATAATTCAACGATTAAACGAACTTACTTGAAAGTGAAGTTCGATCGGAATTGTTCGTAGAGCCTCTTCCTCGAGATCACAGTGTAGTATCCACAATTTTATGTCTGTAATGCCACTATAGTTCAAAGCAATGATAAAAAATTTTGTTTTTCGTTACGTTTACGTCCTATATTTATATTGAACTTCATTCTTTAAAGTGCCGTAACTGTAGGATGCTATGGGTTAGTAGGGTGGGACTGATCTCTTCGGAAGAGGCTCTACGAACAATTCCGATTGAACTTCACTTACAAGTAAGTTCGTTTAATCGTTTTTCTTTCCTTGTCGGACCCGAGGTTTTTATACGATCTGGTATTTTTATTTCAATTTTATTTTGTCCTTGTCGAATATTTTCTATTTTTATTAGAGAAAGTGTTTGAATTCTATGTCCCGTGGCTAGAGCAAGACTAGTCACTAATTTTTTTGACAATTTTTCCAATGAAATGTCGTCGTTCGGAAACCACGTTGATAAAAAATCTAATACGATTTTCGGGTCCCAGATAAAATTATACTTAGGTTGCGATGGTCGAAGATTAGCAGTATCTTTACAAAATCTTTTCATGGTTGGATCTTGGCTTATTTCCGGTCCTAATACTAATGCTACCGCTGATCGATATGCATTGATGGTACCATAAGAATCTCCCTGCTCGAATTCTTCCGTTAAAAATGTTATAACGTCCGAAACAGATGATGAATAGCAGTTTATTTTCATTTTTTCACAGAAAAACCACCACTTTCTGATAGCTCCTTCATATTGTTTAAGAGAGGATTTTGTAAGTGACGCTATTGTGATTTCGATCGCTTCTAAATATGATGGGGTCGTTTTCAAACATTGACATGCACATAGGAAACCATGGTTGAGATGGCCTAGTGGAACAACTAAAATTCCTCGTGAACCTTCTCTTATTTTTCTTAAAACTTTCAAAATGAGAGGAAATGGGGGAAAAGCATAAAAAAATTTTGATGACCAGTCAATCGTGAAGGCATCTATTGCTGTGGCTCCTGGATCTTTTTTCCACGAGACGTATCTACTACATTTTGTATTAAGGCGCGTTGCAAACAAATCAATTGATGGTTTTCCGAAACAGTTCACTATTTTTTGATCTTACGCTAGTTGATAATTCATACTCTGTTTCGGGCTCAAGACGCCTAGATTCGTAATCGGCGATTTTATTCTCTTTTGATGAAATATAAGAAACAAAAATACAAATATTTCTTGTTTCACACCATTTCCAGACGGTTTTTCCCAGTTCACTCCATTTTTTGCTTTGGATTCCACCGTGATGATTAATATACGATATTGCGGTAGAATTATCAATTCTAAGTAAAACATTACAATTTTTCAAATTTCTAGCAAAACTTTTTAGTCCAAAAAAGGCTGCTAATAGTTCAAGAAAATTTATGTGATTTTCTCTATCGTTTAAATTCCAAAATCCATTAATTCTTTCGTCATTACAACAAGCACCCCACCCTGAATTTGATGCGTCCGAAAATAACTCCAAATTAAATTTTCGAATTTGAATTTGATCTTTCATTGAATTTATGTTAGTTTCCCACCATTTAAGGTCTTCTACATCAAGTGTCATGTAAGCATCATAATTGTTACTATTTTTTTTTAATGCGTGTCCTTTTTGTTTTTGAAATCTTGTAAATATGTCCAACCGTATATTGAAGCTTGTCAACATGCGCCTAAAGTGCCTATCAATGACGCGAAATCTCTTATTCTATAACTTTTATTTAATTTAAACTTGTTTATTAATGTTAAGAGTTTTGATTTTTTATTTTCCGAAAGTTCTATAATCATATTCTCGGAATCTAAATTAAAGCCTAAAAATGTGACTTTTCTAGAAGGTATCCACTGGGGTTTTTCCTTATATTTAGGGGCCATTCAAGTATTACGTCAGCATGTTAGGGGGGGGGGGGAGGGTTTGGAGAATCCTGACACATGCTGACATGGGGGGGGGGGGGGAGGACGAAATCTTACGTCAGCATGTATACAATATATTATTACTTTGCCATTAGTAACCTATTTTATTTTTCCGCCTTGTTACGATGGTACTGTTGAGTTATCGATAGAGTATTCATCTTGTTCAGGCGGTTCTTAACGCTAATACTGTGTGAATTTTCACTAAAAACCATATATGGTTTATAAATTATAGATGACTGAACCAATTTTTCGAAATTCAGGCATTGCATTCGTAATTCTAATTACTAGGGGAGCCGAGGGGTGTACCGCGGAATCACCTAAGGAATGTACTGCTTTTAATAAATGCATAAATAATTTCAGATTTGTTGAACAATTGAAATCGATTCTATAAAGCCCCAACAGTAATGTACAAAAAGATTTGAATTTTTACTAACGCTAAACGTATTGAATTATAGAATTTAGTAAATATCAACGATCCAACAGGATCTCCTGTCAATGTGGGTAATACCGCTCACTAAATTTAAGTTATTAAACTTATTTTTTATTCACTTAGAAGCAATGTAATGAAGATGTAATGAAGAAATGTGAGTACAGGCAATGGAAATTGTAAAGACGAATGTATTCAAATTAATGATTCATAAATAACACGTGTACCTAACCTATGAAGTTCGATGATATTATAAATCAATTTGTTTTTAACTCACTTGTGTACATTCAATGTATATGATTAATTACAAGAAATTCCATTTCAGATATCCGTTATTTTAGTACTTTCTGTACATTTATTTGATCAACAATATGTAAAATACGTCATAAACTTTCTGAGCGGTGTTACCCACTAACACACCGCGTTGAAAAGTAATGAATAATTATAAATGTTATTTTTAGTAGTTTACCAAATATCATTTGATAATTAACAATACTACGAGCCTATTTTTTCATATTTTTTTCCCATTGGGTACTAGTAAAAAGATGGAAAACCGTATATTGTAAAGACCGATTCTTATCGTATTTATGTCAACTGCGATACAAAACTTTCCAAATTTTTTTTAATCAACTTTTAGCAATAAACAATGTAAATTTGTTGTTGAAATTAGATTTTGAAATAAAGTTCTTTAATAAAAAAATATAAAAAATCATTTTAACTTAACGGGAGATTGAGAAATATGAGTGAGCGGAATTACCCACTGAGCGGTACAACCCCCGCCACCCCTGTATACGATCTCATAAAAACTACAAAAGACATTACTTGAATACACCGAGAATTTTCGGAAATAAATGATTTTTCTTTATTTTCAAAAAGACTTGGTCAATTGACAATCAATTTATTTGGTATTTTTAGGAGTTCGCATGTAATTAGAATTGTCCTTACAGCGCCTGAATCTTGAATAATTGATTCACTTATTTGTAATTTACGGTTTTTAGCATAACTTCCTACTTTATACAATCGCGCTAATTCGTGTTGTCACTAGGCCGGTCAAAACTTCAAAGTGCACAGAAATCTAGTTGAATTTGTATGATTCATGACCGAGTGAAAGTTTTGATTCGATGACAGTTTTGATTCGATCGTGAACCATACAAATTCAACTAGATTTCTGTGCACGAAGTTGCAGAGTGGCTTTCAGAGGGGGGAGTGGATGTGCTCGAAGAAAATACTGATCTTAGTCAAGAAGAACCTCATCAAGTTATCGACAAACTTAATGATTGGCTCACGAGTCCCTGGTCACATGAACCTAGTTCCTAATATAAATGTCTTTAAATAATAGTTATCAGCAGATTATCTTACAATATAAAAGAAATGTGATATAAAACTAATGTGATTTAATCTTAAGAAGAAATTTTATAAATAAAATATTAGAAAAAATTATTATAGCAGTAGTATTAATATAATGAAATAATAGTGGCTGGGGGGGGGGGGGGTGGAACAGTAGAAGCTGACGTAAGTTGGGGGGGGGTGAAGAATTCTGACATATGCTGACATGGGGGGGGGAGGGGGGGATCAAATTTGATGAAAAATTTGCTGACGTAATACTTGAATGGCCCCTTATGATAAATCCAAGGTATTGAAGAAGCGAAGTAGTCTTTCTTAAATTTTTTAGGCAATCTTTTAAATTTTTTCCAATTAGTAAAAAATCATCCAAATATATAACCGAGGTGAGTCCCGAATTTCTCAAATATGTGATAATTGGTTTCATTAGTTTAGTAAAAACAAAAAGCGCGACATTTAAACCGAACGGCAGGCAAGTAAATTCATAAAGCGTTCCTTGGAATCGAAATCGAAGATATTTAATGCTTTTTTCTGATACGGGAACTGTGTAATAGGCGTCTTTTAAGTCTACTGTTGTCATATAGCAATTAGAATATATTAAAAGCTTGGCTGTTCTGAGGTCTTCTCATTTAAAATGATCAGTATAAACAAAGTCATTAAATTTTTGTAAGTTTAGTATAAAACGACTTGATCTATCTGATTTTGGGATTAAAAAAATACTGGAAACAAATTGGTCATTTGTTGGCTTGCAAATTCTAATAACCTTGTTGCTCAACAAAATCTGTAAATCGTTTGAGATTTGGTCCGATTCAGTTTTCGACCAATCAGGTTCACTTGGAATCATTTCTTGAAAAACTCGAGTTTTTAATGGGATTTCGTATCCTCGAACCCATTTCAAAATAACTCCGAACTAATTGATTTCCAACGATCAAAAAACAACTTTAATCTTCCGCCGACTTTAATCTTACTTACGTTGTTTATGTTTTTCGGGTTCTCGTGTTGGGATATTGTTTCGAGTATGTTTTCCGATAATAGGATGTCCTTTTGTTTGATAAATTCCGTTGCCCTCTCACCGCTGTTATACGTGGTTTGGGTGCATATTGTCGGGGCGGGCCCTTCGAGTTTTTTGAAACTTTATTTGGAACGACTTTTGCAGGTAATTTCAACTCTTTACTTGATTTTTCTAGGCTTCTAGCAGTTTTAATTTTTTCTTCTAATTCATTACCAAATAACCATTCGTCTGTTATTGCAGTATTTAGGGTATCTCTTAATTTTGAATTGATGTGAGATAATATCAGAGTTTTTCTAGTTTCTGATTCTTCCCATTGTAAATCGATTAATAACCGACTCATATCACTAATGACACTCAATAGATTTATTTTGTTGATTTGTTCTGGCTTTAATAAATTAGATGTTATTTCTCCTAGAGCTGCTAAACAAATTGCTAAATTTTCTTGTTTTGCCATAAGTCGTGTATCTCGTCGAATCACCAATTCATGAAGGGAAGCTTTAATTTCTAGATTTAATTTTGTAGCCGCCACAAAAGAACAGTTCTTTGGCAAACTATATTTCTTCTGTAAAGTGATTCTTTCCTCCTTTGGCAAATCTTCTATATAAATCTTCTATAGTAATGGCGGAGCAGGGATCTTTTCTGTTAAGCGCTTGCCAATAACCTCAAGTATATTTTCATCAAGTCCTGCTGTAGCAATGTTACTTTCTTGATCTTTGGTCACATCAGTCCCTTTTTCGTTTAAAATTTCTGCTGTCGATTTTTGTGAATGTGAGGGAGAATTGTGCGCGGAATTAGACTTACGACCATTCTGGTGTTCTGAAGAATCTGAATCTTCTGCAGAAATGTTATGTAAACTTCCTCGACTTTTTTGACCACTACGATTATGGCGGCGGCTTTGGCTTCGAGAAGAACTACGGTTTCTACAAGGACTATGAATTCGACGAAAACTGCGACTTCGAGATTGCCGAGGGCTTCCAAGGGAAACATTGCTGCGACTGCGACTTCGAGGACTACGACTTTGACGTGAACTGCGACTTCGAGAAGGACTGTGACTTCCAGAAGTAGTGCGATTTCGGTGATGACTATACCTTTGTTGATAAGTTCGCTGTCGATCGCTACTTGGAAGGTTATAATCATGTCGCTCGTCTGAAGAACTTGATTCACCTATATATTTATTTTTTATAAATAATGTGGTTCTAACCATGTGTACATTTTTATTTGTGTAATTATAGCGAATTCTCACATATATTGACAACAATAACATAGGCCTAACCTATGAGTGAGAACCTTTATGCTCATAAAATATGATTGTCACACACAATCTGAATTACTGATCACATCGAATTCTCCAAATTAGTATGATTTTTATCATAAAACACAGTCCTTGCCTGTGCGGAAGAATCTTTACGATTGTGATAGGTTCACCAATGTCGATGATACGGCTGTCATGTCTACATAGGTTACTTACGTCGCTTTTTCTCCGGTTATGTCTTTTTAATTTTTTCTCCAGTTTTTCAATGCGTTTTTCTAGAGCATCATCCTTTCTACCTTCAGATAAAATGGATTGAGATCGATTTCTTTTTCCCATCTTGAATTAATAAATTTTAACCTTGTGGCATAATTGACACTAAATAAAGGAATGAAGTTCAATATAAATATAGGACGTAAACGTCTTTTTTTTTTTATCATTGCTTTGAACTATAGTGGCATTACTGACATAAAATTGAGGATACTACACTGTGATCTCGAGGAAGAGGCTCAGAATACAATTCACAAAAACAATGACAGCTAGATAGTGGAGCGCTCTATCTCGAAAAATGTTTAATCAGTTAATAATTTCTTACAGAAAAAGGAAAGGAAATGGTACGGGTAATTTTTTTTTAACCCTTAGTTCCGACTGCTTTTGTAATAAATTTTCCTCCTACTACCTGGGTCAATTGAAATCTGCCGTTTGAAAATGCTTACAGCTGTGCAATTTATAAAGTACCATCTCCATTGGCCGGCGGAATCGAAAACGACCCCGGAGTCGCAACTAAGGGCTAAAGTTATAGAGCCCGACGCTTTTACTGGACACGACATCTTTTCTCAGTCAAATATTGTCCGATATCAATAATTTTTTTTTAAATTATACAGAATTTTGTGCTCTATATCTTTGGAACTAATTGTTTTAACAGAAAATGATGCCGGAACGAGATAATTCGCAAAAACAATTTCAGAAACACGCATTTTTTACTTTTTAGCTCCTAATTTTTTTAAATATTAATTTTACGAAAAAAGTTTCAAACAAAAATTGTAGAGAATTTAATTCTGAACAAAATTTATATAATATATTTTTAGCGTACGACTCATCTAAAAGGGAGATATTTTAAAAAAATGATAAACAGTCGTTTTTCAACATGGCGGCGCGACGGTGGCCCCATCTATCCCGCAAACTTAAACTTAGATTCAGTTATCGACCTTCTACAGGAAAATGAAAAAAAAATGGACAGGGTGATTTTTTGGATGGTCAATGTACGATTTGACTGGACTAATTTTCTCACAACTAAGATCTCACTTTAAAGAGCTAAGTATAAATAATTATCAGTCGTTTTCTTTCTCAATTCTCAATTTTTTTTCTAAAGATGTTGGGCTATCTACAGATATAGGTTTGTATTTCAGTTTTTTACTATTATTTACATATCCTTCATTCACTGTGTAAAGAATGTTAAAATTAACGAAAAGAGAAATTATGGATATAATTTCAAATAATGGAATTCATTCAGCTGTTGAATATATTCTACAGAAGTTAAATTTGGAAATTTCCCTTATAAAAAGTGAATCGATAACTAAGCTTAAAAATGCAATTTCAAGTTTGCAATCAAAAGGTAATGTTAAATTTAAAGCTGCAAATAAAATGAAACACAGGTTTGAACTAAAAAAATTCTATTTGGCTAGATTCAGATTTTAATATTCCTGACTTGATGTACATTCAAATGAAAAAAATACCAGTTGAAATGCAGGTCCTGGACGGCCTGCTCTTCATTTTGAATCTAAATCAAGTCGTCCAAAACGTCGAGAAGTTGCCGAAGTTAGTAATGCACATAGTGATAATGTTCAGAAATTAATAATGGATTCTTCCTATGCAGCAAATAAATAAAAAAATAAAGATTTAAAAAGAGTCCTGGATAAACTGCAAAATGATTCAGAATTACCTGCAAAAATTGAAAAATTAGGTTCAGCGCCGATTTTAAAGAAAAAGACTCCGTTACAAGCCCTTGCATTTGTTTGAAACATTAATCTTTCAAAGGATTGGATCAGATATTTGGCCTCCATACAATCAGCTTCGTGAAGCAAAATTACAAATTAGCCCACCAAAAGAATTAATTTATGTGAATGATACTATAGCTGAAGTTCCTCTTCAAGCGCTTTTAAATCATACTACGGAAAGAATAGTTGAGATGCAAAAAGAAGTTCTACTGCAGGTTGTGGATAATAATGAGTTTTCTAACATGAAATTAACTTTAATTTGTTCATGGGGATTCGATAGCAGTTCAGGTCATTTGACGTATAAACATTCGACCTATTCAGTTACGCTATGTGAAAGAATCGAAAGATATTATACTGCACCAAGAACAAGCTATTGAAAATCAAGTGGATCAATTGAAATCATTTGAGGTAATTTCTGACTCTTATCATATCACTATACATTATTAATTACACCTCACATTAATTGATGGAAAAGTATTAAGCACAATAACAAATACACCTTCGATGCATCATGTCCGATTTGTCATGTCAAGCCTTCAAATTTTAATGATTTGACAAACAGAAATAGTGAAGTTTTCAATCCAACAAACCCAAATGCATTACGTTATGGCATTTCTTCTCTTCATGCATGGATTAGACTCCTTGAATGTTGTTTGCACATAAGTTATAGATTACCCGCACAAAAGTGAAAAGTTACTGGTGATGAAAATAAAAAAATAGTTAACAATCGTAAAAAATCCATTCAAGATGCTATATGGAAAAATTTTGGATTGAAAATCGATAAACCAAAGGCAGGGGGTAGTGGTAACACAAATGATGGAAATACTGCTCGTAGGGCATTTAGTAATCCAAAACTTTTCGCAGACACTCTGGGCTTGAAAGCAGAGCTTATTCAAAATTTTCAAACAATTCTAATTGCTTTGTCATGTCAACTTCCTATCAATGCAACTAAATTTGAAGATGTTTGTAATTCTACTGCACAAGTTTAGGTATCTCTCTACTATTCCACGGCAGTCAAATAATTAATAATAGTGTGTTGCCTGTAGGTATGCTCGGAGAGGAAGCTTCAGAGAGTAGAAATAAAGACTACAGAGTGTACAGAAGATATCATGGAAGAAAAAATAGTCGAACAAATAATCTAGAAGATATGTTCAATAGAACAATGGATACTTCAAATCGTCTCTTACCGACTCTAAGTCTCAAATCTCGATGAAACAAGAAAAAATGCTTGCCTCTTCCGAAGGCAGTACAAAACTTACTTATAATGCCGGAAGTTTCTAATGAGTCTGATGAATCAGAACCTGAATCGGAAAAAGACGAAGTTGCATTTGATCTTTCAGAAGTACAAAATTATTTGGATGATATAGAACTATCAGATGAAGAGAGTGGAGAAGAATGTTAATGACATTTACACGAAAGTAACCTTAAATATTTACTTATTAAATATTATATTAATAATTTAGATTCATTCTTCAAAAAGAGAACGGCTTTAGAAAATGGATTCACAAAAAAAATACAAAAACTTTAAAGATTAAAAAATATGAAAAAAAAATAAACAAAATAATATACAAAAATTTAAAAAAAAATAAAAATCAAATAAAAAAAATAAACAAAAATGGAGTCATAAATTGGGCGTCCCCGTCCAAGTTCTTTGACTTTGGGTTCGGCAGAGAGCGAATAAATTGTAAATTTATCCATCTGCGTCCAACATTTGGGATCCCTTATTATGAATTCTTCAAATTTGACATCAGTTTCGTAATCAGCGACTTAACAAACATCTAGGTATTCATTTTTTTTAGAAATAAACGATTTCTTAAAATGCATGTCCGCCAATTTGGATCCGCCATTTTGAATTCTTCAAATTTGATGTCAGATTCGTAATCAGCGACTCAAAACACCCCTGGCTATTCATTTTTGTTATGATTGGCTGAAATTTCTTGAATTGTGATCGGCCCAAATATCCTAAGCTGGCATTGGTCCGAATTTCCTGAGCTGTGATTGGCTGAAATTTCCTGATTTGTGATTGGCTGAAATTTCGTGAGCTGTGATTGGTCCGAATTTCCTCAGTTGTAATTGGCTGATATTTCGTGAATTGTGATTGGTCCAAATTTCGTGAATTGTGATTGGTCCAAATTTCCTGAATTGTGATTGGCCTAAATTTTCGGCGTTGTGATTGGCTGAAATATCGTGAATTGTGATTGGTCCAAATTTCATGAAATGTGATTGGTCCAAATTTCATGAGTTATGATTGGCTAAAATTTCCTGAGCTGTGATTAGTCCGTATTTCCGGAATTGTGATTGGCTGAAATTTCCTGAATTGTGATTGGCCCAAATTTCCTGAATTGTGATTGGTCCAAATTTCGTGAATTGTGATTGGTCCAAATTTCCTGAATTGTGATTGGCTAAATTTTCGGCGTTGTGATTGGCTGAAATATCGTGAATTGTGATTGGTCCAAATTTCATGAAATGTGATTGGTCCAAATTTCATGAGTTATGATTGGCTAAAATTTCCTGAGCTGTGATTAGTCCGTATTTCCGGAATTGTGATTGGCCCAAATTTCCTGAGCTGTGATTGGCTGAAATTTCGTGAATTGTGATTGGTCCAAATTTCCTGAATTGTGATTGGTCCAAATTTTCTGCGTTGTGATTGGCTGAAATTTCGTGAATTGTGATTGTTCCAAATTTCCTGAATTGTGATTGGTCCAAATTTCGTGAATTGTGATTGGTCCAAATTTCCTGAATTGTGATTGGTCCAAATTTTCTGCGTTGTGATTGGCTGAAATTTCGTGAATTGTGATTGTTCCAAATTTCCTGAATTGTGATTGGTCCCATTTTTGTGAATTGTGATTGGTCCAAATTTTCTGCGTTGTGATTGGCTGAAATTTCGTGAATTGTGATTGGTCCAAATTTCCTGAATTGTGATTGGTCCAAATTTTCTGCGTTGTGATTGGCTGAAATTTCGTGAATTGTGATTTGTCCAAATTTCCTGAATTGTGATTGGTCCAAATTTCCTGAATTGTGATTGGTCCAAATTTTCTGCGTTGTGATTGGCTGAAATTTCCTGAATTGTGATGGGTCCAAATTTCCTGAATTGTGATTGATTCAAATTTCCTGAAATGTGAAGGGCCCAAATTTTCTGCGTTGTGATTGGCTGAAATTTCGTGAATTGTGATTGTTCCAAGTTTCCTGAATTGTGATTGGTCCAATTTTCCTGAATTGTGATGGGTCCAAATGTTGTGAATTGTGATTGGTCCGAATTTCCTGAATTGTGATTGGTCCAAATTTTCTGCGTTGTGATCGGCAGTAATTTCGTGAATTGTGATTGGCCCAAATTTTCTGCGTTGTGATTGGCTAAAATTTCGTAAATTGTGATTGGTCCAAATTTTTTGAATTGTGATGGGTCCAAATTTTGTGAATTGTGATTGGTCCAAATTTCCTGAATTGTGATCGGTCCTACTTTCCTGAATTGTGATTGGTCCAAATTTCGTGAATTGTGATTGGTCCAAATTTTCTGCGTTGTGATTGGCTGAAATTTCCTGAATTGTGATTGGTCCAAATTTTGTGATTTGTGATTGGTCCGAATTTCCTGAATTGTGATTGGTCCAAATTTTCTGCGTTGTGATCGGCAGTAATTTCGTGAATTGTGATTGGCCCAAATTTTCTGCGTTTGATTGGCTAAAATTTCGTAAATTGTGATTGGCCCAAATTTCGTGAATTGTGATTGGTCCAAATTTCCTGAATTGTGATTGGCCTAAATTTTCGGCGTTGTGATTGGCTGAAATATCGTGAATTGTGATTGGTCCAAATTTCATGAAATGTGATTGGTCCAAATTTCATGAGTTATGATTGGCTAACATTTCCTGAGCTGTGATTAGTCCGTATTTCCGGAATTGTGATTGGCTGAAATTTCCTGAATTGTGATTGGCCCAAATTTCCTGAATTGTGATTGGCCCAAATTTTCTGCATTGTGATTGGCTGAAATTTCGTGAATTGTGATTGTTCCAAATTTCCTGAATTGTGATTGGTCCAAATTTCGTGAATTGTGATTGGTCCAAATTTTCTGCGTTGTGATTGGCTGAAATTTCGTGAATTGTGATTGGTCCAAATTTCCTGAATTGTGATTGGCCCAAATTTTCTGCGTTGTGATTGACTGAAATTTCGTGAATTGTGATTGGCCCAAATTTCCTAAGCTGTCATTGGTCCGAATTTCCTGAGCTGTGAATGGCTGAAATTTCCTGAATTGTGATGGCCCAAATTTTCTGCGTTGTGATTGGCTGAAATTTCGTGAATTGTGATTTGTCCAAATTTCCTGAATTGTGATTGGACCAAATTTCCTGAATTGTGATTGGTCCAAATTTTCTGCGTTGTGATTGGCTGAAATTTCCTGAATTGTGATGGGTCCAAATTTCCTGAATTGTGATTGATTCAAATTTCCTTAAATGTGAATGGCCCAAATTTTCTGCGTTGTGATCGGCAGTAATTTCGTGAATTGTGATTGGCCCAAATTTTCTGCGTTTGATTGGCTAAAATTTCGTAAATTGTGATTGGCCCAAATTTCGTGAATTGTGATTGGTCCAAATTTCCTGAATTGTGATTGGTCCAAATTTTCTGCGTTGTGATTGGCTGAAATTTCGTGAATTGTGATTGGTCCAAATTTCGTGAATTGTGATTGGTCCAAATTTCCTGAATTGTGATTGGTCCAAATTTTCTGCGTTGTGATTGGCTGAAATTTCGTGAATTGTGATTGGTCCAAATTTCCTGAATTGTGATTGGTCCAAATTTTCTGCGTTGTGATTGGCTGAAATTTCGTGAATTGTGATTGTTCCAAATTTCCTGAATTGTGATTGGACCAAATTTCCTGAATTGTGATTGGTCCGAATTTCCTGAGCTGTGAATGGCTGAAATTTCCTGAATTGTGATTGGCCCAAATTTTCTGCGTTGTGATTGGCTGAAATTTCGTGAATTGTGAGTTGTCCAAATTTCCTGAATTTTGATTGGACCAAATTTCCTGAATTGTGATTGGTCCAAATTTTCTGCGTTGTGATTGGCTGAAATTTCCTGAATTGTGATGGGTCCAAATTTCCTGAATTGTGATTGATTCAAATTTCCTGAAATGTGAAGGGCCCAAATTTTCTGCGTTGTGATTGGCTGAAATTTCGTGAATTGTGATTGTTCCAAGTTTCCTGAATTGTGATTGGTCCAATTTTCCTGAATTGTGATGGGTCCAAATGTTGTGAATTGTGATTGGTCCGAATTTCCTGAATTGTGATTGGTCCAAATTTTCTGCGTTGTGATCGGCAGTAATTTCGTGAATTGTGATTGGCCCAAATTTTCTGCGTTGTGATTGGCTAAAATTTCGTAAATTGTGATTGGTCCAAATTTTTTGAATTGTGATGGGTCCAAATTTCGTGAATTGTGATTGGCCTAAATTTTCGGCGTTGTGATTGGCTGAAATATCGTGAATTGTGATTGGTCCAAATTTCATGAAATGTGATTGGTCCAAATTTCATGAGTTATGATTGGCTAACATTTCCTGAGCTGTGATTAGTCCGTATTTCCGGAATTGTGATTGGCTGAAATTTCCTGAATTGTGATGGGTACAAATTTCCAGAATTGTGATTGGTCCAAATTTTCTGCGTTGTGATTGGCTGAAATTTCGTGAATTGTGATTGTTCTAAATTTCGTGAGTTGTGAATGGCTGAAATTTCCTGAATTGTGATTGGTCCAAATTTTCTGCGTTGTGAATGGCTGAAATTTCGTGAATTGTGATTGGTCCATATTTCCTGAATTGGGATTGGTCCATATTTTCTGCGTTATGATTGGCTGAAATTTCGTGAATTGTGATTGATCCAAATTTCCTGCGTAGTGATTGGCTGAAATTTCGTGAATTGTGATCGTCCCAAATTTCCTGAATTGTGATTGATCCAAATTTCCTGAATTGTGATTGGTCCAAATTTTCTGCGTTGTGATTGGCTGAAATTTCCTGAATTGTGATGGGTTCAAATTTCCTGAATTGTGATTGATTCAAATTTCCTTAAATGTGAATGGCCCAAATTTTCTGCGTTGTGATTGGCTGAAATTTCGTGAATTGTGATTGTTCCAAGTTTCCTGAATTGTGATTGGTCCAATTTTCCTGAATTGTGATGGGTCCAAATTTTGTGATTTGTGATTGGTCCGAATTTCCTGAATTGTGATTGGTCCAAATTTTCTGCGTTGTGATCGGCAGTAATTTCGTGAATTGTGATTGGCCCAAATTTTCTGCGTTTGATTGGCTAAAATTTCGTAAATTGTGATTGGCCCAAATTTTCTGCGTTGTGATTGGCTGTAATTTCGTGAATTGTGATTGGCCCAAATTTTCTTAATTGTGATTGGCCTAAATTTCCTGAGCTGTGATTAGCTGAAATTTCCTGAATTGTGATTGCCCCAAATTTTCTGCGTTGTGATTTGCTGAAAATTCGTGAATTGTGATTGTTCCAAGTTTCCTGAATTGTGATGAGTCCAAATTTTGTGAATTGTGATCGGTCCAAATTTTCTGCGTTGTGATCGGCTGTAATTTCGTGAATTGTGATTGGCCCAAATTTTCTGCGTTGTGATTGGCTGAAATTTCGTGAATTGTGATTGTTCCAAGTTTCCTGAATTGTGATTGGTCCAAATTTCCTGAATTGTGATTGGCCCAAATTTTCTGCGTTGTGATTGGCTGAAATTTCGTGAATTGTGATTTGTCCAAATTTCGTGAATTGTGATTGGACCAAATTTCCTGAATTGTGATTGCCCCAAATTTTCTGCGTTGTGATTGGCTGAAATTTCGTGAATTGTGATCGGCCCCAATTTTCTGCGTTGTGATTGGCTGAAATTTCGTGACTTGTAATTGGTCCAAATTTTCTGCGTTGTGATTGGCTGAAATTTCGTGAATTGTGATTGGTCCAAATTTCGTGAATTGTGATTGGTCCAAATTTTCTGCGTTGTGATTGACTGAAATTTCGTGAATTGAGATTGTTCCAAATTTCCTGAATTGTGATTGGCCCAAATTTTCTGCGTTGTGATTGACTGAAATTTCGTGAATTGAGATTGGTCCAAATTTCGTGAATTGTGATTGGTCCAAATTTTCTGCGTTGTGATTGACTGAAATTTCGTGAATTGAGATTGTTCCAAATTTCCTGAATTGTGATTGGCCCAAATTTTCTGCGTTGTGATTGGCTGAAATTTCGTGAATTGTGATTGGTCCAAATTTCCTGAATTGTGATTGGCCCAAATTTTCTGCGTTGTGATTGGCTGAAATTTCGTGAATTGTGATTGGTCCAAATTTCGTGAATTGTGATTGGTCCAAATTTTCTGCGTTGTGATTGACTGAAATTTCGTGAATTGAGATTGGTCCAAATTTTCTGCGTTGTGATTGGCTGAAATTTCCTGAATTGTGATTGGTAGAAATCTCCTGAATTGTGATTGGTCCAAATTTCCTGAATTGTGATTGGCCCAAATTTTCTGCATTGTGATTGGCTGAAATTTCCTGAATTGTGATTGGTCCAAATTTCCTGAATTGTGATTGGTCCAAATTTCCTGAATTGTGATTGGCCTAAATTTTCGGCGTTGTGATTGGCTGAAATATCGTGAATTGTGATTGGTCCAAATTTCATGAAATGTGATTGGTCCAAATTTCATGAGTTATGATTGGCTAAAATTTCCTGAGCTGTGATTAGTCCGTATTTCCGGAATTGTGATTGGCTGAAATTTCCTGAATTGTGATTGGCCCAAATTTCCTGAACTGTGATTGGCTGAAATTTCCTGAATTGTGATGGGTCCAAATTTCCTGAATAGTAATTGGTTCAAATTTTCTGCGTTGTGATTGGCTGAAATTTCATGAATAGCAATTGTTCCAAATTTCCTGAATTATGATTGGTCCAGATTTCGTGAATTGTGATTGGTCCAAATTTCGTGAATTGTGATTGGTCCAAATTTCCTGAATTGTGATTGGCCCAAATTTTCTGCATTGTGATTGGCTGAAATTTCGTGAATTGTGATTGTTCCAAATTTCCTGAATTGTGATTGGTCCAAATTTCGTGAATTGTGATTGGTCCAAATTTTCTGCGTTGTGATTGGCTGAAATTTCGTGAATTGTGATTGGTCCAAATTTCCTGAATTGTGATTGGCCCAAATTTTCTGCGTTGTGATTGACTGAAATTTCGTGAATTGTGATTGGCCCAAATTTCCTAAGCTGTCATTGGTCCGAATTTCCTGAGCTGTGAATGGCTGAAATTTCCTGAATTGTGATTGGCCCAAATTTTCTGCGTTGTGATTGGCTGAAATTTCGTGAATTGTGATTTGTCCAAATTTCCTGAATTGTGATTGGACCAAATTTCCTGAATTGTGATTGGTCCAAATTTTCTGCGTTGTGATTGGCTGAAATTTCCTGAATTGTGATGGGTCCAAATTTCCTGAATTGTGATTGATTCAAATTTCCTGAAATGTGAATGGCCCAAATTTTCTGCGTTGTGATTGACTGAAATTTCGTGAATTGTGATTGGCCCAAATTTCCTAAGCTGTCATTGGTCCGAATTTCCTGAGCTGTGAATGGCTGAAATTTCCTGAATTGTGATGGCCCAAATTTTCTGCGTTGTGATTGGCTGAAATTTCGTGAATTGTGATTGTTCCAAGTTTCCTGAATTGTGATTGGTCCAATTTTCCTGAATTGTGATGGGTCCAAATTTTGTGATTTGTGATTGGTCCGAATTTCCTGAATTGTGATTGGTCCAAATTTTCTGCGTTGTGATCGACAGTAATTTCGTGAATTGTGATTGGCCCAAAGTTTCTGCGTTGTGATTGGCTAAAATTTCGTAAATTGTGATTGGTCCAAATTTTTTGAATTGTGATGGGTCCAAATTTTGTGAATTGTGATTGGTCCAAATTTCCTGAATTGTGATCGGTCCTACTTTTCTGCGTTGTGATTGGTCCAAATTTCCTGAATTGTGATTGGCCCAAATTTTCTGCGTTGTGATTGGCTGTAATTTCGTGAATTGTGATTGCCCCAAATTTTCTGCGTTGTGATTTGCTGAAAATTCGTGAATTGTGATTGTTCCAAGTTTCCTGAATTGTGATGAGTCCAAATTTTGTGAATTGTGATCGGTCCAAATTTTCTGCGTTGTGATCGGCTGTAATTTCGTGAATTGTGATTGGCCCAAATTTTCTGCGTTGTGATTGGCTGAAATTTCGTGAATCGTGATTTGTCCAAATTTCGTGAATTGTGATTGGACCAAATTTCCTGAATTGTGATTGCCCCAAATTTTCTGCGTTGTGATTGGCTGAAATTTCGTGAATTGTGATCGGCCCCAATTTTCTGCGTTGTGATTGGCTGAAATTTCGTGACTTGTAATTGGTCCAAATTTTCTGCGTTGTGATTGGCTGAAATTTCGTGAATTGTGATTGGTACAAATTTCGTGAATTGTGATTGGTCCAAATTTTCTGCGTTGTGATTGACTGAAATTTCGTGAATTGAGATTGTTCCAAATTTCCTGAATTGTGATTGGCCCAAATTTTCTGCGTTGTGATTGACTGAAATTTCGTGAATTGAGATTGGTCCAAATTTCCTGAATTGTGATTGGCCCAAATTTCACGAGTTATGAATGGCTGAAATTTCCTGAGCTGTGATTAGTCCGAATTTCCGGAATTGTGATTGGCTGAATTTTCCAGAGTTGTGATTGGCCCAAATTTCCTGAGCTGTGATTGGCTGAAATTTCCTGAATTGTGATGGGTCTAAATTTCCTGAATTGTGATTGGCCCAAATTTTCTGCGTTGTGATTGGCTAAAATTTCGTGAATTGTGATTTGTCCAAATTTCGTGAATTGTGATTGGACCAAATTTGCTGAATTGTGATTGCCCCAAATTTTCTGCGTTGTGATTGGCTGAAATTTCGTGAATTGTGATTGGTCCCAATTTTCTGCGTTGTGATTGGCTGAAATTTCGTGACTTGTAATTGGTCCAAATTTTCTGCGTTGTGATTGGCTGAAATTTCGTAAATTGTGATTGGCTGAAATTTCGTGAATTGTGATTGGTCCAATTTTCCTAAATTGTGATGTGTCCAAATTTTGTGAATTGTGATTGGTCCGATTTCCTGAATTGTGATCGGTCCTAATTTCGTGAATTGGAATTGGTCCAAATTTTCTGCGTTGTGATTGGCTAAAATTTCGTGAATTGTGATTGGTCCAAATTTCGTGAATTGTGATTGGTCCAAATTTCGTGAATTGTGATTGGTCCAAATTTTCTGCGTTGTGATTGACTGAAATTTCGTGAATTGAGATTGGTCCAAATTTCCTGAATTGTGATTGGCCCAAATTTTCTGCGTTGTGATTGGCTGAAATTTCCTGAATTGTGATCGTTCCTAATTTCGTGAATTGTGATTGGTCCAAATTTTCTGCGTTGTGATTGGCTGAAATGTCGTGAATTGTGATTGGTCCAAATTTCGTGAATTGGGATTGGTCCAAATTTTCTGCGTTGTGATTGACTGAAATTTCGTGAATTGAGATTGGTCCAAATTTTCTGCGTTGTGATTGGCTGAAATTTCCTGAATTGTGATTGGTAGAAATCTCCTGAATTGTGATTGGTCCAAATTTCCTGAATTGTGATTGGCGCAAATTTTCTGCATTGTGATTGGCTGAAATTTCCTGAATTGTGATTGGCCCAAATTTCCTTCGCTGTCATTGGTCCGAATTTCCTCAGCTGTGATTGGCTGAAATTTCCTGAATTGTGATTGGCCCAAATTTTCTGCGTTGTAATTGGCTGAAATTTCGTGAATTGTGATTTGTCCAAATTTCCTGAATTGTGATTGGACCAAATTTCATGAATTGTGATTGGTCTAAATTTTCTGCGTTGTGATTGGCTGAAATTTCCTGAACTGTGATTAGTCCGAATTTCCGGAATTGTGATTGGCTGAATTTTCCAGAGTTGTGATTGGCCCAAATTTCCTGAGCTGTGATTGGCTGAAATTTCCTGAATTGTGATGGGTCTAAATTTCCTAAATTGTGATTGGTTCAAATTTTCTGCGTTGTGATTGGCTGAAATTTCGTGCATTGTGATTGGCGGAAATTTCCTAAGCTGTCATTGGTCCGAATTTCCTGAGCTGTGATTGGCTGAAATTTCGTGAATTGTCATTGGTCCAAATTTCCTGAATTGTGATTGGCCCAATTTTTCTGCGCTGTGATTGGCTGAAATTTCGTGAATTGTGATTGGTCCAATTTTCATGAATTGTGATTGGCTGAAATTTCCTGAATTGTGATTGGGCCAAATTTTCTGAATTGTGATTGGACCAAATTTCCTGAGTTGTGATTGGCTGAAATTTCCTAAGCTGTCATTGGTCCGAATTTCCTGAGCTGTGATTGGCTGAAATTTCCTGAATTGTGATTGGTCCAAATTTCCTGAGTTGTAATTGGCCCAAATTTCCTGACCTGTTATTTAAAGCTAATTTTGATTCATGAAGATAAAAAATATAGGAATGTATGCGGCCCAAGCACGAGTCACCTAGGTTTCTCACGTATTTTTCATGATGAAAATACGGCAAAAGCGGTAGTAACCCGCGCAAAATAACACACGCATTTTATGCGCAGTAGTATACAAATTTGTAAAAATAAGAAAAACGTAAAAGTAATGCGTAACATCATATTTGACCCACAAAAAACGGCGCACAAATTTTACGCATAGTATGTCGAAAAATATCGTGCGACACGTGTGCCTAAGAATTCGACTTTAAGCACCGGCCTATCTAATCGCATGTTAAAAGCGGTGCGTAAAAGACGATTTTGCGACTCACAAAACACCTAGGTATTAATTTTTGTTAGACATAAACGATTTCTTAAAATTTATGTCCGCCATTTTGGATCCGCCATTTTGAATTCTTAAAATTTGATGGCAGATTCGTAATCAGCGACCCAAAAAATTCTCCAATAAACATTTTCAGTTATTTTTGATCAGTTTTAGAATTTAGGCCAAGACATGGGGTATTCTGGCCCATAGTGCACTGGTCTATCACTGTCTATCACTATATTTATAACGTCATATGATATTTGTGTTAAAATTTAAGACAATTCTTATTACTTCGACCCAGACCATAGGTCTGGCGAAGTATTGAATTTGGTCAGTTCCCGTCAAAAAATTACCCTGTAGTTTTTCATCAACTGTCGACGTTTCAGACCCTAAGGAACCCAAAGCAACAATAAAAAAATTGGCGTCCGTTAGGTTGTACGTTCGTCCGTCCGTCCGTGGGCAAAATTTTGTATACGCGATATCTCGCGACTGGCAGGACGAATTTAAAAAGTGCAAATGGATTTCGGTTTCTCTTGGCCAAACTTAGATCTGATTAGTTTTTGGAGACAATGCATACTAGATTATGGGGAGGTTTAACAAAAAACGCTCAAAAAACACGTTTTTTCCATTTTTTAGCAAAAAATACAAATCGTACAAAAAAATGTTTTAAACCAAAAATATAGAACATCGAATTCTCTACAAAAAAGGTTCTATTCATTTCTTCGTAAAATCAACGATAATGCCGTAAAAAACGGAAACCGAAGTATCCCACATATAAAAAAATTTATTTCCTGCAACCTGTCAAAAACTCGACTAAACCGGGTTTTTTTAAGCATCAGTGTGAACAAGACGTGCTTATTTATTAGTGTTCGGCTGACCTGCGGTCGGGGTCGAAGTTTTGAAAATGCTCATTTTCAATTTTAATATAGGGTGAATATGCCAATGAATGGACGATTTTCTACATATTTCTATTTCTTATGAATGTATGATGCACAACATGCAACAAAATACATATTTCTATGTTCTTTGAACATTCAAAACAATATTTACAGTACTATCGATTTTCCAGTGTTTATTATTTTGTAAAATCAAATCAAAGTTTTAAAGCCATCCAAAACTGGTACTGAAAACGTCCCATTTGATTTAACCCGTCTATTCATTGGGGTTTAGCGGATTTTTTTACAAACGTATGAAGACGAGGTTAATAATTAAATAAAATCAAAGGTTGAACTACACGGTCATAAAGAGCAGAGTCTAACGATTCTAATGGTGGTATCATAATTAAATTTTCATAAAAGAATTCAAAAGTTACAATCGATCAAAGTGGGAAAAATGCTTAACCGTCCATTCAATGGCATATTCACCCTATTTAAGGAACAAGATATTGTTACAATATATGTATAGAAACTACTCGAACCTAACAATGCTAAAACTACCCTCTGCTGACTTCTTTCCTGACAGTGTTAAAATGGGAATATTCCCGGAAGCATCAGCCTTTCGTCAGGGAACTGCAATACGAATTTAGCCAAAATTGTAGGCACCCGGGTCGAAGGCATCTAGTTTTATTGTTTGCATTGTTCCGTACGGATGTTCTGGAGATTAATGCTATGAGTTCTGAGTAAAATTACGAGTACTCTTAAAATGTCCAAATTCACTCTCGTACTCTCGGCAAGCGAAAGGTAACTTAAAAGTACATGAAGGGTACGTACCCTTCGTATATGTTTCCCGTACATTTAAATTGTACGCTTTATTTTTAACAGGGCGATTTCTAGGAAATTTGATTATCTTGCAAAAAATTAAGAACTAAAAACGAGTATTTTTTTGGCGGCAGACAATGTTAGGAGGTGAAACTGCATCCCCTAAAGTTTGAAGATAGTTCAAGAATTTGAATGATTTTTAGTAGAAAAGTTATTTTTCAACAGAAAAAGAATATCGTCTTAGACATCTTGAATGAGAGATGAAAATTGGAGGATAAATTACCACCAAAATTGTTAAGGGTTAGGTTAGGGAGCTATTTCACCTCTTATTCAAACACTATCGATAAGACAGGGCCTCACCAACGGGTAAGTACTCGTCGTCGCAGTACGCTTAGACAATAAGCATCACTACGATCGACGTCCGACAACGAAAATATTCAAATGCTCCCAGGTCCAACATCGAATCTGTGGAGTAATTGTAGAACACATGCACTAACAAAACGACTAAACTAATGGGTTAGTTGATTTGTTTGGGAATATTTAATGATAAAACCCCGAAATCTAGTTGAAATAATTGCACTCTGCATTACGCTTACGTACTACGGCACAGCTAACCCGTAAAGTCCCAAAACGGCATAAATTCCACCCGTTTTTCAACATATGACTACAGATCCAATTCGCAGATGAATCTTAATTGAATTATATTTCCTGAAGTATTTTTTCGTGCTCTCTTCAAATCCGTCGTTATTTTTGCTCAATCTCTCTTAGATTTTCCAATATGGCGGCGTTTTTCTGGAAAAACGTGTTAATTTTAAATTTTTATTTTGATCAATCGCGATTTACATTCTGTTAAACAGCTCAGTTGTGATCCAAATTCTGTATCGGGTGGAATTTTTTGTTGTACTTTAAGGTTTTATTGGTATTTTTAAAAAATTCAAGATGGCGGTTGATTGGCACGTCGAGTTGTAACGAAATTTATTATTAAATGGGGGTTTATGCTCACCTTTTTACTATAAAGTAATCAGATAATTCAAGGCCTATAGTGAACAAATATGATTGAATTTTTTGCAAATTATTTTTTAAATCGTTCGGTTCTTTTGCCCCCTGATGTGGGAAACTTGTCTGCCACATCAGAGGAGTTGCGAAATTCACCGAAAGACTATATTTCATAAGCAGGTGGAAGGTTTTTTCGAAAAATTATTTCTGCCATTAGACGAGCGAAAAATATTTTTTCCATTAAAAAATGGAGAGAACCTCTCTCTGGCGTTTCATCCCGGTCCGTATTTCGCAACTCCTTTGATGTAGCAGACAAGTTTCTGACTTCAGGGGGCAAAAGAACCGAACGATTTAAAAAATAAGTTGCAAACAATTTCATCATATTTGTTTACTACAGGCCTTGAATTATCTGATTACTTTATAGTAAAAAAGTGAGCATAAACCCCCATTTATAGATTTAAATCTCGGGCCTGGATGCGTATGGCGCACCCTGTCATCTAATTTCGAAAAACATAGCATCTGAAAAATTTGTCATCAGACGATAAAAACCTCCATCTACCTTATCGAGTGAATAGTCCTTTGTACTTCGTACTTGGTGAGTTCTCTGATGGATGTCCCAATTACGGGTACTGGATTTTCGCAATAAGCGAAATTCAGTTTACTTCGTATAAATGATTTACGATCTAATAAATATAACAACGGCGTACAGGGCAAGTCTGTATCACAAAGCCCTGCTGATGATTCCATCTGATACAGACCGGGATAAAACCCCTGAGAGAGCTTCTCTCCATTTTTTAATGGAAAAAATCGTTCACGCTCGTCTGATGACAAAAATAATTTTTTGGAAAAACCTTCCATGTGCTTAAGAAATATAATCTTTCGGCGAATTTCGCAACTCCTCTGATGTGGCAGACAAGTTTCTGACTTCAAGGGGCAAAAAAACCGAACGATTTAAAAAATAAGTTGCAAAAAATTCCATCATATTTGTTCACTATAGGCCTTGAATTATCAGAAATTTATTATTATTTTCTCAAAAATGATTGGCTTACAACAGAAGTTGGTATGCTATAGTTTTTGAGGTCGCAGAATTCGAATCTAAAATCAGATTTGCGAAATTCAAAATGACGGATCCAATATGGCGGACCAAATTTTCTCTAAAATGTTTGGATTACAATAAATATTGGTATATTACAGTTTTTGAGGTCGCTATAACTTCTTTGAAAAATAAAAAATAGACCATTTTCGATTTGCTCTTTTCTTTAAAAAAGAGGCAGAAATCCTTCGACAAAAATTGTCTTTTTATCTATTTCCGTTTTTAACATTACCCAGGATCAACGACATAGACGTAACGGAGATATGATCCCTTTGGGGTGCTTAATTTTCGCGAGTCCCCTTGACTCTCACGTTTCATGGCGCTCAATCTTGAAACTCCTCTTGATTATTCTATTATTTTTTCGAAATTCAAAATGGTGGATCCAATATGGCAGACCAAACTTTGCTAAAATATTTGGATTGCAACAGAAATTGAGATATTACTTTCTAGAGGTCACTAACTTCGAATCTGAAATCAGATTTTCGAATTTTAAAATGGCAGATCAACAACAAATTAATTAAAAAGTGAACATCGAGTAAATAAATAAAACCTAACTTAACTTTTTATAGGATTTTTTTTCGTTTTCTTTAAATGTTTAATTATTATCATTCTTTGTATATATTTTAGAAAAGACATAGAGCAACCGAGGTGAAAAGACTTACCATCGCTGAAAAGATCAAAATTATTGAACTTTTGGATTCTGGTGTAACGTAGAATAAGATCGCTGAAATGTACAACGGAACTCAAGTTGCTGTTTCCAAAATTAAATCCAATAAGGACAAAATTTTACGAAAACGGTCTGTGTTGACCAATCGTAATATGAGTTTGGAGCGGAGAAGGTTTTCAGACGTACTCGAATCACAAGTGGAGAAAAATCTAAATGACTGGTTCGTACAAACAAGAGCAGGTGGTGTGCCTATCTCGGACAAGTTGCTTCAAGAAGCCTCTTTTTCATTTAACGAACTGTGTGTGGAGGTCCTTCCAGACTAATTATTTTCGAATTTGAACTAAATACTATAGGAATCGAATTCCAATTCGATTCGTCCACGCTCAGATTCTCAAGACTTCTCATTCGCCAGAGGCCTGTATAAGACACTTAGTCATACACATGTTCCTGTCAGGTTACTACCCATCAGGAGATTGAGCATCATGCGGATCAAAATATGCGCTTTGAACTTCCGGACTTCTTCAATATTGCAAAATAAATTCTGAAAGAAAATAGCTTTCCACATTATATTATATCTCATTGTTTAAAAAATAGAATTCACAACACTTCTAAACCAAATAAAAAAGACGATTTCATAAAAACTGTACATATCCCACATGTAAACAATTTCTCAGATCAAAATTTAAAAAATGTTGGCTGATCAAAAAATTCGTATTGTTGACAAATCTTTTAACGCTAATTTATTTGGCATTAAATCTTTCAAAGATAAACTACCTATAGAAAACTTAAAGATGCAATATATCAAATTAAATGCAATCACTGCAATGGAGTCTACATAGGTCAAACAAGTAGATTACTTAAGACCAGAATTTCTGAATACAAAAAGAACATTTTCGGCAAAGTCGAAAATTACACGGGTCTTATACAGCATATTATTGATACAGGTCATGGTTTTGATTTTAATAACATTCAAATTTTAGCTACAGGACACAACAAATTCAAACGACAATATCGGAAACTTTTTTATTAAATGTAACAAAAATGCAGTAAATATTAGATTCGAAAAATCACAACTACCGGAAACATATTTTTCTTTAATTAAACTATAATATTTAAATATAATTCATGAATTTAACATTCGGTGAAGTTTTCAAATTAGCAAAATTGGCTAGATCGATTATCCGAGTCAAGGAATGTTAAAAAATGAACACTTGGTCTTGTTTTGTTCACGTAGTCGACGTTTCGATAGCGTCACTGTCATTTTCAAGACTGAAAATTTATTTGAATTTTTAAAAAAAATTACATAATATAAAAAATAATAATTACAACAGTATATATTGTATAACGAGTTATTACAACGACTTTGAATATATACTTTTCATAGAAATTTTCTTATACTATATTGACAATAATGACAACAAACTCGTCGATATGTCAACAACTCTATTTAGTCTTCGTATAATTATAAAATTGCAACAATGTAAAATATTAATTTTTGCAATTTATATACAGATAGGTATTTAATATTTTATGTTACGATTCTTTATATACTGTTGTAATTATTATTTTTTATATTATATAATTTTTTTAAAAAATTCAAATAAATTTTCAGTCTTGAAAATGACAGTGACAGTTCGGTAAACTTATGAACAAAACTATTTATTTTTTCATTTACTAAGTCACTGTGACTTAGAAATTATATTTTCTTAATTTGTAGATCCATTCACACCGATTTAAATAGTTCGAAGAAATGTTTCAATAAAAACAAACAAGAAGACCCTGTCGAACATTTAAGGGAGTTTCCACTAAGGTAAATAAAACATAAAGTTTATTATAGAATTTATTTTAACTCATATACAATTTTTCTTCTTGCTCTTTCTCATCTGTCTCTTCGTATGGAGTTTAAATAATCATTCATCTACAAATATTGTACTATCTAACCGTTATTTCACTTAATTGATTTTATTATGTATTATATTTTAGAAAAATAAAATTTCTGAAGAGGACCTAAACATAAGATCGAAAAGTCTAAAACTCATGGTTTAAGACCTGTTTTTTTATTTTCCGTGTATTCCAAAAAGAAACCAATTTTATACAAATCTTTCCATTTAAGGAAAATACAATACGGATAAGAAGATTTTATTATTATTCTCTGGACTTCTTGTTCACCAGGAGGCCAGCGCGATCAAAATTGGAGTCTGACTCCAATTCCAGAACTCGTAACCTCACAGGTTACTCTCCATCCAGAAGCGAGCCACGTGTGACATCAAAGTTCGATATCGAAATCAATATCTGCTTTCAAAATTTCCCATAACGGAAACCGAGCTAGATAGGTAGGCTTTCGCCAATTTGGAGCGGATTTCGCTCATAGGAAATTCGACTCCGAATCTGCGAAATATCTTTATACTATTAAAGCTAACTTTACGTTCCGGATACAGTGAAAGGTTCCAGAGAGCTATCTGCAAGGACGGTCCTGAGTGCCCATAAGGACACTTATCAAATTCGAAATCAGACTATAAATCGGTACAAACAATAGTACATACTTTGCTGGTATTATCGATATTGTCGCCTTTCAGGATCTTTACAAACATGTGCCTAACAGATTCCCGTCGTTCGGCCATATCCAGTTTTCAAGAGAAGTACCCCGATTCGAGTGTGCAATGGCACAGGAAAAACTCATGAGGGACTTGTACCGCAGATTTCAAACATCGATTCTGTTCGCAACAACTGTAGTGTAACCAACATCAACAATTGTAGTGTTTTTGGACGGTATTATAAATAAAATTGAATTCCATACATGGATAACGTAACACATATGTATATAATTGACGTAAACATTCGACATAACCTGCAAATCGAGTCTTCATATGGATGTATGATAAATGTTCGACCAATGTAATTTAGACTTTTGACTCCTGTAAAATATATGATCGAACATTTGTCATACATTCCTTCATATGCGATCCATGAGTGTATGTGTCAGACGGATTCATTGAATGCTTCTGTGTGTGAGTCGTGTCGTGAAGCGCTACGAAAACGATGTGGTGGGGATAGAGAGGAGGCGTCTGGTATAACCTTAGGAGGGGACCACTGTATGTAAAATTACTATATAAGACAGTATGTATATTATAATAGTATCATTAGGAAAGAAAACATCTTTGTATTGCGGTCTGAGTGAAGTGGAATTTTAATTAATTAATATGACACTTGCTCGTCTACCATCAAACGAGCATTACACATAATAGTTTTCACATCTATATTAATAAACGGTTTTATACATCAAGAAAATATACACTTCTATTTTCGATGACTTACGAGGGTGATGCATCTATTCCACCGTGTAACGAGCCGTTTAACTCGACCGCGCGGAAGAGAAAGAGCGACGGAGAGAAAGATGGCCTTTACGAAATGTGTATCAACGTGCTCAAATGAAATAACGAAGAAAATACAAAGGACGAGATGCGCGCTTTTCCCGGCCGGTCGGCCATTATGGATCCCAAGCCCACGTGGGATCCGAGCGCGCATCAAGGGACGTGCGCGCGCAATGACATGGCGCTGGCGCTGGTGCTCCTCTACATGCGCAGAAGAGGTGCAACGGCGCCCTGGCAGCGCATCAGAGAAAGTGGGAAACAACGGGCCGAGTTCCATTTTCGGAGCGCATGTGTCACCGCAATGGGGCGCATGCGCTTCAAATTCAAATGAGGGGCGGGCTGTCAAACTCAAATTAAGCAAATTAGATTCAAATGTTTGACAGTTCCCGTCCCGATTCTCAGGAAAAAAGGAACTCGGCGACACGAATGGACATAGGGATACTTACCGAGGTATTATAAGACCTGGTAAGTATCCCTCAAACTCTCTTCTTTTCTGGACTCTCTTGCATTTTGGACTGCTCTTCCACTGGACTCTTATATTGGACTCCTGGGGACGACTCGCTGCGTCAACTACGGAGACTCTGGCTGCTCCGACGCAAAAAGTGGGCCCACACTTCAACAGCCAGCACCAAAACTCAATAAGTCATGGAGGCAGCGAGGACCAATTTTTGACAATATCATCAGAATTGACGACGGCACTCCGTTCGTCCCACCAAATACAAGGCTGCTGGTCCTCTCCCTCGTAGTCGCGAGGGAGTTCGACACCCATCCCGGGTTCACCAGGTGACAGCAGCCGCATTCATCAAAATACTTAGACGGATGGAGGACCCGAATATTCAATCAAGAGGAACGACGCCGAAAAATCTAAAGAAGACACGTAAGCCTCTTTCTCTTCCGTCCGTATTAAAAATGATATCATGAACATATGCGTTTCAATTTATAATGTTATGTAACAAAGTGTTTATATATATCTATCTATGTTAATTTATTTATATGTATGTATGTGTATGAACGTATGAGATGGATGTGTGTTCGTGTTAATAATTTATTTGACGCGTAATTTATTCCGCCGTTGACGACGTTAGAGACAGTTTTATCGACATTGACATACACACGTACCAACGACTCGATTACTTTCTTTTAATTATGACTCTTATGGTTTTATATTCGCAATTGACTTCGAGTATGTTTGGTATGTGTGTGGAAATAATTGTTTTTCTGACGAGTTAAATTATTTATGGAATTCAAATATATTTTTAATTTAATGACCAAAGATAATTAGGACTTTTATTTCAGCACCCAGCGATTCCAGTCTATGATTTTAATTTATTGACGCGAAAGAACGGCAAATAAATGTTACGATTGTAAATTCTCCATATTACAATGTCCATGCAGTAATCAACAAAATAAAAGAAAATAGAAAAAACAAGGATTTGCACATCGATGAAATATCGTGATCTATATGTTGATAACTATTAAAATAGTTTCAACCGAGACGTATCATATTAATTAATTAAAATACCACTTCACTCAGACCGCAATACAAAGATGTTTTCTTTCCCAACGAAATTATTATCGACGGTCAACCATACCAATTCTTATTTGTTATTATAATAGTATACTATAATAGTCACATGTTTACTTTTCCGTCACTTGCGACTTTATGAAATCTTTAGCGATTGGTTGAGTCAGATACGGAAGTAAATAAAACCACTATGTTTCTAGAGGAAAAGGGCAAAAGGGTGCATATGCACGATAAGATCTTAGTGTCGATGTGGGATGAGATGAGCCTCACTCCCCACGTTTAGTACGATAAAACAAAAGTGGCTGTAGACTGTAACCAAAAGACAAGGTTGTAGGTTTTGACTTCGACTTTGGTTGGAAGCGTAATAACAACTTCGCCGATCATGAATTATTATTTATGGTTAGGGGATTGAGTTGAAAACTCCCTCGAGTTATTACTTCTTCGAAAGAGGGGTTTCAGAAAAAGACCTCTCCCGACTCGATAGACGAGTCGCAATTTACTCGAAATAATCGCCCTTATATAAAGTAGAAAAAATTGCATTTCATTCACGGATATCGCCGGCCATCTAGAGTTCATTTAAACAACTATGTGACAAGTAGATTTAACCATAAAAATTTAACCGGATCACATTTAACCAGAAAAAGTGGCACTAATCTTACTGGTAAATATTTTCTGGTTACATTAACTCATTAATGCCTGAAATGGCATTTTTTATACTTCATTTTCGATCAAGTATTTCGTATCAAAATCGAAGTTGAAAACAATTGAAAAGTACATATCCTATTGTTTTCGAGGTCGCTCTTCAAGATTTCGAGGTCAAAATTGAGTTTCAGCCATCAGGAATTCCAATATGGCGCTGAATTTAAAGAAAAATTCAAAAAAATTGGGAATTATTTATTCCTATCAATTTTTTTCGAGCTATTAGAATATTGGAATTCTATTGGAACCGTGCATAATGGTGCATAAAACAGTTGAATTTTAAGAAAAAATGTTACTTTTATACCCCACATCATTGTAACGACGTCAAAATGGCGTCAACAATGAAAATTTCTTTGACAAATTTCTGAACATTCTAACACAAAAACTACGTGATGTTATAAAAAAATGCTAAGAATGAAAAGTTCTTAGAATTAATCGAGAAATATAGTAGAGTTTTTCAGATTTTTGTGATGACATTTTGAGACATTTTTTTTCAACATTTTTTTCAAAATCATAATTTATTTATGAAAAATTCTGAAAAATATTTTGTGTTTTCACTTATGAATTCTACGAGGTTTTTGTTCTTTGCAATTTTTGCCAAAAGTTGATAGTTTTTGGGGGAAAAAAATCCTAAACTATAATATTTGAAATTCATTTCCTCGAAAACTGTCAACTTTTCGAAAAAAATGGAAAGAACAAATAACTCTTACAATTCATCAGAGAATACACTAAATTTTTTTTCAGAATTTTTTATAAATAAATTACAATTTTGAAAAAAATGTTGAAAAAAATTCCACTATATCGCTTGATGAATGTTAAGAACTTTTGATTCTAGGCATTATTTTTAAAAAGTTCGTAGTTTTTGAGTTAGAGCGTCCATAAATTTCTCAAAGAAATGTTCATTGTTGACGCCATTTTGAGGTCGTTAGAATGATGTAGGGTATAAAAGTAAAATGTTTACTTAAAATTCAACTATTTTATGCACCATTATGCAAGGTTTCAATAAAATTCCAATATTCTAATAGCTCGAAAAAAATTGATAAGAATAAAAAAACTCCCAATTTTTTGGAAATTTTGTTCATATTCGGCGCCATATTGGAATTTCTGATGGCTGAAACTCAATTTTGACCTCGGAATCTTGAGCGACCTCGAAAACAGTAGGATACGCACCTCTCAATTGTTTTCAACTTTGATTTTGATACGAAATACCTGATTGAAAATGAAGTATAAAAATTGTCATTTCATGTATTAATGGGTTAATCACTCGAGTGTCGTGCGAATTTATCATTTATTTATGCAAAATGTGTAGGTCACGGAGTGGAGTGTATCGTTTCCGTGGCAGTTCAAAATAGATTGATTGGTATATTTAATTAATACATTTTATAAACAATTATTAATCGTAGCAATATTTTATTCAAAAAAGCGAATATTTTAAATATTATTGCGGCCGTTACAATGTCGAGTTTTATTTCTCCTATGTAACTCCAAAATATACTGTTTAATACAAAACATTTTAAAAACCAAACGTCGGTAGTAATTGCAACATTTAAATATAAAAACATTCAAAGAATTATTAATAAAATTTATCATTTACGTACCAAAGATGACAATTTACTGGGGTTCTTCCTTTCTAACTATCCTGTCGATGAGGACTGCGGCACTGATATACTTACACTGAATATTTTCATCCTAAGTCGCAGAGACTCATTAATATTGCAAACATAGTGTATTAGGTAGGAAATAAAATGCACCAAGCTCCCCTTACAGTTTTCTAAATTTCATGTTTTATTTAGAGAATTACATAAAATAATTTAGGTGTATATAGACGACAATGAAATAAAGAAGGATTTTACACTATATATTGCACAACGTAGGTAAAGTTCCTAGTTCATACTTGTCGCTAGTGCGTAGTACGTTAGAGTGACTGCTCTGAAGGAGTGTTCAGGACAGTTCAGGCCTACACAGCGAGAAGAACAATTGGCCTCCTCACTCCTCACGACACTGCAGCACTTTTTTTTCGCTCTTTCTCTTTGTCTCGGACGAACGACACGTTACAGGATACAATAACGATTAATATTCAATGTAGAAAAATAGGATACTACATTCGCTAGCCGGCCCGTGGGCCAGAAATTTAAAGATTCGAGTGTCTAATAAACGTGAGTGCATCTGTATAGATTTTGCTCAGCGTAACGCGTCCCTCCCAACGCGTTAATCAACAACGATATTTTTAAAATTGTTTTTTTAATTGTACGTAGCGACTCGAACAAGGGGACAGGAATGCGACGGTAAATGGAAAATATTCGAAAATCCATCGCTGCACACTGACGCGCATACAAATTTTCCTTCTCAATAATTTCAAAGTCTATTTAATGATGTTCGAAACTTGAAGACTTTTTTTTTTGAGACGAAAAATCTATTCGCTCTTTGCGTTCGAGAGTTACGGCTAGAACGAGTTTCTAACATCGTATATAATTTTTAAATTTAATCTGAAGTTATTTAGTAACATCGATCGAAACTGGTGAAATCCTGTGCCCTCCACTCCACGTCGATCCGTATCGCAATTTTTTGTGATTTGTCCAAGCAAGACCTAACCGACTGTCTTTATCTTTATGTATCGTTTACGCGTTTTAACTTAAATATCACAATTTGTCGTTACCGCTCACTAAATAACTATAATCAACATGCAATGACGGTACTTCGTGATTGTTTCGTCCGTTGTTCGATTTATTAAGTATTGCAAAAGAAATCGTTACTACTTCGTACTTAATTCAATTTGGGTTATACTCTAAGTGTTATGATAGATTACAAGTTTCGATTATAGCTTCGGCGGATGGACAGGTTTTTAAGTGATTTTATTGAACGTAATTTGAAAATTCCGATAATTAATAATTAATGATCGTTTCAAAAAACATTCTAAATCATCTATCAATGAACTGTACAGAGTTTATCCTATGTAAACTAATGTATCAGGGGTTTAATAGGCGGAAATAAAATGACACAAAATATAATCATTAAACAATTCTTTTTTTTTAATTACTCTTAGAGTTTAATCCTTTACGTATATTTTCATGCAAATTACTACATTTTGTTACGTTTTATTTCCACCCCAGTTTCGAGAAAAGATTTGTTGGACCCCCTATGTCATAAATCATTTCTTTTGTCCTTATTTTCTGATTTCGCAACAAACTTTCACGAAATTTGCGCACCTCCAGTTTTGTGTATGTGAATCGATATTAACGTGTGTGTGCACGCGTGTATGCTAATGTCCAGTAAATCAAAATTTCAATAAATTTCAATTTACTAGAAAAGTTGTGCATTTGTGTTTCATCGGAACGCAAATATTTTAAAAGAACCTAACTACCTAACTAATAAAATTACTTAACATTCGCAAATGAACTTAAACCTGGTGTATAATTTTCGCCGGAACGTTCATAGGGTAATACGTACGTAGAAAACTTACGCGAAGGGAATTACCGAAAACTTTCTTATTGTTTTCAAAATTTCTCAGTTTTATTTGTGTACTGGACCTCGTCGGGTTTCGTTCGAGAATCGACGAGGGACGTAACGAACGACCAACATCGAACGAGCGTAAGTTACTTTTGTCGCGAGCATTCGACCGATCGCTTTTAACAAAGAGAATCGACACCCGCGCTATCTTCAGTCTCTTCCTCTCGTGTGAAAGCTTTCCCCATAGACGGCGTAAAATACCTGAGCTTTGAACAATCCAAAAAAAAAAAAATGCGTCGTCAATTACATGGGACGAAATTTAACTTGCGCTCGTCGAAATCACATTGTTGAAGATTTTATATAAGATTTTTAATATCGGTCAACCGCGGTTACGTAAACGACGCGGCTATAACGGTCGACAATATGGCGGCTGGATTAGAGCTCGGCATGTCGGACGATCTCACCTGTCCAGGGCATCTCGGGACTCGTTCGATTAAAAGTACCTTCTTGCTGGCACAGGTGGTCACGAACCTTCGCTATTCGGGCCTGAAAAACAATTAAATTTCTAAATCAGTCTTCAAATGTCCAGAACTTACGCACAGAATTCAGCGACACTAGCAACATCAAAATGTTAAATAATCAAGATAACCATGTCCTACTACTTTTGGGATCACTGTTTCTACTGGTGTAGGTTAATTTTTGATATGTACTTTCTTTAAATTTCCAAAAAAATTGTGTTCAATCGTAATTTTTACCCCGATAATGCTTTTAATGCATCTATCAGAAGCGTATTCTTGATAGTTTTACATCCAGAATATGCCTTTGCATATTTTTAACGATTTCCATTTTTAAATGACATATTATTGAAGGTATTATTCTCATATTATTCGGAATCGCAAAATTTCCTTCATTTTCAGACTGCAAATTTATAGTACACATAGTTAACTCATATAGAATCGGCTATTAAATGTTAAATCAGATACTGTTAAATGTTAAGTCACAGACTGAAAAAAAAATGGCCAATTCAGTTAATTTGAATGACATTCGTTTTTTCCGTATAATTAAAAACTTTGGAATATTTGGTTTTTACTAAACATTATGTTACATCTATTAAATATTTGACTGACATATTCTTTTAATCCGTGTAATTGAAAGCTTGAAAATGTGGTTAAATTTACTATATATTTTATTAGTTCTATTAAATAATTGATTGGCGTATTCTTTTCCTCCGCGAAGAAGTAATGAACTTGTGCTATTTATAAAATGTTAAACGGAAAATCTTACCTTTCCTGAATGGAATTTGTATGAGCAATCATAAAAAATAAAAATTGTACAATATATAGTTTTTGTATCATTTTTCCATGACCTAAGCATTGGATGACTTGTGTACTATTTATTAGATTTTACAGTACACATGAATTCGTTTCAAATTTTTTCGTTTCTTTTTCATTTTCGTGATTGGTAGATTTACGTTTTACCACCAGGTGGCTAAGCATTAAGGAGCTTGACTTTACAAGCAATTAGGTCTAGATTGTCTGAGTAGATTTCTTTACAATCACTTGTGCATTCTCTTGATTGGCCTAAGAGGTAATACCTCAAGTCATAATAAAGACAATCAATCAATCTCTCTCTTAAGTAAAAGAAACATTTAATAATTACAAAATATAAATTGTTACCATTCTCAGTTTCAAATTAAAAATAAATCAAATATGACGTGGTATACAACAATAAAAAAATTTTTGTATATATGGTGTATATAATATAATTAAATCATTTGAACAAACCAATAAAATATTTGACTGTTTTTAACTCATCGGTTTACCAATTTCAATTAATGATATTTCGAATTTAGTAAATTAATCAAATTACTAAAATGACTGGTTACCTATTTTATGCAAGTTTCCATTGATTTAAGTGAATATTGTTCTAGTAATTTAATTAAATTGTTTAACTATTTCAAATGAACATGATTTCCAAATATGCGGTATGAATATTTATTGAGATTATCAATTTTTTTGTTGCTTTTATACTTTATGAGACGCGAATTGAGAGACTATAACCTCCCACTTGGTATTTTATGTCGTTTTCAATATTTAAGAATCCGAGATCTATATAAGCATATTGCCGATATTTTTACATAAAAATCATGCATTTACATGTTTTGATTTTTACCGATTTCGTTGAATTGTAATGAATATTGTAATGAAGCGAAAAAAATGAGTACAGTGCAGGTGGCAATAAGAGTTGGGAAAAAACTACTCGGTACAACCACCAAAAGTTAACCCCATCATACATGAAATAATTCAGGAAAAGTTACATCGTTATGGCAATACTGATAATTGTAAAACAGAAAAACTAAAAGTGTTCTATGTACTATTGTAATCTCCAAAAATAAAAATGAAAAGGAGATACTGTACAACAGTAAAGGATAAACCGTAATGAAAAATCTCATTAATTATAAAAAAATCACATATTGTAATTTGTTTTAAACAAAAAACGAACCAGGTTAAAAAAACACGGAAAGTAGTTATTATTTAATATTTTGCGAAGAATAACGCTCATTATTTCATTAATTTTGTAGAAATTCGGATTTTTGCATATCACTTCCGCTATATTGGATCCGCTATTTTCAATGTTGAAATATTAACCTCGTATTCGTTGTCGTTGAAAACTGTATAAAATACCAACTGCAGTTTTCAAAAATCAAAATATATAAATTTTAATAGTTAATAGGCTATGTTATATGATTTAACTACGTATAGACTAACATAGTCTAAAAATGAAGGATGCTTTCCAAATCCAAACATGCGAAGGCATATTTTTTAAGTAAAACTTTTGAAATTTTTTAGGTAAAATAGGGAAAGTAAAACAGTTGAAAGAATTGGTAATATATCGTTTTTTTTTTAATTTTTTCAACTATGAGGACGTTTTTTTACAGAAATGGCAATCGTCTGATTTATGGTAAGGTTGATGCCATTTCACTGGAGAAGACAAGGAAATTCGAGTACTGTGAACACTTTTCTATTTTAGTTTTTAAAAACTATTGCAACATAAGTTGTTATTTTCTTACTTTAGAAGAAGTTGCAGATGAAACTTATCGGGATGTTCCTACATTTATTTTTAAACTAATTCAACTTAAGTCTAAAATGTCAAATGGTGGAGTGTATCAGGACGTCTTTTTAACGGTATACAGTAAAGACACATTGATACCATGTTTATAAATACAATACCAAATGTTGAAGTTTTTAATTCTACTATTATCCGAGGTCAAATGCGAGTAAAACCGCATTTTTTTTCAAAGAAAATCTTATATAATTCTGTAAATTTTCATCCATTTCAAAACATTAATTAGAATAACTCTTCAGGATGAAATAATATTGAAAAAAAGACTGTCAAAGTTGAAAACAATGGAAAAAATTAAAAAATAGTCAATACTTTTAACTGTAGATTCATGTTTTCACTTCATCAAAACAAGACATGGGCAATCAGAAAGGGCAAACATAATTTTTCTTATTCAAGGATGATGGGTACTGACCTGGTCAAGATGATTTCGGAGCGAACTCGTGTAAAATGTCACATGCCATTTCGAGGTCGTTCCTCGTGATACCAAGTGCCCTAATGACGATATCTTGTTCGAATCCGAGGGCCATCAGGTTGGAAATGTACTCGACGTTGACATTTTCATACGCTGCAGTCTCGCTCTTTGGTAATTGTCTGCCGGATTCGTCCTTTCCTTTCATTAAAGCTGTTAATCGAGCTCGACTGGCGTCTATGTTGATGTTTTTGACGACGTGCTGTTTCGTGCCAGGAATGATGATTGTATTTTCGTAAAGGTGATCTTGTTTCGAAACGTCTTTTGGGCCTTTCGGGGGCCGAGGAGCGGACATCGGCGGTGGAACCGGTGGCACCGACATGGAATACTGTTGTTGTGTCGTGTGTCTGTTTGACTTTTCCGGCAGAGCTGGTGGAGTTCTGTAGGGTCTCCTGCAATGAGGTCGAATCACCATCGGTGGAACCGGAGATGGCGAAGAGGCACGATGTAACATGTCGTACCTCGCTTCGTTACTTGCTGCTGCATAGAAAATTAAAATAATTAACAAATAAATTCTATTTTAAAATATACATACAGATGATGCCTCAAGATGGTTCTGTTCTTATAAATTTCAAAATGGAGGTTACCTTTATTGTTCTGTTGGCTTTCATTAGCAGATAGAATGACAGTAACCGGAGACGGTGGAGGTGGTGCATTTTCCTTGGGCACTGTCAGATGCCTTCCATTTCGAAGATGAGTGTTGGGTGTTGGTGATGGCGATGCCCGACGAGGAGGTAATGGAGGACTCGGCACTATTTTTCTCGATGGCACTGGCGATGTTGAAGGACTAGAATCATCTTCGTCGGTATCGTTCGACAATGACTCGCAATTCCCGTTGATAAATTCCATAATGGCCTGTAACACGAGATTTTCATTAAACACTTTCGATCTCTATACCTGAGGTACAATGAAACGTACATTTAATGAATACAACTCAGCTTTTTACCCGTATACTACAATAAGTGAGTACATTGTCAATAGAGTTAGACAGTAAATGGATTCTTCGATATTTATATTTCGACCTTCATTCGGACCATATTAGTAAAGATCTAGAGCTTAGTAAAAATCAAGAATTCAGTTGAAATTAATTATTATAATTGTGCCATGATAAAAATACAATCAGATTCTGCAGTTCAATCTCTGCGCAGAAAAATGATCTGAAGATCTAAGGAAATTGAGGATCGTAGGTTTTTATATTAAAATATTATTTTCTGATAATTATATTAAATTATAAAATCATTCCATAGAACGAACAATTAACTCTATATGCATCAACACATTTGCTACCTTCTCTTTCTTTAAATTCGTTGAAAAATTTGTGTAATTTGGTTTTAATAGCACTCGAAAAAAAAATCTGAAAGATTAGTTGAATCAATATAGAATAATTAAGTAAATTGTACTTCAGAAAACTCGCCAAGAAAATGCTGATTTAATAGTAAAATTCATTTAATTCTGCGACATTTCTTAGTTGTTTTAATAACATTGAATAATTTATGACGAAAAAAAATTATTGCAAGTTTAAATTCCTTGTGAATTTGATTATTACTAACATTGACTACTATTAATAAAAATATTATAGCATTTCGTTTAGTTGTTAATTAATATCGTCATTCTAATTAATATCACATCTTCATGATCTTATTATTACACTATTATTAAATTAGTAGAAATTTAATTAAGAATTAGGTAAATTTTTATGTCTTTTTATTAATAGTTTTTGATAAATTAAGATCATGACTTTATTACAAGATAAAAAATGGGTACTTTGACTGGTTAGAATAGGTTAAAATGTTGACTAGTTAACGTATTTAAATAATCCTTGGTTAGAATTTAAATACTCACGAAAATAAATTAGTGTTACTAACAACGAAATAACATATGTGACAATTACTACAAAATATTAAGTAACAAACTCAAAATAGCTACTAGTTCAGACAGCATTTTTACTTACCTGTCCATTATATGAACAAAGAATGCTGAGATGGTTTATTTTTTAATGTTGCATTTAATTTTGTTATATCATACATTAAAATTTATTTTCGGTCAAAATCGTCCATTTGCATAAAAAATTAGCATTGAGGTATATTAATTTCAGATAGGAATTATAAGATATAGTCTAATCTATAAGAATAGGAACATTAGTATTTCTTATGAAAAAGGGAAACTAAACCACGAAACCCGGATTTATAGAAAAATTACAAGGAATTAAAAATATATGACCATTTTACCATTGTATGAAAATGAATTAATGAGAGTTGTATGAAAGCAGGCTGTGTTCATAAAAAAATATGAAAAGTACTATAAATCGTGATTAATACGATCAATTACTCCATATATAATTAATCACATGTGAAATTTTTGAGATTTTTGATATCACTCTCTGACAAGTGACATTTTTCAAATGTTCTACATTAACAAGTAAAAAAAAATAAATTGATCATGTTAAAATGTACATTCAGATCGATTTTATGACAATTTTACTGCCATTTGTCATCTGTTTTTTTAAAATATTAACAATTCGTGATTTTTTTATTGATATTTATTTTTTGTATTTAATTCAGACACAACGAACAATTTCGGTGAAAGAACCGAAGTCTTCAATGCCAGGAAGCTATCTAAAAACAAACAAAGAATCTGTCGAAAAACTATGAAAATTATATAAACAAAAAACAAAAAAAAATATTCTGAATTTAATAAAAAAAAATAAAAATGTCCATTTGTAAAAAATCTGGAATTCATTACTAAACATTAAAAAAAAAGCTTTACTGAAAATTAAAAAACACGAGAAATTCTCATTCATCACGAAGTGATTTTAAAAATAGGAAAAAATTTACAACGATTTTACCAAAATACAATTATAAAAAATGAAAACAAAATAGGTTGATTTCAGACATAGGCGAGTTAACAAGATTATAAATGTAGAAAAATCATTCTTTTCATTATTATTCACTGCGATTGTTTCCGACATAAAACTAAATAAAGTTTGCTTTATTCCATGCCATTTATCGGCAATATCAAAGTTGTCCGTGTAGCAGAATTGATGGAAAATAAAAGATTTCTGAAAAATATTTTTCAACAATTTTCTAAGTAGTGGCTGTGACGTCATCTTGTTGAATTTCGTAAAATGTCGATATCTACTTTTTTATCACATTTGAATGAGAATACGTTAATTTTGTTTATAAAATTAAGTACTTTTATTGAAAAATAAATTAAATTTTCATTTTGTCATGAATTTAATGGAAAACATTTTTTCAACTTCAACTTTATTTTGCGTTCGTGTTTTACATCGCTTTTCGAAAATTAAAAATGACCAATATGTAGAAAAAATTGTTTCCAAAATGCGTAAACACTAGATTTTGTAGATTTATATTACACTTTTACTTTATCCGCCATATTAGATCTATCATTTTTATTTTTGAAAAACCATTTTGTAGTCTACAAAAATTACAAAATACTGAGTTTTCCAAATTTTCATTCATTTTTTGTTTATTTTCTCCGCCATATTGGATTCTTCATTTCGAAATTTTAAAATCCGATAACGGAATCGCAATTTATGTCTCTGAAAACGCCTATCTACAGAAAAATTCATGGTTTAAAGTGTTAGTTCGATATTACCGCAAATGTGGATTAGTTAGGTTAGATTAGTATAAAACGGGGAATCGTTATTTTTACACATTTGTCAAAGTTGCGACATTAGTTTGTTTCACTACCAATTTTTATTGTCACATTCTTATTCAGGAGCTAAAAATGCATGAAAATGACCTGTTATGAACTTTTTTTCTGTTTGGATTTTATTAGACGCGTTGACAACGTTTTGTTATAGAAAGCTGTGCATTATTTCTGAAGAACAAACCCAAACCGAGGGCGGAATAAGACTATAGAAGTCCTCCCCTTATTTTAACTCCCCTTATTATAACCGCGTCTCTTATTTTAACTTTTATCCTTCCCCTATTTTAACTTTTTATCGTGCTCTTTCGCTCTCACTGCTGGTCGTAAGAAAGAGGGGAGATGTTAAAATAAGGGAAGGGGTCGCCATCTTCCTTTTCCCGAATAGTTAAAATAAGGGGAGGACTACTGTATTACGTTAAAACATTCAAACATTTTGGGGTTATGTATCCGAAAAATGATTTTTTTTTGTCTATTTTTAAGGTTATATTGATGAAGAAATCATTTTGGTTTACCTTTACATTACTTCTTTCAAATTTTCAAGTTTCTACTTGATGATTCTTGTAATCAAATGTTATATTTAAAAATCCCTATAACTTTGTGAAAAAAAAATTGTTATTATTTGTGCATAACCGGAAAATTAGTAAAAATAACGGATTTACTCGAGAACATAACCTCAAATTTCTGAAAATCCTGATATGATGGACCGATTTTCACGTCAGATTCGTATTCTACATGCAAAATTACTTCGGTGAACCACAACTTTCTAATCAACTAACATAAAATTTAGTAAATTAAGTAATATTAAAGATTCGTTGATTATGTTAATGAAAGTTTAAGGTTTATGGTGTCGTACGTTAATTGTAAAGACGATCAGACATTAGGTCGAAATATAAAGAGTTATATTCGCGACTCTAATTATGTACAATTCAGGATGTATAGGAACTGCAAGGAATGATATTACGGAACAAATACTTAGTATTATTTTTAATCATCTGAATTCTATCAGTGTTGAAATAGTAGTTCAGAACATGAAACATTCTTTAGAGAATAGCGGAAATTTATTACTTCAACTACTTAATTAAAAATGCATTTTAACTATTTCAAGATAAAAATGTAAAAGGTGAAAGTAATTTAACTTTTTTCTGATTAATTCGAAAAATATTTAATAATTTAGTATAAATAAGGTCAAAATTACCTAATAACATTGAGTTACAAAACAGAAGGTCGCAGGTTGTTTATTTATTTCAAAATTCTTGTAATTATTGAATGTTTAGGTCACAATAAACAAGAAGGTAGTAACAAAAATATTTGCCATGTGGTCAGTTTTATAGAAATCACGGTTAAAGTGTAAAAAATTGTTTTTTTTCTAACTTTGTGAGTCTCAATAAACTCAAAATCGACGGGACACAAAATTTGCAATAGGGCTGAAAAGAAAGCTTAGATTGATTAATTAAAACTATAATGCAACAGTACATAGTTAATTGCTCGTAATAAGGCGTATTTTACATATTTATTTATATGCTAAAAAAGTCATTTTTTAAGTATAAAAAATATTTGTTTACTTTTTTCTTGTTCATTGCAACCTAACCATACAATACAACAATTTTGAAATACCCTCGACCTTTTTTTGTACCCCATTCTTATTCGTGAAATCGATAATTTCTGATCTAATCAAACCTGTCGAATTTGGCGTATACTGAGCTTAAAAGTGTTATAAATAATCATTCTCATTACATGTTTGTTCGATAACCTCCTATTGTAGTCCCTATTATACTCCATATAACACACCCTCTTCAGTCGGTCCTCGGGAGCTCTTCAAGACGTCCAAATAGACGTTTTTATTATTAACATACCCAAGACGCCCTACGTCCTGAGGATGTCCTTAATATATTAACAGGACGATAACATTTGGGCATCCTAAAGAGCTCCTGAGGACGACTTGATTTTCAACGTCACCACCCAAGATTATCATGGTGTTACTTTCACGAAACCATTTCGATGACCATTTCAGAACTATTAACTACACATAGATGAAGTTATTGACGTACAAAGAAAAAAATCCAATAAAATGGAACCAATCTGAAAAATCCCGAGACCGACCTAGTAATTTATTATACCAATTTAATTTCCCAATCCCTGCACTTAGATTTAGTAAGACGAGAGCCACCTAAGCAGGAGTGATCGATGTGTTTCGCAGTTGTGCACCGACGACAGACGAAGACAAAGACAGACGGATAGAGAGGTGTAAGAATGGGCTGAAAGACAGAAGTTAACTGGCACCAAAATTCGAAAAAATTATAAGAGAAAAGCGTGTTAGAAGCGAAGAGCAAAATGCAATTCGACACTTACCTCGTCGTTCCGCCCCTGTCAAGGTCCAGTCGGTCGTCGTACATAAGTTAACCGAGATTACTTTCTCTCATTGTCATGCAGGCGGTCAGAGCGGGTCGAGCCCATGTGGATAAAACACATGTGGTGGTAAAACAAACGTAAAAAGTCAAAAAACGAAAAAACCATATAGAAGGGCTTTCATGCGGACGAGACAACAGAAAATAGCAGCCGCCACCCTCGACTTCACTTGTTGCTGCCGCGACTTGCGATGGCTTACTAACTTACACAGCAAGCGTATAAACTCGAGTTAATAGCACACTATTATAATAAATAAAGATCTGAAAAATTTTCCATTTTTAAACTTTCTTATTGTTAACATAATTTTATTTTAATCATTGCTTTTTTCGAGACACCTAATATTTTACAATAAGTATAAAAGTCGTTACGCTAGATATCGGATCTCCGGGATTTGGCCAGAGTTTGGCAAAGAGTCGAGTCGTGCTCATTTCGCTGCACGAATTTTTGGCGGATTTCTTTTATTTCAAATTCCCGTTTTAATTGCTTCGAAAAAAACACATTTTACTTTCGTTCTTTTGTTGAAAATAAATTGCAAAGTTTTTATTATAAAGGGTATTACTCTTCTCCATCTTCTAGATTTGATGAGTAACTTTCAAAATATTCATAGAATACAATTTTTATAAAATCAAAAAAAGAGAAACAGAGACACCATGATTAATAGCATTTTTTGAACTTTTGACAGTTTTTTTATTAACTCATCCTGAATGGACGTTTGATGGTAGTTTTCCTCCGTAAAATTAATACTTTCAAAATCTTGTATTATATTTACAAAAAAAGAAACCGTTATATGATAATTTCTAAAAAAAAAAGAAGTACATTTTTTTATCTTGTTTTGCATTATTTTGAAAATAAAAACTGAAGCATCTAAGAATTCAGCCCAAACAAGAAAAAATCGGTGTACCTTTCAGGAATATTTTAATCATCTCATTTTGACGACGATTATGACACTTTTCATGACAGAAATTTCAATTTTATATTTTACATCTTAAGTTTCAAGGATGAGTGAAATCCAACTATGAAATTGTCCCAACAAGTCGCAATATCTTGAACTTTTTGCTCAATTGATAAAAAATTGATATTTTACTCATAGAAGCCTTTAAGAAATCAATTTTTGCAATTTTCCACTGTCCTATGACATAATACTGCTGCTTAGTTTTAGAGCCAATATTTTTATTGTAAAAAATAGGAAAAGTCAAGCTGTCATAAATGCAACGGATTTTATTTAAATGTTCGTAAAGATTTTGAGGGTAACCGACTAGGAGTATGGTTTCGATTTTAAAAAATTCAAAATGACGGATTCAACATGGCGTTAAAAGTTTAACAAATTTAACTAATTCACTTCACGCTTATTACCCAGAGTTTTTTTGAAGTCTCTGATTACGAATATACTGTTTGTTTTCAAAAATTCAAAATGGCCTTAATATATTTTAGTAAAATTAGAAAAATTTCTGAAAATAGGTTCTTGATTGGTCTGCCACTTTTTGTTTTTATTTTCAAAACGTTTGTAAGCGCATGGTAAAATTTAAGTCTCAAGCGAGTCGTGTTTATTTGAAACAACAATTCTGAGCGGATGTCGATGTAAAAAATCAGAGATGGAAAAAAAAACATTCCAAAAATGTTTCTGAAAATAATTGTGAATATTTTTCGAAAAGTATAATAAAAGATTCTGAAAGTTCAATTCATTTTATGTCAGATGCGTTCATGTCAGTTCAATATTTTTCAGAAACTTTTTTTTACAATTGTTGACAAATATAAGAAACATTCAGGTTTAATAGGTTAACAAAATTACCATAATAAATATTTAGTAAACTAAAAGCAACTTAATACTTCAATAATTAAGGTTGATTATTGATTGTGCTACATTTTCGTGTAAAAAATAGAAAAGATGAGAACAAAGACGATATCGAGTTTCATTTTCGTCAAGGAAAAATGTTTGCCAAATTTAAACTTTCTTTTTCGGAATTATTCATACATTAATCTAAAAAAGCAATAACCTTCTTTCATCACTTTCTAACCTATCAGAGAGTGTTCCCAGTTTTTTACTTAAAAAATGTGCTTTAACATATTTTTATTTTTCTCAAATAAGATTTTTAAATGGCGCCAAAACGCCAGAATATTTACAAAGGATCGCCTATATTTTCCTTTTTAGCAAGTTTTAGCTTAATTCAAGCATAAAAAATAAGGTTCTTTATTTTTATTGGTGTAAACAAAATTAGGTTCTGTTTGCGATTTTCTAGATGACGGGTTCTTATTATAGGTGAAAATGGATGAAATTTCTTATTTTGTTACACAATGCAAAGGAATAAAATCTGCCAATTTATTGTTTTCAATAAAAAAATACTTCGTCCAGACTTGGTCTGAGTCGAAGTAATGACGAATTACATACAAAAAATCTTTTTTTTTCATTATTTTTGAAAAAAAAGTGTTAAACGTCATTTTAAAAAAGCGGATATGGAGACAATGTTTTTTTATGTGTAGTTTATAAATATATGTTGAAATTCATAAAACTTTAAAGTTAACAAAAATGATTTTTTACTTTTTTTAAGAATTTTGTTTCTTTAACTTTTACCATCCTTTTTTACAATAATTTGTTTACAACAATTTATAAAAATGTATGTGTATTTATTATTGAGAAACATAAATTTATCTTAAGTAGATTGTAGAAGTATATTAACAAAATTTATTCATACTTATAAACATCAAAAAATTAATATTATCAAAAAATGGTTCTTAAAAAATGTACTAAGAATTGTGGAGAAAATCATTTGATTTGAAAATTGAAATATTACTTTTAAAAAATGCCAAAGAAACGTCAGAAATAAAAACAGGTCAAACGTATTGTCTAATAGTGCAATGTATTCTCAAAGAACATTTATTATTTACTATCTTAATTAATTGCCAAATTACCGTTTTTTTTTTAAGTTTAATTAAAATTCGATAATCCACATTTATTCGTGCAGTAAATCGAGCACGGCCCTACTGGCGTATATATTTCTAATATAAACAAATCGCCTGAGAGCTTGAAACTCCGAAACCGGAAATCTTTATCAATTCCACTCGAAATTCTTACTTCCTAAGCGTCGTAAATTCTCTATTTATACTGTAAAAACTCGTCCCGCGCACTCGAGACGTTTTTTAATCGTGTTTTACCTTCGCATCGATTAACTCGCCGTCGGAACTTACCCGATACTATTATAAAGGATTGGTCCTATAAAAACATTCCGACTTATTCACGGGAAAACAATGGCGCGTATGCACATTTTCGCTAGCTCCTCTACTCTATACTTTTCAATTATTTTTATATTCTACTTATTGTTACGCATTCGACGGGAGAGAGACAGAGAGAGAGAGAGAGAAAGAGAGAGATGTGTGGCTCTTCGGATTTTGCGTGAAGGAAAACAAAGCGAAACAAACATGAGGGAAGCAGCTCCGAAGAAGCACAGTCAGGGAGATGAGAGCTTAAAATGAGTTCGGTGTAATTCTTGGCGAACCACCATTATTGTGTTTCATGCTCTGCACGTGAAACACCTATTATCACATAGCGATCGAAGGATCCCAGGCGGAATTAAAAATGTGATGAACGGGAATAAATCTGGAGAAAATGTAACAAAGTACATCATAAACAAATACAAAAAATAACGATAATCAAACAGACAAAAAAGAAGTGTTAAAACCTCTCTAAAAATACATTCTAAAAACGTTACAAAACGTCTAAAAATTAATTAAAAAGCGCTTAAAATGAATCCAAAAAATCAAATAATACACGAATATTAAGCATCTAACATATAAACGAATTGAATCAGTCTCCATTTTAAGCTTTATAAGCTCCATAACTTTATTGCTAAATGATTTATTACATCTTATCACATTTTTGTTCAACCTGGGTTTAAAAAAAAAATGAATGCGTTGCCAATCGAACTACTTTTTACTCGACGGAATGTAAGTCTTGTAATTACTAAAAAAAATTATTCAAAAAAACAGATGCACGATCATTCTAAAAATACTTTTCTAAGATCACGGCAAAATCGACGGCCGAAAGCGGCTTCGATCAATTGAAAATACAATTATTACTAATAGTTATCTTACAAAATTTTGTACGTAAAGATAGAAGAAACCGACTACACAACATAGTCGGATCCCTCGTGAATAATTTCTTTTCCTCTTCTTTCCAAGTCCTTTGTATACACGCATCTATGTCATCTCCAGGAAAGTTATAGATCCTTTTTTTTATCTCGTTTATTGAGAAAATATCAAATATTTCAGATCCCTTCGACACAAATGCGTGTACACACTTCAAGAACAACTTGCGAACACTGATATATCTAATTTATTAACCTAAAAGGGAAGAATAAAAAGATTTTCGCGCATTGCAATAAATACGATAGGCCGTGTCGCGAAAATAAATTGCAAGAGGACTGTCTAAAAAAGTCAAACTCGCTCGATGACGAATGACGATGAGCAATGAGCTATGAGGCGATACAACAAAATAAAAAAAAAAAGATAAACAAAACAAAACATAATATGAGACGTTTTGTGGGAGGCCGTTATATGGGTCACACGTATCGTAACAATGGAAGGTGTTTGCTAGTCCTAGTCCGATACCTCGGTGTCGGGGTCAAGGTCCCGCGTAGGTGTTGATGCGTTACTGGCTGCTGCGGATAATGCTCCTGGCCGATGTGTCCGCCGGGGGTCGAAGGGGTCTACTACTATTTGCTCGGTGCCTTTGATTTCAGCTCGACAGAAAGGACAGCCCTGACCTTCCGAATCCTGAAAAAGATTGAAACCAGATATTAAAAATGATTACGATCTAGAAATATTTTGAAAAATATATGAATTTCGACATTTTAAATTGTCCAAATTGACATATTGTGTCCGCTATTGTCAATTGGCAGATCACGTGTTCAGAAACGGAATCAACCTAAAAAATTCCATGCGATTTTTGAAGAATATTTTACATTTTAGTCCACTATATTAGATCTGCCATTTTGAATATTTCACTTTCAATACTATATTCATGATTAAAAATGGCAACAAAACAATTTAGTATATTTAATTCCTTCGTATATTTCTCTAGAATACGATAATCATGAATAGTTTAATATTTAAGCAAAACTATGTCCAATTGGACTCCATCTTGATTCCAATATTGCAAATTTTAAATGTATTTGGTGCATACTCTGTCAACTTGTAATAATATAAGACTTAATATACTGAGTACGAAGAAAGAGATACAATAGTATTTTTCGTCCCTAGGGCGCAAAATCGCTTTTTGCGGTCTACGGCGACAAAAAATAACATTTGTTTTTAGTATATATTGTGAGCTCATTCACTTTACCAGAGTACATCTCATTTAAAAAATTCAAAATGGAGAATGCAAAATGGACGTCTAAAATATAGATCACTTGATTCTTATGAAATATTATAATCCCGTGTTTTTGAAGTCACTGTGATATAAAAATATTAATTAAAATCCTAAGCTCTAGTTTGATGTTTGTAAAATCCTCTATCGACCAATCACCGCGCTTGTCACGATTCGTGATTATTAGACTTCACAACGCAGACGACGATGGTCTCCGAGCAATGTAGGCTTTTCCTCCGAAAATTGGCTAACGGATCAGGTTGAAGATAAATAAACCAAAAAGCTCTCAAAAGTCAAATAAAATACAGTTTTAGTATTTCGCATCTCCTATGAAATCTCTGATGAGATATCAGACAAATTCAGCAAGGCAACGACAAGCATATGAAAAATCAATTGTTTCTTATAAAAAATCAGAACTTTTACGCTGCAATAACTAATAAATAACTAATTAATTATTAAGATCCCATTACGGACCATGATTGGCTAAATCCGTCAGAAGGACTGAACCTCCGAAACCAGTTTTAGTATTTCGCATCTCCTATGAAATCTCTGATGAGATATCAGACAAATTCAGCAAGGCAACGACAAGCTTATGAAAAATCAATTGTTTCTTATAAAAAATCAGAACTTTTACGCTGCAATAACTAATAAATAACTAATTAATTATTAAGATCCCATTACGGACCATGATTGGCTAAATCCGTCAGAAGGACTGAACCTCCGAAACCTGAGGAAGACTCGAGAACTGATTTTAAATCACAAGTCGGTGTTTTAAATTTAAAACTGAAGAATTGAATATGGCCGTGCAAAATTGAAAAAGGTTATTTGCTTCGTATAAAAGTTCGTAAACGGGCATTTATGCGATCACTGATTTGGAATCTGAAATCAGTCTTGGAAATTCTAAATGACGGATTGAATACGGCCGAAATATGCATAACAAAAAAATACGCGCTCTTCACAGGGCTTTTCGTTATTTTGACATTATATTGACCTTCTGAACAAGAATTAGCAATAAAAATGAAGCTTGCACCTCCAGTTTTACAGAAACCCTAAAAAAACACTTCAACCCGTTTCATCCTGAAATGCCCTAAATTTTGACTCCTTTTCATTAGGTGCTTTCTCATAGAGAAAATCACTCAATCGTTTTGATATAACCACACCTATTGGATTTTTTCTCAAACTTTCTAAATCGGGTTTCAGATTGACCATATCTGTCGCCATTTCTTTACTATGGCGGTTTAAACAAAAAAAAATCGTGAATTTTGAAAAAATTTGTTCAAATAATCGTATTTTTGAACATGAAACCGTGTTCGAATCAAGCTTAATCTCTGTATCTGGTGGAGTAAATAGTTATACTAAAAGATAGGATGGTTATTAATTCACCGTTCAAAATGTCAGCTTCGAAATGGCGGACCTCAGTGAACATTTTGTTGAAAAATTTCTGGACGCTCTAACTGAAAAATTGTGAGCTTATTTTAAAAAATGCCAACAATAAAATATTCTTACAATTCACCGAGATATATAGTGAATTTTTTTCAGATTTTTTAAATGAAGTTTTGAAAATTTTTTTTCAAAATTCTTTTCAAAATTGTAATTCTTTTTCGAAAAATTCCCAACAAAATTTTAGTGCATTCTCTAATGAATTCTAAGAGTTTTTTATTTTATGCATTTTTTCCCAAAAATTGATAGTTTTCGAGAAAGAAAAATCTTAAACTATAATATTTAAAACTTGATTTCCTCGTAAACTATCAACTTTTGGAAAGAATTGCAAAAAACAAAAAACTCTTAGAATTCATCAGAGAATGCACTAAATTTTGTTCAGAATGTTTCGTAAATAAATTACAATTTTGAAAAAAATGTTGAAAAAAAGTTTGTCAAAACTTCATTTAAAAAATCTGAAAAAATTCCACTACATATCTCAATGAATTCTAAGAACTTTTCATTCTCAACATGTTTTTTAAAAAGCTCGTAGCTTTTGAGTTGGAGCGTCCATAAATTTTTCAACAAAATTTTGACTGAGAACCGCCATTTTGAAGCCACCATTTTGAAGCCGCCATTTTGAATGGTGAATTAATAACCATCTTATCTTTTAGTTCAACTAATTAGTCCACCGAGACCACCGAATTAGAGATTCATAGATTTAGCTTGATCCGAACACGGTTTCCTGTTCAAAAATACGATTTTATTTGAACAAATTTTTTCAAAATTCACAATTTTTTATGTTTAAACCGCCATAGTAAAAAACTGGCGGCGGAGAGCGAGAAATCTGAGAGCGGTTTTAGAAAGTTCGAGAAAAAATAGAATAGGTATGGTTATGTCAAAACGATTGAGTGAATTTTTCCCTAAGAAAGCAGTTGATGAAAAGAAGTGAAAATTTACGGCATTTCAGGACGAAACGAGTTAAGACATTTAATGACATCTTGCGAAAAGAGAATGATACGATTTTAGGCTAAACTAGATTTTATTGTACACAAATTTTGGAATATAACCCTAGTACCACTTTTGAAGCGTAACAATTATATGTCAACCTAAAATATTTGCCTCTAACCATCGATTCATGATGCTGCAGTATATAAACAATGATCGACGATTTACCTATTTTCCGGCGCTCAATTACCGTGGATATGAACCGAGATTTTTTAGCGGATATGTGACAAACTTTCTAGTTTATCTAGTATTATCTATTATATTTGCTTCATAGGCTACATTCAAGTCACACTGCTAAAATAGTTAAAATTTCGTTTTCGATTGCAGCGATATATTTCGCAGTTTTAGTTCCAAGTATAGTTAGAACTATAGTAACTGCATTTAATATAGCGATAAATGTATTGTTTAGCGAACAACGGCAGTATAAAAGTCAAATACTAAACGCTTTGTTTTCCGGTGAATTATAAAATTTAAAATAACACGCTTAGAGGTATATGGGGCATGTAAATATGATATGATATAAATTTAATGAGATACTGCTACCTGCCAAGCTGTTAAACACGGTGTACAGAGTAAGTGTCCGCAGGGCTCTATTCTTACATCCTTGTCATGTTCTGCACAGATTTTGCATAATTGGAAAGTACTGCCCATTTCGCAGTACAATTCGTATTGCTCGGCGGTAACTTTGATATGCTCCTCAGGCGTCGGTTGAACAGCATACGTCAGATCTGGATTGACGCTTCGACCGTCTGGATATAAGTAGCTGCAAAAATAATTATATCGATAAATAATTGCACAAGTAGTCCATGTTCCTTCAAAAAATGACTTAATATGAAGTTAATAGCTACCTAATTCTCACATTTCCAAAAATTTCTCTTTAGCGTTTTGTTCATTTTGAAAATCACTGGCGATTTTAATAAAACTATTTTATTTGAACGTTTTATATTTTCACATCAAAATTGCTCTATAACATTTAGGAAATAAGTTTTATGATCTAAATCAGAGTGAAAAATGCTGAAGTAAAAAACTGCCAACAATTGAATCTCTAACGTGGGTCATTCTAATTCAGTTCTAATTAGTTTCATCGAAAAATTACAATAAATTATGTTAATCAACCTTTAAACTTGATGCAATAAATTACCGACAATAAAATGACGGATCAAATTTGTTATAAAATCAACAAAATAAAATTTGCTTGAATCTTAACAGTTTTTTTTTCTTGTTGAACGATGTTAGAATTCAAAAATTCAAAATTGCAGATATAATATGGCCGACAACGTTTTGAAGGGAGTTTGTCGCGTCGCCATTTTTTATTTGTTTCAATTTAACATCAGATTCTTATTCAGCGACCACATAAACTGTTAAGTGACAAGATTCAAGATAATTCGATAGATTTTTATTTTGATTAATGTGATACCACATTTAAACCGCCATTTTTTTATTATCATTTATGTGACTAAGTTTAATGGTTAATTATTCTTTATAGATTTCGAAGTGCAAAGTAATAAATACAAAAACTCGCAGTTTTATACGTTTACTAAAACTGAAAATTCCTGGAAACGCGATTTTTTCTTTCTAAATGCACATAATAAATTGATACCTTAAATAATATTCTCTAAAATATTGAGTTTCGGAAAACTCTTTCGTAAAAATCTTTTTAATTTTTTAGCGGTCGTGCACCATTCCCATCATCATCGTGGTGAACACATGAAATTGTGATCTAAATTTTATTTTTACAAATATGGTAAGTTTCTCATTCTTATATTACTTTTCTAAAATTTGATAACGAAAAATATTTGAAAAAAAAGTATTTGAGTGTTGAAGTAAATTTACAATATCTAAATTTTTTTTACAAAAAATAGGACTGCGTTTAGTCTGTTATTATTCTACCTAAATATTTTATAATAAGTAATTAGAAATTGCTTAAATTAGTCGCTTGGAATAGTGTTAATTGGTGAGTATTTTTAATATTTCCAACTCTTGCAATTATCGTTGTGGTCGATGTATTGATCGACCTCTGAATTTCCTGTTTCTACACGTTTTCATTCGACATTTTTTCTTATTTGTTATATATACGTATTACTATAGTATTATTATAAAATTGCATTTTTTTGCTATTGTTTATGCCTTTTTAAGCATGGAGTTTAATGAAATTCTGTGGTCAGATTCTGAAAGAGCATGGAATTTTACGTGAGACACCATGTGCTCGAATTTTTGTTTCTTTGTAAAATACTGAATAAATATTCGTTGAAAATTGAGGACAACTGGAACTTAATGAGTTAACTTGCTTATTTTCTTTTTTTGTTGATGTAACTTTCTGAGCCTTGTTAACATTCTATGCTGATTTTTCTTTTTGAACATTTGCTTTTCTAGCAGTCTTTGGAGGCGTCGTCTTTGAGCTCTTAATAATATTTTTTAAAGTTTTATTTAATGGTTGATTATCAGATAATCTGAATTAACCAAGATTACACTGATGAAATGGTTTAAGGGTGCAGGTCCAAATTCCGACAGTCAAATAGCCGAAACATAAAAACAGACACATCGACTGTCATTTTTTTCAATTGTCGGATTTGTAACTGACGTTTTTTTCGCCGATGTTGTTCATTTTACTATTTTAGTTACCATTTTACCACTGCATTTATTAAAATAAATTAAAAATACACTGTTGACTTTTCAGACATTTTTAAATTCCTATCTTATCGGCGGACTACCTTAGAACCTCGTAAGGGGCTACTAAAACTAACCCGCCGATAACATCACTTCCAAACCTTAAAAATGCAAATTGTACTAAATGATGTTTCTCGGTGTATTTTATTTTAGAGCGCTTTTATACATTTCACGTGAATGACGAATAAAAATCAACGAAAACGGTTCAGAAGGCAGGAAGAATTGTGAAGAATAATTTTTGTAGGATTCAAATACTTCCCATTATTACCTATACTAACTTTCTTTTCAAGCATTCTCTTTGGTTATTGTTTTAATCATTTGCTACTTGTATAAATTATGTCATCCATTATTCTAAAAGCATCCTAAAATAGTGTAAGAGAATTTCTGTGTCGATGTTTAGCTTCCCGTTAAAAGTCTGCAACGAGTGTACTAAATTACCGACTGTGGTAAAACTGTTTATAAAATGTTAATAAATGTTCATTTCTAAAATAATTTTTTTTTTACTTTGTTTTACAATTATTTTTTCAGTGCACTTTCTTTGTGTTTGCTAAAGAGGATCGACATGCAATGCAAATGCTTATTTTTTCTCTATTCGTGCAATGTAACATATGATAATAAAATAATGACATACAAGCCTTCCCGATAGCCATCTAACAATGCTTGACAGAGGCTTTTGTTGTGTGGTATCGTCTGAAGAATATCCCCATCCGACGTGACGTAACCGATTGCCCATTGCCCTAGCCTTGTACAACTTAACCGGAAAACATAACTTCCTGGTTTAGTAATGCAGTATTTTTGTAAACGTGCTTTGACTTCGTCGTAGGTCAGGAAAGCCACGTAACCTGGATGCGTTACTGCCAAAATTTTCCAGTTGCGCAGGAGCGTCGACCAGGGTTGAAATAACCTAGAATTTTACAAGATACCTATATATTATTTTGCGCTGATTTTATTATTTTAGGTCGCCATTTTAGTTTTACAATCCACTTAAATGCAATGTTGACTCCTTCAATCGTAGGAGCACACTCGAAAATAGTAGGCAAGATTATTTGATTGTCAATATAGATCCTTATTCCCATTCAGAATGAATCTCGAATGTCCACAAACAATCCCTAGGACTTAATAGGTTTATTTAACACTCTTATAAAACAAATCACATACAATAGAAGAAAATAAAATCTTTTATTCAAATAATGTTTGTCAAGAAACTTGTCAAAAAAACACATCGTTTTTCAAAAAACAAAAATAAAAAACAAACTTTTTTGATCATTATCACATAGTTCAAACTAAAAAAGGTCCGTTTTATCATTGCAAATAGTCAATATTGTTTTGTATTACTATTTGTTTCACTGGCACAAAATAAATAACAATTTTGATTATGCAAATTGAAAATTACCTCGTAAATACATCGAACTCAAAATTGGAAATGTAATCATTGCACGTAAGGTCTATCGTCGATTTCAAGGCCATCGCCTGAAGTCCACAGCTGATCGGATGAACTTGATTCAATTCGTGTTTGAATGATTTCCATGGTACCAAAGTACTGAAAGCAGATAAATTCGTAATTAGTATTACTATATTTTTGTAAATTCGTTAATAAAATTCATGTCTACTTCGCCTATATCTGAAGTTGATAACCATCGATTAGTATCTTTATTATGTAACAGTAATATAATAATAATATACATAAATATATTAATATAATATTAATAATAAACGTCTTTGATGATTTTTAGAGTCATAAGAGATAACAATCCCTTTCAACCAAAGGGTGAACGTTTTTGTGTAAAATTATAAATATATAGATTATTACAATATGACATAGAATGCTCTTCTCTATCAAATTTATGCAGTTTAATGTCAAATGCTACTGATGAAGTAAAGAGTCACCACTGATTGAATTAGTAATGATATTTAATCATCAAGAGTAAAAAACGACTAATTCACATTCAATTTAGTAATAAGATACTAAAACATACAATTACTATTTTGCAATTAGTATTATTAGAGATTAGTAGAATTTGACTAATAAATTAATCGAAATAATAATAATTTTCATTTATTATTAGTTAAAATCATTTCTGTATTAAATTAGTGATCGTTTAATCTTTTTAATAGTAGTTTTAAATAATTCAGTTTTATATAGGAGGTAAAACCAAAATAACTTAGTTCTCACGACCTTAATATGATCAATATCTAACAAATCTTTAAATTTCAAAAGCTGCTGAGACAACGTAGCCCTTTAACCAAAGAATATTTTCTTTCAAGTTTGAAATACTATTTATCATTATAAATTTTAAAAAATTTTAGTTATAATTTTTCCGTACAGTGTTCCTGACTGTAATGTCTATTACTACTTAAAAGCATCACTAATTTATAAAATTACTATATATGATTAAAATATTGCTAACGTTGTATATAATAATAGGCGTTAGTAAGAATCATATTTCAACCGAATTACAATAAAAAATATATAATACAAATTGTAACATAATCTCTACTTTCTATGGGAATAGCATAACTTGTGATTTTAATCTGACAAAAAATATCTTTTTAAACCTGAAAATTTATATTAGAGGTTAATCATAAGATGTACAACTATGAACTTTTTATAGTGGCAAAAAACATTTTGTACATAACTTTTATACATATTTTTTTAATGTTCTTGATCGTAGAAGCAATTACGTTAATATAGTGTATACACCATCTTAAAGTTACATTTATATTACATAACAAAGATAATCATTGTATAAATTACTGACTATAACTGTTACATAACTATTCACTACAGCTATTTGCAAAAACTTCTTGCTAAAAAGAGTCCATATACAAAAATTACTTTTTTTAAATAAGTTAAGAAAAAAATATTACACTGACTGAAGCTGTTGAAAAACGAAAGGACTCTCGTAAACAAAATTTGAAGTGGCATAACTTATTTACTGCATATAATTTTTTGGTTTTATATAATAAGAAAATTACTTACAACTTTTTTTAGGGGTCAAAACTAATTTTAAAAAACTAGTTATATAAACAAAATTTTTTGGACATTTTTGTGTATCAATCGTCATTAAACATAGTTTTGATAACAAAAAATTCTAGAACTACAAATTAAGACACATTAGCAAATGCAATTAGTGTAAAGAAAGAAACAATTTGCGACTTATTTCATTAAAAAAATTCTTCCATTTTCATTATGTAACTGACGATTCTCTATGAACTGAATCTTTCGTTTACCTTTAAGTAATCACTATTATTTTAATTATTTATTAATTATTAATTCAAATTTAGGTACATGCATAAAAGCCCCAACAACATCAATACCGATCAATATCAATGAAACAACGAATGAAATAACTTTTTTATTGTTTATTCAAGGCGATGTTTGTGTATCTTGGAAAAACTTTTTTTTTAAATCCACCAATTCGAAATTAAAACGATTTAAATATCGCTTTACGTAAATGCCACCTACATTCGTCATTTTTAGAAATCCGAATTACGTCATGGGTGTATGTTCATACTTTTTTTAGTCAAGTTTTACGCTTTGATGATGTATAATCTCATTTAATTAGAACGAATCGATATCAGGCGATTACACATGATTTCATGTATTTAACGTATAGTCGGGAAAATCATTTACGTGTAACATATTAGTATCTTTTCTTTGTACCACTTCGAAATGCATAGAGAAGTTAATATAGTATTTCTACATTTTATATTTTTTTTTTCGGAAATTCTCAATTCAAGATTTTTAAATTATTGCTCCAGTTCCAATATTTAATCGTCACTTAAAATAGTTTAACTTTAGCATTTGAATACATATGCACGAAAATTCATCTGTTAGCACAGACATATATTTGTATTATATGTCTGCAATAACAACAGTAATGTTGTAAAACAAACTCTCAAAAAAAAAACATAAATATATAAGAGCCGTTATTTTTTGTTTTGTTTAAGAAAATAGGATCTGCATTAGATAGAGACGAGTAAATAAAATTAAAAATATTTTTTAAAAATTGTCTTGGAAACTTTTACTGCCTCCGAGTTAGCAATACACTTTCATTCATAAAAATTATTTCTGATATAAAATTTGCTGGAATTTCGTAATTTTTACTATTGATATTGTAAAAAGTTTATATATTTATAGAAAATGTAGAAAAAATCTAGTAATTTTTAAATTTTTGCACAATGAACATCAAACACTGAATTAATAAATTTCCAAATTCGATTTCTCTTCATTTACATAACTTTTAATATATGTAAAATTAAAATAATTTTGACGACGTAAACACTAATTTCCAAACAGTTTTAAAAATATTTCAATCCTATATTGGTACAACAAAAGTTTAATGCAAGTTTCTTTCGTAACATGATCTAAAGAAATTTATTTGCTATTTTTAGGTAGTTTCGATTTCTACTCTGCACTAAAAAAAGGTATAGAATTTGACTTTTCAAGTAGTCTGAAAAATTTAATAGGTTAATTGCCTTTGTTTTAGTTGCAGTAACTGACCTAAAGTAGCAAATAGTAATACGTTTCTGAAATGAAAATGAGAAGATAACTAAAAAGTTAAAACTGAATTTTAAACAATTTTTTAATTTGTCTATGGTCATTTCTAAAAAATTCAACTTTTTATTTAAAGAAAACTAAAATTAACTACGTTAATGTGTTTTTGCTATTTTGCTGTGAACAAAATGACTGCCGCAGGCAGAACACAATAGAAATATGCCAAAAAAATGTGGACAATGCCAGTAAATTAGATATCTTTGGTGTTTTTTTAGGAAACCGTCTATAGTAATTAGAATTACCTTTATAGAATCCGAACTTTCAAAATTTTCGTTTTTTAGTGAAATTTCTTACCTTACCAGCAGACCACATTTTTTTTATTTCAACAAATTAACCTTTTCTATTCATTCAACAAAGTACCCACATTTTAACTACCTTGGGATAGCTACTGTAACTAATCAAACGCAACTAATTAGCAAACTAAACAGAGTATATCCTAAATGTATGCCTTAAATTTCTAAGACTGAGAAATGCCTCTTTCACGAGAGTTTCTCAATTTTCACTCCATAAAGAGTGAATATTGTCCCTCCAAGAAATTCAGAGTATTAAAAAAACAGTGAGATTTACTCGAAATCTGTGATTCTCGAGACACGTTTCAGTCATTAAACAATAAATAATGCTAGATCGTTATTACGGCACCTCCAATCTGAAATTGACATTGTCCGGAAGTTTTGTTCGCTCACGGTTGCACGTATGACATTGGGTCACGTATAACGACCAGCACAGTCATTCCGCATTACAAGGTATTTAATGAAATATTCACATAAATCCCAATAGAGGGAGGTAAGTAGAAATCTATTTTGCCGTCCTATACCCCCAACGGCGTCAGAAATCCCGTAAATACCAGTTCGTTCCGATTTCACGGACACGATGCTACAATTTTATTTTTAGCAATTCGCAAGAGAACCCTTTTTCACATTGAACACCATTCGCAAACAAATTATTGTGAAAAGTTGGATTTTATTATCGGTTTTCGATACAGCTGATTTAGTACAATTCGAGGTGCTGATTTATTAGATTTGAGCATTTTTAGTCGGTTTACCGTAAAGAGCACATAGTTCATTATTGTCCCATGAAAACTTATCGAATTTTTGTGAAAGAATTAGATCAATATTTGTTTTTTTTTTCGAAATTACCACTAAAACTGATTAAATATTGAATTACAATTGAATTACGATTGAATTTTAGTTATTTCGATAATGATTTATTTTTAAAAACAAAAAATAATTTTAAAAAATCATTCCAAATGTCCAAATTCCAGTTTCATGACCAACGAAAATTCTAACTCTAAACTTGCAAAAATAAAAATGTAGGGACTATCGAAAAAAAAATTGAAATCATAACTTTAGCAATTTCTGGAATTAATCACAATTACAATGATTATTACATGTACTACTTCAAAGTTTATTCGTAATTTTAATTAAGTCATTATAACTGCACAATACTAAGAAGTTAGAAAATGTAAACTATATCCTCAAACAGTTTTAATTAATGACAAATTCTGTACAGCATATATATTACTGTATTCTAAATTGTTATGATTCGTTGACTGATTATTTCATTTCTATTCTAAATTTTGAATTTTTAAACAAAATTTATTTATTTCCGATCATGTCATTTATATTTTAGGCCCGAAACATTAGGATTTATCATTATTATTACACGACACTGAAACTAGCCGAACATTCGTAGCCGCAGATTCGAAAAAAAGAATGGTTCTCAATTAAAAAAAGTAATTTTTTGAAAAAACAGCAACTCTGAGATGTCCATTCACTCATAAGTAACAATAATTTAACAGTTGCAATGAAATAAAGAACAATTTTTACTGCTATTCCGAATCTGCGGCTAAGAATATGCGGCTAGTTTCAGTTTCATTATTATTACATCATTTATTATAAAAAAAATAACAAAAAAAAAATAAAAATAACCTAGAAATTACTTAAGACATTACTACAAAATTTTGGGATTTAAAATGGCGGACCAATCTTCCAAAATTCATCGGATTCGCTTCAAATTCCTTAGTCAGGAATTCTTGGAGTCGCTAATGACGAATTCAGTTTTACTAAATTTAAAATGACTGAGCCCGTACGACCGTAAAAAATTTAACAAATGTCACATTTACAACAAAATTTGTTACTCGGGAGTATTCGAAGTTGCGAATCACGAACGGCGTTAGCTTGACTTCATTAAAAATTACGAATCCATTATGGCAGGCAAAAAATCGAAATCGATTGTATCCGTTATTATTGTTACCAAGTTAAAAATGGTGGATCAAATATGCCGGACAAATATTTTACAAATTACAAACTACATTTAAAGAAAATTTATCATTCGAGGGTTTTCAGTTACGTAGATTACGACTTCGAGACTAATATTTTCAAATGTAATATGGCAGCAATATTCAAACCTCGAGCAACATATGCTGTTCCAATGGAGAACATTTTGTTCGCCATATTGAATCCGCCAATGGAATTTGGTAAAACTAACGTCAAATTTATAATCAGCGACCCAAAAATAAAACACTTGTTTAATTTGCATAAAAATTAGTTTATTTATGAAAAAACGTCATTTTTTTCAAATTTTATTTATTAATAACACTTATAGCTATAAGATTAAACGAGAAAATTAATTTTTTATTGCTATTTAGTTTCTATATTAGTAAAGTACGAATAAATCCACAGGTGGAACAACATATGTCCACTATATCCCGCGAAGCAAGTAAAACAATTAAGAAAATGTTAAATTAATATACTTTGATGCGTACAGTTATGATTTTGTCATATCTAGTACTTATACGGGTGTAAAGTAGACAACATTATTGAAAATTCACAATTATGGTCTAAAAAAAGAAACGAACATAACTTCGTTAAAAATGACGATATTTGATTAAATCTTGAGAAGAAATGTTGATAACTTTCGTATCGTAAATCTTATACATGTATGAGAATCGTGAATTTAAAAAAAAAACATAAATATTGGCAATAATACGTAAAATAAGGACCCAATACTAATATTTTTGTATCTAGATTTGAAATGTTGTTTAAACAATTGAATTATTTGAAGGAAGTTTTTCACAGTTTTGAATTAATAATAGTATAATTTAATAATAAAACAGTAGATTAAAACAATTATTATCAGTTTATTTCTGAAATTTTACTCCAAGTAGTAACATTTTCTATTCAAACTATTCTTGATTTATTTCTTAATTTTATTTTTATGCGATGTAAGGTAAGTTAAAAATCTCTAGTTTTATTGTAGTGAGAATTCATTCTTTGACATCCTTAGAAAAGTGGAATTGCTCTTATGAAAGAAAGAATGTTCACTTCTTTAAAGTGAAGTTTAAAATTAAGTTAAATTTGTTTAAACATTAGTTAAAAGTGTAAATTAAGTGACATAAATAAAGTTAAATGGTAAGAATAGTTTCTTTCTCTAAACTTCACAATTTTTTTTGGAGTCAAATGTGGTGACAAGAGTGAAAACAGAGCCACTCTTCGCTTAAAAGTGAAAATTTGAAATTCAACAATTAACCCTTATTAATCACATGATTCGAAAATACTAGTAAACTTATGTAATTAATCCTCTTTAAAAAAAAAACATTTTGAACTATAACCTTTTACACTTCCACGAGTGATGATTAATTTTCATTCGATAAAGAGTGAATTCATTAATAAAAGTAAAATGTTATGACTCCAGAATTAATAATTGTGTTTTATAATATTTTATTACTAACATGAATGGGTTCGATTTGAAGAATGAATTCCGGGTGGAAATGGATTATATATAACTGTATATGCTGTATGGAACGTTTACAATAATATACAGGACTTATTCTAAACAAGTCGTCTCCCACTATCACACGAAAATGTCACAAGCTCGCAAGCAAAGTAAGTGGGGGTAAGGGGAAAATTAGAATAAGAGAGGTCGGCGCCATCTTGAAAAACTTTACTAATTAGAATAAGAGAGGTCCTACTGTATATATAAAAATCGTTTATATGTACATATATAATTATTTATAAATGAAACTCAAACTGTATTTGAAATTTTATACACCCAAACTTTTCCAATGATTTTTTTACTCGTAATTTGATCTGCGTATTAATAAAAATTACTAATTGAATTAGTCATCGATTTTCACTCCTTCCTTAGTTTATTCTGGTCTAATCTAAACTTAGAAATTGAATTTTCACTCAATTGAGATAAAGATTCTAAAGAAAATTATAATTATATACATAACAAAATATAAACTCATTGCTTTCTACAAACTACTGTAGAATTATATCTAGATACGGCCAAAATCCATACATAATAACATATAATTATATATAATCCGTTTCTTCCCGGAACAGTAACAGAATTAGGTAGTACAACATCCATAATTGAAAATAATTATGATGTATTTGACAATTGGTGTATTAATTCTTCATGACATTTTTGACAACAATAAAATAAGTCGTCATGACATGTTAACAACATTTTATCATTTTGCGTCACTGTTGCACAAAATCGACTCGGGCGAAAGAAGCCGATGGTCACGTGGTCGCCCCTTTACCTACACCCCAACCTAGCCTATACTTTGCCAGCCCACGTATACAATGAAAAGTGGTATGTGTACCAACACACTTGCATGCATGCAAGTGCTCACCCTTCGACAAGTCGAAGCTCGAGGCAGTCAGCTTCGAGAATCGAAACAGAGAATAGCTCTGGTGCAACGACATCCGACTCTTTTTGCCAAGAATTTCCAAGTTTTAAGGTAAATTTATCAAAATTTTTCACTTGGATGCGTCAATTTAAAAAACGGACGTTCATGCTTTCATCACTGAATTGGGAGCAATTTTACGTAATGTCTGCTAGTGAATGTTCGCGAATTCACGGATGATCGCGACATCTCTACTTGGATTCCAACAATGTCGGAACGAGATGCTGGGGAAACCAATGATGAACATTTTTGAAAATTGTCATTTTTCGCATTCGAGATTTTTTTGAAATTTAAATTAATTTCTATCGCAAGCAATAGTATTTGTTAAAATTCAAGAAAAAGATTTTTTTTATGCAGTAAAATGTTTTTTCTTGTTCACTATTGCATTGAACAAAAAAAAAATAGTAATACTTACGAAATATCTGGTTACCGGTTAGCACCTAAATATTTAGTCATTACATATTAGTTTTCAACGACACTTAGTTAATTGAACTAAAACGCAGTTGAAATTACTAAATATCTGGCTGCTAACAAGCAGTTACATATTTATTCAATATTACTAAATCTTTTTCTCAGTGTACCTATATTGCTGGTGGTATACTTTAGCAAAATTGTCTCTAAATATTTTAAGTGTTACAATTTCTTAGTTACCTGCAATTATATATATTAAATTTAGTTTAATAAACAAAAAAACATATATTTATTAAACCAATTAAATCATTTTTTATAGTCAGGGACTAACATTTAACAAAATTATTATCAATTATTTTTTTCGTGCATATCCTGATATTTTCTAACCAAATTATTTCACTAAACCATCAAAATGCACATTCAAACCTTTTCGTTAATTATTTTTTTCAGGAAATCATGCGTTTCTTTTTACCCACAATATTGCCGATGGGGATGCACTTAATTCGTGGGGCTGCAGGCACGTAACAACATGCACTTGCTTTCATCTTTTATTGTTACCAGCGTCCATTAACCTTAACATCATAGCATCTACTAAAAATTGACACCGCCCGAATGTGTACTTTTTTTAAGCAGACAAAGCAGCGAACATTTTTTGTATTTTTAGAATGATAATCTGTACACATTAAGTCTTTATCTGTAAAATATATTTTTCATACATGTCATTTTAAGACAATAAAACTTTGGTAGACCTTCGGAAAGACTGGGTCACCTGGAAAAAATTTTATTGACATGTTTTCCGACGTATCTTGGGTCGCTGAACACGAATCTGAAGTCAAAATTTGTCGCTCGGCCATATCTTGGCCGCTATATTAAAAAAATATCGAAAAAACGTCCTTTTTTTAGTTTTTTCCATTTATCATGAAAACTCGAACTCGCCCGAAAAAAAGTTTCAAACAAAAAATGTAGAGCTTGAATTTGTCTACAAAAAAGATTCAATACAATTTCTTCCTAAAATTAAAAGTAACGCCATAAATGAAGGTTGAATATGAGAATGTAGTCAGTGAATTTCAGAACTAGCCGGATTCAAACTCCGCTAGATGGCGAATTGCGATTCCACGGTCGATACGTGTTCTCGTCTCAATAATGGGTTACTGTTTCGTTGATTAGGCTGCTTGTTAGTCACAGCAATATACAGCAAAGATGTCATTTACGCATACGCAATTTATTATTGGATGCGCTGATGAAAGATGGTGTATTCAGTTTCTCATTGACGAACAAACGAATTCAGCTTAGTTATGACAATCATCAGAATTTTCGTTTTTTGATTTTTTACATCTTGCTGAGTATTCGCTTAAACGTGGCCACCCGTTAAAAATTTGAATCTCTGCGTTTTTTGACGTGATCGATGACGAGAACGCACACACACAAACATAACACAAATAAAACACAAACACAAGAAAATGTGTAGGACCTTTTTTGTAGAAAATTTCGTGCGCTACATTTTTTTATTGAAACTCTTTTTCGTGCGACTTCGAGTTTTCAAGATAAATGCAAACAATTTTTAAAAATGACATTTTTTCGATGTTTTTTTCAATACAGCGGCCAAGATATGTCTGAGCGACAAATTTTGACTTCAGATTCGTAATCAGCGACCCAAAATACGTCGGAAAACATGTCAATAAAATTTTTTCCAGGTGACCCAGTCTTTCCGAAGGTTTACCAAAACTTTAACCCCGATTAAATTAAAAAAAAATATTTTCTTCATTAAAAATCGTGATTCGCAAGTTTGCACAATCTTCAAAAAATTGTACTAAAATTCCATGTGTATTTTTAGTACAATACTTTCTAGTAACTCACAACAATAAACCTTGCAGGATTCCTTAATAAGAGCTGATTTAGCGTAATGTAATCGAAAATAGCAAAGTTAGCACATGGAGCTAAACATATTTAGTGTCAGTTCTTATTTGTGGCAGCTAAAATTTAGTAGCTGCAACTAAATTTCCGTATCGTTAAAATGATATTGTCGAAGCTATTGTTTTGCAGATTAATGCAGTTAATTGCAAAATAATCACACTGGTGTGTATGCCCTTCAACTACAGACTGTCCTTCGATTAAAAGAGCTTAACTGAAAGTGTAAAAATGATTGCAGTTTATTCTCCGAACTTGGCGCCAACTGTAATTGTTCTGCATTACAATTTTAATGCATTTCTTTTTTTAAAGTTTGCACGAGACACGTGACAATTACCAAACGCGCAGCTTCGTCCGTCAAATTATAAAAATAAATCTAAGTTACTTGTTCTTTAACAGTGCTCAGTTAAATTCTGCATACAAACTAGACTAATCATCATATTCCTTCGACAAACGCTCTAATATTTTACCATTTAAGCTTCGGGTGTTAATTCGTGCGAATCGCTAAGTATTATTTAACGCTTTTCAACTGCTGCCCTGTTTTAGTTGCCAACGGTAAATATTTTATACCGATTTTTGCTATCTCTTAAATGCCCGCGAATGAATAATTAAACAAATTGCAAAAGTTAAACATTTCGTTCATACTCGAGATCCCAAATATTCGCCATCTTTAATTTGTCAAAACTGACATTAGGAGCTCAAAGAATAACCAAAAATTTCAACAACAACCAAATTTCGCAGCAAAAATAGTTTAGTATATATGAATCCCAACTAATCAACATAAATTTTGTAAATTTCACCTTAAAAAAAAACACACAAACTAAGAGAGACCAAGAAAAAACGTCTTGATTTCGAACTTTATGAAATTATTATTTAATGTAAAAAATAAACAATAACCCGAATGTATTTTTTAAATAATACTAATGACACTGACATTTTGTTTGTGTTTATCTGCAAAACATTAAAAATAATTTATATTGTTTTCATATTTGTTTAAAAAAAATGGAATCCCGTTTATTACGTAACATAAGATTAAATTGATTATACGTACGTAATATTCTTTTTATTAGGTAAGACATCAAGTATCACAGTTATTTTTAAAAATTACCCATTTTCTGTGTTTACTGGTCAAATTTCAATTAATTCCGGCTTAAAATAAAAAAAAACATATTTTCTGTATTAAATTCGTTAGAAATAAAAAACGTTATGATTCACGTTTGTCATGATCTGCAAAGAATTGTGTTTACATTGGAATGCATATTTCGTATTTGTTTTCATGACTCACGCCTATCTCAACGACATAAGTTTATACAAGTTCATGGTTTATCAGCACAGACTGATTTAACGTAATCTAATCACATGTAGAGTCAAGTAAATTTTATTTATATATAATTAATTACTAGACTATTTTGAGGGACCGTTAGATTTGTCAATTAAACTAACAAATATAGGTCTTTCTAAGTCAACATAAAATTTAGCAACATCTGTCTTTTTAAAAACAATGCATATTGCATGAATTAGCGGCCTATTTAAATAATTTAACCATGATATAAAATACCCATTTTTTAAGCTATAAAGTAAAATGTACAGGAATTTTCTTTTTTTAGTAATCATGTCTGGTAACGCCGATTACAAATCTGCAAAGTCAATATATGACTTCACAGCTAACTCGATCAATGGGGAAGAAGTTCCGTTATCAAAGTAAGTATAAAAAACATGACGTATAATATTTTATAAATATAATAACTATATTTATCTAATTACTAGTTTAGAAAAATATTATTACTCGTAGTTTCCTATTTAAGCATAATTAATTCAGGTGTCAGAGCATCTTCAAAACTTAGCTATTTTTTTACAGTAAGATGAAAGCCAAGATTTACAAAATTCGTTACTTTTTTTTTGATAAATACTTGTTAAAACCATGCTTCTCCAAGTAGTAATGCAAGTATAAATACGAGGTAAATTAAAGTTCGCATCCTGAATATTTTTTGTATTTTTATTTTACTTAAATTTTGTTGACCTATTTAAATTCGTTGAGTACAAAGTAGTCAAACTTATTAAATAAATTATAATGGACATTTTTTGTCGAATTAATTTTTAAAGGAGCTATTGGCGGTTTGTTCTTTTCATTTTAGTTTATGATTTGAGTTCATTCTGAATACAACTTCACTACTAATTATTGACTAAAATGAAAATAGAAAAATTAAAAAGAGGTATCCAAACTAAAAAGGTAGTTCTTTTTACTACTTTCCTTCTAAAAGCGACTAATCTAAATAAAAGGTGGGTTACTATCAAATAGTGATTTTTTACTAGAAAATAGTAAAATACTGCAAATTTATTAATTAAATTCTACTCATCTAAAAATTGATATTGAATATTTTTGTTTAGTAGTTTTTAGAATTATTAATAAATTAGTAGTTTTCATTATTTACAATTGTTACTAATTGAAGTAATAATCCACTTTTCGATTTTTAATTAGTAGTTTTTTGCTCATTTAAATCCAGAGAGTACTGCATTTTTATACACAATACCAAAATACAAAAGGAGAAAATCCAACTATTCACAACATAAATATTTAGTAGTTTCCAACACCGTTTTCAGTTGAACTAAGTATAAGTTAGATTAACTAAAATTCAGTCACTTTAAGTATACACTAAAACAAATAAAAACTTTTGTATATGAATTTTCGTTAGATGAAGTATATCTACAAAACCTACTAAATATTAATTAATACAGGATAACTACTAATTTAGTTAAATTAACTAAATATTACTTTCACGATAATACAAAAAATATACCCAACAAAAACAGAACTGACGAGCAACATTAGTAAATTCATATAACTATACATACACATTATGCAATTTAATCATTTAACATTCTAGTAAAAAATATTTTTTAATTTTTAGTTATGAAGGCCATGTCTGTTTAGTTGTCAACGTTGCGTCAAAATGCGGACTTGCATCGACTAATATCAAGGAGTTGAATGATTTACATGATCAGTATGCTGAGTCTAAAGGTAATGTTCAGTTATTCGTAACTGACTTTAGTAACTGTACTTTATCATGACAAAGTACAAAGGAAAAAATAGTCTAGTCGGATAAGCATGCCCTCGACGAATTTTTTTGTCATTTTTATAAAAAGTCATTCTCTCCAAAATTTGAGGACCTTATGTTAACTACCTGATTTTTAATAATTAAAAAATGCCTTTTTCAAGTTCTATTTATCTTTCATATTAAAAACCTGCTTAAAATCTGACAAAATTCTGAAGAATCAAAAATCCATCAGAACTTAAGAAAAAAAATTGTTTACTGTATTATCTGTGCTGACTTCTACTTTTTTTTATTTCTTTTATTGTATTCCGAGTTTTCTTACACTTTTCGAAAATTTGAAGTGATTCAATTCTGAATACCTGAAAAACATTGAAAGAAAATTATTTAATATTTTATATATTAAATATATATTTAATTCAATAATATAGCAACTAGAACATTATTGTACATTTTACAATCCTTTTCATAAATTGTTATTTTCAGGTCTGCGAATTTTGGCTTTTCCCAGCAATCAATTCAGTCAAGAACCTGGAGATGCCGCTGAAATATGTGCGTACATCGCTAGCAACAAGGTAAGAAGACAAAATGATCAATTTTCGTAATAAAGTTATAAAATAATAACCAAGAATTTGTCTTATTACAGATAAAATTTGACATGTTTGAAAAAATCGAGATCAACGGTGAAAATTCTCATCCTTTGTACAAGTACATGAAGAAGGAGCAAGGAGGCACTCTGGGAAATTTCATCAAATGGAATTTCACAAAATTTATTGTGGACAAAGAAGGTCACGTGGTCGAGAGACACGGTCCAAATGTGGATCCTAGCAAATTGGCTGCTCACCTCGAACAATATTTCTAAACAATTATCGTAAAGATGTAGTAATCACGAGATTTTTATATAATGTAGATAAACGCGAGGAATTATGCTAAGAAAATTGTTAGAAATTTTAACTTTAATACAGGCAATTTTTGTACTGTTCTCTTGAAAATATAGTTTTAAAAGTTGCCCTCTAAATCTGAACTGGTTAGAAAATACTAATGTGAAAAATAAGTTACGATGAATTGGTCAATTTTACTAATATTATATTTAAAAATATTTCACTAATGAAATACCACTGTTTGACTTTGTAATAACCAAATTTAATAGGATTGAATGAGTGACCAATTTTTCGTTTACAAATTAGTAGTTTTCGACCAATTCAAATTTAAAGATATGATTTAAATTTTCAACAATATCCTCAAAAGGATATCTCCAAAGCATTGTTTCTCATTGGATAGTTTCTTACAATGAATAATGTAACTAATGTATTATTAGTTAACTGTATGTACATTGTACACGAATTTCTTAAGGGTTTAAACTATAATTCAGATGAAAATTTAATTTTGGTCCTACTAAATATCAGACCTGGAGATGAATAGTTAAATACTATTCATGTGTTCAGTTATTGCAAAATTTCAATGTGTTTATTGTAGAATAGATATTTAAAACGTTTCCTTTTTTCATAAATTATTCAATTTCAGCGTTTCACACATGTTACTTAAATATTTACTTAACATCTTAATTTTTGGAGGCAAGAATATATCTAATGGCGCTCTAATAAATATGAAACATTCACTAAAATTGCGGTATAATAACAAAAATATTCATTTGAATAGTCGCACATTTTTCAATAAACCTTACGTAATTTAAGAATATATTTTCTTACGACCATTCAAGTAAATGTTTCAATGTACAAAATAGTTTTTTATTTAAAATGTTTATAATGTTGAAGAACTCGATGGCTGTTTGTACCAACGATTGTTGCATTTAAATTTCACATTAAAACTGAATTCTGTGGTATCAACTATTCTTATTTAATTAATTTATTAAAATTTTTCGCAGTAACAATTAAGGCTCATAAAATTGTAATATCTGTAAAATATTATCTCGATGTAAATTAAAAATGGTAAAAATCCATCAGACGTTGATCTTTAATTTTATCCTATCCACCTGAATTTAATTGAAAGTCAAATATATTCAATATTTCTCTTTATTACGCAATATAAATATCTGTTGTCTGAAATACATAATAATTTCTGACCTACTTGTAAAAATGGTTGTCGATCCTTGTAATCCAATATTTTTTTTGCTTTTCGAAAATCGTTTTATTATTTTTTGAATTTTCAATTCTGTAAACGGCTTATAATTTCGATATTATTTTGATCCTATACAAAAGAGATCTTAAATAAATTTCCTTTTTTGTTATTTTCGATTTAATTATAATTAAGATAAAATATTTATCATAGCCTCTGTGATTCTTTTCTATTTTTAATTTAACGAGAATGTAGTGACGATAGGTTGTTATTTAAAATATTGAAATAAAAATTTGTCGCTATTGTTTACATTGTTCCCTAAAAAACACACATTAGATACTATGTTTTTAAATAAAAATGAAATCAACTAGTATATACATAAATTTAATCTTAAATGATTTTTATTATTAAATCATGTATAATAATAAATTCTCGTACAGATGTTATTTGGGTTTAAATAAAACCAATGTATAAGGACTTAATCCGATTTTTTATGTTTTCATTTTATACACTAACACAGAGAAATGGTCACAATAATGTTATCTTAATGTTTTATAAATAAAATGTATTATTTGATTACATAATTTAATTAATAACATATAATTCATTTATTTAATATATATTTAAAAAAATTAAGTAAGGAAATATACCAAATACAATTTTAAATCTGTTACGTAATAATAAGCAATCATTTGAAAACGTTCAATAAAACTATTACTTTTCGCGGCCGGGGAACAAAGTTCCGAAAATCAACCTCCCGCCCCCACCCCCGGAAAGGCTAAAATTTCGATATTGCGTGAGTCCAAGGTTTAATTTGCTTACTTTTTGCAAATTTTCAAAGACGAAGAGAAGAAAAGCGCTCTAGAGCCATGTTATATCGAAATTTTAGACTTTGGTGTGTTGATTTTCGAAATATTATTCCCCGGCCATTTTTCCATTTTTTTACAGGTTAATGTTGCAAAAATTTCGTACAATTCAACCACTTAATAGACAATTTTTCTGTAGTGTCTGTGTGTAAGGCTTAAGAAATTGGAATGATTTCGAACATTTTTTAAATAAAAATGTTATTTGACTAATTATTACAAAGTTTTGCTGGGCAATATTTGTTTTTAAACCACTTCATAACTGTTTTATTAAATTAAAAAGATGTTACAATTATTATTTATATCATTATTAAGAGCCTCTTTGACGAGTAGGAACATAAAAAGAATAAAAAACAACATTTTAAAGCGATAATGAGTGATTTAAAAATCAAAGATATAAAAGTGCTCTTCAGATGTTAAGTATATCTCAATTACTATTTTAAATTTTTATTATTTTGTTTTCTTACTAAGTTTTTTAAACTTATAAATACTTTTATTTTCTTATAGATTCTGAAACTCTTATTTTTACTGACTCGAAGAATTTTATTATTTTGTTGTTTTAATCTATTTTTATTATTAAATAATTAATTTTGTAATAAAAATATTTTTGTTTGTAATTTACTGTTGTAATTTACTTTTGTATAATATTTTGCGTACTATATATATTTTTTATTATTTAAAGTATTATTTAAAATATATTTAAATTCTGAAGAGAATCATGAAATAGATCGAAACCTAATTAACCCTCTTGCATAAGTGTTTTACCCGACTTCCCGTTACCGTATCCAGGTTTGTTATTTTACATATTTGCAAAATTGCAAACATTACTTTCTACGTTTTTGGGGTCGCTAATTACGAACCTGATGTCAATTTTGTGAAATTCAAAATATCGCATCCAATATGGCGGCTAAAATAAAAAAATTGATTTAGTTTTATGAAACTTGGTATATGGAGGTTTTTGGGGTCGCTGGTTACGAATCTGATGTCAGAAATCGGAAATTGAAAATGGCGGATCCGATATGGCGACTAAAAATATAAAATATTAGCCTATTTTTATGAAGCTTCGTGTACATGAATATTCGAGGTCGCTGATCAAGAATCTAATGTCAGTTTTCTGACATTCAAAATGTTGGATTCAATATGGCAGCTTCGAATACTACATTCAAAAGTAATTGTTCTGATTTATAAACATTTATGTTTTATGATGAACGCGTTTTGTAGGATTGGTGGCTATGAATAATGTCTATTACCACACCAAAGAAGATTTTTAATGTTTATGTAATGCGCTATTTTGAATTTTATATAATATGTAATATTTAAGAATAAAGTTTTATTGGATCCGCCATTTTGAATTTCACAAAACTGACATCAGATTCTTTATTAGCGACCCCGAAAACCCCTGTGTACCAAGTTTCATAAAAATAGGTCAATATTTTGTATTTTTGGCAGCCATATTGGATCCGCCATTTTGAATTTATGATTTCTGACATCAGATTCGTAATCAGCGGCCCTAAAAACCCTCAAGTAGAGATTTTGAGCCTCATTTGAACAAGTTTTTAACTTCGATAAAAAACATATTTTCGATTGTATTTAGACATTTTTTATTGATGTTTTCGAAAAGAAAATAAAAATCATCATTTAGACCAAGTCTACCTTGAAGAGGAAGTCTTCAGCTTTAATTTGAGCCGTAATAGACCCTTGAAAAATTCCCCGGTCAAAAAATATAGCCAAAATTGTCAGGACGTATATATACGTCTTTCCGACTACGGTAAAAACCTCGTTTAGACGTATATATACGGCTTAGTGCGCAGAAGGGTTAAGGAGAAATTATTTATTTTGTTTCGTCCTTTTATTTATTCCTTTACACCAAAACAAAATTGACTTAGAAGTATTTCACTTACGAATTTAAAAATGGAAAAAAAGTTTACTATAAAAGATCCCTAGATTGTGTTCAAGATTTGTATTTAAAACGATTTTCAATACAAAGTTTGATCTATAAAAAAGTAATAGTTACTAACAAAAATTTAAAGAGTGTTAGAAAGTGGTCCGTCGATAAGGTAGGAATTTATGCTACAAACGTAAGTTAAAAATGTCTGAATCAATTTTTCGAAATTCTAAAAAGGTAATTTCGGAATTAAATAAAAACCACTTATTTCCGAAAATTCTGTTTAGTGTTTAGAATTGCCCTTACAATGCCCGAATTTTAAAAATGTTAATTAGTCGTCTTTTATTTACGTTTTTTAGTGAAATTTCCTTCCTTACCGGCGGACCACTTTAGAACCCCAATGACCAGAAATGTTGTTATTTAAGTGTAATACAGTTAAAATACAAAAAAAATCACGGAGAAAATGTAAGAAATACAAAAATAATTAATTAAAATAACATTTTTAAAAATACTACTTTCCGGAAAAAAGGTATTATACTCAAAAAGAATACTTTTTAATATATATAAAATATTTTTACTAAATACTTAAAATATTCAATTATTGCAGACATTTTATATACGCCATCTTGAATTTCGATTTTCATTAAAAAAAACTAAAATTAAAAAGATAATGTTCACATGAAAATATTTTGTACAAATTAGCTTTTGTCAAACACTGACCTTCCACTTCTAAAATTCGAAAATCTTCCGAAAAACCGGTTTTCGGAAAACGCATTGAAAGTCACTTTTGCTTATAAATTGACAAAAGAAATTTACTTCGAACTCATAAGTTACGTGAGGTCGAGTCTTTTTTATTGATGAGAAGCCCTTAAAATCGTCAACAACCTGTTCATAATTCTCAAAATGATGACGTAACATGACGTTGCATGTCGAAAACGGCAAAAAACGCACGTCATTGTAGTTCAGGCAAAAACCGGTAGAGTGGTGACTGGCGAAACCGGCGACTGCGTTCTTCTTCACTGTTAGTCGACTCACGGAAACGCAACATCGAAGGCGTAAGAAAAACACCGAGAAGTCTTGTCTTTTAACCGTATTGTTTTGGATAATTAGGTGAGTTCATAATCAGACAAATTTTAATTGAGCCATTGAAGAACGGCAAATTTGTATTTGCTTTTCTTCTAAAATTATAATTCAGCCAAAACACCGGCGTAAATGACGCAGGATCATTTAGCGAACCTCTCGTCAATTGCAATAGATGGCGACATCATTCCTTTATACTGCAATTTTGTTACATTTATTAACAAAATAAAAAATGAGCAATATCATTAGTTTTTGTTATTTTAGTTACATCTCGAAAATCATTCCTAAATGAATGATAAGAGCTGTTCGTCTTTTACATTATTGCATCAGCGATCGAAATAACAAATAAATGTTGTTTTTCAATTATATTATGATTGTTGCAGTATCGTCTGCAGTAATGCATACAAAATTTGTGATAAAGAGTGCAATATTCTCAACACGAACCTAAATCGTTGATGAGAATATTGCACAAGTGGTTCGATAATTGATTTATTTTTATGCACATGATTTTTTATTTAACGAAGATAAAAAAAAGTATGTTTTACTTATCGATATCCTCACAGCTATTGTTTGACCTATATTACATAATGTGTTTTCACCAAAAAAGTTACGTTTGATTAGTTGCTTAACGTTCTGTTTTAAAAATACATTTTATTACATTTCTCATATTTTATATTAGCCATTTAGGATAGTCGTTACAATGATTGGCCTTTTAAAAGATATTTCACATTTTTTTACTTCATTTCAAGATATTCTAGAAATAAAAGTACTTTTAAGTACGTAAGAGAAACGTAAACTTTCTTCATTTACGTTTAATTAAATCATACAAATTATGAGGGCAAAACAAAAGTACATATTTTGAAGATTCGTTAGCTTTCAATGTTACAATTTAAAAAAACAATTATATTTGCATTAAAATAGCATATTCAATATAATAAAATATGTTGTTTAAACCATTGTCAGTTTCGTTTTGGAAATGACATACAACTCTTTTTGAGGCTAAATGTAACTTTCGCATTTAATATTTCAAGAATATTTCAATAACGTAGTAATATTTCAATTTGTAGACATGTCGGTAATAAGCACTTCGTTTTCGGCAAAACTCATGTCGCCAGGTTATAAGAATAATAACAAATCAATGATTAACCCCTTCACTGTCGATGTCTTCTATAGAAGACATGGCTAATTTCAACGCGCAAGAATTAAAATTCGCATTTTCGGCTGTCATAATGGATTCGCCATTTTAAATTTCAAAAATCGGACATCAGATTCATAATCAGTGACCCTGAAAACAGTTGTATACGTTTAGCCATTAAATTTCGTTGCCTGGATCCCATTCCACACTATATGAGTCCACTTTTTGATTTTAGTCTGACACTGCGAAAGGGTTAAATGATGGGATTTCTCTGTAAGTCTGTGTTAAAAGACTCCAATTTCAATCATTTCTTTTAATAAAATTAGTTCGATGACCATTACTCAAATTTTATAGATGCAAAGACTACTTAATTTATGTACGCTGTAAAAAGTCAAATTGAAATTTATCCCGCAATGGTGAAATTTGGACATAAAATGTTTGTAACAATACTTTTTTAATTGAGGTTAAAGTTCAAGACCTTATTGTAAATTTACAATGTTGCATATCAAAAATATACCAAACTGTGTACTCTTACAACTTTATTCGTTGATAATTTTTTTCCCCATAGTTCGACTGTAATTTTACAAATCGATGAAAAATATACAAGATTACATGAAAAGTAGCGTTTCATAAGGTACAGTTTTCCTCATTGTAAATTTACTGTGTTGAAAGTGGGTAACTTTTTGCCGATACTCAATGTAAAATTCAAAATCTAATAGGTTGTAATTTGGTTTATGTGGATTACTTTATTATTAATTATTACTTTTCATTATTTATACCCGTTATTGTTTCCAGTAGATGTATTTTAGTATATTGCTCGACATAATATTGAAATGAAGTGGCCAACTACAGTACCGAACATCCTACATATATAATAATAAAGAAAAAAATGACAAATCTCAATATGAATTGTCATTTTTAATTTTATAGTAAATGCAATAAAATGATACTGTATTATATAATTAACTTAACCCTCCTGCGCACTGAGCTGTACATATACGTCCAAACAAGGTTTTTACCATAGTCGGAAAGACGTATATATACATCCTGACAATTTTGGCTATATTTTTGGACTGGGGAACTTTTAAAAGATCTATTATGGCTCAAATTAAAGCTGAAGACTTCCTCTTCAAGATAGACTTGGTCTAAATGATGATTTTTATTTATTTCTTTTCGAAAACCTCTATATACCAAGTTTCATAAAAATAAGTCAATTTTATTATTTTAGCCGCCATATAGGATCCAACATTTTGAATTTCACAAAACTGACATCAGATTCGTAATTAGCGATCCCAAAAACATAGAACGTAATGTTTGCAATTATTTTGCAAATATGTAAAATAACAAATCCCTGGATACGGTAACGGAAAGTCGGGTAAAACGCTTATACAAGAGGGTTAACATAAGAAACCAAAATTAATACGTCTTCCTGGTGCTATTGTGACATTTTAATGTTAATATAAATTTATACATATCGAAACTATAGTAAATTTACACCACACATTTGGCCTTTACAATAATTATGTTCATTATAGTAGTTATTAGAATATGTAATGTAATTATGTCGGTGTGTCAATCTTTTTAAAAAATAAACACTTTTCTTGATTAAAAAATATGTTTATTTTCAAGAAAAGTATTTTTTAATTTTTTCATTTAGACTGACACACCGACATAATTACTAGTAAAAATTAAAAATTGCTAGTATTATTACGACAGAATTATTATATTGTACATCGATACTAATTCACATTTTTATTAATTTTGCCATATTGAACATTGGCAAGAACATGAGTCATTAATCAACAAATAGTAATTCAATGTTCGTTGAAAACATTTATGTTAGCAATTTTTATTTTACATACCTCCACTCTTAAAAATCATTATTTTTTCAAACATAATATATTTTAGGACGAAACGTGCTATTTTTCAAAAATAGTCTTTTTAAATGATATCGCTAGAGGGAAACTAAATCTGTTACTTAAATACTAATCTTAACTCCTTATATTCCGTGGTTTAATCAAAATTTAGTCTGCAATATTATCTCCAAAAATTTAATTTTCAAATTTAACTTATTATCGCATATTTCGTTGGTTGACATTACAACCTTATTTATTTTTATTTACTTACCTTCAAAATATTTATTTTTAAGTACGAGAGACCGAAAACCCAAGAAATAACTTTTAATTTTAAACTTAATTATTCTTACATACGGTCAAAGAAAAATTCCTTTTTGTCGTTTATTTGACATCATTTTTATATAATATATTTTGCTATAAAAATTCATCACTAAAATAAAATTATAATAAATACACATTGACTCGTAATATGCTTTGTACCTTGTGCTGTCAATCAACCGAGTTTTGGATATACATTGTCATTCTCTTATTCGATTAAGGACGTTCCTTCAAAAAATAATAAATTATACATTTTGAATCAGAAACTGATATCATATTCACATTTGTCTTTTACTTGTGCAGGAACGTCCTCGAATATTCACATTTTCAGGAATCAATTCCATAAGAGTATAAACGAGAGGGAATGCGTTTTTTAACGACATCCCTCACTGTGGGGTTACAGCACTTAATGAGAAATTTTTCAGGCATGTACCATCTGTAATTCATATTTTATTGACATTTTTCAAAGTCATACCTCATTCATTAAAACTGAAAAATGTCATTAAAGTTTTGAAAATGTTTGATTTGATTTTTACTAATACAGTTATAAGTGTTGTATACTTAATTAAAACAAAAAATGAACGGTACATACGAAGGTTTATTAACCTTTAGACTGCCGGGATTTAGAAGAGCATATCGCCCTCAGAAAACTGGTATTTAAGGTACCTCATATCAATGATTGATCATACGCAAAGTGTAGATCATGAGGTGCGTCAATATATTGATTCTCCGGCAGGGAACGGAACTGTTAAAAATTTCAAATTTAAAAAAAATGTATTTTTAATAGTAGAAACGCTTCTTTCTTTATGAGAACATTATATAAGTTAAATTTGTAAATTTAATTAAATTTGAAGGGTTGATAGTCAAATTTTAAGGGTTGTTTTAAAGATATTTCACCCCTTTAGACATAGGATTCAAATTTTATTTATTTTATAGTGCAGATACCCTTTTCCCGAGTATTTTTCGATGTTGAATCCAAATCTAATGACGAAAATACAATAAATTCAAAAACAACCCCTGAAATAATTAAAAATAAAAAACCACCCCATCAAATATGGTATTCAAATTAATTTACTTTAATAACTAAAAATAATACTAAATTAATATATATTTTAGTCTAAAAAATAAACATTAAACAAGTTTTTATGAAGCGTCAAAATATTGATTTTCTGGCAGTCTAAAGGTTAATTACATATTAATGTACATTTTTGTTTTGTTTAAAATTTATTAAGGTTAATTTTTGTAATCTTTGTAAAAATCGATTACCATTAATATGTATTTCAGTATTCACAAATTAACTGTGTTGGTTTTATTTTGTGACGTTTGTATTGCAGATAATACTTGTACATAAATAAAATGAATCTTAATTATGTTTTGATAGCAACAATGAGTGTAACGAATCCAGACCCCAAGACAGCCAAGTCAATATACGACTTCACTGCTGTATCTATTAAAGGCGAAGAAGTTCCATTGTCAAAGTAAATATATTTCGTATAATTTGTTAAAATTTACACAGTCACAATTTATGTAATCGACATGAATTTTAACTTTTTAGATATGAAGGACACGTTTGTCTTATTGTCAATGTTGCTTCCAAGTGTGGCCTTACTGCAACTAATTACAAGGAGTTAAATGAATTGTACGACAAGTACGCAGAATCTAAAGGTAAGCTATTTTTCTATAAACTAAACTATATTCATTTAATGAACATTGACGTTAATTTTTATTTATCGTCTGTCCAGGACTAAAAATTTTAGCCTTTCCATGCAACCAATTTAATGGACAAGAACCTGGTTCCGCTGATGATATTTGCAGCTTTGCCAGCCATAAAAAAGTGAGTATACTAAACTTACATTTAATAATATATAATCAAATGTTTGTCAATTATTTTGTATTTCTTTTTATAATTTAGCAAATTAATATTTATCAAAACAAATGAAAATCGTATCCTTCTGATGTTTTGCAATTAAAAATTCTTGAATATAAAACTTAATTTCTGTCAATCATTTTTCAGAAAATTCAATAAAAGAAATTTCGTTAATTTCAGGTGAAATTCGACTTGTTTGAAAAAGTCAATGTAAATGGAAATGATGCTCATCCTCTCTGGAAGTACATGAGGAAGGAACAGGGTGGCATTCTTGGAGATTTCATTAAATGGAATTTTACCAAATTCATCGTCGACAAGAACGGCAAAGTTGTCGAAAGACACGGCCCGAATGTAGACCCTAACAAGCTGACTTCAAATCTTGAGAAATATTTCTGATTTGTTTGTTACTAAAATTGTCATAATTTCAAAGCAAATATTATTTTCTAACTAAAATCAAACACTGGCTTCCACTTTGTAATTTCATATAGATTGTGGATTGTATTAGATTTCTTATGTTTAAGAAAGTGTTTTACAGAATTTTCTATTTTACAAAATACTAACTATGTATATTTTCTTGCTGTAAAGAAACTATGTCAACTATTTAATTGAAATAAAACATATAGGTTTTATATAATAAATGTTTTCCTTTACTTTTCTATCGAAAGACCATGATTTTACTGGTACCAAAAACAAAATGAGAATTTAGATCAGTAAATCAGAAATGTATTAAGTATTTACAATTAAACAGAAAAAGTTTGAATGATATTAATATTATCGTTCAATTGTACCGACTTTTTAACCAGTTACGTTGTTACTTACATACTTGAAATTGTTATTTTACCATTGTTTCCGAGTACGTATTTGTTTTGCATCTATTCGTTCTGGTTTGCTTATAGAAAATTAGTAATTCTTAGGTGTAATGCTTAAAAATATGGTGCACATATAAAAATGAAACATTCTCGTATCGAAAAGGATTCCTCGTTCTAAGAGTGTGTATTCTTCATCTTTTATTAATAATTAAATGAATAACTCTGACACATTAAAAAAATGTTTAAAGTAGCATATTAATATTACCTTCAATTCAGAAACTCGGATACTATTATTGCGGGCAAAATAAATTCGGTACAAGATTTTTTTCCAGTCGATTCAATATGTTACAATTTTGCTAAAGCACTCAGTACGACACTGATTATATAAATTGGTTAGTCTTGGTATGATGCATATTAAGAGAATTAATTTTTATAATCGTGTTTATTATGCAAATGCCTAAAAAATATTTTCATTTAGAAAATTATCAGTCGATATTTCAAACATACAGAGGAGCATTGAATTGATACATGAATGGAATTACTCCGATTAACTTAAACATGCAACAATGTAAGTTACGAACTAAATCGATGGTTAGTTTCTTGAAGTTGTGACTTATATCGAAGATCTGATATTATTGGAACAAGTTATCATTTACAAAACATCTGATGTCTGTTACGAACGATGCTTACAAACAACTTGGTTTTATAAACCACATAATTAGTTCCTTTTCTGATACTATAAAATAATAATAATAATAATAATATTGTCTTTATTGTGCATAAAATATACAAAAGGCGAGCCACAGCGCAAGCTGCTTTACAGTCTGACCCTCATAATTATTAATATCTTTTAAACCTTAATATATTGGACAGACAGAAATTTCTAAGCTTTGTATTACGATTAGTGATATCCTTTTAGCCATGATCCATGCTTTAAGACGATAGGAAAGTCGTGAAACACAAGCTTGATGTAAAACCATGACAGAAAATATAGAAATGATAGGAATCGAGCTTAGAAAAACTGTCAAACCTTTGCTTCTTTTTCTCATGGTAGTTCATGTGTAGAATAATGAAACTTGAAGTATCATCAAATGTTATGAATCTTTTGTTGCTCTACAAGACAATAACTTATGTTTGCCAAATTCAATATTGAAAAACTGCACAATTCTTTCTTTCTCGTAACCACCCTTTATAATGTAGTTTAAAAAACATTGGTTTCCCAGCAAATGAAAATTCATTCATGTTTTACTTTTTTATAATTCAAATTTATTGAAATTAAATCATTTGAAGCGAAGATAACTATTTTTCCATTGGAATTAATTCAATCTCCAACTGTTCTATTTGCAATTTACTATTAACGATGAGACTTTTGCCGTTCCACTTTTTTCCCATGAAAAATCATTGAAGCAAACAACTTTCTACAAACTATTAACTATTAAAAGGAATTGAAATTTATTTTTTCATTTGTCGCAATCCACACAATAGACTTACAAATCGGTACAATTCAGTTTACGTCTTCCTTCTTTCACGACTATCATTAATCTGTCATTTCGCAGTTACAAACATTCGCTAATCATATTTAAACGTTCGAACATCTAGCATCCAAATTCAAATTGCAATACACATTTATTATAGCAAATAAGTAAATACAGGTATATTTCTTGATCGCTTTAATGAAATTAAATAAACAATTAAGTTTTTCTTGGTAATACGGTCCTCTTACTAATTCTGAAAAAAGTAAAGAAAGAAAAAAAATGTGCGAAACGCATTTTAACAACAGTTCTAATTATAAGCGCTAGAGGGATGATTTTTAATATTAAATCCAATAGTAGGTGATTCAAAATTTTTACATATAAGTACTGAATAATTTATTGCGCTAGACGTGAACTGATATCCCAGTTATGTCATTTTTTCTTTGTTTACTTTTTTCAGAATTAGTAAGAGGACCGTATTACAAAGGAAAACTTAATTGTTTATTTAATTTCATTAAAGCGATCAAGAAATATACCTGTATTTATTTATTTGCTATAATAAATGTGTATTGCAATTTGAATTTGGATATTCGAATGTTTAGATATGATTAGCGAATGCTTGTAACCGCGAAATGACAGATTAATGACAGTGTGAAAGAAGGAAGACGTAAACTGATTTGTACCGATTCTATTTTAAATAGTAATTTGCAAGTCTATTGTGGATTGCGACAAATGAAAAAATAAATTTCAATTCCTTTTAATAGTTAATAGTTTGTAGAAAGTTGTTTACTTCAATGATTTTTAATGGAAAAAAGTGGATTGGCAAAAGTGTCATCGTTAATAGTAAATTGCAAATAGAACAGTTGGAGATTGAATTAATTCCAATGGAAAAATAGTTATCTCCGCTTCAAATGATTTAATTTCAATAAATTTGAATTATAAAAAAGTAAAACATGAATGAATTTTCTGGGAAGCCAATGTTTTTAAACTACATTATAAAGGGTTGTTACGAGAAAGAAAGAATTGTGCAGTTTTCCAGTACTGAATTTGGCAAACATAAGTTATTGTCTTGTTGAGCAACAGAAGATTCATAACATTTGATGATACTTCAAGTTTCATTATTCTACACATGAACTACACATGAGAAAAAGAAGCAATGGTTTGACAGGTTTTCTAAGCTCGATTCCAAGCTTTTGTTTCACGACTTTCCTATCCTCTTAAACCGTGGACCATGGCTAAAAAGATATCACTAATCGTAATACAAAGCTTAGAAATTTCTGTCTGTCCAATATATTAAGGTTTAAAGGATGTTAATAATTATGAGGGTCAGACTGTAAAGCAGCTTGTGCTGTGGCTCGCCTTTTGTATATTTTATGCAGAATAAAGACAATATTATTATTATTATTATTATTATTATTTTATAGTATCTGAACTAATACGTGGTTGATAAAACCAAGTTGTTTGTAAGCATAGTTCGTAACAGACATCAAATGTTTTGTAAAAGATAACTTGTTCCTTTATTATCAGATCTTCAATAGAAGTCACAACTTCAAGAAACTAACCATCGATTTAGTTCGTAACTTACATTGTTGCATGTTTAAGATTAGAGCAGTAATTCCATTCATGTATCAATTTATTGTTCCTCTGTGCATGTAAAAATTTAGAATCACCTACTATTGGATTCAATACTAAAAATCATCCCTCTAGCGCTTATAATTAGAACTATTGTTAAAATGCGTTTCGCACATTTTTTTTCTTTGTTTACTTTTTTTAGAATTAGTAAGAGGACCGTATGACCAAGAAAAACTTAATTGTTTATTTAATTTCATTAAAGCGGTCAAGAAATATACCTGTATTTACTTATTTGCTATAATTGATTACACTAACGTTCTAGTACTAATATAGTCTAGAATGTATTCTTCATTTTATAAATGCTTAAATGCTATATCCTGGCATTTAATGCAGTATAGAATGAAAATTAGATTTACAAACTTAAAATTGAATATCGCATCCAGGGCAAGGATGCCATAAGCCCTGCTGAAGAGGACAATATGGCATCCTGGTGCGAAACGCATTTTAACAATAGTTCTAATTATAAGCGCTAGAGGGATGATTTTTAATATTAAATCCAATAGTAGGTGATTCACAATTTTTACATATAAGTACTGAATAATTTATTGCGCTAGACGTCAACTGATATTCCAGTTACGTCATTTTTTCTTTGTTTACTTTTTTCAGAATTAGTAAGAGAGGACCCTATTACCAAGAAAAACTTAATTGTTTATTTAACACATTTATTATTCATTCAACAAGTTAAGAAAACTAATTCAGACGTGATGTCATGAATAAATTTCAATCGACCTGCAATAAATTTTCGTTTACTTGGTTTCAGTTATATTTGACAATTTTGACAGAATGTCAAAGGAAATATTTCATTTATAAAGTAAACTTTTAGATCTTTAAGGTCATTGATAAAAATTCTAATTTGTGAATTTAGATTTCGTAAGTTACAATCAGTTCATGCAGTGAAGGATGTGATCGGTATTAAGAAAATTCTATCAGGTAATACTCTTTATTTTTTGAACATCAGTTACATGTCGGAATCTTCAACCACTAGCTGAACGACCATATAAATTAAATAAATGCTATTTCTTTACTATTTTTCATAGATGGACTTCTCTTAACATGAAACGATTTAATCTCTTTTATAAACGCTTGTCACTCTACCCGGTAAGAAGGCTTGCATTAAAAACAATTGAAATTTTAATAACACGATTAAAGCAACAATTTCCAATTGAATTGAATCCTTGATGTTGCCTAAAGGTTTAATGCCATAATTCGAAATTGGTTATCGTAAAGTTGAATCACATTTAATGCATGTTGATGTACGAGCCATTTTCTATCGTTTTGAATGACATAAAAAGAGGATTTGGTTTCAAAACATTCTATGAGTTACAAAAATGAATCAATTTCAATGAAATTTATTGGAATATAGATTACATATTTTGAATACTATCTAATAATAGCCAGTTAAGAAGGTTTTCACTAAGAACAATTAAAAATGTGACAAAAAGGGATTGAAAGTAGCTAATTTTAATGATATTGAATCCTTGATTTGGCCAATTTCATTGAAATTTCGTTACTTTAATGCTAGTTTCATTACAATTTTAATCATTCTTAATGCACTCCTTCTTACTGGGTACTTATATGTAGGGCCTAGTTCTTAATACTTCATTTTTTTATATTTTTTTTTTATTAGTTTTCTTTATTTTTTTTACAACTACTATTCATACATATATGTTTACTGGGTTGACCAATTTATTATATTTTTAAATAAATTCTGAATTTGCCTTTTTGAATGAGTTTTCGCTTATTGGGATTATATTGTCAAATCGGTACATAATGTATAAAATATTTGTTTCGGAGTGGCCCATGTACTTAATACCGTTACGTATTGCCGGTGCGTGATGCGTGTGACATATTGATTTTAGAATTAAGCGTGCCAGAGTTTTTAAAGTGCACATTCTACAAAAGCGTTTTTTACCGCGGCTGACCGCGCATATATATTTTAGACTGCCTCAATTAACCTCTACTTTTTTTTTTAATACAATCTGAAATTTTAGTAAATGGTATTATTAAGAATATCCCAAAAAAGGAAAACGAATTAAATATGTTTTATTTCGGTTTCTTGACCATTTTCATTGAAATTCTTTCGTTCTAATCCGACATAATACGTGAATAGAAATAAACATAACCTAAAACATTGACTAGCAGTTTTTTTACATCCCAGTAAACGAAAACGAATAGAAAGTTAAAAATACGAATTGAAATGAATTCAAGTGAATTAAAATGAATTAAAAAGTGGATTCAATTAATCATTTTCCTGCGTTTTAATTCATTTTAATTCACTTGAATTCATTTCAATTCGTATTTTTAACTTTCTATTCGTTTTCGTTTACTGGGCTGGGAACACGAACTAAAATGTAATCAATTTCACCGAAACTAAGTACATAATAATAATATATGTGAAGGTAAATAATGCCTGTCATGAACGTAACATTTGTTTTTCTTTTTTCTTTAGGTATAATAAAAATAGTTATTTTTGTAACAAGGCCGTAAAACTCCATTTTACGCCTCGACAATAAACCCCGAGGGACGGTGAAGCCTTTGTTTTTTTTATGCAGGTGGCGGAAAATATTTTATATACTCCAGAATTGATAAAAATGTCCGAAATATCTTTAAATATCTCATTAACGCCCAAATGCACAGAAAATTTATACCAACTTCAACGCTGATTTCCAGTATGAAATAAATTTCGAAAAAATCAAACTTACCAAATTCTACCATTTTCGGGGTCCCTCTTTCGAGTGGTGAAGAGAAAATTGTAAAAAATTCAAAAATTATCTATGATTTTAGCATATATAATAAAAAACAAGTTTTTTTCAGGACGCATTTCTTATAAATATCGAGTTTTCGATACTATATCGTGCTTTGAAAGAGCTAAAATATATTAGAAGCGTGCACTCGATAGTTGTATTTAAAAACTACACTGGTATATATTTTAAATTTTGCGATGTTAAATCCAAAATGGCCACCGCAGCAACGAATTTTTATTTAAAATTGAAAAATTCTTTTCTTCAAAACCATACACTTTAGCGAAAATGTTCTAAGGACAATTTTATTTTAGAGTGAGTCATAGAACACCCTCGAATTTTTTCGAAATGTATTGTTACAATTTAAAATTTTTCGAAAATTCGAAAAACCTAAATTTTGTAAAATGTCAGTTGAAAAATCTAAAATCATCATTCTTCATCCAATTTTATGACATTTTTGTTCTGTGGAAATTTTCTCTAAAGCTTATAGTTATCAAGAAAATAAATTATTGGTCTAGATATATAGAAAAGTTTAGTAATTTGATTTCTGGAAAAATATACAATTTAGAGAAAATTTACACACAACAAAAATGTCTTAGAATTGGTTGAAGAGTGCCCTACAATTTTTTTAGATTTTTCAACTAAAATTTTGCAAAGTTTAGGTTTTTCAAATTTTCGAAAAATTAAAAATTGTAACAATACATCTCGAAAAAATTCGAGGGTATTCTTTGACTCATTCTAAACAAAATTGTCCTTAGAAATTTTTCTCTAAAGTGTATGGTTTTGAAGAAAAAATTGTTAAATTTTAAATAGAAATTTGTTGCTGCGGTGCCCATTTTGGATTTAACATCGCAAAATTTAAAATGTATACCAGTGTAGTTTTTAAGTACAACTATCGAGTGCACGCTTTTAATATATTTTAGCTCATTCGAAGCACGATATTGTATCCAAAACTCGATATTTGTAAGAAATGCGTCCTGAAAAAACTTGTTTTTTATTATATATGCTAAAATCATAGATAATTTTTGAATTTTTTACAATTTTCTCTTCACCACTCGAAAAAGCGACCCCGAAAATGGTAGAATCTGGTAAGTTTGATTTTTTCGAAATTTATTTCATACTGGAAATCAGCGTTGAAGTTGGTATAAATTATCTGTGCATTTGGGCGTTAATGGGATATGCTAAAAAATGTTCAAATTAATAACATTTAACAGGTCTCGAAAGCATCTTTTTTTACCTCATAAAATTAACCAAAAATTTGTAATGTAATTAAAATAAATAATTATTTTTAATTTTTAATTACTTGGAGAATCCAATTTTAACGAATTCCGATTATCTGAATTTTTGTAAGTAAAATGTCGATTAAGAATTGTTTCAATTTTTATTTTAATTCTTGTATATTTTTTTGAATATCAGAGACTCCCTCGAGTATCGAGTTCTACGGTTTCGGTAATACCGTAATGTCCGTAATATTATACGTATAGGTACATATTCACATGTAATACGTTTTTTTCTATGCTGCAGATCGTGAAGGGAAAGGCGAATCAAAATACTTCTTTTTAAAAATACATGCACAGCTTAAAATTCAATGTATTTTTTAATGCAGCGGCAAAAAAGAGAAAAAAACGGTTAAATAACGTAAACATTTATTTACAAAAGACCATGATTCGTCTCAGATTTATAATCGATAACAATGGAGAATATTTTTTCAGTTTCTCCGTATTTTTCATATGATTAACATCCTAATATCGCATTTTAAAAATATACTTTGAAAAATGTTTTTTAAAAAATAGCCGCTGTTCGGGAATTGGAATGATTTCGACAGATGGCGCTTAAAAATATATAAACCATCTTGAAATGATTAATTAAAGCATTATATCACCAGTTGTCATTGCAGGGGACAAGTCGCCAAATTCAAATTATTATTTGCAGAACATTTTTATTTTGATTCTTTCTACCTTGTATAAATAAATAAATAAAATGTTCAGAACATTGAGAGAATCTGAACTAGACATTTTAGATTTTAGTAAAGCTATATTTTATTCGATTTGCGTTGTGTTTAAAAAAAATGTATGTATTCCAGCTTGAATAAATTTCTTGAATATTAAAGTATTTGTGTCTTAAATTTTTGTTTTCCAATCTAAATTTGACAGTAGGTGTATATCATATGTTCTTCCATTTTGAATTTGTAGAAATTGACCAAAGCATTTACCAATGTATAGTATACATGAAATCTGATTGACGAAATTTATATTATAAAAAATGTATACTTTCAATTAAAAATCAAATTACTAAAAATAATATTAAACAAAGAGCAAGAATGTTTTTAAAACACAAAACAGATTTCTTTTTAATACAGTTTTTCGAATACATTCATTTTATTAAGCACTCTTTTTTAAATCGTGCCATTTTAATTTCAATGTTTTCTTTAAAACGTGACGTTATAAAGGCAGTGTCATAAACTTGATAAAAAATTGTTTGTTATTTTTGTTTAAGATCAAAATTAAGTTTGCTATACAGTGTAGACAGCTCAGTAACTCAATAAACGAGGTGATATTGACACGGTATTCACTTTTAAATTAAATATCGATTTTTCAATGTAAAACACTTTTACTGTGCTCGTGAATCAAATCTTCATACAAATTAAAAAAGAGTTTTTAATTATCAAACGTAAAAAAATTAATTCACGAGCGAAATTTAGCAAACAAAAATTACTACCTATTCAAGTATTTTGAATTTTATATAGATTAATATATTTCTTTTTCATGAACGTAAACATACTATTGTTTAGATGATGAATAATTTTAAGCTTATATGACGATTAATGTATTTAATATCTTAATTGTTTAATAATTAATAAGATTTTGAAATATTAAAGTTTGTAATTTACGCTTGTTAGAAATTGTATTATTTTTGTTTTGTTTTATGCTTTGTATATAGTGAATGTTTGGTTTATTAACGTTTAATTTCTTTGACCTGTCATTATTTATTGTACGGATTTGGATCCCCCCCCACCCCCCCCCCCCCCCACCCCCCCCCCCCCCCACCCCCCCCCCCCCCCACCCCCCCCCCCCCCCACCCCCCCCCCCCCCCACCCCCCCCCCCCCCCACCCCCCCCCCCCCCCACCCCCCCCCCCCCCCACCCCCCCCCCCCCCCACCCCCCCCCCCCCCCACCCCCCCCCCCCCCCACCCCCCCCCCCCCCCACCCCCCCCCCCCCCCACCCCCCCCCCCCCCCACCCCCCCCCCCCCCCACCCCCCCCCCCCCCCACCCCCCCCCCCCCCCACCCCCCCCCCCCCCCACCCCCCCCCCCCCCCACCCCCCCCCCCCCCCACCCCCCCCCCCCCCCACCCCCCCCCCCCCCCACCCCCCCCCCCCCCCACCCCCCCCCCCCCCCACCCCCCCCCCCCCCCACCCCCCCCCCCCCCCACCCCCCCCCCCCCCCACCCCCCCCCCCCCCCACCCCCCCCCCCCCCCACCCCCCCCCCCCCCCACCCCCCCCCCCACTTAACATGAAACGATTTTAATCTTCTTTTATAAACGGCTTGTCACTCTACCCGGTAGAGAAGGCTTTGCATTAAAAAACAATTGAAATTTTAATAACATACGATTAAAGCAACAATTTCCCAATTGGAATTGAATCCCTTGATGTTGCCATAAAGGTTTAATGACCATAATTCGAAATTGGTTATCGTAAAGTTGAAATCACATTTAATGCATGTTTGATGTAACGAGCCATTTTCCTATCGTTTTGAATTGACATAAAAGGTGGATTATGTGGTTTCAAAACATTCTATGAGTTACAAAAATTGAAATCAAATTTCAATGAAATTTATTGGAAATATAGATTTACATATTTTTTGAATACTAATCTAATGAAATAGCCAGTTTAAGAAGGTTTTTCACTAAGAAACAAATTAAACAATGATGACAAAAAAGGGATTGAAAGTAGCTAATTTTCATGATATTAGAATCCTTGATTTTGGCCAATCTTTTCATTGAAATTTTCGTTACCTTTTTAATGCTAGTTTTCATTACAAATTTCAAATCATTCTTATATGCACTTCCTTCTTAGTCTGGGGCACTGATAAGTAGGGCCTAGTTTTTCTTAATACTTCATTTTTATTTATATTTTTTTTTTATTAGTTTTCTTTATTTTATTATTACTCAACTACTATCTCATCACATATATGGTTTACATGGGTTGACCAATTTATTATATTTTTAAATAAATTCTGAATTTGCCTTTTTGAATGAGTTTTCGCTTATTGGGATTATATTGTCAAATCGGTACATAATGTATAAAATAATTGTTTCGGAGTGGCCCATGTACTTAATACCGTTACGTATTGCCGGTGCGTGATGCGTGTGACATATTGATTTTAGAATTAAGCGTGCCAGAGTTTTTAAAGTGCACATTCTACAAAAGCGTTTTTTACCGCGGCTGACCGCGCATATATATTTTAGCACTGCCTCAATTAACCTCTACTTTTTTTTTTAATACAATCTGAAATTTTAGTAAATGGTATTTATTAAGAATATCCCAAAAAAGGAAAACGAATTAAATATGTTTTATTTCGGGTTCTTGACCATTTTCATTGAAATTCTTTCGTTCTAATCCGACATAATACGTGAATAGAAATAAACATAACCTAAAACATTGACTAGCAGTTTTTTTACATCCCAGTAAACGAAAACGAATAGAAAGTTAAAAATACGAATTGAAATGAATTCAAGTGAATTAAAATGAATTAAAAAGTGGTTTCAATTAAATCATTTTCCTGCGTTTTAATTCATTTTGATTCACTTGATTCCATTTTCAATTCGTATTTTTAACGTTCTATTCGTTTTCGTTTACTGGGCTGGGAACACGAACTAAAATGTAATCAATTTCACCGAAACTAAGTACATAATAATAATATATGTGAGGTAAATAATGCCTGTCATGAAACGTAACATTTGTTTTTCTTTTTTCTTTAGGTATAATAAAAATAGTTATTTTTGTAACAAGGCCGTAAAACTCCATTTTACGCCTCGACAATAAACCCCGAGGGACGGTGAAGCCATTGTTTTTTTTATGCAGGTGGCGGAAAATATTTTATATACTCCAGAATTGATAAAAATGTCCGAAATATCTTTAAATATCTCATTAACGCCCAAATGCACAGAAAATTTATACCAACTTCAACGCTGATTTCCAGTATGAAATAAATTTCGAAAAAATCAAACTTACCAAATTCTACCATTTTCGGGGTCCCTCTTTCGAGTGGTGAAGAGAAAATTGTAAAAAATTCAAAAATTATCTATGATTTTAGCATAAATAATAAAAAAACAAGTTTTTTTCAGGACGCATTTCTTATAAATATCGAGTTTTCGATACTATATCGTGCTTTGAAAGAGCTAAAATATATTAGAAGCGTGCACTCGATAGTTGTATTTAAAAACTACACTGGTATAATATTTTAAATTTTGCGATGTTAAATCCAAAATGGCCACCGCAGCAACGAATTTTTATTTAAAATTGAAAAATTCTTTTCTTCAAAACCATACACTTAGCGAAAATGTTCTAAGGACAATTTTATTTTAGAGTGAGTCATAGAACACCCTCGAATTTTTTCGAAATGTATTGTTACAATTTAAAATTTTTCGAAAATTCGAAAAACCTAAATTTGTAAAATGTCAGTTGAAAAATCTAAAATCATCATTCTTCATCCAATTTTATGACATTTTTGTTCTGGGAAAATTTTCTCTAAAGCTTATAGTTTATCAAGAAAATAAATTAATTGGTCTAGATATATAGAAAAAGTTTAGTAATTTGATTTCTGGAAAAATATACAATTTAGAGAAAATTTACACACAACAAAAATGTCTTAGAATTGGTTGAAGAGTGCCCTACAATTTTTTTAGATTTTTCAACTAAAATTTTGCAAAGTTTAGGTTTTTCAAATTTTCGAAAAATTAAAAATTGTAACAATACATCTCGAAAAAATTCGAGGGTATTCTTTGACTCATTCTAAACAAAATTGTCCTTAGAAATTTTTCTCTAAAGTGTATGGTTTTGAAGAAAAAATTGTTAAATTTTAAATAGAAATTTGTTGCTGCGGTGCCCATTTTGGATTTAACATCGCAAAATTTAAAATGTATACCAGTGTAGTTTTTAAGTACAACTATCGAGTGCACGCTTTTAATATATTTTAGCTCATTCGAAGCACGATATTGTATCCAAAACTCGATATTTGTAAGAAATGCGTCCTGAAAAAAACTTGTTTTTTATTATATATGCTAAAATCATAGATAATTTTTGAATTTTTTACAATTTTCTCTTCACCACTCGAAAAAGCGACCCCGAAAATGGTAGAATCTGGTAAGTTTGATTTTTTCGAAATTTATTTCATACTGGAAATCAGCGTTGAAGTTGGTATAAATTTTCTGTGCATTTGGGCGTTAATGGGATATGCTAAAAAATGTTCAAATTAATAACATTTAACAGGTCTCGAAAGCATCTTTTTTTACCTCATAAAATTAACCAAAAATTTGTAATGTAATTAAAATAAATAATTATTTTTAATTTTTAATTACTTGGAGAATCCAATTTTAACGAATTCCGATTATCTGAATTTTTGTAAGTAAAATGTCGATTAAGAATTGTTTCAATTTTTATTTTAATTCTTGTATATTTTTTTGAATATCAGAGACTCCCTCGAGTATCGAGTTCTACGGTTTCGGTAATACCGTAATGTCCGTAATATTATACGTATAGGTACATATTCACGTGTAATACGTTTTTTTCTATGCTGCAGATCGTGAAGGGAAAGGCGAATCAAAATACTTCTTTTTAAAAATACATGCACAGCTTAAAATTCAATGTATTTTTTAATGCAGCGGCAAAAAAGAGAAAAAAAACGGTTAAATAACGTAAACATTTATTTACAAAAGACCATGATTCGTCTCAGAGTTATAATGGATAACAATGGAGAACATTTTTTCAGTTTCTCCGTATTTTTCATATGATTAACATCTTAATATCGCATTTTAAAAATATACTTTGAAAAATGTTTTTTAAAAAATAGCCGCTGTTCGGGAATTGGAATTATTTCGACAGATGGCGCTTGAAAATATATCAACGATCTTGAAATATTTAATTAAAGCAACTACCAACAGTTGTCATTGCAGGGCATAAGTCGCCAAATTCAAATTATTTGCAGAACATTTTTATTTTGATTCTATCTACCTTGTGTAAATAAATAAATAAAATGTTCAGAACATTGAGAGAATCTGAACTAGACATTTTAGATTTTAGTAAAGCTATATTTTATTCGATTTGCGTTGTGTTTAAAAAAAATGTATGTATTCCAGCTTGAATAAATTTCTTGAATATTAAAGTATTTGTGAATTAAATTTTTGTTTTCTAATCTAAATTTGACAGTAGGTGTATATCATATGTCCTTCTATTTTGAATTTGTAGAAATTGACCAAAGCATTTACCAATGTATAGTATACATGAAATCTGATTGACGAAATTTATATTATAAAAAATGTATACTTTCAATTAAAAATCAAATTACTAAAAATAATATTAATCAAAGAGCAAGAATGTTTTTAAAACACAAAACAGATTTCTTTTTAATACAGTTTTTCGAATACATTCATTTTATTAAGCACTCTTTTTTAAATCGTGCCATTTTAATTTCAATGTTTTCTTTAAAACGTGACGTTATAAAGGCAGTGTCATAAACTTGATAAAAAATTGTTTGTTATTTTTGTTTAAGATCAAAATTAAGTTTGCTATACAGTGTAGACAGCTCAGTAACTCAATAAACGAGGTGATATTGACACGGTATTCACTTTTAAATTAAATATCGATTTTTCAATGTAAAACACTTTTACTGTGCTCGTGAATCAAATCTTCATACAAATTAAAAAAGAGTTTTTAATTATCAAACGTAAAAAAATTAATTCACGAGCGAAATTTAGCAAACAAAAATTACTACCTATTCAAGTATTTTGAATTTTATATAGATTAATATATTTCTTTTTCATGAACGTAACATACTATTGTTTAGATGATGAATAATTTTAAGCTTATATGACGATTAATGTATTTAATATCTTAATTGTTTAATAATTAATAAGATTTTGAAATATTAAAGTTTGTAATTTACGCTTGTTAGAAATTGTATTATTTTTGTTTTGTTTTATGCTTTGTATATAGTGAATGTTTGGTTTATTAACGTTTAATTTCTTTGACCTGTCATTATTATTGTACGATTTGGATACGGACAAAGAGAAATTATTATTAATAATCTGTCTAGTAAAAATCCTCCAAACAGGTATTAAATACGTGGTTAAATATATTTGTTAAATAAATTTGTTGTTTTCTATATTAGATTTAAAAAATTATGACATTAACTTCAAATTACAATTGCAAAATCTACTTCTATTTACTCGCATTTTTTAAAGTTTATTTTTGTTAGATTCGAAACTTTATTCGTATTAAATACGTTGGTTTATTTTATAAAATATATTAAAAATCTTTTTTTATAAATTGAGGTCCATTTTATTGTTGAATAATAACTTTGACTATTGGTTACTACTGGATACTAAGTTTTTAAATATCTCATAGTAAATTTTACTAAATAAATGTTGACAATTTCGATATTGTAACTATTGTTACATTTTTCTAACGGGTATTAGCATTTTAATTTTTTTTACATTTTAAAAGAATATTTTTTTAAGGTCAGGGAATATTTTTTGAAAAATCGGCATTTAAATGTAGATAAAAATGTAGTCGAATATTTTTTTAATTAAAAATAAACTTTATGCACGTTTGGCAGAAAAAATATATTGTAATAATAAAATAATGATAAGGGTTCGGCTTTGTCCTACAAAGTTGGTTGCTGTTGATTCTACATAAAAACACCGTGTAATTATATTGTAATAATCTTTCAAAAATATTACAAAAATTTATTAAAAAAGTAAATATCCAAAAAAATCCAAGTAAATTATCCAAAGTTTGGATTTTGAGAAACTTTCAAACGCTTTTTACTGACCGCCATATTTCATCTATTGCCGAATTTCCTGAATGGTTGAAAAAGTTTCTTAACATTTGAACGTTTGATAAATTTCAAAGATTTTCCTTGAAACAATTTTTGTATAACTTATTATTTTTATTTTGTACTTGTCGAATAATTTAAACTTTTTCTCGGATATTTTGAGTAATTAATTTTGACAAAATATTTAGTACAGACGATTATTATAAAATTTCACAAAAGTTGAAACATTTGGCAACATTCATAACAATAGTAAAGTCATTGATGAAAATCTTTCGAAATGTGACCATTCAGCCAAAAATTTCGAAATCCAGAGTCGTTCAAGCGGAAATATCTGAATGAAATGTTTAATCGATAAAAAGTGCCTCTTAATAGGTCGTCAATGGGGAAAAAAGTCGTTATCACGTGCGTGCATCAAGTAGTATTTCCATTTCATTCATCGAAATTATCATGAATGACCCGAGTGAATTGCGTCGGATTAGAGGCCAAATAATGGTGGGGGTAACAACGACGTGTTTTTCCGCCATCTTGCGGCGCACTTCCGTAAATTCTGAAGGTGATTTATGAAATTTAAAAAAAAAGGTATATGTGCGCGTATTGCACATGTGTATAGCCATTTTGCCGTACGTCCGACGTAAGAGATGCCGCGTCTATAATTAGTCTTTCTGATATCCGACTGCCGCCTCCATTCACAGACTCTTCTCGTACAATCTTGCATCCGCTCCCTGAAGTCACTTTAATAATATAGCTGATAATTTTTTATCGATTATTTTTGCAATAATTTTAAATACATCTAAAAAAAATTTGTCGAATTATACATTATAGAAAAATGGTGAATACAGGTTTCTTCCATTCATGAAAGATTGAAATGTCATATAGAATATTTGTAAAATTTTATTTCCAATGAATCTACTTATTTATTATCCTTTTTTATTACACATAAATAACAAGTTTTGACATTAAATAAACGGTAAGCATTGTTAGAACAAAAAATGCTCCAGAATTTAATAGGAATACAATTTAAGGCTAACGAGGGTTAATATTTATTTTTTCGCAACAATTTAGTAATTATTTTTTAGGTTACCTGTTGGTCGACAACATTTCGGAAATTCTTAGCTATTTAAAGAGCTTCAAAAAAATATGGCGCTTTTGTGCTTTTAAAGATGTCGTTCAAAGTTATTTAAAAATTATGTTCTGCTCCCGTATGATTAACACTTTTGTCCTCTAATATCCGGACATCTTATGACGTCATAACATAAAATTTGTCTATAAGAAGAAATTACGTTACCTGCATTACTTTGCAAAATTGCATGCAGAAAACTAATCTTAATTTAAAATCAGACTTTCATATTACAAAAATTTATTTTCCTTTATATTTCGGTATATATGAATTTTAATAATTAGCCAATAAAAGCAACATTTATAAAAATATTCTCAATTTCTTTTAAGGTACGAAATAATGAGAAATAACGTTTACAATATTAAACTAAAAAACAATTCATATATATTCATATATAATAAACATTGATTTAAAGAAAAATAAAAATTGTTTATTATTATTCCAACACTAATGTTTGTTTTTTACCATTATTATTGTAGCATTAACTAATATCACTGCTACATCTTTTATTTAATAAATACAATTTTTGTGTTATAAATTAAAAAAAAAATAAAATTAACCAACAATCATCAAGGTTCGAATTTAAAACAAATAGTATTCTCTATATTTTTATGTCTAAACTACCAATTAATACGAAAAATAGTAGAAAAAAAATGAAGGGAATAAATTGCTTTTATACTTTCCTCATTATAATATCTATTTTTGTTTATTTCTAAAAATAAACAGCACTAATTAAGATAAATAATGCACGAGCGTTTAATTGACGTTTTTTTTAACCGTTACAATAATAAACTACTTACAGCTTACAATTGTGCCTTTAAATAAAAATATAATCATAACACTTTAGCCGACAAGATTTTTAAAAATACTAAATATTGTACTTCAAGAACTAGCAGTGTTTTGCAGCGAAATTAATTATTTGTAAGCGGTGAGTTATGTTTATTAAATTCTCTGCTTAGCTACTATGGCTTCTATATTTGTGCTACTCCAAATAAACATCTACGGTTTCTTTTAATTATAATGAAATGTTTCGCATACATACATATTCTAACTAATTTAACTGGAAAAGCAAACGTTTCGTTTTGTAAGGTACATGGAAAAACTTTTTAGTTTAATGACCTATTTTGTAGAGAATATCATTTATTACAAGAAAGTATGAAAACACTAATAGTAGTAATTGCTAATTAAAATTATTATCAGTCTTTTATAGTTTTTATTATTTCGGATTGTCTTTAAATCCTCGAAGGAATTTAATTAAACAATATTAAATTTTAACAATATTACGGGTCACAAATAGTGATTTTTCTAAATAGATTTAATAACATGTACATTAATACACTTTTATTCTTTATTTTTTGTTTATTTTAGTCTACTATTTGATAAAATAATTATTGATATTATTTATGTATAACTTTTACTTATTATGTATTCTGTATGATATTAAAGTAAAAATTTAGATACTAACCAACTTATTAATGAATTATACAACTTTAATAGTCTTACACTTCGTAATTACAAATATTTAAAAAATATAAAAAATAGTTAGAATTGAACAATTACAAATAATACAACTGTTACCCCATACATTGAGTTTGTTGATTTTCAATTTACTTTTTTTGCAATCCAAATAAAATGGACGTTTAAAGACAACCGAATTATTTTTGCAATTTAAACGCAGAGATTAAATGTTTTACGTAATCATCGTAAAAATCCCACTAAATGTTCACACAGCTGCAGATTGCAGTAATCCTCTTTTAAAAAGCGGAGTAATCTCGTAAACATTTACACAAACGAAAAGGCAAGATAAGACATTTTATGCAATTGTCTTCCACAGCAATATGTAATTCGTGGATATTTTTTTATATCGGCATAGTTTTACGTCCCTGAGAAACTTAAATTCGAATTTTCCGCCCGAATTTCATTTAATATTTTTAAAGTTGATATTACAGTCTTCACAGTCACTTTCCCACAATATTTTTTAATAATACATTTTATGATATATTTCCAATTTCACTTTTCGAAAGTATCAGTATTATTGTCGTTTCGCCTAATGGATTCATCTAATAAAGATAATATAATCAGTTTTATTCAAATTGGATTGCTGAAAATGTGCGACCCTATTCGAGTGTAGGATAGCCAAAAATCCTGCAAATGCGCAGAAATGTCTCGTGGAACGCCAAACACGTCGTGACATTCTGGAACGTGGGATTAGACTTTATAGTAAAGATCTGTGTCAGGCAAAATTAAAAAAAATAAACAGAATATTTCTAAAGGAAGACAATTCTCGACGCTTTTGGCTATTGTTTGATGCTTTTTCAAATTCTGCGCGTGGATTTAAAAAAGCATTTATAGTGACTTAGGTGTATAGTGGGAGTCAATTATTGGCAAAAACAAACGATAACTTACTATGACTACAACATTTTCAAAAAACAGTGATTTTTCATCCATAATTAGATCAGGTTTGTATACAAAATGAGAATTTTACGTTACTAGTGTATGTAACAACTTTACTACTTTACTTTAGTCATAATATATTCAAATTTTCAGTAATCATTGACTAATGAAAAAATAGTTTTAGAATCGTAAGCTTGACGTCGAATTTTTTTGTTTATCCCCGAATACATGTCCAAAATTTCGATTAAAAAGTAATCTAACAAAAGAAAATCAAATTTAATAAAAATGTTCAAAATGAATAAGAAATCTATTAAGAACTACTAAAATCGACTTATATTTCTTTTTAACAATATCCCATTTATATTTACATTAGACAAGTAAATAAATTGTAATGTCTATGAAGTGGCTCATAAAATATGCCTTAAAAGTAAACAACTAAAAACTTGCCTGGTCATAATTTAAGACGAGCGAGGGCGTATCGCAATAAACCCGCCGATTTTACGAGCATCATCGACCATCGATTTCTTATACGCTTATTAATATTGAAAAAACAAACTCCTAACTAGGTTTATTACCAAGACAATATCTCGAGTTCAAAGCGAATATTTTTTATGGTCATATCCTCCGACACAAATGAGAGATTAATCATCCTTTGATGAAATTTTATTTATAAATATTTAATTTACATTTTAATTTAGTTTTGATTTATTACAAGTTGATACATTGTTGATAAGTGTCAGTCAATTTTGGCAAATTTCAATATAATTATTAATATAATACATAATTAATATTATTAGATAGAATCTTTCCATGTGCGCTTTAATTCTGCATTAGAAACGACAAATCGAGGAGTATAAGTCGGTGATGAATTAAATTTTTATTAGTAAGTAATAGTATAAAACTATTTGTACATTAGTCAAGTGCTACTAATTAGTAATTCTATTTTTTCATACCTTATTACCAAAACGCATTAGTAGTTTTGACTAATGAATTAAAAAGTAGTTTGTTTACTTTTTGTTAGTAAATTTTTAATTTAATTAGTAACGAACTTTTCTCTCCTTCATCAGTAGTTTTAAAATTCGAGTGTAGAAAGTATGTGAATGATTAAATACGTTTCATGTTGCGTTCTATAATAAAATTATTAATTTATTTAATATAATAAAATATGTGTTATTGCAACTATCTGCAGTTAAACTTGTCAAAATAAATTTTAAGACAAATTTATAATATTTCAGTAAATTTGCGGAAGAAATATCCTCACCTAGAAATGTATGCCATCATACTTTTCGGATACGTTTTCAGTTGACGAAATTTTGATAAACACTACAATAAACCACACTAGTTGCCTTTTGTATTTACTTCGAATTATAAAAATTTAATGAAAAATGAACATTGTATTTTACATATTAAAAATACAAAATATCTAAATATCACCTACAATTTCTTGTGCGAATATTTGCTTTTTTTTTAAACGACGTTGGCAGCAATTAATTACATTTATAAAATTTCATTTCATTTTTGTAATATATTTTTAACTGTACTTTGTTAAAACACAGCAGACAAAAACATTTTTACATCAAATAACGGTAGCAAATATTAATTAACTTTGTCGCTAACATCAACAAGAAGCTTGGCCGTGTGGTTAGAGGCGCGTATTGTTACCCATTGGTCTGGTCTTCGATTCCGCCTCGGAGCAAAATTTTTTTATTTTTTGTTTACCCAACAAAAAAGGATAAAATCTTAATCTGATTAAGATCTATTTTTGGTTGTAAACTCGTCCAACTTTGGTTCTGGATTGTCTCAAAATTCGGACCTTATTTAGATGATTTTTAGATCTGACCGATTTTGATCAATTTTTCATCCGATTTTGGTAATTTCTTTTTCTTTTGGGATAATCAAGTTTATTTTACTAGAATTATCGAATAATTTCTCTGCTTTACGGCATATATACAAATTGTAAACAAAGGGGAAATAAACAAATGACGTTGTTATAATATGAACGTAGTTGAAAATTTGAGATAAACGGAGATATATAAATAAGGCCTGAAAAATGTGAAACACGTGTTTTAACGAGAATCTGCCATAGCAGTAATTTAAGGCTCTCGATATCCTCTGAAACCGACCAAATATCTGTGAATCCCTCCAAGGTGTCGAGTTTCAATGTAAATTAGCAAATATTTCGAATTTGGGTTCCCCATAATGGATCCGCCATTTTGAATTTCGAAAATGTCACAACGGTTTAGTAATCATGAAACTGAAACTAGGCGCATATTCTTAGCCGTAGATTCGGAATAGCAGTTAAAATTGTTCTTTATTTGTTAAGTAATCCGCAGTAATTCAAGAGTCTTAAATGAGCCTTTAATGTTCTCGACGATAGCGCATGTAAAAATCGCAAATTTGAGAAATTTACGAAAGTGACCCTTTACGACCTTCGAAGGGATTCGCAGATATTTGGCCGGTCTCAGCGAATATCGAGAGCCTTAAATGAGCCTTAAATGAGCCTTAAATTACTGCCCTGGCAGATTCTCGCTAAAAGACATTTTTGTGTGTTTTCTAGCATGGTCTTTCCAGCGTGACGATCAAGTTGCCCCATGTGTTTTTTTATTTAAATAGAGCCTAAAATTCTGCATTGCGGCATTAAATTAGCCTTAAATGAGCCTTAAATTATGGCAAAAAATGCATTTTAACGACTTGGACCTTCCAGATTTAACCTAGCTCTAAAATGTAGTCGAAATTACTCAATATTTGGCTGCTAAGAAGCAATCACAAATATAGTTAATATTACTAAATTTTTTTTTTTTGAGAACTGACCGAAAGTTTAGGAATTTAGTTTAGATGTAACAGATGTTATACCGGCCCCGAATGGATTAAGTGATGTAACACATTTATTCAATGACAGTAAATTCATCCATAGACCACGTAAACGCTCAAATTCAAAAACAAAATGAATTTACAAGACGTTTAGAAATAATTTTCCCCGGACTTCTTGGCTTTTCACGTGTAAATGCTCTCTTATATATGGCACGTCACTTATCTACCCGAACCTCTTCTCGCGTGGGGTATACCCGCCCCGTTGGGGTAGTCTGGGGGAGGTGACGGGGGGAATGGGGCAAAGTATAAAAGTGGGTCAAGTAATCCACCGGAGCTCTTGGTGTCCTGCTTGTTGGGGCACGTACGTGACTCTTCTAGCTTTTGCTTTTTCTCTTCGCCACCCCCCACCTTCCATAAGTCGACTCTTTATTTTAACGGGCATGAAAATTCTGCAAAATATTTCTTTTTTTTTAATTTTGGGGAAATATTCTCGATGTACTTCTAATATGTAACAGTAAGTTTTGCGGTTATTGTTCTACGCTGTCAGCCGCCTGGAAGGAATGCAACTTGTCTTGGGTTGGAACAATGACACTGACTTCCGTCGCGGATCTAATTTCGTTCCTCGAACAAACGGTACCTGATACCAACGTCCACAAATGAGGAGCGATTGTCTTTCTGGCAATTTAGCAGTGTACAGTGACGTTTTTCACGCGAGGAAACACCCAGTTCGGCAAATTTTAACAAATGTTTATTCCTTAAGGTTTGATGACCTCACTTTCGTTTGTTCCAGTATTTTTATAATACGTCATATCCTTACGTCATTCGATATTATAGGACTGGTAATCGCTTCTGGAACTGTTCGAGGCAGTATTTTATTGATTTCTAAAAACATATGTAGCTAAAAACTATAGTCCGATGTGAGCAGAGGATACTCTACTTTCATATAGAAAACACCGACGAAGTCCTATTATTGATTCAGGACATTTACACAAAAAACTTCATTTTTAAATCATTTTAAATTTGGTTCAGTGGTTAATTACACAGGCCAGCATGGTTTTGCTGTTCTAAATCCGGGGTAAGAATTGTCCCATCACATCAGGATTTTGAGATATTTGAGGTTATGTACAGAAAACACATTTCTTTAATTGGATCGTGTAGTACTACTCTTCCTCTTTAATATCAGAGACGAAGAGTTTAATTACCACTTTTCTTCCTCAAGATACACCAATTTGAAGTTACGATATTCGCGCAAAATAAAATTTACCTTCAAATTCCCTTGGAGGACAAGCTCAAGGTCAATTTCAATGTCACGAAACTTGTGTAAATATAAACAACTATATACAATTTGGATATTTGTAACTAAAAACATGTTTCAATATTGTGAATCATGACTTTATGCTGGAAAACTAAATACTGAATTGAAATTGAAGTAAACCAAATTTCAGTCGTTAATGGATTAATCTACAATAAAAAAATTTATCAAAACCAATTTGAATTGCCGAGTTATATTTTTAATTTTTGAGGTTATTTTTCGATAATAAAAAAATTAAATAATTATAAGACTAAAAATTGTGTAAAAATGGATAATCTCTCCTTAAATTGATAAATTTTTTTTAACGGATAATTTCGCTAACTAAATTTTAAATTTCCATTTGTACCAGCACAAAAACGATCATTCGATTAACTTCTAGTTGTGGACAAAAATTGAAGAAGAATGGGTTATTAATATATTTGTGCATGGAGGACTTGGAAGTGGAAAATATGGCGCACAAATTGAGTTTCATATATTATACTTTCCGTACAGAAAATTTTAATGCAGACTATTATGCACGCGTGAAAGCAAAACCCATCTGTTCGCTCGGAATTAATTAAACGTCGGTCTCATCAGTCTTTGCAGAATTTTCAACTTTCATGGAACGCATCCGAAAGAACAAAGTAATAAAATGCAAAAATTTTTAATTGTACTTTATTGTTCAATATTCATAAAATTACGTCCAATTTTTTAACTGTAAAAGCAATATATATTTTTTGTTATTTTGAAAATTACGGCAAACATTATTTCTTATTCAAAAATTAATTACCCACGTTGAAGAATTATCTGTGGATTTAATTACATGGAGGACAACAGATATTTGATAAAAAAATTACAGGTAACGTCAAATTATAGGTAATTCGATGAAATTTACAGATATTTCTGGTAAATTTCTGGAGAAATTCTTTACGATTTAGAGACATATTTTATGTTGTCACATTTTCAAAATTCAAAACGATGGGTCCAATGCGGCGAATAAAGAATATTATTGCTGCTATTTAAAAGTCGTGAATAATTATTATTATGAAAGTAATTTCTTTAGTTCTAAATAAATAATATTTTCTGTTCATTGTAATGCATAAGGATAACAATATTCCATTTAAATTGCCTTATGAAGATCCAAGATAAAATATTTTGACGATTTTTTTTAATTTTATTTTAATTTAAAAACAAATACGGACGGACTTCGAGAGATTCGATTAGCCATGAATATTTATAATAAAAAAAGCGTCGTCACCCAATTTTTTAATTATTTTAAATATGTCAGTTCTAGTGTTGTAAAAAATGAATTATTTAACCTTAAAATGCCGTAATCTCAGCGTTATTCATCTCTTTGAGTAATAACGATTAGAATTACGCAACGTCAAATATAGAAAAGCGAGGTTTAGCATTGTGCGCGCGTGCGGTTGATAGAATGCAATATAAGAGAGAGTTAATGACTCATTTGGCCGATTTATACCAAGTTCAAAACGAAATTGGCGAGTAATTTTCTGTCATTACAAAGAACGAATTCGGGAAATCGAAAATCGTATAAAATTATAATAATAGGAGAACATACATTTCTCTCATCGCAATTCTTGAACTAATCGAGATTAATTTGCTCAATAAACCTTGAAGAGCGTTCAAGAAAACTCGAGAGAGACATCCAAATCGAAAACTTCGTTACACTGGGCATTATTACCAATTTATTTCATATTCATTTTTTAATTTTTATTACCGATGATTATTTTTAGTTATCTTTTTATTAATTATTCGTTAATTAACAACAAAGCACTCAATAAATGAAACTTTCATCGAGAGTGAGGGAGGGCGTGGGAGAGAGAAAGAGAACGGGAAAGTGAAAGAGAGAGAGAGAGAGAGAGAGAGAGAGAGAGAGAGAGAGAGAGAGAGAGAGAGAGAGAGAGAGAGAGGAGAGAGAGAGAGAGAGAGAGAGAGAGAGGAGAGAGAGAGAGAGAGAAGAGAGAGAGAGAGAGAGAGAGATAGAGAGAGAGAGAGAGAGAGAGAGAGAGAGAGAGAGAGAGAGAGAGAGAGAGAGAGAGAGAGAGAGAGAGAGAGAGAGAGGAGAGAGAGAGAGAGAGAGAGAGAGAGAGAGAGAGAGAGAGAGAGAGAGAGAGAGAGAGAGAGAGAGAGAGAGAGAGAGAGAGAGAGAGAGGAAAAAATAATTAATTTAACAATTTTATAAATGCACAATCTGTACAAAACTAACAAAATAAAATCTAATTGAAGTTTGTTAATGTTGTTTTCTTTTTTTAAAAAGACAATATAATAAAGTTTTGTTTATTAGTTTTAAATATACAATGGCAAGCTTTCACTCTCATTAAAATTAATTGTTCGTAAACGAAAATGAAAGGTGATTCAATTGTTAAGAAATTTCTTTAATAAACAGTGAAAATCTACTATTTCATTGGTATAATTTTACTAATATCATTAATAATTTCTTGTAGTTGATTTAACCTTTTTTCCTGCGTTTCAAATTCCTTTTGTTGAAGCCAAATTTTTATTTTTTTTAGGTTTATTAATGATTTCTGCCTGTGTCAATTATGTTTTTAGTACAACAGTATTCGCCGTCATTACATTCTTTATCTATAAAAAGCCTAATAAAATAAAACTGGACAGTCTTCTTACATTGGAAAACAATTGTTGTCTATTCAAGTAAATATTTATTTGAGTAGTCGAAACTAGATTTTTTTTTCTAACAAGTGTTTCTTATTGTCATTAAAACTTTTATATTTTATCCGATGACCCTCACTTTAAATAAGTATTCATGCTTAACTACTTAAGTAAGTCCTTCCTTCAATTTGCAACATTTATTTTCAGTGTATTTGCTCAAATTTTCTAATATGTGGTGCTGGTCAATTAACAAGTTTCAGAGAGTCCATGATGAATTATATGATAAACTTTTGAACTACGTTAGAGTTGACATTTGCTAGTTCCTTTACTAGTTACGTATTTCGAATGTGATTATAAATCACTACAGTAACTGAGAGTGTAATGTTCAAACTCAATGTTTACATTTCTGGTAAAATATTTAGTTCGTTATTAATATTTTTGTTGTCTTATGTCTGCTTTTTATTTGCACACTGAAAAACGATATTCTAATTCTTGGCAATATTCTTATTCAATCCTTTCATCCGAATGATGGAAGCCTTCTCTGTATTAAATTTAGGAAATCAAAAAATATGATTTTATTTTAAGCAAAATGGTCAAGTGATTTTCGTGTAAATATCATTGTTTTCTAACTAAATTTTCATAAAGCAATTATAAAATGCAAATGGAGGAAGTCTGGGATTCTTTTAAGCAAACCACCCATGTCAAAAATTTTGTTTAAACTAGGAACGATCTAAGTATTTCTTTCAAAAATATCTACTTCTTTGTTAATAGAATGTTTCTTAAAAATCAATACGACATTCAAATTAATCTTTTGTCTTTGTTTAAGTCTTTTTTATTTCTTCCTTCAGTTGGCACTGCCATCTTTAAGAAAAGAGTAACAGGCAATGACTGCTAAGTTTATATAAATATCTGAGGTTATTGGCCGGTATAGAGGCACGGCTTATTGATTTACCTCTACAATCCAATTAAGCTTTGAGCTAATACTTCATAATAACAATTCACCTTAATGCACAGTCACCTTATAGCCTAAACTGATTATTTAACCCACAAAACGACAGTATTTTCAAAGATGCATTTGCTTTTCGTGGAATGGTAATTGCTGCCATGCGACATCATTACGACGGCAATTTCAATACATGCGTTACGTAAATAAAAGACATATCGCCGCCACCAATCGGCACAAAATTCGGGCTAAAACCTCAAAATTAAAAAAAAAGTTGGGGTCCCCTAATAATAGCTCCGGAGGAAGATCCTTCTTTAAATCGTGTAAACTCGAGAAATTTTATCTGCACTGCCGAATGAACCCACGTCACAGTATACATGTATACAAGGTGACGAAGAAGCACCCAGTACAACAGAGAGGGAAAAACGAGAACAACTGAGTGGGTCAAATTCGTTGTATGTGTCATGCACCTATAGATGGTGTGCAAGTATACTCGGAACGCATTTGTACGCACGCGAATATTATCCTGCACATTGCGTGCACCTGCCACCTTGAAATAATTTTCTTGTACATATCAATTTTTTTGTTCCTCAGGTGTCGCCTTTCGGGAAAGGACGAAAGCGGCTTCAACTTTTACTGTTCTTCAGTACAGTCACAATCGACAATAATTTACTTTTATAAGACATTTTTCGATAAAGGATTGTCAAATTTCATCTACATGTGCATTCCATTCTCAAATTATTTTTGTATTTTGAAATATTTCTATCGAAAACCAAAACACTTGTATACTTGAAATTGGATCAAAATCTATGATATCTATATATCGACTTCTCAATAAGTGTTTTAATACCTTTTCATATTAAATTTTAAAGGGGTAATATCTACATAAGGGAAAATAGACGAAAAAAGTAGAGAAAAATTGTGATATATAATTATTTAATAGAATTAACAAAACAAGAGGAAGAAATTTTGGTAAAATTGCAGAAGAACTGCCCCACCTAAAAAATTAATTATACGACATGTTTCTGACGTATTTTTGCCTCCTGATTACGAATATGATAATTAAATTTGGCGGTCGGACATATTGAAACCGCTATCTTGAAAAACTCAAAAAACACGATTTTTTCCAGTTTTTTGCATTTATTTCGAAAAATACGCAACTTACGAAAAAAATGTTTCAAATAAAAAATGTAGAGAATGAAATTCTGTACAAAAAAGGTTTTATGCATTTTCTTCGTATTACCAACGATAACCTCGCAAAAAAAAAGGATAAACCTCAAAATAAGCGGCATAATGGGTTCTGTTTAGCCTTGAATGTTGTCCGGAAAAATTATGATCCTTACTCCGTGAAATGCATTAAACCTTTTTTGTACAGAATTTCATTCTCAACATTTTTTATTTGAAACATTTTTTCGTAAGTTGCGTATTTTTCGAAATAAATGCAAAAAACTGGAAAAAATCGTGTTTTTTGACAGTTTTTTCAAGATAGCAGTTTCAATATGTCCAATCGCCAAATTTTATTGCGATATTCGTTATCAGCAGCCCAAAATACATCGAAAACATCTGGCATATTTCATTTTTGGGGTGGGGCAGTTCTGCAATTTTACCGAAATTTCGTGTACAACAAAAAGTGCAGTTTGAATTGCGACACTTTGCCGTTAAGTCTACGACATTATGTCTTACTCTCAACAACGATGCTGGTGTAGACGAATTAACCGTAAAATTAACACCAGCGAGGTTAATCATAGGCTATATTAACGTTTTAGGTGAAAATAAGGGTGCTCTTAACGATTGTCTAGAAATCGAAATTTCTACTATTTACTGCCAATATGACGTAAAACTCGCCGTATACCCTAGCAATACTCAAGAAGGAACATTGCGAATGAAAAGAATACTAGAAGCACGAAAATTAGGAGCTTTTTAGGTGCGTTACAGATACTTAACTTTTGGAACCGAACAATAAACCATTCGCTGGAAATTCAACCTCTAGTGATTGTTAACAAGAAGGAATAACTAAACTAAACTAGAAAAGACCAAATAAAATGAGTAGAAAATAAAGCAATATATTTATTGTATATTGTTTAGGTGTTTATGAATTGCACTAATGCCGATTTAGGTGCTCACAACCCTTTTTCAAAAAACCACCTTAAAGAATAAAATACTGATGTATGCCTAGTAGTCAATAGTTAGAAAAAATTAAATGACTAATCTATGAAATATACTCGTATTTAGGTGCTCAGCCCTTCTTAATAAAATCACTCTTAATCGAGAAATCATTGTATATGCTAAGAGTGGATAGCTATGAAAAACAATTAAATGGCTAATGAATGGGTATACAAATTTGATACGACTTAGGTGCTTTTGAAATATACTAATACCGATTTAGGTGCTCACAATGGCTGATCTTCACTAACTTTTCTATTGGTGCACGGATAAAATTATTCATTAGTTTTTGCCAAGCTTTTTTATTTTTGTATTTATTTCATTTTCAGATTTATTAAACATTTTTCTTGTGTTAAAAATGATTTACGGTTAATTATTTAAAAATTCTACATAATAATAATTAAATTTTTCATTTAAGTTTGTCAGTACAACATTTGGGCACAGGAACGAATTGTAATTAATCAGTTATTTTTCCACAAGTTTTTGCAGTTTATTTATCTACCGTTTTTAGTAAATTATGAGATCTCGTGAGGATTTTTGATCTTTATATGAAATTTTTTTAAAATCGTTTATTTCATAATTTTATAGTCCCGCAAGTATCCCTATTTGTCTAAAAAAAGGTTTCTTTTAATTTAATTTAATTGTAGCCATTACTTCTGATGTTAGTGAGTCCTTAATCAACTGTTCCCGTTTAATTTGATTAAATTTCTTCGCACCATATTATAAATACATAAGATGATAAAAAATTCTTTTCGACATAATTTTTCTTTGTCACGGAATATGGTTTTATTTTCCTGGTATGATACCACATTTAAATGAATTGTATTAGAAGCATTACAATATAAATTAATTTCATAAAATCCACCCTTAGTCCTTGTACATCCCTAATGAACCATTATGAGTAAGGGAATGTATAATATCTTTATGAAGTAGTCTCGAAAAAGTATATTAAATTTGTATGGCATTGGAGGTGTACTTTCAATAGTCAAAATCGACAATTTTTTAAATTCCACGAGTGAATATTCCGGTGTAATAAGTTAATATCCCGCGAGTTCATTTTTGGATTCGAATGCCATGCATTGTCTCTAAAATAACTCAGATATCAAAACTGTGACACATGACGAAAAAGCTGACCCAAAATACACAGTAGATTCCGGGTATATTTACCCACTCGGTTCCTTGCCTTCCCCTCCCGTCTCGTTATATTTACCAAAAGAAGGGGAGCGTCGCTTCTCCCATTCCTCCCAGTCGCGTTATGTTCGTGACGTCACAGCAGGCCCTTCTTGAGGTCTCAGCCCGCAAGGTGGGGGTAAAAGAGAGCGGCGGCGGGCAAATATAACGAGACGTAATTATACCGGTACTCTACTGTAGAGATAAATACAAGATTTCAAGCATAAGACCTCGTCGAGATTAAGAAAAGAAAGTAAGAAAAATCTACATTTTAAAATAATAACAATGACAATCATATTTATTTCGAGTATATGAACTTTTTGACATTAACAAGCCTTTCAGATTGAAAGTGTCATATACATATATCTTAATTTTTAAAAATTAATTTTTTTCTTATGACCTCGAAGCCACAGTACACAAAGAAACGATCCATGGATCACGTTTCGTTAATTGATCACGTTCATACAGGAAAACGTCCAATCCTCAAATGTCAATAGAAAGTGCAATCTCTAAATAGAACATCGTACTAAATCTACAAGTAAATCTCGTCAATAACGTGGCTAAATCGTCTCTATATAATAACCTAGATTGCGTAGGATCGAGTTGGATGGCAACAACATGGAATATTACGTGTAAGTTTAACGACATTTTTTAAGAATGCATTCATTAATTTCTCAAGCGCAAATTCATTTCAGCGCGTGGCAGAATTTAATCACGACCGCCCACGCGCTCGGATAATATTTCAGTTATAAGTTCAAGATTACACATCCGAGCCATGGCAGCTACACTGCTGTTAAACCAGAGTAAACATATCTAACACGAATTATAAATATAAGTATATAGCAAAGCTAGGCGGTATTATCAAAAATCAATTTTCAAAATTCAACCAACTAAAATCAATGAAATTTCTAAGTTATTGGACAAAACAAAATGAATTTTTTAAATCGAAAAGTAAAACTTAGTCGCAAGCATTTTAAAAGCTCGGAGCATTTTCAGATAAATTTTAATTTTTGTAGTAGTCATCTTGGATTTTCATAAAAATTGTCCTAAAATTGCTGTCGAAATTTAAAAAAAAAAAAATTGTTTTAGTCTTTAAAACCGTAAAAAAGTCTCAATATAAAAAATTCGGAATTAATGTCCGAATCGCTATGAAGGTCAAATTACCATTATTCTGGTAAATTGACATAAAAGGGCATAAAATTATCTTTGTAACAACAAAAAAATCGTTTCGATACGATATTTTTTTACGGAAATATACGTAATAGATTGTGACACATAGTTGGCCCCTGTGTTTTATGGGTTAACACGATATGTAGGGGACTTCCCCTTTTGCCAACGTTTAATTTCACTGTATAGAACTTCAGATCCCATTTCAATACATTCATCTAAACTTTTCTACTGAATAAAAGCAATTGTTGTGTAACATTTCGGAACCTGTTTCCCGTCGCCCAAGACATGAAATTCGGTTTTGAACATTTTGAAACGTTTTTTTCTATTATGTGTAAATTCATTTTTTTAAAATAAATGTTACAAGGAGAAAGCTCGTTAAAAAATTAACAAAATCTACACCAAATTAATTCTTTTTACCTGTTTGGTAAAATCGGTTCAGTAATTTTTAATTTACAAATTTAAGCATAAACTAGTACCTTATCTGCTGTCTACTCATAAAATGCATCAACTTCATGGCTAATTGAAGTATAAACTAACCCGTCCTCGTCGACACGTATATATGGCTACGTAATTGTGAACAATCAGAAACGTAACGTCGAGGTAGCTAGTGTAGCTGGAAGATAATTAATTTTACGATAGATTGGTATTCGCTACGAGCAGCTGAAATGCTGCTGCGAAAAATAATTTCTTTTGTTACACATGCGTCAATGCAAACGTTTCTCATTTTCCTGTCTTAAATGGTATCGTTAAAAAATACAAAAATTACATGCGGTGACTAAGAGCCTTTTTTTAACAGTATAGCCTTTTTACAGCCGGAAAACGCATAGAGGCGTAAAAAAATCTTTGCTTGTAAATTTATGTGTGACGGATACAGATCTCTCCTAATATCATTTTGAATCCAAACAAATTATATTTAAAATTGCAGATATGGCACCACAGCAAATCTAATTATATAAAGCAACGGGATCCTTTAAGAGTGAATATGGGTTTCGGGGTTCCCGACATCTAGCGGTGGTTTTCATTTACTATTAGAAAAATATTGTAGAAGACGTTGAGACATGTTTAGCCAAATGAAAAAAACAACAGAAACTCAAATTTTACATTCAAGAATTTCTTGTGAGTCTCTTTATCTTGACTACCACTTAAATTAATATTATATTTAAAAAATAACGTCTGTGTTGTACCAAACAAAAATATTTTGGTTGTTTGGTAAACTTTGAAAATCAAGAATTTCTTTTGTTTGATTTGGTAAAATATAAAAAAGAATTCAGTACTTCATCATGTGCCATTGGATATAAACCCAAATTATTTTTCACCAAATATATTTTTTCCACAAAACGAAACTCATTATTTCATAACGTTTCAAATATATTTCGCACATGTTCGATCAAATTTGAATAGACAATGTCCAATTATATTTGTGATTGAAAGTAACAAAATGTGATGCCTAACTCTGACTCCCAACAGTTTGACGTCAATCAGCTGATTGATGTCCAATAAAAACAAATTGCCTGTTATGTAAATCTTTATTACGTAATTCGCATTATTAATAGATTCAACAAGTATTTTCTCATCTATATTATGATTTTCGGTTGAAAAGTAGCAATTGAAAGTATTCCAATCTGACGAAAATGCAAAAAGGGAATTTTCAGGGTCGCTTATTGTGAGATTCAAATTTAGAAATTCCAAAGTACTGTCGTGTTCTATTCAGGTCCAGTATCTGTTTGTTTTCAGTCCGTCATTTTAAACTTGGAAAAGCTGGGTTTTATAATTAGCGATGCGAAACGAACAGGTCTTAAGAGATTTACTCGTTCAAACTGATTTTTAAAATCAGTTCGATACCTGGAGATGGAATAAAACCATTGCTAATTTCATTAATCATCTCCAAATAATTATTAAATATTTATAAATAGTAGTAAAGAAGTTCTGTTTGGTCGATTAGTGTATTGCTGGTAATATGAAATATAATAGTTAAGTCAGGTTATTATTATGAACATTTTCAAAATTCTTGTAACATGGATCCCATAAAATCAGCAATTTAAGATTTGTCTTGTTTTGTATATTTTATAGTTCCTGGTACGTGCATCCTAACTATTTTGTGGATACTTTCTGATATATTGGGTGTAACCATCCTAAATATTTTCAATATGAAGTGTTTCAGAACAAAATATTTTTGTGAACCCGATAAAATATTTTGGGTAAATTCAAATCCCACATTATTGAAAAGAAAAGAAACCATTTTATTCATGTGACTTTTTCATGACACTTTACGCCAAAAGAAATCTAACCCGATTCTTTAGTCATGTCTATTGTCATATCGAGTTCGATGAGGCCCGAACTAAACTGAAATTTCCGAACACTTTAGTGTTTCATTGAAATGTACAACCTTACCGGCGGACCACTTTAGAACCCCTTTAAGATGTGAGTGTTTGAACAATTCCTTGTACAATTCCGCACTGGAGGAGAGAACAGATTAGATTTGTTAGGTAGTCCTGTGTCACCAAACTGCTCTTTTTCATCATCAGTCAGAATCATCTAGTTCGTGAACAGTGAGTGTTTTAGAATCACTATTAATTAGCAACTATGTCATCAAACTTTTTCTCTATGTCTCATTTGAATTGTCAGGTTAGTAAAAAATAAGTGTTACCGTTATACGTCATCATACTCACCTCGTCTCTTTGATGAAACCGAGAGGAGTATGACCTTGCTGGATGTACAGCATAAACGCATTTGCACCTATATAAAGGGCTGACCTCAACTACCTCAAGCGTAAGACCCGCAACATATTTATCAGACACGTGGCATTGAGTGAACCGTGTAGGCATCGCTGTTACCGATCAAAACTAGGCTACATTCGTAATCAGTGATTTACCAAGATACGCACGTGCAGATTCACGAGAGCAATTTGTGTCATATTATTTAAGATCAATGTAAAAATAAAGCCGATATAATGCGTGCAAAATTCGAGGTTACCAACTTGTATTCGTATGTAAAATACGATTTCACGCCCTTGTACTGATCGTTTGTACCACACGTTCCTGCTCACGTGAAAAAATCAGGTACAACCGTCATCTCTTTTGTGTGACATCGTGTTTGACAGGTAAAAAAAGTCTTTGGACTAATACAGAGTTAGAAAGTAATATCACCAGGATCCTTATTGGTTTACGTAAAATCGTATTTGCATTTTACACGTTTGTTTTTCTGTTGCATATGATTGACGTCAGCCTTTAAAAATATAGTGCATTCTAATTTCACTCCAGGGATAAACTTCTCACTAGTTAAAAACTTATCGAAAAATAAAAAATACAAAAACAAATTTCGTGCTGACTAAATAACTTTTTTCTATGACCGACACTCTCTCCACTCAAGAATATGAAAAAGCTTTTTTAAAACATTGTAATACGAAATTCTATAACGCTCTTTGGTTTTCAGAAAAATGCTATAACTTTAAAAGAAACATCATTTTTGTAAGAGAGTAAAAACTTTTCTGATACCCTCAAGTTCAGGACAGTTTTACGAGACACTTTTTTGCAGAATGCTGGAGCGATGACGTAGATAAGTATACATATCGATGGCATTATATATACTTTTATGTCCGAACAATGGCAAATTACATTTCGAGATGATATGAGAGCGTTCAATCGATTTCGTACACTTTGACGATTTCATATTCAGTCTGAAAGGGCGGAAGACGTTTAGTCGTGAATGCGTGGGTGTTTTGTGGCGTGGTTCACCCTGCAGACGACATAGTGAGTTAAATATAAACGATCATATTTTCTACATTTACGTCCTAAGTGGCGTTGTTATTGTGTAAAATCCACTGATGTACAAAATATTGAATGTTTTTTAATAAGAGATGAATAATGAGAAACGTTTCTTTACTTACTAAATTGCTTATATGGGCAAGATACAATTTGAAAATGATGTCTATTAATGAAATAATAATAAGATTTAAAACAGTACTTTTCGATAGGGCAGGCGTAAAATGACCTATTTTACTATTACTTACTAGTACGACTATTAAGTTCTCCTAAATAATACTGTATGCTTTAAAAATGTAACAAATATTTCAATTTCTGAAGAAAGGGTTCCAACAACGAATGGTAACTTTTCTAATCACAAAATTAAAGCGTTCGTATTTTTATGCCACTTGAAGGAATGGCAAAACACTGACAGCAATCACATCTAGTGGCAGAAAGAGTAATTAACCGCACGTTTGGAATCCTCCTTTCATATGACGCAAATGAGCTTGAATTTGAATCTTTCTTTATTTACATTCTTAGAATATAACAGTCTTGTGCGTCTACAATAAATCCACTAAAAAAGCAATAAAAATTGCACTAATTCATGTATTGACAGATTCTTTTTGGAAAGAAAAATCAAAGAAATTCCAGAAATATCATCTTCACGCTTTAATAAATAAACGAGCGGTCGTATCTTTTTCCTAGTGGCGGTCTGTTTGAAATTTGACAAACGGCTTTCGAAAGTCGTACCTCTCATCAAATTTGAAGCCCTTCTGAGCTTTCTTACCGAAACCAATTTTAGATATGCGGTTTCACAGTATAACAAAGAACGATCCATGTATATATATCTATATTTGGAGATATGTAATATAGATTTGAGAGGGAGGAAAAAAATGCAGACAGGAGTGGAGGAGCCCTAGAACGGAAAAAGGGCTCGCCTAAGCGCGGGTTGGGGTCGTTTTACCAGAAGGGCTATGGGTGCTTTTGCATTAAAACCAAGTCACCATATAGATGCTAGAGATCACTACTTTTATATATACATATATATTTATATATAATATGCGTTTATACAGTCGGTACCCGACAAACTCACTTCCCCAGACCCTCGTCGAGTTAAGCTCACATCCGGACGTGAGCTGAAGCGGAAGGAAGGGGATGTGACGTCACGATTAAGGCGAATTAAACGAGTAGCACATCGCGACTCATCCATGTATGCAGGCGGCATTGAGCAGCACTCTCAAAATTTGAAATTGTAGGATTTGCTACTTACGGGTCAATTTGAAAACGGGCAAAATGGGTTACTAACAATCGGGACAAAAATACGCGTAATACAGATTAGATATAATTATATTTAATATTAGACGCAATTTTATAAAATTATGTATAACTGTGTATTACAATATATATTTTTTTTACAGTTATATATGATAAAAGTCCATATATATAATGGTATGTAGTCATACACAATTGCATCAAACTGTATATAAATAAATATATAAGGCTAATTGAATTAGTTAAATATCATTATACTACATTCGAGAATAGTTTAAGTATTGTACATATTCGGTGAAAATTTTTTATTCGATATACGAAAAAATTAAGGTATTTGAATACACAAATAGAAATAATAAAAATATGCTTTAAAAATGGACATAATGTCAGCATTTGACACGAGAAATCTAAAATGCAATTAAACCTAACATTTATACTTTTGAACATAACCTCAAAGGTGTACTACCGTGATAAAACGCATACGCAATTCTAAGCTACCTTATGTACAATGTAGACACTCATTTCTCTAGCAGGTGTGAATTGAATCACGACGCTGTCTAGCGGCTGCACGTGTAACTGCACTGGGTTTATTATGTGCGCCGGTATTTTTGAAATGGCCGAAATATCCCACAAAAAATTAGTAAGAAATCATGATTATTTTTTTTGTACACTTTCGATTTTTCCTGATCAAAAATAATTTGAGAAAATTGTAACCATAATCATTGAAAAGAACACTCTTGAGAACATAAATGACAATGGCTCCCGAATAATCTAACGTCTTAAAATTTGTTTATCTGCTGCCAACGAGAGAGGTGAGGAAATATCTGAAATTTTATTACGTATTTTTTATTAATTTTCATCCACAATCTGTTAAAACACTACAGACCGACACAAAACATTTATATACCGAATCATGATATCAAATATTCGTTATCTCTGCAATTAAAATCAGTAAGATTCGTGGTCGAGTGGTTAGGGGCGCGGATTGTTACGCAGTGGGGTAGGGTTCGATTCTACTTCGTGGTAACTTTTTTATTTATTTATTTTAATTAATGGAATCAAATCCTTTAGACGGCCAGCAATTTATCCCGCAAATTTAAAATATCTCCAATTTCGTAAATAAAAAAAATGGACTATTTGTAGAGCTAAATTTGATATAATCTTACTAATTTAAAATTTATTATTTATTTGAAAATCGTGTAAGACAGTTTTAAGGTTTGCTCTGAACTTTTATTAAAATTACTTCCACACAGTTCAGTATTTTTATGAAAGTAAGGACTCATCCCCTCAATCTCATAAATGTTCAGTCACATTGTTATAGTAACAAATATTTATACTTGATACTTCTTGAATTAATTTATTTTAAAAAGACAACATAAGGTATTTTTATATCTGCATTTTTAAAATGTATATTTATAACGAACCATGGAAAATCGTTTAGATTTATTTTAGATTGGTGTCAATAATGTTAATTGTGTTTTACTGTTAAATATTGCATGATTTTTTTTTTCTAACGCACTGTTTGTTTTTTGGTTTCGTCTAAACAAATTTACAATTAATCATGAAGCCATAATGATATTTACGCCTTAGACATTATCGACAAACTCGATATAAAATATGGGGCAAACAATAATTTAGTCATTATACCAGTAAACTTTATTCCCTGTCGAAAACAAAAAAGTTTCATACATCAACGTAACGATATTTCGATAACACCCACGATATTATTTCACGCAATCGTGGGAAAATACCGAATTTGGAATTGACGATAGTAGACGGAATCTCGTAGTTGTTGAAAAATAGTTCTTGTCAGTCCCTTTCTTCCCCTCGTTTTATTCGAACCGGAAAACCCCAGGCAACGATATGGCAAGGGTGGCTTATAGCTTGCAGTATTTTGGGGGATGGTAAATAGTTTTGGTCCTGTCTTAATTATATGTTCGACGTTTGTACATTTTCGACATCTATCCGTGAAATGAGATATTTGCTGAATCGAGGGTCCAGAGACATGACAAAACTCCTACGAGTCAGTATTTTTTGTTTGTTTTTCACATGGACCTCGTATCAATAGAAGAATATATGTTTTTACGACTGTCAATGGAGGTTAACCAGCAAAAGAAAAATGCTACTTTATACTACAGAAAAAATAGGTAGACATTCATAAATTTCCACTTGCCATTTCGTTGCATTTTTATCGCCTGATTACGAATTTGACAATAGGAATTGGTGTGGTCCACCATCTTGAAGTAATTTGTATTTTTTTAAATTTATTTAAAAATAAAATATAAAGAATTAAATTTTCTACAATCTATTTGGGTCCTATTTTTCCTCTCAGAATTACGAATAATTTAAAAATAAGTTATTTTTTGCAGTAAACAGTGATTTTTTTAGATTAGTTCGTTTTAATTGTTATTAATAGAATTTTTGATCCACTTTTTGTGTTCTTATTACTAGTTTTGATAACTAATTAAGATTTAGAGAATACATTCTTAATTAATTTCTCAACTTTAGGATAGTTATTGCAACTAGTAAATTTTACTTAAGGATCAGTTAAATAATCAACTTATAAATATTTTAATAAAGTAACTCTTTTCTTAGTTGTGGCGGTGATTTTGATAATATAATTCATAAATGGTCCATTATTAAATTTTTGTTCTTCCTTCTTTTTCTAATTATATAATCAAAATTATCGCCATAACTATAATTATACATTAATCGTAAATATTTATTTTTTTAAATAACTCTCACTTGATGAACTTAAATTGAGGAAACCAAAAATTATATTCTCCTCTTAAATCTGTTCTTGGCCGTCGTCAGCAGCAAGACAAAATTCCATGTTCCCCTCGGTCAGTCTTTCTCGAGATGAAGGGAAGAGAAGGAGAAATCTCCATTAATCGTTGCCAGGACTTATTCCCAGAAGGAGGAAGAGTCAAACGTAACGGATCAGACGATAAGGGGAGCTATGATTCGAAGAGCACCAGCAGGTATCCGAATGTCCAACCGGGTTACCGGTCAAGGGTACAAATGCAGTCAAGAAGCTATTTTCATCCAATTTTCTGGAAACCGTCTATTTTGGAAAAATGTCTGTATCAAATTTGGAACGATCGTGTGATAACCATGTTTAAGTGTTTTTTTTTTATTTCATGTCTGTTCCAATTTAGAACAGGCGAAAGTGTAGGATTCAATGAATAATCACTGATTTTAAGTGCACTACAAAACATTTTTAAGCTTATGTCAATAACATGTGTTTTTTCATTATATATTTAAAAAAACATGGTTCTTACAGTATATTTTATTTATAATATTATATTTTAACAAAAAATTAGAGCGATTTTGTTGTAAAGTTATATACCTTCCAATATCTTCTTTTCTTTACATATCGTAATACATTTAGTTCGAAACCCATTTGTGTAACGTATGCCAAACTTAGCTACAAACGTTGCAGTCGCTCCTAGCGACAATAAAAGCAACTAGTTCGATGAATTATAAGAATTGTAATTGTAATACACGGGGGTTATTAAAACGTTGCAATACTGGAATTTATTATGTTCATTCGTTTGAAAATATTTAAAAAAGAAAGCACTAATTTAAGCGATATATAAATCCTTTCTCTGTTTTTTTTAACAAACACTTATTATTAACAGACCTTCCCTTAATTTTACGTAGGGTAGAAAAAATGTTTTTTATGTCGCAACATTTTTATTGTTAAATCCAAGGAAATTATCTGCAACATGAAAAAAAAACATTTAGAATATTACCATTCTTCGTGGAGATAGAATTAGCAATTAAAATGCCCAAATGGTGGCCCTTGAACTGTATGGAAATACATAGTATTCAGGGGACTTCTTTTGTTATTGATAACATTAAAGTCTCTTTTCACCTATAATGAACAATAGCTCCAGAATTTAACTTTTATGACATTAATGATAATGAAAAATCCTATGTTTAAATAATTTATAATTAATTTCGATTCGTGCCTTCATTTCTAAAAATAGATCTTCTCGTATCTGTAGTTAACAAATACATATATTATCATTTATATTTCTTTGTTTTCTTTACTTTTTATCTAAACAATCCAGGTCATTTTGCCAACATTTTTAAAAACCAAAATTCAATTACTTAATTCACTTGAAATAAATTGGAAACTACCTAAAAATCAATTGTTAGAACCCTTCATTACGATAGAACAATTTTTTTATTTTTCGGAAACTCTTTTTTGGCTCTCATCGATTTATTTTCCAAATTCCTACAAAAAAAGTGTTTCTTCCGTAATTTTTTTTTTCCTGACTCTTATTTTCTGTAACCATCACAGTCTACTAACGAAACCGCCCATGCATTGCCTATCAGTACTGGATGTTCCGTTACTCTGATCTATGTCGGAACTGTTCTCTCTGCGGGTTCCTCTTTAGAACAATTCGGCAGAACGTTGCACATGTGTTGACCCCACCATAAAAAATGAAATTTCGAGAAGGGCCACCTATGTTGCTTTGCATGCATGTTTGACATCTAAAGCCGACAACCAGAGGAAGTCCGGTCCGGCGTCGGGCGGCCGCCGGCCGCGTCGTCTCGGCGACACAAAAGCTGGGGGTCACTATCTCTCTCTCTCTCTCTCTCTCTCTCTCTCTCTCTCTCTCTCTCTCTCTCTCTCTCTCTCTGGATCGTTGCCGGATGTCTGTGGATCATTTGACCGGAAACTGAAGGTTCACGCATCGGCTAATCGAGCCGACTCGCCGCAAGATAATCGCGGCTGCAATCACCCACATCCTACGCACCATCGCGCTGTGCGTTTTCGCAACGCGGTCCGGCCAAAGAGATTTTTTTCGCGCATTTTTTTATTATCGACTTATCAGGAGGGATTTCGCGGAAACATTTTTCCAGAATTTGATATCGCTGGCCTCGATCGCGCCGAGCCTCGCTGAAATCATCGTTCGTTACTTCCGCTGCGATAAAGACGCGACACAATCGATATTTTCACTCGAACGTTATGACATCATCAATAGGATTTTCAAAAATTCTTATTTTCGATTTTTAAATTTTCCGAGTTTTGACGCCTAGTTTTTAAATGATACTCCGATACGAAGTTTTTTTTTGGACTTATGCTGGTGAGGGGTGGAGAAGGAAGGGATCTGGAAGGAAGAAGTGGATTGGTCTTTTTACATCGATTTTTATGGTGTCATTTGGTAATAAAATAAAATGACCCTACAACCGATTCTTAATAAATTTGAATACTTTTCAATTATTCTGGATTGCTCAAGTCTCCAACTGCATTTCTTCAGTTGTAGTTACTATGCTGAAGCTATTTAATGCGCAAATAAACTTCCTAAGAGTGTAATTAGTAGATTCTAATTTAGAAATGTCGTTAATTTTACTACGTATTTCACTTTTAAATAATAATTATTGACTTAAATGGAAATAGTAAATTTAAAATAAAATTGTTATCTACATCATAGTTAAAAACTTGTAATGTAAAATAAAAAACAGGTTGCCATGAATTAGATATTGTTTGTACTAAAAAATATTAAAGAACTCTTAATTTCGTAATAAAATTTTACTAATCTAAAAGTAGAAATTGAATATTTTTAGTTTTGTAGCTTTTAGAATTAGTTATTTTTCATTACTGATTAGATTATTAGATTAGCAGAATCGACTACTATTAGTATAAGGTTACTAATATATTAGTTTTACTAATGGTTAAAAATGTTTGGTGATCGACGCTCTATGTTATTCGAATTTTGTAACTAATTCAGATTTAGATAGCAGATCGTCATTTAGGGTCAAACCTCAATTCTGTGAAAATTTGCCACATGTCATTTAATTACGATTATGATTGGATACTTTCCGGATTTCAAGAAGAATTTAGAATTGTTCTAATTTTCAATGTGCATAGAGAGAAATTAATGGTAATTATTAGGAGTGGTAATGTTCACAACGCAATTCGTACAGTAACTATCCTACTAAAGTAGTTATACGAATTATATGAACTAAGAATGAAGTTAATAGCATGAAATTCAGAAATTAGTTTGACTAGATGCCAAATATTTATAATTTTACAACATATTTGTGTCAATCTAACCAACAGTTATTAAGTGTAATAAAAACAAATTTTAGTAAATAAAAAAAATACGATTCCTAATTTTGTGTTAGTAGTACCTAACCATTTAATGAATTAGTAGCTTCTTTACTCTTTATTGTCAGTTTTTTTACTAATTGAGAGTTAAAAAGCAAGAGGATAATGTCGAACTTAAAAATTAATAATTTATAAATAAAAAATTGTTGTTTCTTTTTTTTCATTCTTTTTTACCGCATTTTATGAGTTTTCAAACTGAAGTTATACTAAAGGCTGCTTATTATTAGTGAGGGAAAGCTTGTTTCTCGCAAAAAAAATATTGCTGCTTGATTAAAACAAATATTTGTACGCCGACGTTAGAAAAGTTTAATAATAGCGAAGTGAAGTGATTAGAGTGACATACTGCGGATTTAAAAAATCAATTAAAACTGTATATATAAGTAAAACTAATAAGCTTTTCTGCTTCATGATACATATTCATTAGATTATAAAAATGTGATCAAATTGATCGAAAATAGGATAACTAATTATAAACGGATTTTACTACTAAAGATATCACATATTTCCGGATATAATTCTTCTAAAAATTGAATTATTTATAGAAAAATGATTGACAGCTTCCGGTCAACTTTCGAATGATTTAATGAATAGCTAAGTTTTCGAAATGTTTTACAGTGAATTATGGAATTTATTTGAAATTATGGAATAGAAATCGTTAGAAAAAAAGGAAGGAAATGGGCTTGAAACACATTAAGCTTTAGTATTTTTAGTTTGATTCTATCAAACTTGAAATATTTTTAACACAACATGATTTTATTTTCATAAGTTCGTCATAAATTCGTCTGCACAATTAAGAAAATCTTTGCATTTGTAGGATAACCATTGAATGCATAAATTATAACATTGTACTGATATTCAGTTATTTTTTGAATTTTGAAAATAAATCGGGAACAAATTCGAGAAATCGATAGGCCTACACTCGATCCATTTGTATCGCAATAAATTAATTAAAAGTAACAACAATCATAATTACCAAAAAATATGAATAACACTTACCGACAAAATTTTACTTTTTGGTTGCCTTTGACAATTGGCAGTGTCAATAGACGTTTTGTGTTGAAAACGTTGACGATAACAGAATTTCCCCATCGCCTCCCACTTTCGACAAAAGTGGGGTTTAATATGTCAAAATGTGAGTTTTTGACCACATTTCGATTTATTTTATAGCAAAACATTTCACCTCATTATTCTCGAAAATATGACGTGCTCGGAAAATACTAGCGCCGTCGTATTCAACAGGAAAATCCATTTGTAATGATACTGCTAATTGTGCAGATGAGTTTAACTTCAGAATAAATGTAGGAAAAATTAAATTATGAATGTGCATTCATGATATGCCTGTTACGCTGACATGTCAGCTATTAGAAGTCTATCAAATAAATACCCTATTTATTAGCATCCAGCATTAGTTCTAAAACGTGCCAAAGCATCAAGAAAGAACTTACTTCATCAATGTTTCATCAATTTTCAACAATAGAACCCGTTACACTGAATTTGACGCTTATTTGTTTATTTTACATTTTTATGACAGAACTACTGCCATCTACGTTTGAACGTGATAACAGTGTGCATAATTGCATCAAATATTACCATAAATATTAAACTAAAAGCTCTAATAATAACTTTTTTGGAGAATAACATTTTATGAAAGAAACTCAAAATATAAAGAATTTTCAAACGATCTCAATTGAAAATACTCCAGTTGAATTTTGAAAATTGAACAATGAATTTCTTATAGTTTATAATTTTGTTAACCAATTGTTTATCAAAAAAGAAATAAAAATCTGAACTAGGAAGCAATCTCGTGTCAAAATATTAACACGATAAACTAACTTCACTCCTATTGTTTGCCTTACCAAATCCCCCAAAGTTTGCTCGATTTGATTTCATTGCCACGTGACCAGAATCAACCAATCATAGGCGTTGCTTACGCCAACGCACCGACGTAAACATACGTAGGGGTGTTACGTTTTGAGATACGTTTTCCTCTCGATATTTCGTGTTCTGAAAGTTATATTCTTCGTAGACTTTTGCTAAGCAATGGTCATTGTTGACAAAGCAAAACATATCTCGATTACCTGCACTTGGAGAACATGATTCGTTCACACTTTTTTTTGCCTTTACATAGAGCGATTTGTGGAAAACGAGTGACTCATTTGGTTGCATCGTCAATCCTGACAAAAAGAGTGACTGCAAGTTATGCGACTTGACATTATTTTAGATCACGCGTATTAAATCATTTGAAATTACACAATGAGTTTAAAAAACTTATTGCCGTTGTGGATGAATAATTTTAAGTTCAGTTAAACTAATAATTTTGCAGGACAATGTCAACTAATAGAATTGCAGCATTCGACGATATTTTACAAAATTTAAATGAAAATTATTTCTGTGTACTGGAAGATCAACAAAAATAAAGAAAAAATTAGAATTTTTATTTGTTTCTAACTGGTTTACAAAAATCACGTAATAATTAATAGAAATCCATCATTTATATTAATTGATATTTTTTAAAAAATTTTAGTATTTTTGCTTGTACTGAAGTGACAATCTATTTATTCGTTTTATATAACCATTCAAATATGTGTCAAACAAATAAAAAACTGCATTCAGAGATACTATTTGTAGCCCCTTAGTGACGTTTGAAAATGGTGAAAAAAATATAATATTTAAAGAACGCTATTTGAAAACGTATATATGTTTTCGTTCTATTTACAGCCCTATAAAATATGATGTAAACCCATCAAATGTGAGCTGATTCTTGACGACCATTCACTTCTTTAACCTGCGGTTATTTCCAATTCTTAAGGTTATGGACCTTAAAAACGATCTACCATTTTTATACCCGAAACAGATCTCAGCCATTGATGGTAAAGGAACCGTATTACAGCAGATTTTGGTATAATGACGAATTTATTGCAGGTATTTTAAAGGTAATGCCAGTACTTTTAACACATTGTAAATATGCCCAAAGTACCGCTATTCACTGTGGGTTGCCAATATTACGGTTAACCCGCAATAAACTGACACTTCCCTCGTTTACGTTCTGGTTAGCTTTAACAATGACCTTGTGAGTACTTCCATCATAAATTCACTTTTATATATAGGATATACCATTTTAAATTTTTACAAACAAAAATTTAAAAAAAAGACAACAAATATTACATTTTTAATATTAATTCTTTAATTCGCATGGACAAATTTTGTAACGTGATCAGACATATATTCGTACCAATTTTTATTACACCAAATTTTTTAGTTATAATAAAAAAGAAAGAAAAGCAAAAAAAATGTTTTGGTGATGATTTTTATAATTTACCAGAAAACATTATTTATACTTTCCTTTTGATCCAATAATGATACATTTGTTACCTTTTTTATTACGGATACATTTTAGCACTTCTGGGAATTCATAGTTTTAAAATTTAAATAAATGCATTTTAGACCCATTTTTCTTTCATGGAAATACTCATTATTGAAAATGTTACTATTTTATATAGTAATTTCAATACGAGCTGGTATGTGCTAAAATTTACATTAATTTATATACTTTTATTAGTGGAATGTTCGTAGTTTAGCAAACATTTTACATGACTTAACTCCAAAAAATTAGGTTATGACATGACACTTGAATGACATTTTGTCTAACTGAATATTTTTGTTTCATTTGCTATAGAATGATTTTAGAAGAGTTCATAAAAAATGTCCGAAACCTTTTAGCCCAGTAATATTTCTGGAATATTTGAAAAGGTCTAATATACATTTCGATTATTATAGAAATATTTAACAAAAATATTAATTGATTCAAGATTCAAAAAAATCACCCCCAGAAGGAATTGAACCGCACTGTACACTAATCTGAAATTCGGGGTCTTTTTAATTCGGCTACAATTCCTGTCTTAATTTATCTTTTAATAACGAATAGTCCATACAACTATTTAATTAAAAAATTTGCTTTTGGTTATATTCGTATCATCAAACTGAAAGAATAAATAAACATAAAATACTTCTTGCAGGAAAATAATTTAAAAACAAAATGTAAAAACTAAACGAAAAAAAACTTTTAAATTGAAATTCGGTATGAACTATTCGTTATTTTTACTGAATAATAACAAAGAGGATATTAGCCGAGTGGTTACGTTTCTCGATTGCGGATCAGTATAGTAGGGTTCGATTCCCGCTCGGGACAAATTTTTTTTTTTTAACAGTATGTCGAGTCCAGAATGGAATATTTTTGTTAACATTCCAATGTTACAACATTATTAGAGGGATGAAGGGTGTTGTTAGTGCTGTTGCTGCTGCTGTTATTGTTAGTGCGGTTACTGCTGCTGTTATTGTTAGTGCTGTTGCTGCTGCTGTTATTGTTAGTGCGGTTACTGCTGTTATTATTGTTGCTGCTGCTGTTATTGTTAGTGCTGTTTTTGCTGCTGTTATTGTTAGTGCTGTTACTGCTGTTGTTATTGTTATTGCTTTTGTATAGTTATTACTGCTGTTGTCACTGTTACTGTTACTATTACTATTTTATTTATATATATATATATATATATATATATGTGTTTTTTCTCTAATTTTCTTTGCTTCTGTGATCCATTTCGCCAAGGGATTAAAGTAATTCGTCATCGGTGACACTCGGACAAAAAGTCATTCAAGCGTCATGTCTGTTCCTGATGCACCTTGATAAACTGTTGGTGTATTTCCTTTGAATAGGTCATAATTAAGGGGGCCGGCTATTGACACTTAATAAGCAAAGGTGCATTAAGTGCCTTAAAGCTTCGCTCGGTTAAGCTCGGTAATGCGAGTGAAGCGCGTGAGTGCACGAAATGCAGCACACGTGCACACACACGTGCGCGTCGAATCGTACCATACATTCACACGGGAGAGGTGGCGATGTCATTCATAAAAGCAGCTTTGAGCTTTTACTGGCTCCATGTTTATTTATACGACGACGGCCCTGGGCTCCTTGCCCCGCATCCGCCGTGACGTGCTATTTTTTGCATTTCTGCTTTTTTAATAGAATAGGGTTTGCATCCTACGATTATCTCTATGTTGTATACCAATCGCAATTTACTCGAATTAGTGTTAAAGGCTGACTTGTGCTTTCGTGACGTCACGACACTTCATTCATAATACGCACAAACACTCGATATCTATTTTAATTAAATCTTTTTTTTAAATCGACTTTCGATGGAATGGAGCGTCCACCATTTAAGTGATTCAAAAGAAATTAAATAATTGACGTCATATGGTGCTCATGTGCATGTACGCGTTCATGTAATCGAATTTTCCGTGCAACGTTAAATCCGAAAATCCAGAGATTTAGGTCTGAAAAATTAATCAGTATTTTATAAATGAAAGATTTTATAGGGAGGAACTTTTCTACACCGAACTTTGCTAAACTCGTGGATGTAATTTATAATTGTCAGATTATTTATTGACTTTAAACAAAAAATATAAAATTTTTCTTGAGAAATTACCAAATTGTACATAGAATCAAGCATGTTTAGTCTATTTCGGCAAAACTAAACAAAATTCTACTAATTCAGTGGTATCCTCAACTTCAGAAAAGTTCGATTTGTATGGAAAACAATTTTTTTCGTGTAACAACAAATTCTGTGTTAACACACTGGTCAAAACATCATACATCTATACAAACGTATATAAAAATGTCATTATTTTTTAATAACACAATTATATTTACATAAAACAGCGTCGTTAATAAATGATGAATTACGTTGGAGTTATGTTGGCAAGTAACATTTTCCTAAATTATTTTAAAATGTCTGATTTCTTGTAAACAAAACGTTATTAATAATTTCAACTGTTCACAATTAGTTGCAAAAACTTACAGCAGCAAAGTTAATAAATATAAAAAATTGAACAGGAATGATTGTAACATTCATCTATAATCATGTAAACTACTAATGAAAGTAATGAAATTGTAAGTCACTGTCTAACAAACTGTAAATGTTTCTTATTAATTCGTCAAATTAAAACAATTTTAGTCTAGTTGAACTGAAATTTATTTCCCTATTTTCATTAAATATTTTGAACATTTTTCCGAAAAATATCGAAAGAAATAAACTTGTTGATTTAGTTCAACAATTCTGTTTTAATAATAGTGTTTACAAAAATTACATTGCAAAAGCAGTTACAGAAGACCTTGAATATGTTTGCAAACATCATGCAATATACTTTGGTTTAGTGTTAAGTCGTCGGATTTGTACGTCACGGTCCAGGGTTCAAATCCCGGTAGTGGTCAATTTTTTTTTTTTTATTTAAAAAAAATTTCGTAAACTATTTTTCTTTAACCCTTTTGTGCACAAGGACTAGTATACTCGTCCAAACTACATTGTTTCCAGATGGGAAAAGAAAAACTCGTACTCAGGAGGATTAATTCCGCTTCAATGTAGCATAATATCTTGATTTGCATGTTTAACAATTTTCATCATAACCTAAAAATTAATCCTTGAAAATGAATAATTATGTACGAAAATCTGTTTTTTGTTCTGCGGTACTTACAATTGAAGTAACTTGCTCAGTCTAATGAAGAGTAATCCTTTGGAATCCTTTAATTCTCATGGAGTGAATCAATGTTATCAACCCTAATTAGGAGTAGATTATTTACTACAAAGGACTTATAAACTACTTACTATTAAAATGAATTTTCACTCAAGATTTCCATAATTTGGGACTGGGGTTTCATTTTTATATAAGAATGACTCCATTTTTTTATTTTATTTCAACCTAACCTTATTTATAATAAAAAATAAATGTGATATTTACCACATTTATTGTTTCAACTAATAAATCCTTACTGAACAAAAAACGAAATATTGTTACTCTCAAAAGGGAAATTAAAAAACGGAGCAATAAAAAATGAATTACATTAGAGGTTCTAAATATGTCAAATAATTGCTCCAAATATTCATTGCACGTCTAACGCGAAAACCTTACGCAGATTAAATATCGCTCCATAATGGCGTTTAAATGAAGATTAATGCGATATTCCAAGTCGGACGAAATGTCAAAAAGGAGTTTTGTAAACCAGCCATAATTACACCAATATTTCGGAGCATCGTATTCAAACGTCAACAATTCTTTATCGCTTTTTTTTTTCTTCGATCTTTCGCGGGAAATAGCCTTTAATCGCCCGTGTAAACAAATCATTATTTCATTCACTGAGAGATCGTTACTAAGAATGCGCGCCGGAAATGGATTGAACCATACATTAAACGCTTATCAGAAAATGTCAAAATACCGAAAATAAAAGGTTAGAAATATATTTCGGAGTTTTAAACGAATCGTTCGAATTTCGATTTTGGAGCAATCTTTAGTCGACTGAAATGTCAAAACACTCAAAAGTTTAAGCAACGACTAAAATTATTATTAATGTAACTTAAAATTTGTTTTCGATTGAGATATTGGAGTTTAAATCGACAATGAAGAAGGTATAAGAGAAAAACGTTGTATTAAATAATTAATAAGTTTGAACATTTTTCAATGTAGTTAAATGTTACGTTAACATATTTATACATGATGATAATCATAATATCCTATGCTCGAACATCTCACTCGATAAATAAGGTACTATGCAAATGAAACCGTTTTTAACAATTAGTTGTTATTTTGCAATTACTTATTAAATATTAATAAACGTAAACAAGATGACATGAAATAATACAATATAATAACGTAACAAATATTATATAATAAATGTGGTTATCATGTCACAGTTGTAAGCTTTTGTTCTTTTAACTCTTTTTAAGCACCTGTTTTGAAAAACATGAATGAAAGAAATACTCGATTGAAGAATGAAAAAATGATGAATAACCATTACTCGAGTAAATTCTGAATGAAATTAAAAGCAATACAATGCGTTATCAATACAGAATAATCTATGTCATTAGTATAATAATCTATATTGTTACATCCTGCCTGTGCTGATAAACATTTTAATGGACTTCACAAAAGTTATCAACTTCATTCATGAGACGAATTCTGTCTTTTTTTTAAATAAATTTAACCCTATATTAATTAAAAACTTACCGGTTGCCGAATCGTTCTTTCCAGAATTCTGCTGCATCCGATTTAGTTATACGAAACTGATCTCCAGCAAATATTCCAGCTGGAAAAATTGCTTTTAGTTCTGACAGCATATGACTGAATACAAGGCTCAATTTCGTGAGATTTCTTCTGTAATGCAACGACTCGTCGAACATTTTTTCCTTTCCTTCTTTAAATAGTTTGATGGCGCGTTTACACTTCCGCATCAAGTTGTTGATGAATACACAGAAATGTTCATTGTTGTGGAGCACATGCATACGATCCTCGTACCTGCTATAGATCAATCTTAGACGCTGGTAAGTGTCGGGCAGGATATCCAGGATAAACGGAGGAGAATTTTTGAGGTTCATCCTGGGATGCTGACAGAGCTTAACAACTTTGTCCATGAGCTTCCACGTCTTGTCCAGCATCCGTTTATCCGTGGAGAGCTTCGGAGGTGTCATAGCATCCGCGAAGCGACCCTGGATCTTTTGGAAGATCGAACTGATGTGCACTGCTCGGCTGCGGCTGCTGTGGCCTGACATCTTGGACCGCTGGACTCCCTTATAGGGAGCCCCAGTAGAAGCTAATTCAGACTGGTCGACTCCTTGGAGGTTAGGACGCTCCGACCTGGGGTGACGGGTGCAGGGTCTTCTGCGTGATCCTGGTGGTTCCTCGGAACCGAGAGTCTCGCCTACGTGGACGCTGGGATGGAGCACTGGAAAAAGGCCAGCCGAGTGGTATTCCTGGTGCTTGAGAGCGTTTTTTCTGTCACTTACGGGGAATCACTCGCGCACTACGTCGCTACAAGAATCGCACAGAACAAGTTTTCCCGGGGTCGAAGGTCTCGGAGATGCCGCGACGACGTCCAACTCGACATCCTGGTGGCTACGCGACCGCCTCTTCGACTGAGCTTTTGGCCTGCTTCGCTAGTCGCCGCGGTCAACAGTTTTTCGTCTCACTTTACCTCTGACGTACTTCCGACTTTGTCCGGCTGGCGGCGGCACCTCTCGCTTTTTGCGACTCCGAAAGTTCGAAAGACTGACGACGCAACGATGACGAAACGATGCCGATGCTAGACACGGCAGAGGCGTGAGAGGTTAGGGGTGACGATATATGTATATGTATACACAGATTACACCGGTGTGAGTCGCCATACTTTGTTACGTGTGCGTAGGTCAGAGAGAATCGAGTTTTCATCTCTGCACCTGTTACTCTCGCGCATGCGCACTCGCGACATTTTGAAAATTGGAGCAACTCTCATTTACCGAAAATAAGTAAAACTACCTATTATGGAAGAATCATTGCCAGGAATTTTAGATGTTTATCAACCTCGAATTGATACGTATGTTGATAATTAAATTATTTTTTTCTGCGTCGTTATTAGGTTATGTACAGTCGTATTTCCTACATTGGTAGTTCGGAAAATGGTGATAATTAAAAATTGTTTATATATTTGTTTAAAATCAGTGAACAAACGTTGACTTAAACATTATTATTTAGTTTTCGGTGAAATAAATTTCGAAAATGTTCACATACTCCGAACTCCGATTTCGAGTAAATATAGAACGTCAATCTCAGTCGGTAATGCAGGAAACATTAGGTACATCAAAATTTATTAAACGCGATAGAAAAAATTAAATCGTTTAAAATAAATTCCAATTCAATGAATCAAAATATAATTGTATGATCAAAAAATCGTTTCATGTGAATAATCACTCATAACTACTCAAATTTTTGTTTCGATAATCATTTTTTTAAGAGTTTAATGTTCTTAAATGTTTTTATGCGGTCAATACTTTTCAAATGTACTTCGTCTTTCGAGTTTATCGGATCTCGTACGTTGCATTCGATTGTATACGAAATATTGAAAACAAAATATTAATTTTTCATCAGAAGTGATACGTTTTTTAATATAGTCTGCTGAAAATTAATAATATTTCATACGATATCATTTTGTTCTGTATTCAATTTAAGAAAATATAACCTTAACATGCCTGATATCGTATTAAACTTTGGTAAATTGTAATACTAGTAAAGGATTGGAAAACGATTAACAACAAATTAGTGGCATCAATAATCAGAAGAATTTTTTTACTTCGATGCAAATCAAATGGTTTTCTACCCAAACATATTTTTTTAAATAAGTTTTCACATCATACAATTTTTTACTCACCACTATACACACCACTGTATAACAATAAACAAGAGAATTTAGTCAAGAAATTTAGACACAATCTACTAAAGAAACTTTAAAATGAAAGAACGGAGAAGAATTAAAGAATTTTTATTCATTGGTAAATTTCATTTGAAAAATGAAACAAATCGAAGAATTTTTTCTAATGGTTTGAAAGTGACTTTAATGCCGCTTTGATGGCGCATTTGTTGGTAGAAAATGGATGAAAATTTACAGGATTATATGAGTTTTTAAATTATATAAGTTTTTTGCTAAATTTATTTATGTGTGCCGTTTTTACTCGTTCGTTGCACGTGAATTTTGATGCTATAATGTAAAATATCAACATTACTACGTATAAAGAAAATGCTAGCAAGGTGCTTTTATACTGCATAGCTTTAAAAAAAGGTCTTGTTACATTCTACCATTTGAAACGATAGTACTAAGTGTTTAAAAATAAATGTACAATAATCGCGATAAGTTCTGTTTTATTCATTATTGGTTTGTGGATCTGCGGTTTTATCTAAAATTAGCAAATAATCAATGCTACAATGGTTTTTTAAAACTTGAATTCAGCACCTCTAAAAATTGCTGGTACAAATCGGTATTTGCTTACTATTTCCTGACATTAGCTCATTATTGGCCGCCCAAGAAAATGCCAAACTAAACGCCAAGATTAGGTCAATGCCGACAGTCACTTATATATCAAAATATCACAAGCTATGATAATTTAAAAAAAATAAATTCGCTTTCAATATTGGGCGAATCTTTGCGGTTAATGAATAACTAATCATTGGTTTTTCTTTCTGGCCAATAATGAACCAATATTGGCTGCAAGTGATTAGCAACGTCGCGATTATCTCAATGTTTTACCAATCATGGACCAATATTGGCTGTCACCCTTGCGCCAATATCGGCTCGTTGGCGGTCAATATTGGACCATTATTGAACCAATCGTTTATTTCCTATTGTGAATTAGAATTACCCTTATACAGCCCGAATTTTGAAAAATTGATTCAGACATTTTTAATTAAATTTATACCTTATCGGCTACTTAAGGCGCGCCTATCTAAAGAGACGCCATTATATTAGGTGGCCACAAAATATTAAACTGGTGAATGCAAATCAAACTTCAAAGAAAAAATTAAAAATGAGTTTGTTTGTTGAGGTTTTTTTACCTTCCATTAGCATTACGTATGGTTAACAACGCCGACGTAGAAAATTATGGAGCCTCTTCTTTGTTATTTTTTGTTTTTTGTGTCCATTTTTTCCATTGTCGTTTTTTCAGATTTTTGTGTTTTTTCGATTGTTTACATTTTGTCCGCTGAATTGTCTACACGGCCCTTTAGAAGTAACAGTTTTTTTCTGATATCGCATTCTTTTACAGTCAAACATGGTATCGGGATAAAAGTATGATGTCAGATTTCTGCTGGACGCTAAAAACGGATGGCAAAAAACACGGCAGTACATTGAACCAGTTTGTCATTTAAACTTTTGTTTCGAATTCAGCTTGAAAAGTAAACGAGAATGCACTATGGTGAAGTTTCTGTAAAAAACGTTTTCCATTTTGCTTTTAAGCCGTATAAGTAGTCCCCGCCCTAAGTTATACCGTCCAAAGTTATACCGCTCTCTTCCTCTCCTTCCCCCACCACATTGTTTCGCTGAGCTACACTCGCTTCACGACACACGACTCACACGCACACACAGAAGCACTCATTGCACCGATATAAACAAAGTTACGGAAGTGGGGATAGGGAGGGGCTATAACTTTGGATTAATTTCCGCCATTATGAAAGAACCGACGGTATAACTTAGGATGGGGACTACTGTATTTTTAACAATTTTCAAGTTCTTGTATTAAGTAGGATCCACTTTGATAATTCCGACATCTGGATTCGGATACAAATGAAAAATGCAAGGAAATTATATTCAGAAGTGTGTCTACAAAGGAAGTTTAATTTTTAGCTCTTTATCTGACTTTTTTATTATTTTTTTATTAATTCTAGCCATTCGCACATGTTTGATTTTTGTATTGAGTGGAAAATATGCATAGAAATAAACTATAGTAGTTTATTTCTACGTTTATTATCACGAGTCTTCAGGAATTTTATTTTATTTTTTTACCAAAAAATTTTGACAAAAATTGACGTAATATAGTTCGTCGAAAAAATTCTCAATTTTTCTTGATCAAAACACAATTTTTTTTATTAAATAATGACAAAAATCTCTGTTCCCCAAACTTTTTCAGACCATTTGGTGCTTTTATTTTAAATATCAAGTTTTTTTGCATTTACTTAAAAAAAAATCCTCCTTCGTGGGCTTCGCCCCTCAAATATGTAATTTAAGGAAGGGAAAAAATTAAAGAAAAGGCGATACATCAAGTTTCGACGGTAAAATTCCCAATTTGGAAAAAAAAGTAAACAATTGAAATCTGAGCAATTTTGAATGGCCAACACTTTTCTGTTTCATCAAACTAAAAAACCCTGCTAACATTTTTTTAAATAAAACCGTCGAAATCATTGCCACTAATATATCAGCAAAGAATGAACTGAAATTCTATTTTTATATATCTCTTTTAATTAAGAAGAATTTTCCCTAATTATAGATAGGAAAAAGAAAAGGTTTGCAGAAAAACACAAGAATTCGCTTCGTTAAGTTTGATGAACCAAATAAAGCATTAGCAAAAGATAAGTTTTAATGGCATTAAAATAGAATCGTGATTTTTAAAACTATTGTTATTCGTTATCTGTACCTCGAAATGAGACAAGAATCTTCTTGTTAAAAATTTCATGAAAAATATCGTTACTTAAATGTTGTCAGCTCTGAATGTTGTGTCGTCACTCCGTTCGGTACACGGGATGTTATTTGGGTATAAAATGTGTATTAGAATAAATAGAAATCTAAGTACACTCTAAATTTATAGGAGTGGGAATTCACTCCTTCACCTGAGCGGCACTATTTTTAGTCTATAATTATTGACTTTTGACTCCAAGAAATTTAAAGAGTAACCCTATCCATTTCCATATGGTTCTTTTTTATTTTGTTTGCTTCATATTAGGTAAATTTGTAAATTAGTTAAGAGTGTCGAACTCACACCACGGTATAGTATACTAGTAGTCCTTAAATTCGAAATAAATGTTATAATTATCCTTACATTTGATATGGTAATTTTGCAGATGACAGAACTAAACTAGTTACCGAATACGATTTTTATCAGAAACTGTACAAAAATTTGTTAAGCCCACCATATACAAAAACCGTCGAAATAAAGGGTAGAGAATTTATCCTATAATGAAAAGATCAACAATTAAATTAATGTCTACATGTTGAAACTTTTTGTTCTGTCGTGCCTTTCATGCTCGAGTTTCACTTAAAATTTTTCGAATAAACTATTTTTTTTAACTATAACGATCCCATGTGAAACTGGCAGTTGAAAAAGATCGATGTTACAGATTTTGTTCGTGAGTTTTTTCTTGATTCTGTATTATTTTTTATTTATTTTTTTTGTTTTAAAAATACGTTCCTATCTGCTTTAATAACTAATCCAATTTTATGTGTATTGATATTTCATTTTGAGGAGCTCATAGCATTTCAAAAATACTTCATAATAAAAAAAATGTTGCATTTTTGACGGCGTAATTGGAGGAATTAAAAACATCGAAATTTCTTTTTTACTATTTTATCATTTTCGGGCCATTGCTCAAATAGTTTTGTGATTCTTTTTTAATTGAAAAAGTCCCCACTCATCGCGTTCATCATAGTATATTATGCAACTAGTGTGCAATGTTAGATTTACCGTAGAAACTGGGATACTGTGGTGGTACTATACGTCTTTCTGAATACTTTATCAGCACGCACGAAGACCGTAAATTTATGCAGGGTTGACAACAACAAAAAATTTATTTTTATTTCATTTCCGTCCTAGATAAGTAATGTACTATTTCCTCAGTCAGTTATGTGGTTTCTCGTAAAATTTTATTGAATTTCAGCGTTACAATTTGTTCTTCTTACGGGAACTATTAAAATTATAAAATTATAATTCCCCCTCCCCGCCCATTCATACAATGAGCTTCCAACACAATTTTATCAAAAATGGACTTTATTTCTTAATGTTAATACATTTTTTTCTTTTTTCGATTTGAACTCAACTTTGCGCACACAGTATTGCATAAAATATCCTATGTTTTCCGCAATCGTGTGCTAATATACTATTATCAACACAATGATTATTTACTTGTTTAATTAAAAAAGAATCACAAAATTACTCGAGTAAACGCCTGAAAATTAAAAAATAGTAAAAAATAGATTTTGACAATTTTAATATCTTCTTTAAAAAAACTGCTATAAACAACTACATGAAAACTTGCATTAATGTAGGTCTTTATTGTACCAATTCGATATAAAAATTTCAGATTTTAAAAAATGATGTTTTCGAAATATTCACGTTTTTAGAAAAAAAACATGTTTTGACGGTTACGCCGTTTAATTTTTGTAGCTTCTGTAATCAGTTACAATAAGAAAATATTTTTCGTTTTGTTTTCCAATTAAAATTTATTGGAATAATTAATTAAAAGTAAATATAACTATTGGACAATTGAACGTTATCCAACCTGCAACCGCTCTATTTACAATTTTTTACTCAAATTCATTCAAGGAAATAGCTTTTTCTGTTACACATTTTCCCATTCGAAATCATTAAACTGAACAGAAACGTACTATTTTTGTACGTTTTATTTATTACGAAATCTCAACAACAATCGTTGCCTTTTGTCTAAAGAAAAACATTTAAAAAGATATGCCATTGTGGTAACAGGTGTAAATTAACAATGGAAGCAATTTGTTTATAAACAAAACCAGCAAGTCTATTTCCTGGCTTCCCTAATAATGATGAACAGTTGGCAATAATAAAATCGACATTTTCTTGTCTGTAACTGATTTTTCGTAAAAAAAAAGTTTTTTTTATAGAGTATAGCATAGAGTTTTTTCTATAGAGATTTTTTTAACAATGGAACGCAATGAACGATGTTGAAAAAATAAGGCTGTGTCTAAATCCACGTATAAATCAATTTCATATATGCTTAGATTTGGCAGACAAATCGAGTAAATGCTTTCCCCCAAATTCTGTCTGCCTTCTGGGGGTCTGCCGTCCCCCAGACCCCCTGTTAGAGCTATCCTAACCTAACCAAACACATAAACCTTTGTTGCATCCGTCCCTCTTCCACTAATGCATGATATAGGAAACCCTACGCGGATATAGGCCCTCCGAAAAAATAAATCCAAAATTTATTAACGTTTCAACCTTTATTTTAGGTCCTTATCAGAAAATAAACAGAAATTCTGCAATTTAAAATAAAAGAAACAAAATTCTTTTTACAATAAAAAAAACTTAACTGAGTCAAATAAATTCTTCTTGTATTTAAATTTATTTAAAAACGTATTTTTGTATTTTTCTTTTAACATTTTTTTCTTACCTTTAAAAGTCCATGAACTAGGTAAACACTTATTATTAGTGTAAATATTTAACAATCTTGAACTGACAGTAGGGATAAAAAGTACTTATTCTGGTTGCAATAAAATATTTTATATTATATAAATAGACTTATAATTGAAAAATAAAAAATAAGTTTATATAAACTCAGTAAGAAAGACATTTATGACTTATAACAAGTAAATGGCGGTAAAAGTAAAAACGTAAACAATAACATTGTCTAATATTCATTTTAGAAATTTTATCGAACGTTAAAAGTACAAAGATTCGATAAGAATCCCACATTCTGAAGATGACCCGCACGAAGAGGTCGAAACGTTAAGTTTAGTGTATTTTAAATTATTTTATTATATTGTGAGCATTCTTTTATTTTTTATGACTAAAATATATCAATATTTTATTATCAAATAACAATCATTGGGGAAATTGAAGAAACGTCATGATATGGAAGAATTGAGAATTCGAAAGTTAACGAAAAATTTTATATTATGTCATCTTAATTACCAGATACTTATTTTTCTTTAATAAAATTTTGAATCATTGTCATAAGTCACATTAACCGTTAAATGTTCAACACAATTTTCAATATGTTTTCTTTTAGAAGTATTATGTTTTATTGCTGAAATTGCAATATTTTCATAATCAAAATTTACAATTAATTTCATAAACTACGTCATTTCAATCTAACGATTTTAATATAACTTTAAATGGTTTAATACTTGAAGGTTTAAAATCTACTTCACTAGTTTGGTTAACTAAAATATTTTATTATGAACCATTGCCGAATTTGTAAAATCAGAATAATTGATACTTGCTAACAAAACACTGCTAGAAGAATCAGAAAGCAATAATCCACTTTACTATCGCAGTAAATATTCAGAAAGAATAAAATTTAAAATGCACAGCCCAACAAAATTTTGTTGCCCTGTGAGTGATCGATTCTGATATGATTTTTGTTCTAGAATCCAAATATGACCGCCAAAATATCCAAATGGCTCTAGTTTTTAAGATATTGAAGATCGAAGTGGTCAAAAATTCGATTTTAGGCATTTTTTAGTATATAGTCACAGCCCAAACAAATGCTGTTATCCCACCGGAAAGTTAATTTTCATACGATTGCCGAAATATTAAATTGGATCTACTTTTTGAAAATTCTAGGTCATAGTGGTAAACAAATCTTTTTTATATCTGTAATATAGAACGAGATGTAAGCATTTAAAAAAATGTCGGTTCCAAATATGTCCGTCGAACTTTTTGAAATTTGAATCACTTCAAACTCGTTATCGTCTTGACTAGTTTTCTAGAAAAAACAGAAAAACATTTCCGAAAACACGATTTTTTACCCCTTTGACCTTCAATTTCGTAAAAAATAAAGTAAAGTTGCGAAAATGATAACGAGTTTGATGTGATTCGAATTTCCAAACGTTCATCGGACATATTGGACCTCCATTTTGCATTTCTTGATTTTTTGCATCGCATTCTGTAGTATAGATGTGAAAATGTCGTAAAATACGATTTTTTACCCCTTCTACCTTCAATTTGCGAAAAAGTAGGTTCAATTCAATATTTTGGCATACATATTTGGATTCTGGGAGCAAAATCCTATAAGAATTGACAAAATCATTTTTTTGGGCTTTAATATCATATGCTTAAAATGCCTGAAATTTAATTTTGTATCCCTATGACCTTCAATATCTGAAAACCTAGTTGGATAATTTGGCGGTCATAATTTGGATTCTGGAGCAAAAATCCTACCAGAATCGACTCTTACTTATAGGGCAACATGAAATTCTCAAATCTTTGTTGGGTTGTGTAAAAGGGAATTATTCACAAAGTTCAACAAATAGAATAGAAAGCTCAAAAGTGAATAATTTTCAATAATTTTTAATCGTTTTTCGTTTAGGATAGGAACAATTGTCTAAACAATTATCTAAATAATGAATTATTATTTTTCACGAATGTTTTGTTAAATCTTAAGTTCTAAATGTTAATAATCCTTCATTATTGATGCTAAACATCAATTATTTAAAAACTTCCTAAGGCGACTTTTGAGCGACCTGAGGTGGGGTAAGATGCTGTCAAAAAACTTTGCACGGTTAAGATTTATTCGTTTCCAACTTTTATGCAATTTTATTGGCAAAAATCGATTCCGCGTCACAATAAGGGCTCCCGGGTGAAGTATTTTTGTAAATATTCGTCGCTTACAAGTAGGAGAAAATCAACCTGAAAATGTTACGCCTCACGTTTATCTCCGTCTAACCCAATAACATTCCCATAATGTGAAATTTTCAAGTTTGATTTGGACTTCTAAGCGACAAATCTTTACAAAATTATACTTCACCGGAATTGATTTCTGCAACAAAATTTGCGAAAATTCTGCCAACGAATAAATCTTTAACACGCAAAGTTTTCTCGCTGTTTTGACAGCCCCTTACCCAACGTAGGGTCATCTGAGGGACCTTAACAGCTTGTATTAATTAATATTATGAAAATTAAATGCTTCCCAGCAAACAAAAAATTATTCAAAATGATTGAAAAGTATTAATTTTTGTACTTTGAATTCTATTTGATGACCTTCGTGAATACTTCCCTATATTGTCAATCATTCTAAATCCTCTTTCAGGAATTGAATAGCTTGTTCTTGAATGCTTCTCAATAATTTCGGACAAAACTTACAGAGCCAATACTTACAACCCTGTAAGAAGTATTAACACCCAGCAATCGAGATTGGATAGGATTGGATTGAAAATTTCAATTCATTTTGAATTCATACTTTGATTCCGTAAATATGCATTCAAATGGATTAAATTCCGAAGAAAGGAATCCATCTGTATTCAATGTTACGAATACAATCGGAAGCGTAATTTGCCGGATTAAATTTCAGAAAAAGTAATCCATCTGTATTCAATTTTACTAATACAATTATTCTGTATTTTATATAATATATTTTGGACCTTCCCATTATTAAATGTACATTTACAGTTTTAAGTACTAATTAAAAAATACAGTAACGCGCAATAACTATAATTATATATTTTAAAATCGAAATTGACGATCAACTCAAAAGTAACTTTTTCAAATCGATTATCCATTAAAATTCAAAAGAATTATGCACAATTATGCATAAATTACAAACTGACAAATATAACAAATACTCTAATATTGAAGTCATATGAATACACTTAGATAGTTTTGAATCCGTAATATTGAATACAGATTTATTCAAAGTTTATTTTTTGAAAGAAAACTTTTTTGCATTGAAATGAATACGCTTAGATAGTTTTTAATCCATAATGTTGAAAACGGATGTATTGAAAGTTTTGTTTTTGAAATACAACTTTTTTTTGGATTGAAATATATACACTTGGATAGTTTTGAGTCCATAATATTGAATACGCATGTATACAAAGTTTTGTTTTTGATAGAAAACTTTTCTTGCATTGAAATGAATACGCTTAGGTAGTTTTGAATCCGTAATGTTGAATACGGATGTATGTAAGATTTAATTTTTAAAAAGACAACTTTTTTGGATTAATATGAATTCAGAAAGTAACCTTTTTATTCATATGAACGAATAGAATTGTATTTACGTATTAAAATGGATTCACCGTTGACCAAAGTATGGATTCAGAATTTAATAATTGAATCCAATTCTATACAACTCTATCCAAATTCGATTGCTGGGCATACATATTTTTAAACTTTCTGAATGCTTCCTAATGCTTCCCTATCCTCAAGTTTCAATGCTTCTCAATCATCCTATCGATTTTCAGTCGACTTTTACTAAATCGACCTAATATTGACGTAATAAAAATGCATTAAACGGTCAACTTCGTAAAAATCGACCGAAAATCTACCGTAGTCGGCATTCGGTCAATTGCTGGTTAATTTTGAGTAGATTCTTTGCACAAGTCGACCCATTTACGGTCGATTTTTGCAAATTTTCTGTCGACCCGTGCCGACAGGGTATTGTTCGTTTACTGAGTTGGTATCGCAGTTCTTATACTGCGTAAACAAATAATTAGAAATAAACATAATTAAGTATATGGGCATTGTTCTAGAACTTTTAAACTTTGAGGTTGAAGAAAATTGCATTTTTTTTAGGCACATTCATGAAATTAATTTTATTGGCTTTAGAATTGATCAAATGACAGGAAAAACCTTGCGTGACTCATTTATACACAATGTATTTTTTTTTTAGTGTAACATACGTTACTCGTAAAATTAGTTTTTAGTTTTGTAACGTTTAATATACATAAAAAATTCAGTTCTTTTGCTTATGGCCTAATTTTTAGAAGCTATAGTATATAAAATTAAACGTCTAGTTAATAGTTCAAATTTAAAATAATGGATTAAATATGGCGGACTATTTTTACAAAATTTCTTTGATTTTTATAAAATTTGATATGTTAGGGTTTTTGAGGCCACTGATTACAAATCCAAAGTCAGTTTTCATTAAAATTTGAAATCCAAATACATGATTTAACATTAAGGATACTAAAAAATTAAAACGATTTGTAAAGAATAATCATTTTATTATTGTTAAAAAGTGTGTTTTTTGTTGTATTAAAAAAAACACAAAAGTTACAAATACTTTAATAACTTAGGGGAAAAGATCACAATGATTCCAAAGTACTTAGAAGCTAAATTGTAGATGTGCCATTAAATAATTTGATTTTTCAAAGTGAGTTTCGCTTGGAAATTTAAAGTTTGACGTGGTCGCATTTTTTATGTATAGGTGGCACACATTCGGGCAAAGGCTCAAATTACTTCTTATCATATAGGTAATGTACCCCTGTTGTGTGGTTTCTTAAAAACCAATGTGAAAAAAATTATCTAAGGTTGATTGCTAAATTGTCAACTATAAAAAAAAGTTATCTCGCAAGTTTGAAGGTATATAATTTTATTCCTCAGTGAGGCATATCATTAAGTTAAGGATTTTTCATTTGTTTACATCCCCAAATACTTCCACAAAAAACCACAGACCATAAAAAAAAAGGTGCAAAAAGTTTCAGTGTTAAAACTGAAAAAATGTAGTGAGTGTCGCACACCAAAAACAGGCAAATTCACTACTTTTATTTACTCTCATTGTTTCCTACATATCTGTAATTAGTAATAAACACTTATTACATGTAAATCGAACAAAAATTTGTTGATCTGTAGTGTTACAAAGTTATATTTAAAATTTTTATGGTATCATAATGAGCGACAACATAAAGTTTAAAAGTTCTAGAACAATGCCCATATACTGCGAGCTTGGATATAAGCTACTGCAGTACAAAAACAGAGAATATAAGAAAAAAATCGAGAATAAAAATATGAAAATATAAAAATACGAAGTAATTACCGCTTCTCAGACACAAAAAAAAACTCTTACTTTTATCCACTGTTCAAAAATACATTTCGTCCACAGATCCGTCGTTCGGACCTAGGTTCAGTAACCCAGATAGTAATTGTGAGTGCTCACAATACTATCACAATGTGACTAATAAGATCAGTCATAACGATATCACCATAGTGAAGTTTGACGAGGATTCACGCAGTGATGATTATGACATCAGTACACTACAACAGATATGATCTTATTGTCATATCGATAAATAAATGTGATTTAATTATACAAGCACATCAAACAATGAGGTCAATGTGACGTTATGTAGTCAGCAAAACGGATGTTAGGTGGCTTCGAGTTAAGTTACACAGTTACTTTTTCATTTTTCCTTTTACAAAAGTCTGAACAGTGTGACATGGTCAATAAAAGTTATACAATAATCTAGAGTAAAACTTACCGAATGACGTTTCTATGAATCTCCATTTTTTATGGAAGACCAGAATTTCCTAGTAGTAAAAATCAAAGAAAATAGGGAAACAATGACTTCCATTTCAGTTTTATTTTACAATAACCACCAGCCGGTGAATTAAATCGCGATCAATTTACAATACACGCCTCAACCGCAAAACAAACAACTTGTAAACCGTGCACACAAAAAAATCATTTCGCATTAACAATTATACACGTATTCGGCCAATTAACCTAAAGCTGTGATCACAACTCGTACATAAGATTACAACTAGATTCTCACGATATACTTATCGGAATACCTTACGTTACAATAAAAATATCGCAGACAATCAAAAGTTAAAATCAAACAAGACCGAAGTTCGCTCGTTCCTCTTGGTTTATCACTGCATCGAGTCGTCCGAGTAACTTCGAGGTCCTTAGATTTCGCGTTTAATAAAAATCTTATCTCAGATAAGTGACGGTTGTAGGCAGCGATGCATTTGTGCCATGTGGAGAGCGTTTGCCATCGGTGGCTAAAGTCAGTCATGGTGTGTCCTCGACCATGCGGTGGAAATTTCATAACAATGACTACGCTGTTCAATTTCTCACTGTCCACTTCTCATGATTAGCACCATTGACAAGAATAGCTTACAATTCCATAAAGCGTCCATTAAAAAAATATGAAGAAAATTAACCTCGAGACTAAATGTACTTTTTGAAAAAAGGCTCCATAAAATGAGTTCCTAACTTACTTTCTCGGACTTGTGAGATTCTGCCCAGTTAATCGTTGCCATCAAATTTTCCCGGCAGCTCACAAGAATTAACGTGACTAATAAGGTACACTATGTAAGCGCTATTCAGTAAACATGGCAGCATCAACAGTCGTTTGAAAGAAAACAGTGAAGAATCGGCCTGGACGCTGCCGAACACGGAATTCCCGAAACTTTGAAGAAATCTTAATATCATTGTTGCCTATCTAAAGCCCTAAAATACTGAAGTCCGAAGTAATTCGACGTCTCTAACTACTCGTTTTAACAGTCCTTAGCAATGCTTCGGACGATTATTACACTACAATTGTTTTAAAGGAATTGGAATCTAACTGGACTGGCGATCGAAGTGTCCGGAATTCTGAACAAACCTAAATAAGTCTCTCTTAATTTTAATAAACGTAGTCTAGATTTGCGAAATTTGTTTCGACTGTAAGTCGTCACCGCTCATCGAGGACGTAGCTCAATCTTAATAACGCGAAACTCGACATGAGGAACCAACTGGCCGGTATCGATGCGAGCACCATGTATCTTTCATCTGGAACAGAGCGAAAGAAAATATTTTCACATGGGATCATGCTTCTTAGGAATCGAGAATTATCAGTTAGGATAGAAAATCGGGTGCAAAAGTTTATTTTTCACCAACGTTTATGTACAAGGATTTTACAATTGCATTCTAACTCTTAACTAGTTAAAATATTATCTTTAAAGAATCGTTTAAAAAATCTAAAAAATATAAAGTAGTCTCTAAAATTTAATTTCATTATTATTATTTCTTCTTTTGAAGACTGTTTCATTTAGAAAATTAAAAACAAAAACGTAATCATCATAACATTTCTTTTTGAAAAGAACGCTTAAAAACTTAAAATATCCATGAAAATGTTCGAGACAATAAATTAATAAATCCTTTAAGAAAACATAAGTATAAAATTTTAAATATACCGTTTTAATAATGCATTTGTGGCACTTATATTACAAACAAAACATGTAAACAACCAAATTTGCCCAATCCAAAGACAACCAAACTTGCAAAAAATGTTCAACACACCGTTTGCAAGTAGTCATGCAGAGCTTTGCGCGTAACATAAAGTATCGCACGCTATATACACAAACAATATTCTACACATAACCTACAAAATTATATATACAACACAAAACAAGAAAACAACACAGTTTGCATTTCAAATACTTGGTGAAATACAAGTAACTAACCTTAAAAAAATATTCAAGCATAATACACAAGATTGCAAAAGAATACACACGCATGCATTGATCTTAGAGAACAAAGAAAAACAGCGACAACGAGAAAATACATAAAGCGAAACGTTTGCTCCAACGTTTCGAGTTTTTTTTAGGATAAGGATGATACTTTTCTTTATTTAAGGAAAAGGTTGGATGTAACGCAATAAATAACGTGAATAATTTGTACAAAAGAACAGATAAAAGCTAAGATGTACAAGCTACTTGATGGATCCGTGTTGGACGTTTGCGGTGCTCAAGAACATATCTTTTACCGCTTTCACGTATGCGGTCCTCAAAGAATCTGTTTTTTTAAATTCATTACCTGTCATTTGGTCGGACATCTTTACCGCTGCCCATCCCAGACTTCTTTGAACAGCCATTTTCCATTTTTTGTACCTAGTGTCCCTCTCTGTGACAATTATTATTTCAATTAGTCCTTTCTTTTCTTTAGTTTTAGTAATAAAAATTCATTATCGAACCTTCGGGTGTTGTTGTGGGCAAAAATGTGTCTGTTGTTACAGTTTCTACGCCCTCTCCTTCAAGTGGCCAAACAGCGATTCCTTCAGCATATCCAGCAGCTTTTGCTACTCCTAATGCTGTCGTATCCGGCATCGTTGCTCGGACTGTAACAATATTTTAGTTTTTTTACTACACTGAGAAAAGTGTATTTTATCAGTTACTATCCCTTGGCTCTTAAAAAGTGTATTATAGCCCTTAAAAGAAATATTATAACTAGTAAAATCCTCCGTCTTCAGCATTTGTTTCCGACAGGTTATACGAAACTGTATTAAACTCTCCTATTTTAAAAGAATGTTTTATTATGACTAAAAGAAGGCATTTTTAATATTTTAATTTGCTAGATAAATTTCCATAAACAAAAATTGCTTTTAGTTAAAGAGAAAAGGCTAACATAAACTGACATATTGGTTAGAATAATCTAAAATATTCGTCTTTTAACAGGTAATAGAAAGATGGCAATCCCTATACGTAAAATACTATCTTTTACGGGGCATAAAAATTCTAATACTGAATAAAAAACACTTTTCTCAGTGTACACTATAAAACTGTTGCAATTTTTCAGCTTATAGATGGAGAAAATGGGGTAGGTTTTGACTACATATGAGGTCTTCAGAGTAATAAGAATTATTTCTTACACCAATTTTATTTACACGTTTTCAAAGAAATAATGACTACATCTCTGAATATACAGCACCTTTCATAAGTATGAGATCACCCTTGCGCAATTTTGGCTTAATTAAAATGTTGTTATCTCAGGACCAAGTTAATGTACGGAAAAAAATAAAAAAAGGGAATTAAAGAGGAGACATTCAGCTTCCTAGTCGCAATGATTTAATTTCCAAATATACATTTACATTTGAAGTATACTCGATTTACTAAAGTCTTTTTTTTTTAAACCACTCACATTTTTGTTTATCCCGTTAAGTCCCAAGAAGGCAAAATTTGTAGCTTACGTTTTAGCTCAGAAAACTTTATGAAAAAGCAAGAAAATCTGTTTGAAAACACCCAACCCCACGATTTTCGGGTATGCTCTACACGATAGAATTGTTTAAATTTGATTTTCAATTGTTAATTAACAATTAAAAAAAATACGATTTTTTATGAAAAATTTTGTATCAATCAAGAATTTGAATTGGAAGGATTTTTTTTTCTCTCGCAAATATGCACAAAGGTGCACAAAATATCTAAGCTTCACAACCAACTTTTGTTTTTATCTTACGATTTTTTAAAACAAAATGGCGGCCAAAAAACGAAAGATAAAATTCAAACGTTCATTTTACTACTGTTTTTGGCGTTTTTTCATTGGCATCGTGCAAATTATTCAATTATTTAAGTAAAAATATACTTAAATATAATATTTTTTTAAAAATAACTATAAAAAGGGTTAAATATGAAAAACAATGTTTTTAAGGTTTTAAAAAGTCGTTTTTTTACGGTTTCTTGTCATTATTTTAACAGGAACTAATGTAATAATCTGAATATCGTTGATTTTCGAAATATTGGTTGGCATTTTGATATTTTCAGAACAAATCTTAGTAAATCAAGTAAATCTAATCATTTTTCAATTTTTATCTCTTTTTTTTTAAACGTTGCCCGACACTTAATTTTAACTTGATTCAAGTGTCTTCTTTTTTTTTTTTTTTTAATATTTTAAAAATTTTGTTACTGCATTTATTTATTTTTTTTAAATTTTGTTACTGCTTTTATTTATTTTTTATATTTCTTTTATTAGGAACTTGAATTATAGTTTAGTGATGTATAAAACGTAATTAGAAATATTTACACCACTAGTGGTCATTTTTTGATGAACAAGTCTTACAAATATACTTTTTGCAGGTATTACAGAATAGGTAAGTTCTTGTTGAACAGAAAGAACACTTTCTCATCTTTTCGTCCTTTTTTAGCTCGTGTTTTTGACTTTGAGATTCCTTTGGTTGTCGAAAATAATGTTTAGTTATAGCCACCATGAAGTCCAGTGCAGAAGACTTCTTTTTATCTTTGTGAACATAATTCGAGATGTACTACTGCATTTGCAATAGCAGATTGAATTAGCCTCATGAAAACAATAATTTGCACGATTCCAATGAAAAAACGTCAAAAACAGTAGTAAAATGAATGTTTGATTTTTTAGCTTTCGTTTGTTGGCCGCCAATTTGTTTAAAAAAATCGTACGATAAAAAAACAAAAGCTGTTTGTAAAGCTTAGATATTTTGTGCACCTTTGTGCATATTTGCGACAGAAAAAAAAATCCTTCCCACTCAAATTTTTTATTGATAAAAAATTTGTCATAAAAAAATCGTATTTTTTTTTAAATTGTTAATTAACAACGGAAAATCAAATTTTTGAAATTTTTAAACCATTCTATCGTGTAGAGCATACCCGAAAATATTAGGGTTGGATATTTTCAAAAAGATTTTCTTACTTTTTCACAAAGTTTTCTGAGCTAAAACGTTAGCTACAAATTTTGCCTTTTTGGGACTTAATGAGTTAAATGATTATAGAAGAAAAGTGCAACGTGTGATCGATGGATAATCCCTTCACCTTTAATTTTCCTCTTAATGCAACTTTGATCCGTGAGTGGTTGTTATGAAAAAAAATCTTTTAAAATTTCAGCCAATAATTAAAAAATGAAATTTTCTGTTTCTTAAACATTTTTCTATCGCGTCAATTTTCCGAGATATAGCAGTTTGAAAAAAAACACATTATTTTGTTTAACATTGAATAAGTATTTGTAAAGAAATATTAAACAAAATCCTGAAGAGGAAAATTAATGCTGAAGGGATTACCTTTCGATCACACGTTGTACTTTTTATTCAACTTATTCTCCTGCAATAATTTAAACAAAAAATGGCAGCGGTTTAACAAAAATTCGTACGAAAAAATGACTTTAATAAATCGAGTATAGTTCAAGGGCAAATATATATACGGAAATGAACCCACCGCGTCTGAGAAGCTGAAAGTCTCTTCTTTAATTCCTGTTTTTTATTTTTTCCGTACGTTAACTTAGTCGTGTGATATCAACATTTTAAATAGGCTAAAATTCCGTAAGGATGATCTCATACTTATGAATGGTTACTGTAGCTGAAAAAGCAGCAATTTTAGCAAAAACAATAACGGTAAGAAAGTTGCAGCTGACAAAATTCTCCATATTTTCTTGGTTAATTTAGCTCTCTACTTTCAATAGTCAGTTACTTATCGGTGTTTATAGAAATCCATACGCGACTGTAAAGTCTTTTGTAGATAATTATGTAAGCTTTCAATTAGTTTGTATCACATTTTATCGTAAAATAAATACAAAGGATGATGTTTAAAAAATACCAAATTGAAAAATAATTTCGGTTCAATTTTTCTAAATACATCAAACTGCACCTTGTGAACGATTTATTCTATTGAATGACCTTTGCATATACAAAAAGTACCGAATATACGATAAAACCGATTTTTTAAATCATAACGGCAACTTTTAAGCGAAAATCAGAATTTCCAGGAAGCGCGCCCGCGTTATGATTTCGACGTAGAAAATACCACAAAAAGTCATAAATCGCTGGAAGACTATAAAAAATACATGAAATACAATTTTTATCGTATTTCTTACGTACATATTTGTCTTATTTTATTTTTTTTATTTTCTTACATTTTTTATTGTCACAAACTGACAAACGAACCGCAATAAAAAATAAACAAGGACATATTTGAACGTAAAACTTCCACTTCTATTCATTTCTAAAAAATGTGATGTTTCATTTTAAAAAATGGACTTGACGTTCAAATGACCGTGGAGATCAAGTTGAAGGTTGTGGCAATATTTCTCTGTATAACGTCTGCTGCACAAGTCATTTAAACGTCCACATTTCAATGTAAAATTCGGTATATACCATATTGTAATTTTGTAATAAAAAATTGTATATTATATGTATTAAGATGTTAGAAATGTTGACCTACGAGTGTGACTTATTACAGCACCGACAAGAAAATAAATTTGGTCAGTATATGAACCTTTCTTTTCAATCGGTTAACCGTAATTATCGATAAAAAATTAAATTAAAATTAAAAAAGATTTTTATTCGTTACAAAAATGTAATAAGTCACTTCGCGCAGCTCTATCGCGGATGTCAAGTAGAATCTTAAGGTGAAGTACTTACACACTGGCATGCCGCAAAGATCTGCTTGAAGTTGCATAAGTAAACTGTTTGTTGACATCTTTCCGTCGGTATACAGTTTAGTTGGCGGGAAGCCACAGTCTTTGTGAATAGCCTCTAAAATGTCGCGACTTTGGAAACAGACAGCCTCTAGTGACGCTCTTACTAAATGTTGCTTCGTTGTGAATGCGGTCAATCCGCAAATTATTCTAAAAGTAAACAAATCTTTAGTAATATCGAATTTTTGTTAAAAACTGATGTTGGTCGATGTCATAATTTATTGTCTTCTCAAAATAAGATGACACTAAGGACGAGTCAACATTTTGAGCTATTTGAGGTTATGTACTCGAAAAAAATTCATTTTTCGTCTACTTTTCAGGTTAGGTTTAGAATGCACTTCATTATTTTAGCTTTCATATCAATCGTGCAAGTCATAAACAACAATTTAGCACAAAAAAAACTACATTTTTAGTGCAACAATCTTTGTAATCAATATTTAAATACATGTTTAAAAAATAATCTTACCCTCTTGCATCTTTTCTCCAATATGGAGCATAGAGACCAGAAAATGCTGGTACGAAGTACACGTCTCCCGTATTAAACACACTTTGGGCCAAATTCTCACTCTCTCGGACATCTTTGATCAATTTCATATTATCCCGTAGCCATTTCATAGCGGCACCAGCCACTGCCACTGATCCTTCCAAAGCGTAAATTATCGGACTCTTTGGACCTAACTGATAGGCTACAGTTGTGACTAGACCATGCGAAGAGAATATCCTCTGCAAATTTTAACTTTGTTCTATAGTTATAGCAACGATATTCGCAGTAAACATTCATCATCCTGCTAATAAGATCTTTTGGTAAACTTCATTGTACTATGCATGTAAGTCTCGATAGTAGCGATTCATATTCATATTTCTGTTACATGTCTAATAATTTTTTATTACTGCTGTATAATTTATCTGCCGGTTATAGGATTTAGTAAAATTCTGTTACTCAAGGAATCTTTCTAACATTTGTAACAGTGTATGGTAGCATCATTTCACTCCAACAATCACATCTTTTAATAATAATGTTTAAACGCCTAATAGTTAATTGCCATTAATATTCATTTACACTGATTCTTAAGTTAAATGCAGCTACTAACTACTATCGAAATCTGATCACTACCGGTACTAACTACTATAAATTTATCATAGTAGATTTGCTTACTAAGGAATAACGTACTAGTAACTAACATTTCACGTTATCTTTGCAACTAATGATAATCTATTATTTTTAAATAATTTCTATGACTACAATAGTGATTAATTTTCATGCGCATAATAGTTTGTAATATTTACCGTTTCGCCTGTATTAAATAGCAAAAAACAACCGCTCCGATATGTGTTTTTTGCCAGACCCTTGTGCATGCAGTTTTGTCCTAACAAAGATGCCTGCTGGTTTCCCAGAATCTGTTAACATACACACAATTCTCAGTTTATGACTTGCGTAAATCGAAACAAATGAAAATAAGACACTAAATAAAAATTAAATACTTACACCGGAGATGGGAACTCCAGTCAGAGGGCCAACTTTTATTTCACCATAAATTTCGGAGCTGCTTTTAATCTCAGGGAGCACCTTCATGGGAATGTCGAAATAACGGCAGAGCGTTGGATCCCAAGCCGCCGTTTCAATGTTCATCAACATTGTTCTCGACGCGTTCGTCACGTCAGTTATGTACAAACCGTCGTCCTTACCACCAGTTAAATTCTAAAAGCCAGGTTTAAATTGTCATAAATATAAACGTGCCGTCGTTTTTAAAACTTTGTGAACAATATCTATACGTGTCAAATTGAATAAAAATTCTACAAAGATTATTCAAATAATTTTTTCAGACGAATTTAGAATTGAAGAAATACCTTTTAGTCATAAACAAACGCGCAATACATTGAATATATTCGAATTTTTCAACGCTCGGAAATAAATTATAAAAAAAAATTTTGAACCCGTCGAAGATTCGAACCCGGGACCGCTCGGTCGATTTTTTCTCAAACAAAATAATCTTGATAATATTTCCAGAATTATTATTTTCCTTGTGGTAAGGTAAATTATAAAGAATTTTTATACGAGATCATTATATATATTTTTAAATAGAAAATTATGTCTAGGATTACTCTATTATATTGAGACATACCCAAATGACCCAGGTGTCCATCGTGCCAACTTTGATCCGCCTATCGCGAAATGCCTTCCTAACCGCAGGTATATTGTCCCTCAACCATCGAATTTTGAGAGCCGAAAAGTACGGACTGACTGGTAAACCACACAAGGGTTTTAGGTGATTTTTGTCTTTATCTGGAAATTTGGCGATGATTTGATCGACGGTACCATCGGTTCTGATGTCAGACCATACTAGTGAAAAACATTGATTTTTATATTTTTTATTAAAGGCAACTTAATAAATTTGGAAATAATAATTAATCTAACAAATGTAGGGCAATGTCTCAATTACTGCTGCTAAAAGTTATATCGCAATGAAGTGGCATTTTTATTACTTTGACATTGGAAGAATTGATCTTTTTAGAATTTCCTGATCATATATTTTGCGTAAAATAAATTATAATGCACTAGCACATCAGTTATATATTAAAATAATCAATTAACATATAATAAAGTCGTAATGCACCTATTACTGGGACGTAGCTCTTATTACTGCGCATATTAGTTCACAGAACAGGAGCTGAAGATCGACTTTCTTAACAGGGGACTAGTGCGGCAAGCAAAGTCGGAAAAGAAAAAATATGTAAGGCAATTCCACAAAGTGCAACTGGAAAATGGTTTGTGTGCTCGGACAATTTGTCAAAGAGGTTTTGGCTTTACTATTAGCCTCATCTTCAGCTTATGCGGCTGCTCTGGATTCGATGGACACGTCACAAAAAGGAATATAGGATATGACAACTATCACTTCGAGGACCCCTGACGGATCGTTTCCCTCCTTTCGACCGTGTGCTACCTCTTCCGCAAATGTTTCTGCTGCCCTTAAGGTATAAGAGGTGTAGACTGACATTTTGGAATGTCCATGGTCCGCACAATCTGGCTCTGATAAACAAATCCAAAACTTATTCGATCTATAATTTCACGGAATCTTGGCTCACCTCCAAAGCTGATCCATCTTAGTGAGAGACATCAACAACTTTATCGTAGTTCCTGCAATTTATGAAGCTTCAAGCGAAAGCTTCAGCGGAGGTTTACTCACGGTGATTCCTACGATTATGACTCCTGAAGTGATTTAAATCTCCCGCCATAGGATTTTCACTTTGGTGAAGACATTCCATAATGCTATTCTGCAAGGTTCGGGTTATTTTGCCCCAACTTCCAATTTATAAGCCCAGCTTCAACATTTACAGTCATAGATTCACTTAATACTAGATTTCTGGATAGTTTAATTATATTGGGAAGCGATTTCAATGCTTGAAAGTGCGACTTAAGTGTAGAAACTGAATGCGATTACTTATTTGAGAAGGCGTTCTCTTGCAATGTTATGTGTAATTCTTGCGGTAAAGTACATTTCGACTGATTGTGCGAAAATAAATTTGTTTGATTCAATGGTCGCTCTTTAAGCGATTGTCTCCTGCGCTTCATCTTTTTTCATAATTACAGGGGCCGCAGTACATTGAATTTGGTCTGCGTCTCGGCTAGTTTTATGCACTGTCATAGATTTTTTTGCGAAAGACATCTTCCCGCTACTTGCAGCACTTCAAATACCGTTAACACTTAAAGCCTCCAAATGTTGTGTTCTTTTCGTGATCTCCCGCAGAGCTTTCTATTTTATTCCTCGTGAAAAGCTGTGGCACAAGATTCATAATATCGATGTCAATGCAAAGTTGGTAAGACTTATTGAATGTTTTAGTGACTACGCTAAGTCATCAATAGTCTGTGCTGAGGGTTCCACAGACCTGGTTGGGGGTGTTTTGCAGGGAGCAATATGGAGGCCTCTACTATCTTTGTTGTATACATCCGATATAGTAAATGTTCTTCGAAATGCAGGACTAAGGAGTTGGACTTCACTTTAACTTTTGAGCGGATGATGCTTCTGCATGCTGATGACCTGGCGATCTTCGCTTATTCCCCTGCCGGTCTGAGAGCGAAATTGAGGGACCTGGCGTCATATTGCTTTTTTAATTCACTTATTCATCCAGAAGCTTTCACTTTCAAAATCAGCATATAGAGCTGTCGTCAATCTACCCGTAGCTGGGGACGATCGTCTCGTCATCGGCGAAAAAGCTGAGGGTCGCTGAGGCTGCTGTAGCCTGGACACAGCAAGCTGAGGCGGCCCTGACCGTAATGTCTTCAGTTAAGGGTGACTATGTGAAGCGGTCCTCAAACACTACCAGGCCTTCGTATCTTCAATACTGCTTTATGTCTCTCCTAATAAATACATCCTAATAGGCACTTGACTACCTCGACCGTCTGAAATGTCCCAAGTGGAATTTTTTAAAAAGTTGCTGAAGTATCCGAGATCTACCCCATTTTATCTGATACGTTTCGAACTTGGTACCCTATTGCAGTTCAAGTTGTGAAAAGAGCGCTTCTCCTAGTTGTTAAACTATTGGAGACCCGGATCCGGCCATGAATTGGTTTTCCAGTTGAAGCGTGTACTGAACTCGTCCATCCATGACGATCTGTGGTTGACCATAATGAAAACAAGGAATCTAGCATAACTTCAACGTGCGAAGCTTTGGCTACGGAGGTTCGTAGACAAGATCTGAGGTGATACTTCCGTTCAGACTCTCTCCAACTGCCTATATACAGACAATTTATAGATTGTATCCCGAACTTATACCCTGCTCGGTGTCAGCTCTCGTACATCCGCCTGAAAGTCCAATTAAGGACAGCTATGATCCACTCTGGCCTTTACATGTAACTCTCCATATATATAATCCTACTAATCCTTGTACGGCTTGTATTAGGGATGAGAAAGACACCCTTATACATATATTGTTAATATGTCCTCTATCATACCCACCCAGTGATAATTGGCTTAAAACGGCTGCTGTACCAGCCTCATTCTAACATTATAGCCCATTTAGTCAGGTGATTGTGACGCGCTAAAAAGATTATTTTTGATTGTCAAATATTGTTTTATTCGGAGGAAAATGGCTCTTTTCAGCACTATCTCCCCTTTCATTTTTTTTTATTATATTTAAATATGTTTAAGTTCTAACGTAAATATTGAACTATTTCTGAGCATTTCTTAAAAACACATTAACAATTCTATATCATTAATTTTGGCATTTCAACCAAAAAACGCAGTAATACGTACACCCGCAGCAATTGGTATAGTTACCCTAAAACGATTTATATTTTCAATTGTTTCTAAACATCTGTGTCTTTTGGTAAATGAGTACGATTCTGTGATCAAATTTTAAGAAAATGGATGGCGGATACAATATGGTGGACAAATATTGTTGAAATATTTCGAATTCCAGAAAAAATTGAATACAGGAGTTTTTGAGGTTTTTGATAACGAACATCACGTCAAACTTAAGATATTAAAAATTCTGAATTTAATATAAGACGAATAAATGTCTCAGTTTGTTTAGTTTACATTTGAAAATATTCTGCGGCGTGATGAATTCGCCATTTTAAATTTTGGAAATTTGACAATCATCAAATTTACAAACAATAGAAGATACATACAAATTTGTGTGAAAATTGAAAAGTTAAAAGAATTATTGTATTATTGAATTATTGATTCATGATTAGCAACATAAATTCTGTATAAACAGAAAAATATTTGATAAATTGGAATGATTTATTTATCCAATTTATATGCAAAATAGTCCATTAGATTTGTTTCATTTAGAACGCTAAATACGTAATAATTATTCAACTGAACGTCTACATAATTCTTAACATTTAAATATTTGTCTCACCGATAGCATTGTAAAATGGTTCCCCAGTCGTTGCGTCCCACACGACTGTTGTCTCCCTCTGATTTGTGATTCCGATGGTAACGATATCCGAAATTCCCAGTGGTGGATCAAAACTTTCCAATTCCTTCAAGACATCCTTAATGCAGGCTTTTATTGCAAAAAGAATTTCCTTAGGATCTTGCTCCATCCACCCTTCTTGTGGGCAGAATGGTTCGATGTCAATTTCATGCGACGCAATTTCCGTGACATGTTTGGCGTTAAATATCTACATAAAAAACCACAACATTATGAATTAAAATTAAAAACACCGAACATTTATATGACACGTCCATATAATAACATACATTGACCTTGAAATGACCTTTAGGGTTGTGATAAAAAAGTAAATGTTAATGACATCTCTTATAAAAATGTCTGTTCTTTCAGAATTGAAAAATAATTACTCGCAGAAAATACGTGTTTGACCTTGCAATGACCTTGACTACATTCGAATGAAACAATCCCCAAAACATACAGCATTATTGTTCTGGATAGGTTATTACCTTTTTTTTGCGATTTGACTTTGAATCTGAGGCGTTGAGGTTAACCCATTAAGGCCTAATCGGACACATTTTCAGCATCAGTTTAAACGTCGATAATTTGCATATAAAAGCATTTGGAAAAATTTTACTCTCACTACTTCTGACGTAAAATTGTATCAGAATCTTTCAATAAAATTTCGATAAAATGAAAAGCAAAAAAGTTATACACGTTTTTTTTGTAAAAAAATATGGTTTTTAAAAATTTATTTTTCATTCTATCGTCACTTTCACCTGGAAATTGCATTGAGAAACATGTCTAAGGTGAAAATATCGTGTCCATGGATCCTTAGGATTAAAACGTACCGTGTTATAATTTGAATTTCAAGATGGCGACTTAATCTTTTGAAACTTAAGAAATTTTTTTCTTGAAGACTATAGACTTTAGAAAAAATTGGCTAAGAACAAAAATGGCTTAGAATTGGTTAAAGAACCTTCTCAAATGTTTTCAGATCTTTTAAATGACTTTTTCAAAAATTTCGATGTTTTTAATTTTCAATAAACCAAAAAATGTATCAATACTTTGTGATAAAATTTTAGAAAGTTCTTTAACCAATTCTAAAACATTTTTGTTCTTAGCCAATTTTGTCTAAAGTCTATATAGTCTTCAAGAAAAAAATTTGTTGAGTTTTAAAAAGATTAAGTCGCCATCTTGAAATTCAAATTAGAACACGGTACGTTTTAACCCTAAGCGTCCATGTGGGCGCGATATTTTCACTTATAAGTATGAAGTCATTCCTACCCGAATCCATATAAAATTTCACCATTTTTAAATACGTTTAAACGATATTATCATTCTATAAAAAAAAATGGAGGATTCAAAATGTCGGATACAATCAATCACTGTATTTGGTGGTGTTTGTCAATGATAAGTAGAGAACAATACATGTAGAAGAGCACTATTAAACTTTTATTAATTACGAAAATATGCGAATCGAATTATTTGACCAGCAAAATGGCCAATTTATGATGCTGATCACAATGTTCTTCCGCGGTAATAATCTAGAAATCTTGATTATTTCCAAGATTAAACGAGATTTTGGGCGAACATTTTGGTTACTGTGATAAATTCGCCATTTTGTTTGTACTTTTTCCGTCATATTGTGCAACACAAGATTAATGTCAATGTCATGAACAACAGTGATGGTTACTGGATATGTAACTTTCTTCACCTAATTCAGGTTAATATTGAAGTTTTGGTCGTCATTTTGGATCGTTATGTTACAAAAAACATTTCTCCACTACGACTCTTTAGTATACTCGTCAGGTCCACATGATTGCATTAGAAGTTGGTGGATAGAAGTAATTTCCCTTAATTAAATTCTTTTACGTCTAAAAAATTTGATATGAGAAAAAAATTCTTCATATATGTTGTATACGTATAAATATATGAATTGATGTAGAATATGAAATGATAAACCTAAAACTTTTTAAGAGCCTTCATACACAAAAATTTAGTCCGAATGAAAAAAAAATATAAGACAATAATTTCCTATACAAATCTTTCAAATCATATTTCAAATTAATATAACTGGACTTTTTTCTTTATTTACCAATAATAAATTAATCACCTTTATATACAGTTTTCGAAATATTGTGGAATTACTCATATTTCTTTGTTTACCGTTAGAAATAATTACCTTCAAAAGGAAAAGTTGAATTTTATGTAATACCACTTCATTGTCAATAAAAAATACTTATTGAATGTGTTTCAAGTTTCTTACATTTCGCTAGAATATCGCTTGACAATATTAATTGCAAAAAAAAAACGTTAGTATCAATTCTATAAGGAAATAAGTTTAAAGAAACTATTTATGTCGCCTATAGTAAAAAGATGCTGTTTAATTACCAAATATTTTCTGTCGTTTAAAACAGATCACGAATATAAAAGTGCAAGTAATTATTTGCTATTGAAATTATTTATCTCTTTCAAACGTTTGCAGAATCAGTTTATTGCATATCTACATGTTATATCTTTGTCATCTTATGTCATGGCTTACACAAGAATAAAAATATATTGTGTAATTAATATGTATGTCGCAAAATTTTACTGATGCAATGTTAATATTTGTCCAAAATAAAAAGCTTAAGATAAAAAGAAAGTAAATTTATCTTTATTGAGAAATTTGTTGTCATTGTTTCCTATTTGGATTAAACTGTTTACACGACTTTAGAAGTAAAAATTCGATAACAATTCGTAAACATTAATTATCACATTATTCTTCAAAATTAAGATACAGAGATGCACACAATATAATCTACCCAAGATTACTCACCACAAATCGAACAGTTCGTGTGCCAACATCAATCACGCCGATAAGTGGACCAAGTTTTTTCTTTGAAGATGGCATTATTTCTGAAAATTATGAAAATCATAAATTTTAAAGACGACAAAAAGTACTTTTTCGTCATACAGGGTTGTAAAACTCGATTTTATGCCCCGTTTCCGGGAGTAAAATCGCATTTTACTCCTTAGAAAATTACATGCACAAGACAGGAATTTCTCATTCTTTCGAGTTTTAATTTGCTGTCATAATCCCGCATTTAAATCCGTTATGAAATAAAATTATGTTCACAAAAAGTTATTTTACTCCCTTGTAACTAAAATAACTATTATTACGCTTTATATTTAATGCACACATTTTGTTAAATTGTACACAGTTCTCATGCAAACACATGCACAGCATTGAAAAGATCATGAAGAATCGTCTATTTCACTTAAGAAATATAAAACAAGCTAAAGAATTAAAATGAATCCGACCGTAAATCACAGTAGAAGCGCAAAAAGATGTTTTTTTATTGGAGTCAGAAGTAGAAAATTTGTTATGCCTAAAGCAAATATCAAAGAAAAATCGACTTTTCCTACAAAATGAGTTAAAATTAAAAAAAGCATCTCATAATTTGTTTTTATCAATGGGTGAATGTAATCTCAAAAAATGATGCATGATAATGAATGTCAATAAAAATATTAGAAATGGTTCAATCATGGGAAGAAAAAAAAATATTCAGTGATCGAAGGTTCTGTTACGATGAATGTTCATTTCGCATTCTTTCTTAAATAAATTACTAAGTCAGGAATTGTGCTTTGAACATTATTTATTTCTTGTTTACGAATGATTCCTAGTTACTTCAAATTTATAATTTGTCGAATATATTAAATTGAAGCAAACTAAACAGAAGTAGAAGCCAAAATCTGTTTCCTATTTTAAATTCGAAAAATGTAGTTTCTTCGTCAAATAAGACCAAGGATTCTAATCATTCCTGTTTACACGAATTCCGATCTTTTAATGAGCTATTAAGTGAGTCAAATATATAGGTTTCCCAAGTGATTATAACATGTTACTAGTGTTTCGAGACGCACACGGAAGGAATGTAAAAAACTATGCTATTCGGTATAGTAATAATGTGCCACGTTTGCCTAATATAGATATATTTACATTTATTTACAGAGAATTTTCAGTAGTTTCAGAGTTCCAATAGTATAAATATCACACAAATTTCGGGACAAGTATAACAACACTTTTTTTTTAAAACGGAAATAAGTGATTTTTACTTAATTTATTTACTTTAATTATATTCCCGAGAGAACTCTCTATGGTAAAAATCCCGACATTTAAATTCTGTATTACAAAAATCAGATATTCGTTTTGAAGTGTTTCTGAATTATTCGATTTTGAGGCCTTTTCGGTGTTTTTAATGGCACGCTTTTTAATTATCTTATTTAATATCAGGATATTGTCTGGTTCTTGATTGTTGGGATGGGAACACCTCAAAAACCCGATAAACAATGCGATATTCAGAAACCGGACAATTAAAAAAGCCGACATTCAAAAACTGAACAATTAATGAACCCGACTATTAAAAAGTCCGAGATTCCAAACCCGGACAACTGTTAAATCTATCATTTAAAAACCCGACCCAATTCAAAATGAATGTTCGGATTTTAAAACTTCTGAAAAACCTATAAAAAACATAAGGAACCCTACAATTCAACAACTTAGAAAGTGGTCGGTTTTTATTATTGTCTGAATGAATCTTAAACTTTTTTTTTAATGTAGGGGGATCTAAGGTAACGCATATATTTTTTCTGAATTTTTTCATTTTTTATTGAAAGTAGACCATTCTTTGTTTGTTTTATAACAGGAATTCTTGGTTTCTATTGTCATATATTTGTCGGGTTTTTGATATGTCTGATTTTTTAGGAGTTCCAAAAAGCAGACATTTGTTAATTAGGTCAAGTCTTTTAATTGTCCTGTCTTTGAATGTCAGGTTTTTCAATTGACAGATTTTTGAATGGCCGGTTTTTTAATTGTTGGTTTTGAATTTTGGGTTTTTGAATATCGGGTCTTTGAGTTGTTTCCAAAAATAGACATTTATTTTGAATTGGATCCGATTTTTTAATTGTCGGGTTTTTGAAATATCAGTTTTTTTTTTCATTGTCAAGATTTTTATCGTTGGGATTTTAATCCTCAGGTTTTTGAGAAGTCGGGTATTTGAAGTGTTCCCAATACCAGCCATTTGTTTAGAAATGAGATAGATTCAGAAATTACGGGCTATTAGAATATGCTACATGCATGAAAAATAAAAAAAACGGACAAAATACATGTATTACTTTAGATCACTATGAATAAAAAAAAATGTGTATAGTTATAAGTTATGAAATTTAAACATTTTGTCATGTTCAGAAAAGGTTTCATTTCAATCAATTTTTATTAATCTCTCAAACAAAGCAGATCACTCTTTAAAACTGCTACGATTTGCTGATTGTCCACAGAAAAATGACAGATTTTAATAAAAATTTTAATGAAAATGCCCTTTTCTAATTTAGAATTTTCTTTCAAAAATGATCTGCCACATTCCCTTGACCAATCAGAAACATAATTACATTATTTGCGTGGAATGAATAATAACGTCACAACCAATCACAAGCGTCTCTGAAAGCAACATGTTATAATCTCTTTTTAAATGATTATTATCAAAACATTTCTTAAACATTTTTTTTCGAATTTGGAGGGATCTAAGGTAATGCATACATTTTTTTTCTGAATATTTACATTTTTGATGCTCGTAGCCTATTGCGTTGGTTTTTTTTCATGTCGGGATTTTGGTTGTCCTATTTTTCTTATATCCGGTTTTTCAGGAGTTTCATTTTGAATTGGATCGGGTATTTCAATTGTCGGTCTTTGATTGTCGGGTATTTCAATTGTTGGGTTTTTGAATTGTCGGGTTTTCAAATGTCCGGTTTTGAATTTCGAGTTTTTGAATTGTTCGATTTTTTCAATTGTTAGGGTAGTTAATGGCGGGATTTTTGTTGTTCGGATTTTGATTATTGCATTTTTGAAGTCGTATTTTTTATCCGGTTTTGAATTGTTTACTTTTCGACATCATATTTACACTGATAATGAAAACATTAATAAACACGAAAAACTTAAAATCTAAAGAATGGTAATTGGGTTTATCGTACTTTACAAGTAATAATTAATAATGCGTTATGAAAAAGAAAGATGGAGATGGATTTTAATAATTTTTTGTTGAAAATCTGAAATGATCCAAAAATTTGAGTAATAATTGCCCTCACTGACAAAAAAGTGTTTTCAATAGAAAATTTCAAAAACTCTGAATTGTACACAGAGGCACAAATGTTAACAAAAAATGTTTAAATTACAATTTGAATCTTTTTTCAGCATATGGCGTTATTATTATTGAAAGCACTAAAAATGTATTAATTAAAATTATTCATATTTTGGTTTCATTAGACTGAGGATGTTATATATACACAGCCCTTATGTGTCCATGACATCAAGTGAACTATCTCGCGAAAAAGAAAGTAATGTCTACAGATTATTTTGACGACATGTGCGATATTGATAATAATGTTGATAACAATGAACCCAACATTCAAACAACGATTATACGAACGAATGAATTCAAGTTAATTGGCCAAAGTCTATGTCACAATGAAGACATACATAAATGCGAAATCTGAAAGCAAGAGATAAAAGCTTCCAAATGCTACTTAACTTATTCTACAACTATTTTGTTCTAAAAGTGATGTACAAAATTGAAAGAAAACATTATAATCTAATTCATATACATTTTAAAACTGTAAATCCATTCATCGAAACCTTTTTAAACAATTGTGTGTCAATAAAAAAATTCTCTACTAAAAATACAAGCTTTTATACAGTGAAACTCTAAACAACAACTCAACGGTTTGTAAAATCAACATGAAGCATAATATTGTTTATTTTAAATGTAAAAAGATTTTTGTAAAAAAGCGATTATATGCGGAAACATTTGTTTAAATATTATAAAAATCATTTTTGTTTAATTGTCACGATTTTCTCCACTTAAATGTGTTATAACCAATAAACTGCATATATAAACAGTGATGCCGATAGTTGAACGTAAATAAAATGGTAGTAAAATATTTTTTAGAAGCAATGGCCGATTCAAAACGGCCACATAATCAAGCAAATGTTTTCAAAATTATTAGTTCCTTCAAATGTAGGTCATAGAAACTTTTTTTGAGTTTTGTAATTATTTAATAAATATTGATTGGTTTTATATGAAGATTATTATAATTTTGATAAATTAAAAATGGCGGATTTTATGGACGTATGCCATTAATTATGTCCAGTTTCAGTGAAAAAAATTATAAAAGATTAAATACATAACATTTTTATTTTGAATACCAAAGGCACTATTGTGTCATCCAAGTATACCAATAATTTCTTACAATCAGTATTTTGAATACACATGTTTAAAAATATTTGACAATTTCGTTAAATACGACGACTTAATACACTGTATTAAATTACTAATTACTTTAAAACCTTCCAATTAAAATTTTGGCACCAAAGTAATCACATTCAATTGTTTGTGTTCAAGTTGATTGAATTTATGTTTAACTGCGAGTGTCGCGATTGTTTACTTTATGAGATTTATTATTTAAGAAATCCAGAAAATGGATATCCCAGTACATTTTCGTAGAAATGCTAAAAATTATTCGACTTGAAGTCTCACTTTACTAATTTGTTTTTAATCCAGAGACGTTCTAAATTTCTTGGAGTAAAAATGACTGTCGGTGATTAGAATATTCTCCCGAAGCCAATAAGCACATTTTTAGTTTTATTGATTTATTTATAACACTTATACGATATCATAAAAATATTTATATCGTCAGGTGTTAATTATCGCACAACACTGATCGATATTTTAGTATTTAGATAAATTAAATTATCAACCTCATTACTACGAAAACATGTAAAAATATTGATGTGTTCAACATCAAAAATACATTTATTTATCAGTTTCTTACAAGACTATGAGACATTTCCTAGAATTTTGTAAACTTTTGATCATGTTTTTCTTTATCATTAGTTCGCACCATACCTAATCGTGATTTTCCAAATTTGGATTAAGTGAAATAAATAAAATCTCAATTTTTCATGAAATTTGACACTCATAATTGTTCGAAAATTGAAATTAAATATTATGCCCAACCATTAAACAAAAAACGATAAACAAATATTTTTTTTTAAATTTCAGTGTTCAGTTGTTATTTAAAAGATATTTAATTATTTTCTATATAGTATTTTTAAAAGAATTAGAATTGTTTTTATTTACAGAAATGAAATCTAATTTTAGCTTTAAAAATGGTTATTTATTTTCACTTTTTTAATTTACCAACAAAACATATTAAATGCCATAAGTTAAAAATATTCAATAAATATTTTCATTTTTCCAGCTCATTTGCAAAAGTTTAAAAAAAAATAACAACTCTGTCCTTCATTAAAATTTTACTTCATGCACAGTGAGTTTTCTTTCTATAAAGAGTGGCAATTCAATGAAAGGCTAAATTTTTATCACATAAACAGTAAATTTTCATTCGAAAATTTTAACAAATAACCTGAAATAATCCAAAATTTCTTTGTTTTTATTTAATATTATTAATTAGTTTGTTGAGTACTTATGAAATATAACTAAATTTATAATTGAAATTTATTAAATATTTCCAAACAATATTTTCATGAAGACACAAAAATATATAGTCATTCTTATCGTTCTAATTCACTTTTTCAATAGAGTCGCTCACTTTTCACTATAAGTAGTGAATTTTTACTCCAAGAAATTTAGACCAAAAATTTTTTAATTTAACACTGCCGCATGGGTTAAAGCACGAATTAGATACTGAACTGGTATCGCATACCTTCTGCAATGTGGATAAAATATGTAAACAGGTACCAAGGTAGGTCGCCAACCACATAAACGTGAACACTATTCACTTGGAATTGAACTGAAATAGTGACCTGTTTCAAGGCAAAACATATCTCCAGTTTTTTCAAACTCTGTTTCTAATGGCCATCCCCTCTCCTCCTCCCACTCGACGAAATTTACACAGAGTTCAAGTCGAAAGTGGTGTGAAGGTTCTTAATGTAACATCAACGTAACATCTTAAGGCACTTTCGAAACAAGATTTTGGTTTGGTTCATTTTTTCAAAATTCATTATTTGCACGCAATCGAATACTAACACGTCCTACAACCCATTTTGGCCGTAGGTACCTCTTAGATCATTTTCTTTCTTCAAAAATTACAAATTATCGATTTCCAAAATCCTTTTAAGAGTGACTGATCTGTAACATCTTGGAGAACGGAGGCCACGTCCGAACCGCCTTGAAGGTTTTCTTAAACTAAAGTATTTCCGAGGATTCAATCGAGAGAAACTCTGGTGGGTGCCAATACAAAGCGGCGGGGGAAAGACACGCGACATTTTGCCGTTGCTTGGTGGTCTTTTTTTACTACGTCATCGACGACTCTTCGGGATCTTATTGGTAGTTCAAGAAGGCTCGACCGCTTTTGATTCATATATTTCTACCGACAAGAAAGTGATCGTCTCGCCTCCGTTAAAACAATGCGGAAAGTCTCTCGAGGGTTCGAGATTCGTCTAATCATCATAATTATTCATGATGATGTCTGGAGCCGATAAATTAACTTCTGCCACTGATAAATTGGAACAGATGGACAAACAAAAACACCGATGTGATCTACTTAATAATTGATGTAAGTATTGTTGATGTTTACGTTCATACATTCGGGAACAATTAAGATCACGGGTGCTTGGCATCAGACAATACATCTTCACAATTGCGTTCCAGTCGCTCGAAATTACACTATAAAGCTTCATAATAACAGCCAAGATGTGCTCAAGGAGAAAGTAAACTATGAAATGGCTTATTTTTGGAAAAATCTTAATGAAATGCAACTTATAAGTTCCTGGTTCTGGAAAAAGCTGCTAGAAATTCTCCATACTTTTATTGAAGATAATTTTATAAGTGATAAAAAAATAAAATAGGTATATAATTTATTTCTTTCTTAAAAGTGATGCTATCTAAAATTTCATCTGAACTGATTTGATGGTTGACTTCTGCTGAATTCATATACTGAATTTGATGTTTCCATTTCAATGTTATGAACCAAACTGCACATCTAATTCCATAACTCCATTTTGTTTTTATAATGAATGAAATATGCTTTATGTTATTCTAAACAGTGTAATATACATATATTATTCAAAAACCCATTCATATACCGGGAGCCAAAGAGCCGCAGCAGTCCCGATCGCACCTAACGGAATTAGAGGGAAATAATTCGATCGAATATAAAAATAATGATTCTGCAACATTAAATTTTATGTTCTTCTGGAGGTTAAGAGTCAATTTATGGTTTAAGATTTAAGATTGTAACTTCTCAGTAATCTTGTCATAGCTTTTTTGAAATCGACACTAAATTCAATTTACAAATATTTCACTTTCGGCTTATAAACGTCAAAAAATCATGAGATTTACACGATCTTTTATTACTGTTCCGTTTGATTGATGTTATTATTTAGCAACATTATCTGGTTTCAGCAAATCGATATTACAGCAGAATGTACCGAATAAAGTGATACAACCAAAAAGAGTTTTCATGATGTTGAAAAATGTGCCTTTTCTTTTCATTTAAGTATTAAATATTAAAAATTTTGTTAAATCTTACCTTAGGAACTGTTAATATAATTTCAAACTATGTTGAATGGCCGAAACAAAATTAATTTTTTTTTATCTTACGGTGAAATGTAAATCCAACCGTTTTAAAATAGAAAAAATCTTCAAGAGATTTTTATTAAATTTGAACGTCTGTAAATGAAATGATCTAACTGAGAAAATAGAATCAAAAAATGCTTCGTCACTACGTGTGTGGTCCGACCAAGTGATATAATATCTGCCGAATTTCCTTGAAATGTTGCAAGAAAACCTGATAGTCAAATTGACTTGTTATTTTCTGCACTTATTTCTTGGTAATTTCTATATATTTAGTGAATTATGTTTTAAAAAAATGACAAAATTATATAACACATGGATATTGGCTTGATTAATAAATGATATTTTTGATACACGTGTCCGTAAAGTAGACACTTTACGGACTGATTTCTGCACTTTACGGACTAAAAATAGTCGTTAAAGTGACTACTTTTGCGAACAGTGTATCAAAAAATAGTATTCGCTCCTCGGCCGTAAGATTTTACGACCTCGGTTTGGAGATAGTGCGATCCTCGGACGGGCTTCGCCAGTGCTCGGATGCACAATCTCCACTCGGTCCGTAAAATAGAACTTTACGGCCTAGGACCGAAAAGTACTATTTTGATACACGTGTCCGTAAAGTAGACACTTTACGGACTCCTTTTAGTCCGTAAAGTGTGATTTTACGGACTGATCTCTGCACTTTACGGAGTAAAAACAGTCGGTAAAGTGCCTACTTTTGCGAACAGTGTATCAAAAAATAGTGTTCGCGCCTCGGCCGTAAAATTTTACGATCTCGGTTAAGACGAGCGTAAAATTGAACTTTACGGCCTAGGACCGAAAAGTACAATTTTGAAAATGTCCCCTTTCAACATTTTTGTATTAATGTAAGTAGAGAAAGTTAGTATTATTATTACATCTATTATATTAGACTAAAAGGTAAATATTTATTTTTACGCCAATCTTTAATTATACCCCCCCCCCCCCCAATAACAAGATCATACGACTATAGAAACTTTTTGAACTCTCAAAGTAAGGTCCAAAATTCACAAACGTATAATGGTTGAAATAGTAGATTTTTTGACAAAAAGAAATTGCAAACACGGCTTATAGGAATACCTGATGCGCTATTTAACGCACTGTTTTTCGTGAGTGAAGTGGCACTTTATACGCTAGTGGCATACTGTACTATTAGCTTCTATACGTTTACGTAAATTATGTAGTGAATTTTAATATTCTAACTAAAACTTTCATGTCATTTCATGTCACAAAATAATATTATTTATTTTCGTCTATATATTGACGAAGCAAAATAGCATTCTCTCCCTCTCTCTCTTCAGAGGGAACCAAATAACTACTTTTGATCCCTAGAGAGAGACTGATGATTTTTGCTCCCTAGGGAGAGAAAATGCCATTTTGTTCCACTCATAACGTTTTTAATACCTATATCAACACTTTTATGTTAAAAGAAGCATTTTGGAATAATTTCTCGATCGTACGGAGCACAATATACATTTAATTACAATTTAGTATTGATGATATTTTGAAGATGGCCCCTACAGCTGTAACGTCACACAGTTTTGGCAACTAAAAAGTTAATTTATTAATGTTAATTTAATTGACTATTTTATTATTCCATCTGTCTACTTATTTATTTAAGCCAATTGAATTTGACAAACTATTATTTGATATATAACTTGTAGTTATTCAATTACTTCTTTCAATATTTATTTTACAAACATTTGACCGATAAATAGCCACAATGTAATTTTAAATAAAAAAACATGTATGAAAATATGGTGTCCAAAGTAATTTTTAACCTTACCTCCATTTAATTTTTTAATGTATAAAATGTAACAAAGTTTTTTTAAATGATTCTTTTTAATTATATTACCCATATTGTAACCGGTTATATAATGTTGACATATGCATTAAAAAATTCTTATGCAACGTGTCTGCAATGTAACACATATCTTTTTTATAATAACTAGCGAATATTGTCTTATGAACGTATACATAAAATCACTTTTGTTATGTACACATTGTCGGAGTATTCCTCTGTAAATAATGTTTAGTTTACGAAAAGGAAACAATTATGCTATACGCTTATTCTTTTCAACGCTGTTTGTGCTGCACTATTACAATATTTCTCAGAATATAATATTGTTTTCTGTTTATTTAATTTAATAAAAACGCCGATAAGATTTTTAATATTTTAGGTTTAATCAAAAACTGTCGCATTACAGATAATCAAAATATGACTTTAAAACAAACTGACTATCAAAACAAAAGGAAGAGAGAGGTTTGATTTAAAGCGCGGAATTCCAAATTACAAATGTATAACAATATTTAAACCTGAATTAATAAAATACTTACATATAACTAAAAGTGGGTTACCACTAAGTAGTAAATTTGTTTGATTATAAATAGTACAAATTTGCTAATTCAATCTTAGAACTCTACTAATCTCAAGTGGACATTGAAGTTTTGAGTTTAATAGTTTGTAGAATTAGTAATAAATTATTAGGTTAAAATTATTAATAATTTAATTGGTGACTCCCTTTTCGTTTTTTAATTGTATATTTTGAACTAATTCAGATTTAAAGAGTAGTGTATCAAAGATTCCTGCATAAGTTTAACAGATAAAGATTCGTAGCTCCGATTTGGTAAGCTCAATTTTGGGCTATTCTGGCCTCCACACACTAAACTTTGTATTATACAGTTCAAAAGTATTTTTCGAACGAAGTAGCAATATTAGTGATGAAATTGGGCAACTATAAACTGTAGAATTTTTTGGTGAATTTGAACAATTTAAAAAATCTGAACAATCTGACAATGGCTCCAAAAATAGCGACCACTAAATCTCCTCATGTATCAACTTTCTATTTAATCAGACAACTTTTCGGATTTAAGTCTGCCATATTTGATACGCCATTTTTAGTTTCGAAAATTTGACCACTGATTGGCAACCAGCGACCTCGAAAACCCCAGAGTAACAAATTTGTAGACAACTTTTCAGAAGTTGGTTCGACGTATTGGATTCGGCATTTTGAATTTTGAAAATCTAACAGCGTACTTCAGTAATAAATAAATATTACATCCACAAATATTTGTTTTCATAAAAATTGTTCGAAAGAGTCTCTTTCAGTAGAATCAGGAATATATTATGACATAATGATGTATGATGCAACGGTTGCGCAAAGGTAACTTTTTTTAACGTAACCGCCGATAAAATTAACCTTCTTCATGTACGGTATATATTTGTCACTTTCATAACCTTATCTGCAGTACCTTTATACATGCCTATGTATATGTTGTTCTCAAAGAAAAAGTTGCCAAGTTAGTTTGCACATAGCACATGTATATGGTTCTACGGGTACCATACACAATCTCCATGGACAAAATGTATATTAAGATTAACAATATGCCTTGTAAAACGTATAATATACGTTGTATCATTTGGTATAACTATTACAATAAGTATTATAAGTCTAGACGTATATTTCTTTTTGTGTATAAGCTTTATATTGTCACATGTATCATCTTAGATTGTAAACAGAATAATCAGAATTACAATTAAGGGATTGAGTAATATTTTGTTTTGGAAATTAATTATTTTATCTACATTGTCATATTTACTATTTATTTCTGTCTAAATTTGAATTACTTAAAAACTACTAATGATGTAGTTCTAAGTCGGCCACTAATTGAATCAGTAATCAATTTTAGTAATGAAGTGTAAAAACCTATTAATTCATTAGCAAGAACTACTAATTCAGTAATAATATTTAGCTAATTAAAATGAGTACAAATATTAAAAAAATACAATGACTAATTTAAAATTAGTAGAACTTGAACAATTAATTAGTAGCGATTGTTCACACCTTCACTAGTAATTATTTTTGACTAATTCAAAAATTTAGAGATTTATCTCAAATTGTCACAAGTAGTAGAAGCTTCATTGTGTTAATAGTTAGTTGGCATCATTCCTATTTTTTTGACTGATATTGTCGACGTCAACGATCTAATATCCCTATGAAATTACTCGTAGAAGATTAAATCGGTTCTACAAAACCAACTAATGTTTTAGCGACTATGAAAAATAGTCTCAGTGCTTAAGCGTTTGCTTGCAGGTCAGTTCTAAGCTTGCCAAAAATTTACGCATGCCCAAGTTACTCATCGAGGGGCATATTCCTAGTGACCTTATCTTGTGTAACTAAATGAGGCATCAGTCACTTTCCATTTCCTGAGCAGCGAAATATTTTCAATTCTTATCTATTCTATCTCTATCTTTAATATGTAACGATGTAATTCATCATTTATCTCTTTACGATAAAATATTCTATTAGTTTATTTTACACCGATAATTTAAGTCGAGTATTCTTATTTGAAATTTATATTGTATAATATATTTTTTAGGACTTTTTAATGATGAATTAAGCTACCATAATTTCGTTTATTACTTTAAAAGAGATGATTAAGATGATAAATTGCATTATGTATGGCTAATTAGGCGTGGTGTCTATTTTACTTTTTAATTTGTTACCGTTAGTTGCTCTTGTTACCCTAAGTTACTGATTGTCCTAAGTTTTCCTTTCATGTAAGAGACATAATTATGTAAAATAGAAGGGACGAAGGCAATCTTAAACTGTTCATACTATCTAATATTGCAAAAAAAGTCTTCACCTACCAAACGTTTTCCACGTGTATTGTTTTAATAGCAGACTTCATGTATTCCTTCCTCTTGTTTAGTTCGTTTGTGTTGACTTTACCTTATTCAAATTTATAATAGACATAACCTTAAAATATAGATTCTGTAATTTATTACCTAAAATTGCAAAGCAATATTTTATTTACTTTTGCACATTTCTTTATCACAGTGTGTTTTAGTATTTAATTAAGTAACATCTTTATTTTTTAAGAAACATTTTCTATCAATTAAATATTAATTGGCGGTAGACGCCTTCCACTCTCCATACATTTGGTATTGACAATTATCTAATAGTTACGTTTTAAGATATTAAAAAACATACCATATTCAAATATTTTTTAAACCTACAAAACATACCAAATTCACTAATCGTTATTTTAAATAATAATTTCAAAAAAAGTTTTGTCAATTGTCAAGAAAAATATATAATGTGTTTTCACTCACAACTTAACTCATTAACGCCTGAATTACATATTTTTACTTGAATTTCAATCAAGTGTATTTCGTATAAAAATCAAAGTTGAAAAACATTGGAAAGCACTTATCCTACTATTGTCCAGGTCGCACTTTAAGCTTCCAAGATTAAAATTGAGTTTCAGTCGTCGGTAATTACAATATGACGTCAAAATTGAAAAAAAAAATTAACAAAAAATGTAGAAAAATTCAATTTCATGATATTTTTACGAACTATCAGATTATAAGGATTCTGTTGAAAATGTGTAGAAAGGTGAATAAAAAATTTAGCAATTTTTTCAAATTTGACGCCATAATAGAATTCCTGATTGCTGAAACTCAATTTTGACCGCGAAATCTCCAAGATCAAACTTCAAAAAACAGTACAATACGGACCTTTCAATGTTTTTTCCTCTTTAACTTTGATACGAAGTACTTGATTAAGATTCAAGTAAAAAAATATAATTTCAAGCGTAAATGTGTTAATAGTCAACTTTTTTGTTATTTATTTCAAGTCGAATTACACATTCACTCAGACATAAATGCATTTTGTATGCATTGTTGTTTTTAATATTGACTACAAATATTTGCAAAATAGCGGTTCAATCAATCATATTTAAAAAGTTGCAATTCTCAAAATATATATTTACACAATGAGATGTCAATGACAGTGGGACTAATTAAACTCTTCATTTCATTCGCTTAAATTGAACAATAATTATCATGTCTAGTTACTATCGTTCAATCGCTAAATTTCAATGTTACCAAAGTGATTGATTAATTCTTATCATAATCAGTTTTAATCGTTAAAGGTGAAACCCGCTTTGATGACGTATAGTTGTAATATTCGGAATGATAAACGGTATATTCATCATGTTTAATGTGCAAATGCATTTCATCTAAAATATGTTGCTTTTACAGCAGATTTTATCAGGGATTAAAAAGCGGTGTAAAATTAGCAAAATAATGATATTTATTTTCTAACGCTGAATTTACTAAAAATTACTAATCTAAAATGAAAAGTAGGTTACTATCAACTACTCATATTTTTTTCATAAAAAATACTAAAAAAACTACCAATTAATAAAATTCCGCTAATTTAAAAGTAAAAAATGTGAATATTTTAGTTTAGTAGTTTGGTGAATTAACAGTAAATTAGTAGTTTTTAATTAATTCAGATTTAAAGAGCAGCTTCCCTGAAAAATGTTTAACAATATTCAAATACGAAAATACTAAACAGTGTTTAATAATTCTGTAAACTCAAATTTCGACAAAATTTGACATGAATTAAAACTGTCATTATCGTAAAATCGGACATCTGAAAAAGAGTAATAACAATTTAATTAAATGGTAACAGCAATGAATTTATTTAAAAATTGAATCATGCAATTTCACGAGAAGTTACATTGAATAAAAGTTAATTGATCCCAACGAAATATTTACTCGTTTCAAGTATTTAAAATTATTTTACACTAACCAAATAATTTTTATTTTTTGATAAGAATTACATTTTTCAATCAAATATATACATTTTTCTACGTTGTGTGCTTTATTTCAAATTTAAAAGTACATTCTCGTGTATTATATCCCTAAGCTATGTTGAACAACATTTTAATTCCTAATTTTTAACCATAGTTTAAAAATGTATATAATAAAAATTGATTTTTACTTGATCGTGTAAATGACCTGCCTGCTATTGTGGAGTATCAACTTATTTAATGAGAAATAAGATATATACACCTAAAATAACTGTGGGATTTACATTTGATAAGATATTTTGTACCACGTAACGTTGTACAGAAATCTAAAACATCAGTCGTAAAATGCGAAAGATTCAGGAATTCATATGTGCTGAACGTTCCAATTTTATGAAATCTCTAAGCCGGCAGTAAATCTAGCATAATTTATAAAAAAAGATAGTAATGGCACTTTTTATGTTTGTAAAATAAATAAGATAATTTCATGAAGCAGGCGGAATTCACGTAAAGAACATATGTAATCTCAAAAAGTGACTTAGTCTCGCCTCTCAAAATTTATAATAATTCTTATTAAGGTATTTTATTAAACAAATAAAACTACGTTAATATGTAGTCATAATTAAATAACTTGTCATTGAATCAGAAAGATCGAAAAAATAGTTGAGCAATGTATCGATTAGTAACTTCTTATACTAAAATTAGGGTGCGTTGGTTGTGGATACCACTAAATAAAAAATAAGTAAATTGGATTAAAAACGAAGGTCTCTTACTAGGGTATTAGATGTAAAAAAAAATATTTTTGTAATGAATTATATAAGGGACGTTATTTCAGTACTTGTCTTTGCTTTATAAATGTTAAAGGAATAAAGACAATAGTATAATTAATTTTGTCTTTCGAAAGCTAATTTAGGTCCTAATTTTTTGAGCCACATCGTTTAGAATTACAGTCATATTTTTCGCCCTAATAATATTTTTCTTTACATTTTTGTTGACCTAATTTAATTCAGTATAAAATCTTAAACGTTGGCATATTTTCAGTATTCTGGTACACCCGAAAAATATCTTTTCTTTACTGTACATCACTATAGCACCTGCAAAACGACATCATTACATTATGCCATCAACGATGTTTATTAGTTACCATCTTATTTTAGTATGTTAAAGTTTCCCAATTGAAACAGTGAATTATAAACATCTAAACAAAAAGCTGAAATTGATTATAAAAGACCATGATTATGCAATGTTTCATTGTAAGAAGAACAAAAAATTGAAAAATCCCTAATATATTTTTTTTGTTGAAATTATATGTATGAACGTTTGTGAATCCATTACTAAACACTTTATCATTATTTAATACCCAGATTGTTTAAACATTCCGACTCATTGAATTAGTACACATTCACTAAAAACTTGTCACAACAATGCTAATTTAAGTTAGCAACGATGTTCTTGTTTTCATTATTTTATCCTGTTTAATACGTAAACTTGTGCAATATTGTGCACAATCATGGTACTTACCTACACGAATCGGTTATAAACAGCTAGAACAGCTTTGAATATAATTTACCACTTTCTTTTTGGAAATACTACATGAAATCCATGAATGAAATAACTCGGATTTGAATTTGCATATTATTGAGAAAGTCTTAGGGTTTCTACAAAAGTGTGATCTGAAAAGTGATAAAATTTAAAAATCAAATATTCTTGTATCACCGAAGTACTTTAACCACTAATTGTATTAGAAAGTGGCACCAGTCTTGTGGCCAATTTTTGACAATTTTGGGTAGCACATAAAATTAAAATATTTATATTTCTATTTTTTAAAATGTACTTCTGTATTATTTAGAACATCAATTATTTGGAGCGAAACGATTTTAAATTAATATTTTATCATTTCCCAACAAGCTTTATTAAGAGAAAAAAGCGAAAACATGGTTTCCACAAAGAAAATTTTCATCTTTTTTATAAATGGAAACGTGTACAGTGGAGTCCCGTTATATTTTAATTTACCCATTCGGTTCTTCGTCGTCCCCTCCGTCTCGCTATATTTACGAAAACAATGGGAGCATCGCTTCTCCCACTCCCCTCCCTCGCGTTATGTTCGTAACGTCACGTCGGGCTCTGCCTGAGGCCCCAGCCCACAAGGTGGGGAGAAAAGAGAACGGCGGGAGTAAATATAACAAGACGGAGCCGGGCAAATATGCTGGGACGCAAATATAGCGAGACGCAATTACACCGGAACTGTACTTCATTTAGTATTGGATAATGTGTATATGATTAGTTTTTTACACATCTTTTTTTTAGTCTTTCTAAGAAAAACATTGAATTTTTCGTATTTTAATAACATTTGAAAATATAAATTGAATTTTGGTTAGGTGAATTTTGTCACTCAAACACAAATGTATTCAGACAAAGATATCATTTAAAGAATTTTGAATATCCTTGATTTAAGTTTCTTTAAAATAAATTATCAATTTAATTTATTAACATTTGAAAAAGACTGATATATAAAATTCTCATATTTAAAACATAATTTCAAAATATTGATGGTATGTTAATTTGTATAAATTTTATGCATACTGAATTTTAAATATTTTCAAGTTATTACTTACTCTTTTATTAAATCGTTACTGCAAAGAAAGTAAGAAAGGCAGTTATACGAAGGTATAGCATTAAAAAAGTCCGGTTAATAAATATGTATTTCATATCATTTGTTGTTGAATCGACTGATATTTTTTGAGTCGCTGTTTCTGAATATATGATAAAATTTTCGAAAATCAAGATGTCAGACCCAAAATGGTGGGCACCATACTCCATAAAGAGTGGATTTTTACTTCAAGAAATTTAGAGAGTACAACAGCATTATGCAATATGTTATAGAAGACAACGCTGCAAAAAAATAATAAATAAAAGTAACATATTTTAAATGTCATTTTTTCATTTAATCCTTATTTTAGGTATATGTTTTGAATTGTGACAGGAGAAACAAAATTGCAAAATTAAATAGAAGGTAGCTTTTGAAATTGGTCATCAATAGGTCAAAAGAGCCAAAAAAATTACTCACAAAAACTTTTCCACCCCAAGTGGATTTGTAGATTGGATTTAACTGTACGAAAAATTATCGTTATTCGTAATTTTGCTATAAATATGTTGAAAATTTTCTTTTTAAAATGGTCTTTAATTTTATGGGTGTAGTCAACATTTTATAGTAAACAAAATATATTTTAAATTTCGCAAATATAAAATTATATTGTTATTAAATATTTTAGTATATTTTGAATTTAACTTTCGTTCCTTAATTTCGCAATCAATACAATTCATTATACGTTTATTAAAGTTGTTAATTAATCAAATTGCAAGATTTTAAATTGATCCATATAATAATAAATCAAGACAAGAAAAAATTATTGGCCTGCATTGCGGATCTATTAATATACTTTAATAACGTAGGGAAAATTAAAATAAATCGCAACCTCAACGACGAATAATATTTTCTCAGCTTCATTTTAATTAAAAAAAGATCATGAATAGTTTTGGATTGGGTTTTCTTAGTCTAAAAAAGAGTATTAGAGATATTTAAATCCTTTAAAGCATACTTTGAATATATGGATAAGTCATTAATACCTCATCCCGTAATAAGATGATTATGTACTCCAAAAGAGGGAACATTTTCTGGCATAGATCGAACATTACCTCCTCTAAATAGAAAACTGACTGAGAGTATTTAAACCTTTTGATTTTCGGAGTTAAATTCAATTACAAGAGTATTTGTGTGATGACCAAAAACATTGTTTATTTTTTAACACAGATTTGAATAACATTAAAAATCACAACTGGTTTATTGTCATTTACATTTTGAGAAAGTAGAAATAGATATCTTGTAAACTTTATTTCTACGAGAGAAATAATAAATACTAAAATGTATTTAAATGTTGCGCGTATGATGGCAAAGGTTAATTATTATGCGGTAGCCACTAAACTTCACTACAATTTTAATGAAATGTAATTGATTTTTATTAATAGTATTTATGTTAGTATTTATATAATTTTTTATTACTCATTGAGACAAATAACATAAACTCATAAGTTAAATTGACATATGCAGATAAATTATCTGTAATAACAGTTTTAACTCATTAATTAAATTTGAGAATTTTGTTTATGAATATTAAGTTTTTCATTCATTAACTTCAAAGAATTAAAAATAAGGTTGAATAACTTTTATATAGCCTTGGAAATTGGTGATAGGGGTCTCAATTAAAAAAAAAACATCATTTAATACCTATTTTTAGTTGCGCGACCATTATAAGAAGTTACATTAAATTTTAAAAAAATTAAAAGTGGGTCACTAGAATTAATGCTTCCAAACTGTTCAGGCAATCACTTTCCTTTGTAGAAACTACTATTTTGTAAATTTTACTATTCTAACTAACAAAAGACTTCGAGTATAGACCTATGAGCTAATTCATAAATTAAGTTAGTTTCTTATTTAGATTTTTGTTTATTCTACAATCTGTGACAGAAGTAGAAAAAATTACCAATACAGCAGAAAATATTTCAAGTCCAGATCAGAATACTAAAATTTATACTCCTTTTAGAATTACTCTGTACTAGTAGTTTTTGTTAGTTTAGGTTTAACTAATAAAATACCCAATGCATAATGATAATGACTCCAAAAAATATCGCAAATTTCACATTTAATTCCTCCTGGAACCGCAAACTTTCCACATGGTAAACCACATTGCACCTTCCACACTATCAGAAAAAACACTCGGTGTTTATTTACATGGCAGTTTCTAAACTACCTGCGTAAAAGGAGGTTCTTGAATAATTACCACCTCCATACAATATTTATAGATATGCATATCACACAAAACAGTCCATGCACTACGTTAAATATCGATAACATTCCTACATTCGACTTTCACGACAGCAACTTTTCTCTCAAGTCCATTGATAACCATATGTCACTAAACTAGTAATTCGGTAAAACATTATGATTTTGCAAATTAAAAAACCCAAAAACTACATGATTTTGGAATTTAAACAAAATTTATATGAAATTTTCTGTTTTCTTTTTAAATGACAAAACAGATGATTGGTCGTCAATGGATTGAGTGAAAGTGTAACCTGAGACCTTCACACTTACCTCCTGGATTATACGCGTAGTATTTAAAAATACTGGTTTGTCTGGTCAATGGGTAGTGTTCCTGATGTTGGGTTGCCATTGTGATATTCCGACGAGCTCGAGCCCTTCGAGCCTCAGCGACACGTTCACCAACGTGTGTCTAAAAGCTCTAATTAACAATTACCACCTTCAAGTCTTGATAGGCCGCCTCCCACCAAATGAGGATAAATTACTTCCGACGAATTCCACATTCGTACCAGATAAAAAAATATCAAAAAAAATTGTTCTAGTAACAAAAATACTTTTTTTCAACCAATTTATTTCAATTTTATTATACAATCAAATTTTTCTTCTCTCACAATAAGTATTAAATATAAATTTAATAAATCAGATTTTCCGAAGAAAGTCTACTACGATACGGTGATGGAGTTAAGGATGTTGGCACTTTTACGAACAATGAAATTTTGTAGAACCGAAAATAAAAAAGTAGTGCAACTAATATTGACGCAATCGCGTTGAATTTCATAACTTTCCTCAGGTGATTCGCAAATTGTGTTAAAATCAGCAACTAATCCTCGCTGTTGCGTAAACCATCTTCATGCTCTCTTATTTCGGAGGCAGTAAACTGCACTTGTATTGACATCAAATTATGTTGACTACAGTCACTTTTTTAACAAGATTTTTTAAAGTTATACCCGACACATTGGAAGAAGTGAAAATGTAACTTGAATTTCTGTAATTTGAGTATGGTTATGGCACTCTTTTTATGAAATATAACCGCCTGGTCGCGATAGAAATTGTATTGTCGTAAAAAAAACAATAAAAGTATCGTCTTTACTGTCCAAGAGCGATTAAACGACTAACTTGCAGAGCTGGACGACCGTCTTGGCAGTGTCGAGGTATTCTCGCGAGCACGTCACGGCCAAAACTAAAGTTAGGCAGTTTTTCGGCTAAATACGATTACTTTGCGCAGTCATGAATGATACAAATCTTCCATACGAAATTTCCATAATGGATGTTTCAGCCATTGTTGTCTAACAGTAAACTAAAAGAAATAAATAACATATATTATCAATATATTCTTAAAATATATTCAAGCGAATATCATTAAGGAAAAAATTAGTATTCATTGCTGATAACGTAACATTCGATTGAAATCTGATCATGATAAATTCTCAAGTAATTGCCGATAACTTTTAAGTATAACAGAAATTAAGATATTTCAATAAAACTTTACCAACAATAAATTATTATAATTACTTTATATTTATTTGTTTTCTTATTTCTAATTAGTTTTGGTGACATTTGGAGACTTATTGTGAGCTTTTAAAAACGCGTAGTCGCATACTCATATTAATTACTACATTTTACATTCCGCTTGATCTCGTTAGGCCTTTGAAAATAATTGTCACAAATTATGATTAGTCATAGTTTCTTAAAATATATAATAGCTTTTGCGCTGTTTCAATATACGCATTTTCATAATGACTCGAAGATTGCCCGGATGCACAGGTGTAATTTTCATGGATATTACATAAAGGCATACAAGAGTTTTGTAAATTCATATTTTTAAATCGTTTTGAATGTCATTAATACTTTTGCCGATCTTTAACGTCAACTACATTGGTGTCATTAACTTTGACAACTCGTTATAAAAGCACAGAAGATTTATAAAATAAATAATATATAAAATGTTAATTCTTATGAGATAATCATAACGTAACGACCTACTCGCTTGTAAAATTAAAAAAATGGGCAAATTTCAAGGATGCCAGTTATAAATAAAACCAATAAATTTAGACAAGATAGCGCCGGTTCTTTCTTAGAATTAAATAGTTACGTAATTTCGGTTTGAACTGATTTTACGACTTTTTGGTACTATTTCATGAAATACGCTACAATGCGACGAATTTATTTACATCAGTTTAATACTTTTTAATATGTACACCAATTGTCTAATGTCAACAGACACAATCATAATAATTCATTAATAGTTGGCTGTAGGACAAATTAAACAATAATGTTTGGATTATTGAATTAAGTATATCTAATCCATGTTTACAAAACTAGATTGTATATTAATGAAAATTGAACTATTTTTGAAAAATATTGAAAATCATTGCTATTTCAATGCTAAATTTACACTTATTCAAGAGAAAATATAAATTAGACGAGCAAATCACAATGTTCGTTATTTACTTTTTATTTTTCTAGACAAGTTTAAAAAAATGGGAATTTTTCTAGTGAAATTTTCATTATTTCTGATCCAGCAGACGAGTTTCTGTCACTAGAAAAATAAAAAGTATATATCACAAACATTATGATTTGCTCGTCTAAGAGATAATATAATTAAACTAGACATATAACTTTATTTCATTAACAGCAATAAATTTTACAAAATGGGTTGTACACAATTCATTGTAAACAAATCATGTTTCATTTTCGAGGTCATAAAGTTGAATGTTGGTCACAGTAATAGAGGTCATGTATATATTGAAAGGTCACGAGTTGGACCTAACACAACTTAAAAACGTCATTCAGCATCATTTTCAAGGTCAAAGTAAATATAATAACATGAATTTTGTTGTAAAATCGCTGCAATTTATTTACAGTTTATACGTTATTTACATTTGATATATGGATAATAATATTTAAATGGAAATAAAATTAAGGCATTTTAAAATTATTTAACGAATGTTTTATATATTTTATACTAATATTATATATAATTGTGATAGTTTGTCAGGTTACAATTAAATGAACTACAAATCAATTGTATTTACTACGAAAAAAATTGGCTAAATACCTGAATATTAACATTATAGAAATGTTGAGGGCTTACAATTTTATAAAAACTTCCTGCAAAACTTAAAACAGTAAGTAATATTGCGAATCCCGTGTTAAAAGACCTAGTCCTAAATTTAACTTTGTATGGTTTTTGCACCATTGTATAGTTTTGCACCAAACCTAAATTTAGGACGAGGTCCTTTTACATTTTCGCAATATTACTTACTGTTTTAAGTTTTGAAGGAAATTTTTAATAAAATTGTAAGCAACATTTCTATAACGTTAATATTCAGGTATCTAGCTACTTTTTTCTTTTAGTAAATACACTTTGTATGGTGCTCTATATGTTTTCTGAATCGTGTTCTATAGTATTTTTTCGGCCGGGATATTACAGAAAATACTAAAGAAATTATATCACATTTTATTTTTAAATAATTTGTTAGTGTAGGATATATTTTTACATGCCATATTAAACATTTAATACTGTTTTTTTTGTATGGACTAAGAAAAAAATGCAGTAAACTTTACTTATTGGAAACTAAGTTTTTAGTATAGTTCTTATGATTACGATTTTTCCATTGACTAAAATTGAGTAGCTCCTCATTTTTAGTTAAATTTACTATTTATTATTATTATATCATTGTATTATTAAATTTTTATCAGTATGAAATCTTGAGAATGTGTTCTTAAAAAATCTTAATTGTGCTTACATTGGTTTATTTTATCACTGCACATGCTGTGGTAAATTAATATCACAACATCATCAGGCCACAGTGTAAGAAATATCTGTTGAAAATTTTTAACCAATTCTATAAAATTAAAATCGTACGTATAAGTTTCAACAGCACTGTAAGATTAATAATATATTGTTTATTACAGTAAAATATTCTGAAATGAAAATAAAAATATACAACTTTTAAAGTATTTTTGTAATTTTATTGCATTTGTTGGAAGTTTAAACGGAAGTTTAATCTTATAGACTATCGAAACTTTAATTAAATAATATATTTATAAATATACAGTCTTGAAATAAAATAGATTAACTTTTTGTCAATAGTTTTTTATAGTATTTATGTATACAACGAGAAATATTTTTTGATTAATAAAAAGAAAAAATCATATTTAATCTAGCAAGTAAAAATTAAACATGATAATTAAAATAATATAATATAATAAAATGTGAGTGTACTTGTTAATAGTGGAAATTCATTATTTTATAAAATTGGCTTAATTTTCATTCTATAAAAGGTGTATTATCTATTGAAGAAACGATCAGTGTGTAACTCCCTGACATTTCGTGAATTATATTTATGATTTTATTGATAAGAAAGTTGAACAAAAGTTTCCAATACCACTTTCCTGCTTTTACAAATTTGACTGAAAGTTATAGTTCTACGCATACCAAGGAAGCTGACATTTTATATTCATATTGAAGAGCTATCGGTACTAAAAGAGTTTAATCTTTAAAGCTACTTGAACGCCAAGATTAGAAAACTTGACTTTTAATCATACGTTTTGATGAAATTTCTTCACTATTCCACTTGAAAGAATTTCCTGAAGTTTCTCAGTGTACTTTAAAACGAATTTCTCATTGGATGTTAACAAATAATGTTACACACATCAGAAGTATAGAATTAGACTAGACAAGCTTCATATCCTGAAAAACAAAAACAAAAAACAAAATTATATATTTCATACAATTTCTTTTAATCATTGGACAATGAAGAGATAATATGAAGTACTTCGGTTTTGAAAAAATTTAAGAATTACTATTTCATATAAAATTATAAAAGGGGTAGGTATTGTCGTAAATAAATAAATAAATATCAATCCATTTGCGAATTTATTGGAATTCAATGTATTATATTATTAAATACTTTCTAAACGCATTGTATTGTTACATATATTACACAGTTAAAAGATCAAATACTTAGGTAATTATAAAATTAATATATGATATGACTTTTCGTAAAAGATAAAGGAGATTTTGCATTAAATCATTCACTAAACATACTTTTGTTTACATTACAGGATCTCTACTACAAAATGTTTCCACATCAAAATTTTCGATTCTTTCTTAAAATTAGAAGGTATGAAAATATTGTGTTTTTTTTTTCATTGAATTCTTATGAAAATTACAGAATTATTTTGTAAGAATTGTACACATAAATACTTTTTTAATTCTTTCTATACATTTTTCATAATATTATTAAAATTCTATTATATATGTAAAAATAGTAAATAATATAATTGGTAGAAAAACAAGAAATACGTTGTTATTATTGTTAATATTATTGATAAATTTAAATAGTTTTCATCTAGCTGCTAATAATGACGTGTTACATAAAATTAAAATTGTCACTAGTCATTGTGAAGTAAATAAAATTCATTGCTTGATATGTATTTATTACTGAATTCAAAATGTACTAAAACTTACTCATAATGAGACTTTTTGCTTAAAAAAAACCTAATATTTGTCATAAATCTTGCTTGGTTTAGAAAGATATTTTCTTCATTTAAGTAAATATTTACATACTGTGGTTCAAACCAATATTTACTTAAACATGCAAAAGTGTTTATCATACATTTTGAGTGTATCATTAAGGATAATCCATTTAAAGAAAGGTATGTAAAGTTAATAAATTGTATATAGAAACATATATATGATAATATATCACCACATTTCAATTTATACATAGTTATCTATTAATTTGCATATTTCCTAAATGAATTAATTTTAAATGAATATTTAATTATTTATACAGAATATAACACTTTAAATTGCAATTTAATATTGGTATGAAATAAATAACTAAAAAGGTATACAACATGAAATAATAGTTTATCTATTAAATTGACATAAATAAATAAAGGTTTGATTTGTTAGAAAATGTATATGATGTTTCAACCCTAGGTTCAGGTAATTTTCAATACTATTGTTTCATTGAAATATTTATTTTGCAAAAATACAACGACGATAAATATATATATATATATATCATTGAAATTAAAAGTACAAAATAAATATACATTGTTTAAATAAATGTTAATGTATCTGTATTGATATAATTACATGCCATTGAATACTAATTGCAAATATAACTGAAATACATTCAGTATAAAATTTGAATAAATAAATCCATTTAGAAATTCTCCATAATTAATTCAACATGGAATAATAAAATTTTTAAAAGTTTTTGTAGGATGGTGGAAAAATAAAATGGCCATTACGGTTCCTTTGTAATTTCTATTAATTATAATAGAAGTCCCTGAAGAGGACTCATTAATGAATTGAAACGTTGGGCATGAATACAAATTGATAAGAAAAAATCCTTTTGCTAATAAAAAATGGAAATTACAATTGAACCGCAGTGGCCATTTTTTTATTCCACCATCCTACAAGAAATTTATGAATAATCGGTTCATCAATTATTTAACATCTGTTTTACAATTTTTAAAACTTTTTGGTAATTTTATACTATAAATCAACAGCATTATGTAATTAAAGCACACTAAATATATAAAACCAAAATTTGTCTTGCTGATAAATCTGGGGTCAACGATTCCAGATTTGTCTTTGTTATGACCTTGCATGTATGAAAGAAACACTCAAATAAACATATGAAATGAACAAGACCATATTGAATCAAAAGTTCTACAGACTAGTTGCTCTATTGAAGTTATTGCTTGGTACATACTACAGTTTATAAGTTGAGTGGCATTTTTGTGATTTAGTTGTGAAAGCATCCCTCAATTTACTGGAATTTGATTCTATAGAACAATTCCATTTATTATCCCAACCACATCTATTGTTCTTAATAATCTTTACATGTAATGTTTAGTAACAGTAACAATTTCTTTGATGGAAACACCATAAACAGTGTGTCAAGAAATAATAAGTCCCTACCGTGATATCTTGTATTTCAACAGTAATATTTTTTAAATTTCAGATGAGGGAAAATTTCAATAGAGTTTATTGTCGACCGCAGTGTTTAATGTTAAGTATTTTTGTGTATAAACGGTTACTATAGAAACAGATACATTTAAACATATTACTGTTTTAAACGTATATACCATAAATTAACAAATAACATTGACATTGAAATAAAAAGCTTTAGTATTTCGACCTTTTTCTAGGTCCTCTTCATAAAAAATTATTTTTCTTTTGTTAAAATATTTACCTTAGTATAGTCAAAATTGTGATTAGTATTAATTATATGCAACGTTAAGCCTGTATAGTGTTTTTCATCTCCATAAATGTTTCTTTTATGTTCGTTTAGTCCAGTTTTCAATTTTCTATCCGTTTCTCCAATATAAACTAATACTAAATTAATACTAATCACAATTTTTACTATAATAAGGTAAATATTTTAGGAATAGAAAATAATTAAACAAAAAGAAGAGAATTAGAGAATTATTGTATAAAAAACAACAAAAATATGGTAGATATTAGATTAAAAAAATCATATTTACCAGAAATCTAATTAACAGTCTACTTAACCCTGCGAAAAATTTTAAGTAAGATTCTCATGAGAATCTAATGAGAAATTGAAACAAGTGGTTTATAGTTGTTGTAAATATACATTATATACATCTATCAGTCATACAAGTATCGTACAGAATATATAAAGTTTTATTACACGAAAGAAAATAATTTAATAGGTAGTTTTATAAGCTTACAATCATGAAGGTTTTGAGTTGAAATTATATGGAAATTACATAAAAATCTCATCACAATCAGGTCAATTTTCATATAAATTGCAAATATTGTCGAATAGTGTTTCCGTAACATAGTGTGAGTACTATACGACATTTATATGAAATTTACAAGGTACTTGTTTCAAATTCTCATGTGATTCTCATGAGAATCCTCTAAAATTGTTCACAGGGAATGTACATTAACATCTAAATATTAGTATAGATTATGAAAATAGGGGGCTAATTCTTATCAAAAGTAAAATAGTTTCTAATAGTTTCATATACAGCTCATTTTCTACAGTTTGTTCTAAATGATTGCAACACACAAAATCATTGAGGTTGGTTGGGTGGGTGTTATGACAAATACTCTTAGTCAATAAAGACCACACTAAGACATATATCTTTTTTTTAATCTTACTTTTTTCTGAAGAGGATCTAGAAAAAGGTAGAAATATTAAAGCTTTTTTATTTATTTTATTTATTTAATATTTATTTACGGGCTTACACCCTTTACATAAAACAATATATACACTACCTGCCATAATAATCATATATAACAAACGTAACAAAATAAAGTTTAAATAAAACAAGATGAAAGGAAATAACTTAACTATAAATAACTTTAATATTGGAGCATATACTTAATATTATTAATAAATATCCCATGAGTCGCACTGTCTCTTGTTATTTGTGGCAAAGAGTTGAACTCCCTTACTATCCTATGATAAATTGAAAAGTAAAACTTTTTATTTTAATGTCAATGTTATTCGTTAATTAATGGTATATACGTTTAAAACAGTAAATGTATCTGTTTCTATACTGACCGTCTATACACAAAAATACTTAATATTATATTAGTATGTAAAATACCTTTCTTAGAAGAACGATCATCGTGAAATGTCACTCCCGTCGTCTATTATTTAAGATTTACATCTTAAAACTGACGGTTATATCTGACAATCTCCCATATACAAAATTTATGAGTTACATTTGTTTAATTTACTTGTCACACAGTTTATTTGATCAATTCGATTCTATAGAACAATTCCATTTGTTATTCTAACAAATCTGGATATTAAAGTGGTTTTACACCAGACTTTAGACCTTCCAATCGTAAAACCATTGTAAAACCGCTTTAATTCTTCGTTTTAAGAACACAAAACCTATCGTATTAATTTAATTTTATTCGGAAATCTGGATATTATTTCTATCAATCCTTACATCAAATGTTTAGTAAACGTAAACACTTCCTTTTCTCTGCGTCGTTACAGCTTATTTTATGGTTAAGCTGTCGACCAATTTCTCATGAGCGTAGGCATACAAAATACTCCGTCATACACTGTAAAAAAAGATTGTGTGAAATTACTACTCTGAGAGTAGGTAATCTGTATAACCTAGTCTGAGAGTAGTAAAATCCCCAGAAAGTTGTAAATATTACAGCAAAGATATAAATTTACAGCGATTGTCAACAGACTTGAAATTGCAGGTTAGAATTTACAATTAATGTAGTAAAATTACTGTGTTTATAGTAAAATCACACCATTATAGTGAAATTACAGTGCTGTAATAAAATTACAATATCGGTGAATTTTTCACATTTTTTAGGTTAAATACACATTTGGTGCGTGCAGTATATATGTATTAAATACTGAATTGTATTATATAATATAATATATGCATTGCAATGTTTTTTTTTTTGTGAATGTAAAAAATATTGCAATTTGTTTAAGAATTAATTAAATAGTTTTTAGGAATGTTTTAATATTTATCATACAATAGCATTTGTAATATAAAATTCAACCTGACAAACAACGATTCGTATATAGTTTTGCATTTAACGGCAATAAACAATACATGTAAATAGTCACTTTACAATAAATTTGGTTCATAAAACTTCACTCGCTTTAACAGTTTGTAGTTTACGAAGTAACGTGTAATTTTTGGAAACGACCCTAGAATTTTTGTAAAAAAAATATAAAGAAATTGCAAAAATGATAGTCATAGCCACTTCCGCAGTATATTATAAAGTAATGGCTTAAATCGAATCGCGACGAACGGTCGAAAGGCTGTATTCACATTGCCGAGGTTTAGCTGGGAAGCATCGGACTACCACAAGAGACACTCTCGATTCGGGTTTATATATCGCTCTAAAATTCAGTTCTGCTACTTGCGAAAATCTCCCTACTTTTGCGAATTAACTTTCAATCATTGAGGCGTCCATAACCAAAAAACTCTCATCAAAATTGTAGATTTTCGCGGGAGGAAATGTTCCTCGTTCGGTGTTTACCTGTGGAAATTCGGAATCAATTTTATTTTCGTTCGATAAATTCACCTGACGCCAGCCGAATGTCGTTATAAACCATCTAGCGGGAAATTCCGCGACATCCGAGATGACCGAGATTTCCGCGGTTTATTCAAACTGTGTCACTATCGATTGTTACTTGGCGCATTGCTCGGATTTTATATCAGCCAATTAATGGACTGATATCTTTTACAGGCCAGTGTATATTTGAAATTACACTATAATTTTATACGGTAGAATTAATTGATAAAAGTAATTTTATGATTCAAGACGTCATTTGTCGACAAAAATAATAATCAAATGAATCTAGAATATTATTATGTGCCGGAAGTTCTGAACGAAATTAATATTAGAACTGTCTTTAAATTATAATTTAATTGTAAAATATTACTTTACATATCAAATAATTAAATCTTATAGAAATATCTTTTTAATATACCTTTTTAATTTCAGTTACAAAAGTACACTTGAAAAATGAAGTATACGAAAAAATATTTCGTTTATTTGAACGTTCAGAACTTTAGGTACATATATTATTGAAAGAATAATTATATGCTCAAATATATTATAAATTAATTAATTAACTGTTTGAAAACGTAATAATAATTTAATTGTTGGTATTTACGGTCTTGTGGACAAAATAAAAATAAAAACAAACTACAGTAGGACCTCTCTTATTCTAATTGCCTTTCTTATTCTAATTGTCCAGCCTCCCTTATTTTAATTGTTCCCCCACAAGTTTTCTCCCACTATCACACGAAAAGTCAATAAAAAATATTGTCCAGGGATCACAAGCTCGCAAGCAAAGTAAGTGGGGTAAGGGGAAAATTAGAATAAGAGAGGTCGGCGCCATCTTGAAAAACTTTATTAATTAGAATAAGAGAGGTCCTACTGTAATAATGTAAACAGTGGGGCTCTGATGAGAGCCATCGAATATATGAACCGGATTTTGTAGTTTTGTCAGCTACAGAATCTTCGATTTAGTGAACTGCTTACATATCAAATTAGGGATTTAACTAATAATGGATTCTGTGACAAATTAAATAACCAATGTCTATTGTAAATACACCTTTTGTCCCAAGTTTTTGCGTGGAATAATTATATGCTATTTATATACGGTCATGATTATAAACATTTTAATATCTTGTTTAGTATAGATCGTTATTTGCTCTGTACAATTATTTGTAATGTTTGGTAATTCGTTTACATTATATTTTTTAAAAATGTAATAATACAAAGATGAAGAAACAATCTTCACAGATATCGTTATGGATATACGATTTACAAAGCCAAGATTAAATTCTAACTCCTGCAGAGTGTTAATCAACTTTTGATTCTTAGAATTACGTAAACTGATATTTAGTTCTGTATTTAACATCAGGTTTCAATTTTCATTTTGAATTAAGGTATATTTATCCAGCCATGAAACACTTAAGCTTTAGAACATTATATCATTAAATAACTTGTATGTAACAATTTATAGGAAATATGATCAGGAAAGTAAATATTCTTCCTATCATGACGAAACAATTATCTTGCAAAAATGACTGAATCATCTATATTAATAATAGGAGCAATTTTATTTAATTGTAAAAACTGCTCATAAAATTTTTGTGAACAATCATTAATTGTATTGAGGAAAAGTTTTTTTAGGATTTCTTAGAATCGTTTAAGCGTCGATTTAATATAAACAAGTTTCAACTTGACACATATTAATATTTATCAGAATATTTACTTGCATTCCTTTTAAGTTTATGAATTTAAAGTAAGAACAAACAGAATTTTTTAATTATTTGCATGGCCTTTGTTTAGATTAATATGAAATTAAATTTGTGTAAATGTTATGGGCTCTGCCTATCACTTGAAAAAAAAATTTCTTATTCTTCCTTCTTCATGAGTTAAAAGACACTTATCACTTTTTAAAATTAAGACTTTATTTAAGATTGAAAACATACAAAAAATTAAAATAAAACTGAGTTTTTAATTATTGACTCCTGAAGAGGGACCCGAGAGGTCCGAAACGTTGAGTCTTTTAAAGTTTATTTTAATTTTTTGTATATATTTTTTAAAGAGTTTTAAGTTTTATTTTTTTTGTATGTTTTCAATTTTAAATAAAGTCTTAATTTTAAAAATTGATAAGTGTCTTTAAATTCATGAAGAAGGAAGAAAGAAGAAATTTTTAATTTTTTTTTCAAGTGACAGGAAGAGCCCATAATATTTACATTTATTGAAGAAATCAAGCCTATCTTAAAACCCTATTTAAATTAAATTTGTATTGTTTAGATATTAAGTTGGAATTTAATCAAAGTTACATTAATAATATACAGTCATTTGTATCATTCAATGCCGCTTAATGTAATCGCAGTACAGAATAACAATGTTTTATTGTAAATCATATTGAATAACATTTAAACATAAATTTTAAATGTAAAGTAATCTTCTTGACCGCTTGAAATTAATAATAATGGGAGATCTTGGTATGACGGTCCAAATACAAAAAAGGGGAAATTAACAAAAAAAAATGTTTTATTATAAGTTTATTACGAGTAATGGACGACACGCAACTAATGCATTTAATATACGGATATATGACAATACAAATAAAGTTATAGAATAAAGTATTGAACAGAACATAAATACAAATGTTTATCATTTGATGAACAGTAAATATAATACAATTTAAAAGAACAACAAAAGTATGCAATAATGTAAACAAGTGAAAGATCTAAAATATGTAAGATTAGTAAGTAAAGATAAGAAAGTAAAACAAATAAATAAATACAATCACATGTAAGTTTAAGAAAGCGTTTATGAGCTTTCACTCCAATTTTTAAAATTACTGAATACATATTTCAAATACGAACCATCATTTATATTGATAAATAATAGACAAATTGTTCATACAGAATGATGCAATAAATATTTTTTTTAAAATAATAATTTTATTAAACAAAGTTACAAAAGTAAGAAAATAACACAAATATATAATATAATGGTGCGATTTCTACTATTTAACATAGAATCAAAACTTACGTATGCAATAAACTCAGATAGACGAAGGATAAGTTCTATATTTCAATTATTATTAAGTTTAACAAAGTACTGAATGAAAATAATAATTTATAACAAATTAGTGCACTAAGGTAGAAGACAACTTGCGATAAGTATAATTTTGACTTTAAGGAAGCATATCGTTGTATGCGTATAGGAAGTTCAAACTGTGCCGTCGAACCATCTTTAAAAACGTCCAAGTTAACTGAAAATTATTAACAAAAAGAGAAGCAATGCAACAGTGGTACTTTCTGGTATTTCCTCTTTTGGTGGATAGAAGAATGGGCTTCGAAAAGTGAAATTTTGAAATTAAACGAACGAAACTCACAGAAATGGAGGCGAAGTCCGCGAAGGTAACCTCGAGACTAAAAACCCTTTGTAAACGCGAACGCAAAGCGCAGCCGCGTTCGATAAAACGACCCTATACATGGCTTCTATAGGATTTTGAACATTTTTAATTTCAGTCAAACAAAATCGACTTCAAAAAACTTAGAGAGGACAAATCTATTACCCCAGGACTTCCCGGAATCTTTTTTTCGTTACCAAAAGTGTCAAAAGTCCCTTGGAATTTCTAAGTCCCCCTAGGGCCCAAATACACACACGCACCCATACAAAAAAAAGAAACAGAAAAAACAAAAATTATATGCAATTTTACGTACCTTTTTACGACTAATCGTCCAGTATTTAAAGCTTTTTCTCGAAATTAGTCAAGTTAATTTTGTCTATCTTCGAAATAACGCAAAATTCCGATGGCACTTTATTCGAAAACATGAAAACATTGCTGAAACTCCGTTTTTCGAATTCGTATGTATCTTGGAAGTTGATGCACTCGGAAGCGTCAGATACACGTGTTTCGTGGCGGCTTTCACAATTTGAAAATTTACTTTTCGCATTCATTGGTTTAAGATGTTAAGAATTTAGGATGAATTTGTAAAAACTACTGTGACGTGATGATTACGTAAACACGAAATTCGAGGATCGGCAAAACTTTTTTGTTGACGAAAACCTTATGGTAATTTCACGCATTCCGAAAAATACACACGCACGTGCGAACTGCACCTATGTACTAAAAATACGGTATTGACCTAATCCAATCAGATGCGTTTATTCTTCTTAGCTTAACATATGATTGGCCGAAAGCTGAGACGTCCACCAATTGGAATAGAGATATTCTTTTGGGTCTAGCTAAATTTATTCAGGGTTTTGTTCCGTCAGCTTGGCATGTGGTCAGCCGACAATAATCTTCCTGAATTTTTGAATAGATTACATATTAATACGAATTGTCACTGAAAATATGGAAAGCGTTTATAGAGATCAAACAGGCAATTTTTGAAATTATTGGTAAATATACTTTGTATCAATGTCTGCTGTAAAAGCTGCTCCTCCGGTTGAAGATGATGACCCTGTAGAGTCAATGCTAAAAAAGTCGGGATGTATTGACTTACATCATCAAGTGCAGGTAATTAATAAGTTGGTAAATAATAAGTTATACTTTTTTTAAATAATTTTGACATTATTAGACACTAAGTTTACATCTGCTTCGGTACAAGCTAACTATCCGTCATTATGTCATAAATACGATAAAATATAATTTTACATAGAAGAAAGTTTCTCGACGATCAATATTAATAAATAAATTTAATTTACTTTAACCCTTGCTTGCCACATCTCTATAGAATTATATGCTTGCCATGCTTCCAATGGACCCAGGTGACAAAAATCGTTCTAAAAAATAAAATACTGAATAATTTTACTCAAGTATTTTTTATAAACTTCTTAAGAACGTACTTTAAAAGGTAACATAGATCGTATATCCAAAAATTAAATTTAAATATGTTAAAAAAAATGTTAAATTGAAAAAGTGGAAAAAGACCGGTTTCATTTAAAAAAATCATAATTTTTTTAATTCGTGATATTAAGGGATAAAAATTTAGCTAAGTTTTCTACTGATGTACGACTAAAAGAACAAAATGGTAGTTAAGTGGATCTTTCGAAAAGTATATTTATTTTGAGGAATGAATTATGACAAAAAGAGAAAAAATGAACTATGGGTTTTTGTCAAAATACTTTATTGAATTGTAAACAAAATATTTACTCAAAATATTGTTTGATTATATAATGAATACAAATTATGCTTGAATTTAATATAAATTATTATTAACTAATTAATTTTCGTTTATAAGTTAGCGCAACCTTTACACATATATAATATCATTGTTCAAAACAATAAATTTTATTTAAAAATCGAAAAAAATTAGACTTTGTTAAACACACTTGATACACTTTATTCTTTCATTTGGAGTCAGTATAGACCACAGAAAATATTGACTGCAAAAAATAATTTTCAAACGTACTTACCACACACGGTGGGCTTGAACCACGAGTAAATGAAAAGTTCACTTAAATAGGATTTTCTTTTGTAGTTCAATAATGCAGACATTCCTAAGTATTTTGTACCAAAAATCAAAATAATCGTTAGAACACATTAAAAAAAAAAACGATTTTTTGTAGTCTACTGCAATTATTGTGACGTTGCAAGGCTCTCCTGGACTCAAATTTTATCTCTAATTATATAAATTTTGACTCTAATTATATAAAACAAATAATGGATGAAAATTGTAGGTCTTTTCAAGCTCTACAACTTTCTTAAGTGTGCAATTTTGCTGTTAACCTTCTAAACATGTAACGTAAATGAAACGTTACATGTTATCCCATTTATGGCGAAAACGTAACGTATCGTAACAACTTCTTGATGCCATTTACACCACGTTGCACAATATCTAAATACGCAAAGCTAATGCGTAACATTACCAGAATGTCACTTTATAACAGTTTTAAAAATGTTTTATGGAATCGTTTCTGCAACGTCACAAAATCACCTAGGAAATTTAAAACGTCGCATTCAGGTTACTAACATAACATTCAAGTAATGTTACGAATGCGATGTTTCGTACACATGATTTATTGCATATCTTCTATCGTTTCGACTGGTTCCATCTCAGACTTCGTCTTCAAGATTCGGAAGCGTTCGGATGCAGCATTTGTTTTCATATATATCAGCACGATTTACATGCAATATTTTTCTTTTTATAATTATTTTTTTTTCTGGTGCATAAAATTATTTGCTATTATTAATTTTGTTCTTTTTATTTTTTATACACGTGTAACTTGAATACATTGATAAATTCAACATTTTTTTTTGTAATATTACTGCAAAAATTAATTTAAAATATAGAGTAATTTGAGACTGAGACTGCAATGAAGTGAAATTTAACTATTATTATACTTCACATTTGAAATTGAAACGGGTTTTGTAATATTTAGAGAATATGCATTTTATATATACAGTGTATTTATTTTAAAAAACTCGTTCCCTTTTAATATATTTATGTACAAAATTTGTAAATTTCCGTCACTTGTCCAGAAAAATAACTCGCACCGTATTATTTTTAATGTAAATTGTATTAAATTTAATTCATAATTTAAAAATTGGTTCACTTATGTTAATTTTAATATCCGCGTAATTCATAACTTATTTCCAAGTAGTGCATTTGTAAAATATACGTGTGTCAATTAACTTTACATTTTTTTAAACAGTGTCTATTAATCAATTTCGTTTAAAAAAAAATATTATACGGATATCTTACAAATATTTATTTAAATTACAATATATTACTACAAAACAGTCAAATAATATTAAAATATTATTATTCCTGATATAGAAATGACAAAATTAATTAAACATATCTTGTGTAAACTAAACCCGTATTTATCAAGACGCCTTTTATAAATACGTATGCGAGTGTAGCGTAGTGGTTAAGACGTCAGCATTGTAACCGGTAGACCCGGGTTCGATCCTTGGTCGGGATGGATTTTTCTTAGATTCTTAGATTTATTTGCGAGCAAAATTATAAAACTACATTCTTTCATAACAAATCTAACGATACATAAATAATAATAAAATTCCAATTGAATAAAATAATTCGTCGAATTTCTTATAATTTTTATTTATGACCGTTTAATGTAACGTTTTTACAACGTGGGATGTATAGTTTTCAAACTTTGCAGGTACGTTACGAATGAAACGTTATTTAAAAACCGTAAATGTCGCGGGACATTTCTGGTTCCAAGGACGTCACAAAAATGTTTTTGCAATGAAACAAGTTTGGTTGCATGGCTATAATGCGACGTTTCAAAGATGTTGCTGTAACGGAATATTGTTTAGCGGGAAGGAAAAAAAGTTAGGAGAGAGAAACCGCAAAAGTAGATATTTTTTCCTTTTTTCTGCAGTTCTAACATGAGAATTTATTCTATTATCAAATTTTGGAGTTCATGGGTTGCTATGCAACATAAAGGCGTTAATAGTAACAAAGTTGTCGAGAATTTTGCGAAAAACATCACACACAGAAAAAGAAAGGTCACTCCACACCCACTGTCAAGCAGATCGCAACGTAAATCGCGAGTGACGACGTAACATGGCAATTAAAGTTCGAAATCCACAAAATTTTTTTTTCTACAAATCAGTATACTTTTCTTATGTCATTAAGAATATTTCTGCTTAATTTCTAGAGTATGTGGTTATTTATATTATTTTTATATTATTTTTGAAAGTCGTTAAAAGTGAAAAAATCAGTACTTTTTTCATTTTAAGGCTTCTGTATCGATGATCGTATTAGATACACCAAAAATGCACTCAACCTTTTTTGTAGAGCACAAAATTTCCTACAAAAAAGTCAGTGAGAGCCATAGTCTAATGTTAATAGGTACATCACGAATAAGGTAACTATCTCTGTTCTAAAATTTCAATGATGTTTTCAATAACTTCCGACGTTTTTCATGATGTACCTATTAACATTAGACAATGGCTCTAAGTGACTTTTTTGTAGGAAATTTAGTGCTCTACAAAAAAGGTTCAGTGCATTTTTGTCGTATCTAACACAGTAATCGATATGGAAGTCTTAAAATGAAAAAAGTACTGATTTTTTCGCTATTAACGACTTTAGAAAATCATTTAAAAATAACCTAAATACCCATATCGTCTAGAAATTATGCAAAAATATTCTTAATGCCATAAGAAAAGTATACCTATTTATAGAAAACAAAAATTTTTAGGATTTCGAATTGTAATTGATATTTTACGTCTTTACTCACAATTTACGTCGCGATCTGCTTGACAGTGGGTAGCTGTTTTAGCCAGACAATTTTATCCGTGCATAGGACTACACTCTCAAAAGTAAATGTAAAATTACATTTTCAAGTTTTTACAATTTTGTTGACGTTTCCTACAACTATTGTTGTAAAATTACATGTTTCTTGTAAATAGCAAACGAAAACCGAAGGAAATTTACCATAAACGTGTATACTTTATAGTGAAAATGTAAATTTACAGTGCAGAAGGTGGAAATAAAAATACCAGTGGTAATCACAGTAATTTTACATCGATTATGTAATTAAAAAAAATTTAATTTTACATCGCCTTTGTAGTTTTCAATCTTTTTCATGTAAAATTATAAGCGCAATGTTAACTGGCTTTAATTGTTGACCACTGTGACACTGCTGATCATAAGAAATTATTCTTTCCGATTTACAGTATATGTGTAAAATTACATAGATAATATAGAAATTTTAATATGTTACTGTAAATTTAGAACAATATTCATTGGTATTGTGATTTCCACCTTTTCACTGTAAACTTACATCAACATTTTTCATAGTGTAGGTATATTCAGCGAACAAGCCTTTGAATCAGTTCATTTTGAATTTAAAACTATTTGTTGTAAACATAAAGTTAGTATAACGCATTCGGAATACAAACTTCACTTATTATAAGCTGTTTGTGAGATTAACGGTTTTCATAATTAAATGTGATTAATGACAAATTTGTAAAAATTTAATTAAATATTCTAATTAATTGTGACATTGAAGTATTATTTCTATGATGTTGCAACAAGTTAGAACCGATAAAAGAAGAAAAAAATGCCTGTTTTTGCGCTTTCTCTTCCTCACACATTTTTTCTCAAAAGTTAGCGAAATTGTAGAGCTTGAAAAGACCTACAATTTTCATTCATTCTTTGTTTTGTTTCGACATAATTTCAGTCCAGGAGAGCCTTGCAAAGTCGCAATAACTATGGTAGACTACAAAAAATCGATTTTTTTAAAAAGGGCTCTAATGATTATTTTGATTTTTAGTGCGAAATACTCAGGAATGTCTACAGTATTGAACTAAAAAAGAAAATCGTCTCAGTGTCATGCTTAACAGCCTGAAAGGTAGTTTAACTCTTCAACTATTGGCAAATGTTGGTACGGACCTGCTTCCTTTGCATTTAGTACTTAAAATTTGACATCAAAAAGAATTTGGGTCCAAAGAACCCATGTGTGCAAGCAAGGGTTAATATTATGTGAATTATACTAATCAAATGTACAATACAGCCTTTATTACCCAGCAATCGGAAATGCATTGAAATGTATTGGAAATTTTGAATGTATTACAATACATTTGAATGCGCTATTTGATCTTAAAAGTATTTGAAAAGGATTGAAATGTATTAAAAATTGTAATGCATGGCAATATATTTAAATCCAAAAATAATTCGAGTTCATACATTTAATGAAAACAAAAAATTTGTATCGACCAAGAATCGAACCCTGGTCCCCCGCACAACAACTTCGAGCCGTAATCACTTGAGCACCTCCTTGCTGTAAAAGATGATGCGAAACTAACAAATAGTTGAAACTTGAAGCATTTATGAATTGTGTACATAAAAATAATCTGCTAAATTTATTAGCATATTTTACATTTTTGTAATAATTTGCTTATCTACTTTTGGAAAGAACGAATGCATGTAGATAGTAGATATTTTTGTTGGTAAAATAAATATTGTAATTTTTTTTTCTAAATTACGCAATATCTTGAGAACAGTCGAGATACGTGAAATTTGACGAAATTGACATAAATCAGGGGTACCTTGGTGTGATGATTCGAAGCCACTGTACATGATTTGACAATTTTCGAAATTTGCGATTTCTAAAATTATGAAATTTTTTAATTGTGTATGTCAGCCGAATCATCGCACATCATGGCAAAATTTCATCAGATTTCACGTATCTCATACCGTTTACGAGATATTGCATAAATTTGAAAATAAGTATCAGTTGTCCAATAAGTGTACAAATACATTTCATTTAAGTGTACAACACTTTTTGGACTCTTATGTATTGAACGCTTAAATAAAGTCTACCATTTCCGACAGAGCACTGCTAAATGTAATTGGAAATTGGTTTAAAATAAACATTTCACATTCCAAATTTTGAATGAAAAGTCATTTGTGGCTTTTATTTTCGAAAATAACTTTTTTGTAATTGAAATAATAATTACAAAATGAACATAATTTTAATATTTTTTCACTTCAAAGCGGAAGTTATTTTTTTTTATAGATTCATTTGTATTAAAATGAAGAATCATTAAAAATTTGTATTCAAATGAATTAACCACAATTTAATTTTTGTACTGATTTATTTTAAATTCATTTGGATTAAAGCAGGCATTATTTTGCTCAGTCATGTATTGAAATGGATTCATTAATTCCGGTAATTTACTGTTATTATTTATGGATTCGATTGTATTAAAAAATTATTATTTCAATCTTCATTTGTATTCAGATGGATTCATGACTTTTGCCTTTTTTGAGTATTTTTAGTAGTTTCGGCAAAGATATTATTTATGTATTCATTTTGATTCATATTTTTGTATTAAAATAATAGTGAAGTATTTTTGGATTCGAAAATTTCAAATAGCGTATTCAAAAGCGATAAATTAATCCAAGTCAATATATTTCAATACAATTTCGATTGCTGAGTAGATAACCTATTGTTATAGTTTATCGATAACACAATCTCCACTGCACTACAAATTAATATATTTTTACTCAGTATCAAATTGGAAATAAATCGATTTGTGCTGCATTTATTATAATAATTCTCATGTAAAAACTGCCTGTGATCGTTGTAAATTTACAAAGCAATTTCGTAATTAAACATTGCATAAGAAACTTTATTATAGTACTTGAGATCTCATTCTGTTCATACTTCTTCTTATTACGATCTTTAACCATAATTTGTTTACTTTGTTTAAATTCCATTTTGTAACTAAGTACCGAAATAAAATACAATTATTAGATTTCCTGTTTTTCGTACGTTAAAAATATATCTTATAAAGAGTAAAAATTAAAGTACAAATTACAGTGTGTCTGTAATTTCTGACGATACAGTAATTAAGATTCTATTATAAACAAAAATGTTTTGTTATTTTATATAATTATATTTTAATGTTAACGTTTTGAAAATTCCGACATTAAACTTTGAAACATCAACTTATATGATGTGAGTTATTGAATTTCATTAATACGAGAAGATCGATGAATGTTATTAACTGAAAAAGTACAAATTCATACAATTATGGACGTACCAAAACGTCATTCAGAAATTTGATCTATTTTTCTATAAATTAAACTAAAAATATAAACAATAAAAAATTGACAAAATTGTAGGACTGTATGTTTGAAAAGAAGGATTGGAGGCAGTGTCAGCAAATATTGCACAAGTTTAAGTCTTGCATGGGCGAATACGAAGAAAGACGAAAGATCCAACGAGAATCAACATAATGTCATCGCTTTTGAACATGGTACGTTCCGCCTTTGTAAGACTGGTAGATAATCATCCTTGTAAAATGGTCCTTATTGTAAGATCGGATCTTCCGATGGGAAGGGGAAAAACCGCAGCGCAATGCGCCCACGCAGCCTTGGAGTGTGCTCGAAAGGCGTCCAAAAAAAATGACAACATGTACAACAAATGGTTACTGACTGGTCAGGCCAAAATAGTTTTGAAAGTTTGTAGCGAAGAAGAATTACTCGAGCTTGCGCGTGAATCTAAAAGTGCAAAGCTTATTACGTCGTTGATTCGAGATGCTGGGAGGACGCAGCTGGAACCAGGTACATATTCAGTGCTGGGCATTGGTCCTGCCTCGATAGAAAGTGTAGATAAAATAACGTCACATTTAAAGTTATTGTAATAGTTATAGGTTATGAAATAAAACACTTTTGTAAGCCTAAACCATGTTTTCAATTAACAAAATAATCGATTTGACAATTTAGGAAATGTCCCAGGGTGCTGTGGAGGTATTAAAAAATATATTACGATTGCAAATAGTTATAAAAATGTTCCTGTGAAATTAACACAGAAATTACAATATATAAAGTGTATACAATTTACTATAATATATGAAACATTTAACAAAATTCTTATTGCGACTTGTGACGAATCAGGGACTTCTTTCGTTACTAATTTCAATTTTGATTACAGATCTTCGCAGTCTATGAATTTTTTACTTTGAATATTCCATTCCAATCATATCTGCTTTAAATAAATACCCAAATTATACCATTTCATATTTTATTACCTGTTTTAAAAAATAATGCACATTGAAAATATGTAAAATTTAAATATAGTAATTTTATGGTTTTTAAGCGGAAATGTTGGCTCGGAATACAATTCATACAAATTATTAGTAATTAAAAACACACACACTCACTCAAGGGCTCATGCGCACAGCTTATCTAAAATTATTACAGACCCGAGAATACAGCTATGCTTCTACGAGCTCTACATTACGTTGAAAATTATAAAATCAATCAGCTTTGCAAATGACAAAATTTTATTCTTCTAATTATGCATTTGTTTGTTTCGAGTCAGTTATATGGTAAATGTTACGCTACTACCTATAAAACTTAAATTTGATCACTAATGTAACCGACAGTAGAATATTGATTAATTACGGACGTTCATTTTATTTAAGACTTTCATTCCGCATCTGAAGCGATAAAAACGTTTCTAAATTTCTATTTCTTTTTTGGCATCTTAGGTTTTATCACAAAACGCTCTAAAATTTAAAATAGATTTCTCTAAATTTTAAAACAACAAATACTGAAAACAAATTGTTATTCTCAACAAAAATAGTATAAAAATGTTGATAAATTTTTTGCATACTCTTAGTTTTAATTTCCGAGTATTCAGAAATAAAATAACAATTCAAAATAAACTATAGTTTTCGATGTTGATTTAAGATTTTCCTTCCAAAAAATTCTATTAACTCTAATTAAAAACGGTAATTAATAAATAAAATTGCTACGTTCCATTTACGTACTAACTGGGGCTGATAAACACAATAAGATAAAATGTTTTACTTATTTTACAGATCGTATTTCAAACTAAACGTAAACTACTGTTAACGATTAGTGAAAAGTAAAAACCATTGCAAACGTAGTTACTCGTATTTTCTTAAGAGATAGTCGGGTTATTCAACTGGAATTTAAGTTGCATATGAATTTTAGAATTCCTCCGACTATGCCTTCTCTTAGTGTATTTACACCTGGTGAAGTTCTTAATTGTATATTTACATAAACACGTTATAATATGAATTATAACCTTAATTAACGATGTAAACAATTAAAATATTTCTTAGTAAATATTCATAATCTATGCTAGTTTGTGACAAATAAGATCTATCTAATAAAAGTCATACATCTAGAAAAGAATTTCAAAAATACTTGTTTACTATAGAAATTATAAAAAATAATTATGTTTCATTTATGAAAAATCACTAACACAATGATTGGATTTGTGTTGCTCTTCCTAATACTTCATCTAACAAATACGTAGGGAAAAAAAATCTACTGATGGCTGTTAAATTGACATCGATAAAAAAATCATTGTTGGTTCGTATACAATGAAACCTCTTTTCGATACCAAAGAGAGATTCCATTAGTCGAATCGGATGAAAAATGGCTGACATATTTCGAATAATGGAAAGTGTCAGAACTCCGATGATTGTCGAAGCGGAGCCAGTGGTAGCTTACGCAGGGACCATCATGGGCAGTGCTTATTAAAAAATCCCTGAAAATGTCATCTACGTCTGAAGGCGCGTTTGAATAATAACAATAATAATCTCATCCCCATTCGTTGTGGAAGCCAAAGTACCGATAACAGCATCGAAGACACCGTACGCTGTCGAGTTGCGCAGTAGAAACCGATATCAAAGTGGGTACAAAGTAGCAGTCTCGATCAGCACTGAGTATTTCTCTTTTTCCCTAAAAGTTTCACCGTTTGGCAAATATACATCACATAGTTGCGTCTTTCGCATCACATGTAGAGAGTCGGAACATTCGCTCTCGCATCATCCATATATTAGGCTATCACCTTACTTAGCTCCGGTGGTTCTACGTAATTATTCAATACGTGTGGCGCTTCGTTGAATTCATCGAGTTCGTCGCCATTGTCCGCTCTCTGAGCGAGCAGAAAGTATTGTTCGCTTCGCGTAGGCCACAACAAGTGCGCCATTACGCAGTACGCGAAACAGTCTGCCGAATACGTAATCCCTGAAAATTTACAATTATACCACAGATCAATTAACATTTTAAGTCCCAAATGTGCACAATTTGCACATGGATTTCAGCATCGTTTTATGTATAAAATAGAAATTAAAAGAAAATGGAAACATCTATATCCGACTAGTTTTGAGGTCGCTCTTTCGATTGGCGTTACTGAAATTTTCGAAAAATGACGTTTAACACAGTTTTTTTACAAAAATACTGAAAAACATTTAATAGAACTATTTTTGAACAAACATTATTACTTATTTCTGCACTGAAAACATGTTCAACCAAATGTATATTCCAATTAATAAACTATTAACTTTTAACTTTTTGTAATACATGTTTAATAAAGAATAATTGTTTAGTTGATTTAGTCATTTTATTTTATCAGAACTGCATTAAGCTGTTCTTAATTTAGACTACAAACAAGTGAGCCCAAGGATCAACTACCTTAAAAAATTACAATAAACCTATACAAGAAACTATTTTATTAATGATTTTTGTAGTTAGTCAGCAATTAGTTACTAACTCATTAATTGTTAATTAGCTATTTATAAGCACTTATGTAGTACTTAGTAAATTCATTTAGTAGTTGGTAGTTCGCACAGTATTTAGTAAATCATTAGTAATTTATTACTAGTTTAGCAACAGTTAGTAGTTAGATAGTATTCCATATTTAGATGGTAGTTAATTAATAGTTATTTAGACCTTGGTATTTAAGTTACTACTTAGTAGTCAGTCAGCATTTATTAATTAATAGTTAATTAGGAGTTCATTAGTAATTTGCGAGCAGTTAGTTTGTGATTCTTTCTAGTAACGCGATTTTTTAGCTACAATTTTTTGTTTAAATGCATTTTTAACTATGATACCGGTTTCAGATCACCTTCTAATCTGTCAGAAACGTGTTCCCGATTGTTTCACTTCAAAATTATACATTCACATATTTTTCGTTTCAAAATGGCGTCTGAATGTTGAAAATTTTTGAAAGTGAAGAAAATTCTATTATTTCGGACCTGTTAGAATTTCTTTGTAGTAAAATCATACAAATAAGTTATTACGAGTTTTGTATCACCTATTTTGATTTACGGAAACAGTAATATCCCATAAAATCCAATTTCAAGATGGCGACTGTCATGTGCTCAGTAGAAATACGTGTATTTTGGTGTGAAATTTGCTAATTACCATCTCATAGGTTTCAGTCATCGCTAAACACAAATCTTGAGTCAGTTTACCGAAATTCAAAATGCCGGATCCAATATGGCGGACCCGTTATGTCAAATTTCACATTTCTGGAATAGGAAAAATACTATCATATTCCACTCAGATTTTCAAGTCAACATTATTCTTAAGATTTTTTTGATTACATAAATGGTTTTTGTGACAGTCGCCATCTTGAAATTGGATTTTATGGGATATTACGGCTTCCGTAAATCAAAATAGGTCATACGAAACTCGTAATAACTTATTTCTACGATTTTACTACAAAGAAAACGTAGCAATCCGAAATAATAGCATTTTCTTCACTTTCAAAAATTTTCCACGTTCAGACGCCATTTTGAAACGAAAAACAAAATATGTGAATGTATAATTTTGAAGTAAAACAATCGGGAACACGTTTCTGACAGATTAGAAGGTGATCTGAAACCGGTATCATAGTTAAAAATGCATTTAAACAAAAAATTGTAGCTAAAAAATCGCGTTACTAGAAAGAATCACAAACTAACTGCTCGCAAATTACTAATGAACTCCTAATTAACTATTAATTAATAAATGCTGACTGACTACTAAGTAGTAACTTAAGGAGGTAGTCGCGTGAAACGATTTTTTTACGAAGTCTTTCATTTTTTCACCAAACGTTAATGACGTTGATATCAATACGTGGTTAAAATTTCAGAAAGCCTGTCCGTACGATAATGGAGATAATCGTCCTCAAAGTTTCACTTTTTAACGCGTGTTCCCCATACTAAGCCTTTGCCGACATGACATATTAATTATTTACAGAAAAACGGTATTTACCGTTTTTATAAAAAACTAATATGTTGTGTAAAATATATTAAAGAACATTGTAAAAAAAATTGAAGAACCCTAGCGGTACAGTTTTGTAATAATATTAATAAATAGACAGCGAAATTATGTCGTGAACGTAAAATGCGAGGTTGCCGTTTCGAAATTTTGCTGATGTTGGCGTACACTGACACGATTCCTTGAGAAATTAGTGTGTAACAGGCGTCCATCAAGTACACTCTCCCCCAAAACGTTCATTACGCGCACTGAAGAAACAAAGTGGCGTCTGTGGATTTATGTGGGGTAGACTTTTGACGGGTACTGTCGCACGACTACCTCCTTAAATACCAAGGTCTAAATAACTATTAATAAATTCCGAATTAACTACCATCTAAATATTGAATACTATCTAACTACTAACTGTTGCTAAACTAGTAATAAATTACTAATGATTTACTAAATACTGTGCGAACTACCAACTACTAAATGAATTTACTAAGTACTACATAAGTGCTTATAAATTGCTAATTAACAATTAATGAGTTAGTAACTGTTAACTAATTGCTGATCTGAAACTGGTATCATAGTTACAAATGCATTTAAACAAAAAATTGTAGCTAAAAAATCGCGTTTTTTTCAATATTTTTGTAAAAAAACTGTGTTAAACGTCATTTTTCGAAAATTTTAGTAGCGCTAATCGAAAGAGCGACTTCAAAACTAGTCGGATATAGATGTTTCCATTTTTTTTTAATTTTTATTTTATACATATTATATTTTATTATAATTATTCATAAATTAATGCATAAAGCATCTCGATTATTTCTCGACCGCTTTTGATATAAAATTAATGTGAAAAATTTCTTGGTGTGACGGTCAATTGACAAAAAACAAAAGTACTAATCGTCTAAATTCGGTTTTCGATGGAAAAAACTTGTGACGAAAATAAAATGTACTTATTCAGGGTTTTTGTATAATTGAATAAGTACATTTTATTTTCGTCACAAGTGTTTTCCATCGAAAACCGAATTTAGATGATTAGTATTTTTGTTGTTTTGTTTTTTGTCAATTGACCGTCACACCAAGAAATTTTTCATATTAATTTTATACCACAGATCTAAGGGATTTTGTAATACAGTAGGTCCCCTCTTATTTTAAGATTTCGAGTCAAGGAATATGACTTCACCCCCTCTTATTTTAATGCTACTTCTCTTCCTCATCACCAGCAGTGTGAGAGGACATGAAAAAAAGTTAAAATAGAAGGGAACGAATCCTTAAGATAGAGGAGGAACTTAAAATAAGAGGGGTATTACTGTACGTAAATAGAATTAGAAAACTTACCCAGTAAAAGTTTGAACCTCCACAACGCACTGACTTGCAATGCGATAAGTGCAATTATCGGGAGATATATGAACCATACTAGAGACGATGCTCCAAAATGAAGCAAGAAATTTAGTTTCTGAGTATTGTGTTCATACGTCATAGTGTTACGTAATTCGCATAGGAACCATATCATTATAATACTTCGGAACAGCAGGATGAACCAGCCTGGCCAAGTTTGGTATTCGTCAATGTCTTCAATGATGTCGACTTCAGTCTAAAAAATAATCGGTTTATAAAATTTGGCAAAGAAAAAGTGAAAATTGATGTAGAACTATATTTACCATGTTCCACACATATAATAAAACATGGACGATGCCATAGAAAAGCCAAATGGTTAGAACCAGCGGTTTGTAGGTTAATTCCATTCGAGTAACGGCCCATCCTTTTGCCAGCAACAGCAATAAAAGCATGAAGGACGTCTGTAAAATAGATGTAATATTTTAAAGGAATGTGCAGATTAAATTGTTATCAGTGTCAATAAACTTCGATAAATAATGAAGTGGATAAAAATGTAAGAGATAACAACGTCAACTTACTCTGGACAGAATATCTAAAATATCTCCTGCTACTTCGAGTTGTTCGTATCCAACTCCGTCGAGGGCAAATTTCATGACATGAATCAGTATTAAGCATAAGGCGAAGAATTCGAGTAACAAACTTGCTGTAAAAAGTCTAGTCACTGGATGTCTCTGCAGTCGTACTGCGTACAACTGTAATGGCACAAGAATCATGTAACATATGAAGAACAAGATGTAGAGTTCTATAGTATTTTGTCTGTCGTAAGAAAATTGATAGGTTAGTGTATTTAAGGCGCTGTCGTTGGGATTGCCGTTCACCAACCAGATGTCGTATTGTATTAAATCAGTTTTATCGTAATGTTCCCACTGGCAGGTTGTTTCGTTTCTGTAACAGGATACTAAACTCATGTACCAGAAACGTGGTTGCCAAAAGTCTTGAATGACAAATGTAAATTGATGACCTTTGATGACATTCCATTTGTAGTCTTCGTCATTGCACAACTGACCTTTTGGACACGGCACTCTTCTACAAAATGTTAAAATATTATTTTGTTTACAACTTAATTCTTTTAATATATTGTTAAAAATTAGTACATTAAAGATTTTGGTACCTCAAATAATCCTGTCCATCTTCGTTACACTTTGAGTTGTAGGAACTGTCATTCAAAGTTTTAAACATCAACGAACACGCAGCACTCTTGTCCCTGACAGTTCTATTTCCATAAAACTCCAAAAAGTGTCCTCGGTCGAGAACGGCCAGCGTTACGACGTCGGTCAAGTTTGATTTAGAAGTTACATTACCATAGATATAACCGTACGATTCTTTCTGTCGATGCTGATCGGTTTTTTGGAAACCGAATTTCATGAGAAAGCGAAAGAATTCCTTTGTGTTGAATGTGCCTTTAATGTGAGTCGATTCGGTTCTATCGAAGTGGACGAGCAAGAGGAGTAAGACCGCTGAGCCCAGCCACACGAGTGGCAAGCCTTTCCTCGGCAGCATGTTTCGGTTGTCAAGAAATGCACTTTTCTTTATTTCTATACATTTCCAGATACTGCACAGCTGTTTGATAAGACTTCAGCTCGTTGACAGCTTGTTGTGTTTAGGTTGTTTATGGATCCGATTCGGTTTGGCCATCATCGCAGATCCGGATTCTGCAAGCCAATGCAGATTTTTGAGACGTTCATTGCCAATTGGAATGTTGTTCTGCTACTTTTATTCTCTTACCGTGTACGGATGCTTTCTTATTGATTTTCTCCACCCAACGAGTCGGTGTGTCGAGGATACAGAGGATTTCGACGATTACGTTGGCGAATTGTCGATGTGCGATTTTCCCAGGGTAACATTCCTCCTTTGTTTTTTCGAGCGAAAGGCGGACAGATCCACCCGCACTCGTCTTGTTAGACTTTTGTACCAGCGAAAATGTCGAGCGGACTTTTCACTTGTGTGATTGTGTTCGGTCGTTTTGTTTGTATAAGGTGCGCTAAATACACATGTTCCTGTCTACCTGTAGTGCCACGTGCCGTAAAGAATTGTATACGTTTCTGATTGGACCAGACCACAGGCTACCGGACGCCATCTTCAATGTTTCGGCCAATCACCGATCAGTATTCCGTTAGATCTGTCTGAAAACGTTCAAAAACATTTTAGACAATTATGAAGAAACTCTAGGAAAATGTAAATGAAATATTCAAATGAAAAAACATCTTCATTATAAAGGCTATAGCAGAATAAGAATAGTGAAAGTGCCCCCTCCTAAATGTCCTACAGTAGTCCTTCCCTTATTCTAATTTGTCCAGTCAGGCAAGATGGCGGCCTTCTTCCCTTATTCTAATTTTCCCCTCTCCCCCACTACTTAGATTTGTAGTCTCACTTTTGTCTCTTTTTCTTTTGTTGCGCATGCGCCGTTATTTGTACAGTAGAACCCCTCTACATTGAACAAGGCGTGCCAGCGTTTCCCCGACAACCCCGTTACATTGAACATCCCTTCCCGTTCGCTTGTCCTCAGTATTCCGCCATCTTGCCACATGATTGCGCATGCGCGAGTGCAATTGCCAGCTGAAAATAACATTACAGTGGGAGTAAGGGGAGGAAGAAAATTTTCAATCTGACGGGGTGAAATCGTTCAATGTAGCGGGGTGTTCAATGTAGCGGGTGTTCAATGTAGAGGGGTTCTACTCTATTTAGAAAATCCACACGTCAACACACGTCAGTGGGGAGAACGCGTGAGGGGAAATATTAGAATAGGAGAAGAGAAAAAATTAGAATAAGGGAAGGCATTAGAATAAGGGAAATTAGAATAAGGGAAGGAATACAGTAGGCCGTCGCTTATTTGGCCTCGTCGGGACTGGACAAGTTCCTTCTCCGTCGCTTATTTGGCCTCTCAGGGGAAGTAAAACGCTCTCCCACTTTAGTCCGTCTGACGTTACACCGCGCCTGCGCTTCCAAATCTTACATACTTGACAATAGAAGAGTGGGAAGAAAGGAATCGAGGGGAAGGCAAAATGCGCGACGCATAGGTAGGCCAAATAAGCGAACAGGCCAAATAAGCGACGGCAAAATAAGCGATGGTCTACTGTACTGTATTTGGCCTAGACCACAGTAGATCCCCGCTTATTTCAATTGCCCCTCTTATTTGAATTGTCCAACCCCTCTTACAGTTGGACCTTTCTTATTAGAACCTATCTTATTCTAATTGCCTTTCTTATTCTAATTGTCCAGCCTCTCTTATTCTAATCGTTCCCCCAGAAGTCTTCTCCCACTATCACACGAAAAGTCAACGAAAAGTATTGTCCACGGATCACAAGCTCGCAAGCAAAGTAAGTGGCGGTAAGGGGAAAATTAGAATAAGAGAGGTCGGCGCCATCTTGAAAAACTTTACTAATTAAATAAGAGAGGTCCTACGGTATTTGAATTGTCCAACCCCTCTTATTTGAATCGTTTCCCCTCAGGCCTTCCCCCACCATCGCTCGAACATCTCGATACAGTTTACAGTGTTTACACCATCAAAGTTGTACAGTGTAAATACCGTTTAACCTACCTAGTCGGTAGACTGATATGTAATGAAATTTCAAATTAATTTAAAATTTTGCATCAAACTCACGATTTACATCATACAAATTATTCGAGAAGCTGCTAATTTCGTAAAATAAAAGTGCACATTTGAAGGTTAGGATGTTGTCAATTTTTAATGACGTGTATTTCAAGACCTCCACAAAAATTGAAAAGTCTTTCATTTGCAAAGTAACAAACAAATCCAATATCAGCAGCTTAGTACTGAATTTGAAGTGATTTGAAGCTTTCATTAATCATATTTGCAAATTTGGGTTAAATATTGTCTCCTATATTCATTTCGGTCTTAATCGCAGTGTATTTGTTTGTGAAACAAAAAATTATTGATACATAACACAGGTCTGCAAAATTCACTTTTTTTTTTATATCAGAGTGATTTCCGACGTATTTTTGTACGCTGAACACGAATCTGAAGACGAAAAATGTCTATCACGTCATGATTTTGAGAAAAGTGGGGACAAAAACACCAAAAAACGTGTTTTTGGGTGTCTTCACCCCTAATTTTCTCAGAAGCCTGACGTGCAACAGATCTGAATTTGTGCTCAAATTAAAGCTTGATTCTTCCCCTACAAAAATCATATACGATAGTTTTAAAAAAAATTTCATAGTTTTGAAAAAAAAATGGTTTTAACCTTGCTATTCCTAGTGACTATGATGAAAATGCAAATTATTTAACTACATTGAACAGAACTCATACAAACCACTACTTGACTGTTTTCGGGGTTGGTGTTTAAGAATCCAGTGTCGCTTTTATAAAATTCAAAATGGCGGATCCAAGATGGCGGACGTAAAAATAAAAAATTTAAATAAACCTCATGAAAATCAGTACTCGGGGTTTTTTGAGTCGCTGATGACGATCCAATGTTAGTTTGACAAAATTTAAAATAGCGAATTCAAAACGGCGGCCGCAAAATAAAAAAATATACTTAGGATCTTAAAATCACTACTTCATGGTTTTTTTTTTGTTGGTCATTAGTAATACCAGCGGTTATTCGATTTTGTTTGCATTTTCATCATAATCATTAGAAATAGCAAGGTTAAAACCATTTTTTTTCAAAACTATGAAATTTTTTTTAAGACTATCTTATGATTTTTGTAGGGGAAGAACCAAGCTTTAATTTAAGCATAAATTCAAGCCTGTAGCACGTCAGGTTTCAGAGAAAATTAGGGGTAAAAAACCCAAAAACGCGTTTTTTGGTGTCTTTACCCCCACTTTTCTCTAAATCATGACGTGATAGGTATTTTTCGACTTCAGATTCGTGTTCAGCACACAAAAATACGTCGAAAATCACTCTGATATTTAAAAAAAAAATCCGTGCAGACCTGTGTAATTATATGTAATAAAGTGCATAATGTAAAGTTAAAATGTTTATTTCTACACTCGAATGCAGATATAAATGACCATAAATAAATGCGAAATGTTGCAGTCTTTATTAATCACGTAAAGGCACGAGTTGTGATCTCGTTACATTTTTATCCAAATTTAATTAATTCTCTACACATATTTTTCAGAAAAATTATATGTATATTTTACATAATTCAACTCTAAAATATATACGATGTCTAAAAAAAATAGAAAGATATCAGATATTATCATCCACTATTAAAGCGTTAAGTAGAGTAAGGGAGTAAGGGGAAATTTCAAATAAGAGGGGACGGCGGCATCTTGAAAACCATGACCAGTTGAAATAAGAGGGGTTCTACTGAATTCGAAAAGTAACCAAAAAATATTTCGATTTCGAAAATGTCAATCCTCAAAACACTACGTAGGGGTAGTAAAGCTATAAAAAACGTGTTTTTTTATATTATTCTCTTCTGACAAGGGTTTACAACAGACAGTCTTGTAAAAAATCATAGAGGGTTTTGCCTACAAATAACCACAATTTTTTGCGAATCACATAACCTCAAAATTGGGTCCGAAAAAAATTATGTAAGTTTTAGTCAGTGTTTTTATACCCAGGTTTAGAAGGTACTAGATTTGAAATATATGTTTTTTACGTATTTTTTCTGGATCTTTATGATGACTCTATTAGTTTCCGAAAAAAATGGTGGCACACCCGAATTTTAACTAAAAACTATTATTTTTTGCGTTTTTTGTGGTTTTTATAGGATTGTAATACATTTGGATGACTCAAAATAAAGTCGTTTTCGTATTTTCTGACCCTCTATATGATGCTGAAAACAGATTCGCGATATTTTTACTTTACACCTCAGTATATGCCAAAAACTGATATTTTTTAAGAATTCGGAACGCTTTTATCAAGTTATACTACCTAGCGGAATACAGGAAATGATGTTTTTAAGTATTTTTTATGATTTGACCATTTTGTAATCACATTTTTAATATTTTTAGTTATTATTATTATTACCGTACGAACGGTATCTAGTTAGATCGATTTTTTGTGAAGTTATATAACCTGTTCAAAACGGTCTTCTTTTTAGGACTACACAAAAATGTTATTGAGAAATAGAGCTACGTCGAATAAACCTACAAAATAATTGGCTTTTTAATGATTTGGCTAAAAATGGCAATTTTTAAATGATAATATGGGGTTGTTTAGGCAGGTATTTAAAGTAGTCAAAAAATGTACAACATAATTATAGTTTATTTTATAGATGGCTCCGTTTTTGTTAAATATTCAACAAACTGCAGAAATGAGAAATTTTCTTTTCCTGAAGATGAATTATACGAGATATTCTCAGTTTTTAATACTTATCATCCACGTTTAAAATTTACATATGAAATAGAAACTAATAATACAATAAATTTCTTGAAACCTCGAAAACAATATACAAATGTAATTACCGTTTCAGCCGCTAGTTGTGATCGTACTACTCTATTAGGCCCGATCGAGAAATGGATTTCGATTTAGTACATAAAATACCACCACGTATCAGTTAAAATAGACATTACTTGCCGGCGGTAGCCGGTTTATTAACGTTCCCAACAAACATTGGAGATTCATTCTATCTGCGCAACGAGTTATCTGTAAACATTTATTGGCCATTATTTTGATTAATATATCAACATATTATTGCGAAAAGCGAGCTGTCTGCTTAATAGAAGGCATCATTATTAGGTTTAATGGGGAGAGGGAGGATTAACGATAATAATTCGAAGTATTTAATTATTTCATTTTTTACACTACTTTTACAACTCTCTCCTTTGTTGTTTGGCTCTAATTAATAAATAATATCACCTCACGTCGAACGTTTAATTAAAAATGAATATTTTCTCTCTGAAAGTTTTAGAGGATTAGTAGCATAAGCTTTAAAAATGCCAAATAAATTACGTCCAAAATTAACCGAGAGAATCGAGAATTAAAAAAAATAAAACCCTTCGATTATATCAATTTACTGTATTTCAGGGCCCTTTTCTTTTTGCTATTAATTTCGACTAGATATTTGACATAAAATCGCCGAAAACCAGGGTTATTGTAATACTGTTAGGAACATAAAGGATGGAGGAATTTTTCTTTCAAAATTTTAAAAACTATCCATCTGTCAAAAAAGTGGGTTTGCCCTTTACAAATTCGTCAAATTAATAGTAGTTTTCGATACAAGGGCGTATGCGTAAAGAACTTTACACACACACACGTGTGCCGAAATATTGTTTACATTATTTGTTTAAATATTGTTTGAATTATTGTTAATATATTTTTATCAGAAAGCTCATTTAAAAAGTACAAAACACATGTACTCCATAATTGGTTTATCTCATTATTTTCGTGTTTAAATAAGTTCTGAATCGTAGGATCGAAAATAGAATTATACTGAAAGTTCTCATAGATTCCGTAATCTTACTATATAATAGTACATTATACTTCCCGCCTCGTTCTCGGGATTACTATTGTAGTTCCACAACTTTCTGTTCAAATTGACACAATCTTCAGAGTTAAAATTTTTGTATTCGCGGCTTTCCCGGGTATCCATGGTAACCATCCCCAAACTTGTCATTCATTAATTTGTGTTAAAATTGATCACACGTCAAGAGTCAATTCTGCGGTTTTTTTAGTATTTTAATACTTTTGGATTTATTCCTTTAAAATGGGAAGACATCACAAACGTAGTCGCTCTCGTGATTATTCGGATTTACTCCATGAAATAAAAAAATTGAAGAAAAAGGTTAGGAAAAGTCGCAAATACAAATACGAGAGTTCCGATTCATCGACCGATTCTCGACATTCGTCACGAGCAGTATCTAGGGAATCTCCACGTTCTTCGGACAGATCATATCGATCTCGAAGCGTCTCTCTTGTGTCTAGTGGCTCACAACAAAGTCGAGGTTCCTCTCAAATGAGAGAGAGTAAGTTTTTTATTTTCTTAACCTCTCTTGACGGTCAAGCTCATTCCCAAGATGAGATTAGTGCCGATCATTTCACCTGGTAGAGCTTGTGCATAAGTACAAGACTTATCCGAATGATTCGTATCTTTACAGAAGCCCTACCTGAAGGAGGGATAGATAAAGATGAGGTCATTCAGAAAAGCAGTGAAAATACTACGTTGACCAATGTGAGGTTAAATGCTCTCGGAAAAGATCCCTCAACGTCTAACACCGGTGAAATCAATCTGAATTCAGAATTGGTATCTAGGTGGAATTTTTGGTTAAAAGCGGGTCTGCCTTCAGAAGAAGTTAAGGAACTTTTGAATAAATATCCTCGGAATGGAAACATTTTTTTAGATGCACCTGATGTTAATCCAGTTATGCTCCTTTCTATGAGTGAGTCCTCAATCAAAAGGGACGAACATTTTCAGGACTCTCAGCGTTTGACTGGTTCTGCACTGGCAGCCCTAGGACAAGGAATTAACCTTTTGTTAGACAATAGCGATGATGGTCTGAATGTCGTTAAGCTATTGGAACTACTGTCCGATTCCGGAAAATTGATGGCAAATCTCCATCACGCGGAAACCGTTGCGAGAAGGGCATTCATTGCGCCGGGTTATAGTAAATCTGTTAAGAATATTCTTGATAAGTCGGACAGGGGCACGCTTTTATTTGGAGATAATTTAAATGAAAAATTCAATGAGGTTAATTCTCTAGAAAAGATCGCTAAGACAATTAAGCCAGCTTCGTCTACTTCGATAAGAAAGCCTACAAATCAACTTTCTTCGTCTTTAAACTCGAGGGGCTCGTCCGTGAGGAATCAGAGAGCTTCATGGACGAGCCGTGTACCACGCAAACAACAGTACAAGAAAGCTTATCAATCACGCAGACAACTGAACAAATATTGTTCATCAACTCAACAAACAAGAAAGTAGAGGTACGTGTTGCAGGTCGATTAGCTAACTTTTTTCAAAATTGGAAAAATATTACCTCGGATGGTTTTGTCCTACAATGCGTGAAAGGGTTAAAAATTCCTTTTGATAAAAAACCATGTCAGTTAACCCCTCCACAATCCAGAAATTGGACTGAAGAAGAGAGTATACTGTTGAGGTGTGAAATCAATGATTTACTCTCCATGGGAGCAATTAGTCATTGTCAATCTGTAGAAGGTGAATTTCTATCCTCATTTTTTCTTATTGACAGAAAAAATAAAACGAAACGTTTTATTTTAAATTTAAAACAATTAAACAAATGTGTAACGGTTCCCCATTTTAAAATTGAAGATATACGTACGGCTTATAAACTAATGTCAAAAGATTGTTACCTGGCAAAGATTGACCTAAAAGAGGCATATTTTTTAGTCCCTATTCATAAGGAAGATCGAAAATTTTTAAGATTTTCGTTTGAGGGTGTATTATACGAATTTAACTGTTTACCCTTCGGTCTAAACATTAGTCCATTCGTGTTTACAAAATTAATGAAACCCGTCGTTAATTATTTGAGAAAAGAGGGTTTTTTGTCAGTAATTTATTTAGACGATTTTCTATTTCTAGGTTCATCGTTTGAATGTTGCTTGGAAAACACTCATTCGTCAATCGAATTACTTTTGTCACTAGGTTTTGTCATCAATTTCGACAAAAGTATCTTGTTACCTCAGAAAAGGTTGGAATTTTTAGGTTTCCAATTAAATTCAGAGACTATGTGCTTGGAATTACCTACCCACAAACAGGAAAACTTAATTACATTGATAGAAAAATTTAAAAAGAAAAAAGCTACAACTATTCGAGATTTTGCACAATTGATTGGAAGTCTGATATCTTGTTGTCCAGCAATTCCATATGGTTTGGGGTATACCAAAGACTTAGAGCGTTCAAAATTTCAAGCCTTGGTAATTACTGATGGTAACTACAATGGAAAATTTTGCCTTCCAACAAATTTGCAATTTAATTTAGACTGGTTTTGTAAAAATATACCGTATGCTCGGAGTCCTATACGACAGTTCGTTTTTAAAACAATAATTTTCTCTGATGCATCTGAATCAGGCTGGGGAGCCTTTTGTGAAGGTGAGCCTGCACACGGATTTTGGAACGAAAAAGAGAAATCTCAAAGTATTAATTATTTAGAACTTCTAGCATCTTTCTGGGCCCTAAAAACATTCGCAACTACTTTTCATGATTGCGAAATTCTTTTACGCATCGATAACACAACGGCTATAGCTTACGTTAATAAACACTAAGTAGAGAAATCTGGAAGTGGTGCGAGGACAGAAATATTTGGGTCTATGCGTCCTACATTGCATCAAAGAAAAACATTGAAGCGGACAAACAATCTCGAATACGTAATGTTGATACTGAATGGGAACTAGCCGATTATGCTTTTTTAAAAATTCTAGAGACTTTCCCCAATCCAACAATCGATTTGTTTGCAACAAAAGCAAATTCTAAATGTCCCATTTTTTGTTCTTGGATTTCCGATTCTGACGCTTTGGCATTCGATGCCTTCACGATTTGTTGGCGTCATAAAGAATTTTACGCCTTTCCACCCTTTTCTATGATTTTAAGGACACTAAGAAAAATAATAAATGATAAGGCCTGTGGTATTGTTGTTGTTCCACTTTGGACTTCACAACCCTGGTTTCCGCTTTTCAAAAGTTTATTAGTAACAAATCCATTAATTTTCACTCCAAATTCAAAACTTCTTTTATCTCCTTGTAGATCTCGGCAACACCCTCTATCAACAACACTTACCCTGGGTGCAGGGAGGCTTTCAGGATTAGTGGGCAAAGAAAAAATTTGTCAGACTCAACATTAAAAATCATGACAGCTTCCTTAGCCGATTCAACACTAAAACAGTATGACTCCACGTTGAAAAGATGGTGGGTGTTTTGCAACAAGAAGGATCTAAATCCATATGATCAAGAAAGTAAGTCGATATTGGAATTTTTAAGCGAATATTTCGACAATGGAGCATCCTACGGTTCACTCAATACAGCACGATCGGCGATATCACTGATTTCTACAAAAAAGTTTGTTCAAGATGATATAAGTCGCTTCTTTAAAGGAGTTTATAGATTAAGACCGTCTCGTCCTAAGTACTCAAAAACGTGGGACATTGCGCCCGTTCTAGAAAAAGTGTCTAACTGGTTTCCCCTGGAATCCCTTGGTCTTCAAGAAGTGACAGAAAAATTAATAATTTTATTAGCTCTTGGTACTGGACACAGGATGCAAACCTTCTCCCTGATTAACATTGATTTTATTTCCTTTTCGGAAGAAGGTGCTGAAATTAAAGTCGATTCCATAATTAAGACTTCGAAGATAGGAGTCTGCCAACCATGCCTGATATTGCCTTTTTTCAAAGATAAGCCAGAACTCTGTTTAGCCAGTACGTTGAAATATTATTTGAATATAACGCAAGAATTAAGAAGCAATGTTAAAAGCCTTTTTGTAGCCATTAAAAAACCTCACAAAGCTGTAGGCTCCCAAACACTCAGTCGCTGGACAAAATCTGTTTTGGAGCAGTGTGGAATAAATAAATCATTTACAGCTCATTCTACAAGACATGCATCAACTTCTAGGGCATTTAAAAATGGGTTAGATTTAAACACCATTCGAAATACAGTTGGTTGGTCAAAAAATTCCTCGGTTTTCGCTCACTTCTATAACAGACCAATTTCAAATGCTAATGATAGCTTCTGCAATGCAGTTTTTTCAATCTAGTTATTAATTAACTTTTCTGAATTAAGTTCATGTAGTGTTATTTTAAATAAACAATTAAGTTTTTTAAAAATTGTCAACTCTGAATTTCTACAATAGTAATCCCGAGAACGAGGCGGGAAGTATAATTATACGATCAAACGAACTTACCTTAAGTGAAGTTCGATCGTAATTATACGACCGCCTCGTTCGAAGGGATTACTAGATCCCGACCCAAGATATTGTTATCCCCACCCACAAGTTTTTCCTCTAGATAATAAAAAACTACTCTAAAATGAATGACAAGTTTGGGGATGGTTACCATGGATACCCGGGAAAGCCGCGAATACAAAAATTTTAACTCTGAAGATTGTGTCAATTTGAACAGAAAGTAGTGGAACTACAATAGTAATCCCGAGAACGAGGCGGGAAGTATAATTACGATCGAACTTCACTTAAGGTAAGTTCGTTTGATCGTATAATTATGTAGCTAGGGCGAGTGTGGGGCTCGATAATTTGCTCCCGAACATTTGACGGCAGGGCGCAAAATCGGGTTCTATGCCCGGAGTGTTTAAGAGGTTATATTTGGTTCAAAATAATATATTTACGCATTCTAACAATAAAAGACTAATAAAATAAAAAGTAAAAATTACTTTTAAAAAAGTTGCTAATCTGACGTGGAATGCCTATAAGAAAGTATTAGAATGTGTAATTTTTACAAATAAATCAGGTAAATGAACTCGAATTTAGATTTTACATACAATGACCGATAAAAAATGAAAAGAAACCGAGAAAAATATTATATTCCTACTGTCATAAAAATAATAGTGCAATGATATAGTATAATGTGGTGACTTATAAATAAATTTAGTTAAGGGCTTTGAACCGACCAATTGTAAACAAAACTAAAAAATAAAATATGTAACTGAAAAAATATGTAATTATATTGAAAAAAAGGGTTGGGGGGAATTATAAAAATAAAAAACCCGAGAGGTCCGAAACGTTGGGTGTTTCACGAGAATTTTTATTTTTATAACCCCCCCCCCCCTTTTTTTTCAATACAATTACCAATTTAATTTTTTTTACAACGTAATTACATATTTTTTCCTTTTTCAATATAATTACATATTTTTTCAGTTACATATTTTATTTTTTAATATTTTTTATAATTGGTCGGTGCAAAGCCCTGAATTAAATTTATTTATTCGTCTGAAAATCATACCGACATCTTAAATAATTATTAAATATGACTTTTATTTATTGACCGCAGTTACAGCAACGATGTACCATCAAAACTTGAAATGATTTTGAATCTACTTTGTGTCTCGATTTTTGTTCCATTATAACTTTTTGAGTATTTCTACATTTTTATGCGGACAAGTTATTTTATGCAGTGACGAGGACAAATATTTTGTTTGATCACGAAGCTGTAACCCAATACGATGCGCATTGAATTCGCTACGGAGGAATAAGTATAGCACAACACAATACGCCAAAGATATACAGATGCCGTATCGAAGAACAGAAAGTTTTCCCGCGAACAGACGGGAGTCCAACTTTGACAGATCAGAGATTGCGTATCGCAGATATTACGAATAAACTAGTTCCCGTAGTTGTCCGTTCGCATTGTTCGTTACATGTGTATCGTACATTTCGAATCGCGCATAAAGCAAGATACCACGACATATCTGCCCCTCCAAATTCCTTCTATATGATGTGTGTGCATGGAAGCAAGCTAAGAAACTTTCCTACCAGTCGCATTATTAACCATTTTTGAAATTCAAATAAACATTAATTTTGCAATTTTATTTTTCGTTATTCCTCAGACTCCACTCTTCAACTTTGAGTAAAACCAGTCCTGCCTCCATAAAAATATAAAAAGTGACCCAATAAAAACAAATAATGTAATTAATAATATCTTATATAAATGCCTTATGATGAACGTAGATGGAATTTGCACGCCCATATTTTTTCCCATTTTTTTAGAATTTTTTATTTTTGAAAAAAAAGTATGACCAAACTCGAGAGATTCGATGCGCCGGGACTTGAACTCGGGACCTTTCGATTGCCGGTTGAACGCTCTCGAGAATCGCTAATAGCGCTTGTTGTTACGTGCCCGAATCGTTTGTTTTCGTATTTCTTCGCCATGATCAAATACCGATTTTCCGAGGGACCCATTCAAAAATGAAATATTTGACAAATTCATATTTCGACCGTTTTTTTTTTATTATATAATTGTCGAGTATTTTAATTTCAATCAAGTACGTGCACTCAAAAACAGATTTGTTTGTTTTAAAGAAAGCTTTCGACATTTCTAGTTTAGTTTATTCAGTATAAAAATGACAAAAAAGTAAACGAGGATAGCATTTTAGATGTGGATTGAGAATTTAGCATACCGATATTTGTTAAAAACTTCAATTTTCGGCAAAATAAAATGTATTTATATCTCTATTGTACAACAACAATAGACTCGGTATTGTCATTCAAGAAAATTATTTAAAATGTTATCTGCATTTAGACTGTAAACGACTTATTCTTTAAGTGACCCCCGGGAAAAAAGTTTTAGACATTGCCATGCATGATTCATGATAATAAGAAATTTAAAGGCAATATTTTTCAGAAAACCCACTAGTAAGTAAGCAAAAAAATGGCTATCTTTCTATGTACGTACACATTTTTCTAACAAATTTTTTTCTGATGGCAGAAACTTGCCTGCTTGATAAGAAATATTGCAAATTTTACTTTTTTTACATTTTTCTTTAATTTAATTAAATTTGTGGTATATGAGAGATAATAATCGCATTAATATAGTAAGTCATCATTAGGATTTTTAAATTAAATTCTGTTAAATTTATTATGCATGCAGTAAGCAAGCTTCGCGCGTACTCTTTTACATGTATTTCCCATGGCATGTCATAATATTATAAGCAATTGCCTTTTTAACTACTTGCGTTGTTAAAATATAAGCTTTTATTGCATCTTAGTGACGTAATATAAAATTTTTAATTATTTAAATTTTAAGATTAACAAAAATTAAATAAAGATCACAGGTGTAACGTTCCGTGGCATCGTAACGTTTCGTGATCACTTGTTTAATCATACATAAACCGAAAATCGAAAATACTCGTACGGGTAACACCTATAACTGTGATTATTAGTATTTTATTTTACTTAGCAGTTTCGTAACAACAATGATAAAACATCAATTGTATTATTTTTAGTATTATTATTTATTGTACGTTACTTAAGTTAGTGTTTGTTTGTAAGGCTATTTCACAATAAAAATTTGGAATGGCAATAACATTAAAAAAAAGGAGCAATATGCAATTTTTACCTCCTATTTCCAATTATGATAATAAAAATTGTCGGTAGGACAAGGAGTTATTATTTAAAACCCGCATTTCAAACATCGCTTTGTTAATATAGTAGGCAGGGATAAGTGGGGGTATACAACAAAGAAGAAAGTCGCCATATTAAATAAAAATGATTAATTTTAATAAATTTCAAGCGATTAGTTTCTCTGATTTGGCAAAATAACTTTCTCAAATTATACGCTCATGTTCGCCCACTTTACAATAAAGTTTCATGGTAAGTGAAGCTCATGAAGAAACAATTTTAAACAAGAATTTTACAGTTTTGTTTAAAATTATTTATAAGGCATAACCTTAAAAATTTGAGGATATTTTAAAAGAACATCTAGGACTTTTATGGGGACCTAGCACAAGTTCTTTAGGTCTAGTCAAAAGGGAAAAAAATTGTATGGTATAATTTTTCTATGCTTCCAACATCTAATTTTATGGCCCAAAAACCTTTTTCAGGTCGATTCATGAGAATAATCACTCATAACTACTCTCATTTTTATCCGATTAACAGTTTCTTTTTATTTTGAAAGCTGAAAAGCATACCTTTCTGACTGTCCACATCTCATTCTGATGAAATGAAAACTAACATTCACTTTTGTTGAAGGAAAACGAATGAAAGTTTTGTAAGTTTTGCCTTTTAAATTACAAAATAATAATAATTGTTTATTACGTTGAATTCGATGGAGCATATGATTGATATCACCCCTAAGAGTGGACTGTTTACTATATAGGACTCCATATTACCTCCTTCAGATTTAACATTTTCTCCGGGTTGAAATATATTTTGACTTGGTTGAAATTAAATTTGGCTTTAAAATTATTAGTGTGTTGTTGAGAATTAAAGAATAACTTTAATGACGAAACTGACAGTCATAAATAACATTGCTGAAAAATAAAATGTTGCCTATTTTTTCTGAGAAAACTAGTTTTTTCGGTAACATTGTTAATAATGATACAGAGTGTCTAAATCAGGTGATTTCTACTCTGTAAATCTGAATTAGGCTAAAAATACTAATTAATGAGTGAACAGACGGTGACTATAATTGGATTAGTAACGATTTTTATTAATAAAGGGTAAAACAACTACTGATTTAGTAGCTATTAGTATAGCTGGTCAACTAATATCATACATTGTAATCTACTGTATTATTAAAATGAATAAGTTAAATTTGACCAATCAGGTAGTAGTATTAATGGGTTAATAGTACTTGACTAATAGAAATCTAGAGCGCACTTAACAGAACAATATCTCTGGCAATTTCATTTATAAATGCATATAAATAATATATTTATTCGATATAAATTGATTTATGATTGCACTAAAAGAAAATTTATATTACAATGCATAAAGTAACGCAAATTCGTTTATTTTAAGTTTCTTTCCTCTATAAGTGTTTCACCGCTATAAATGTATTGAGCTCTTTTACTTTTTACGTATTTCTATAAAAACATGAATCTTTAGTTGTACTATCTTGTATATAAAATAGAGTTTTGAAAGTCTTCGTAATAAATAATAACTTTTTCTTTGATTTCACGTCTTTGTGTAAATAAAAGTTGTACTTCGGACCACTTCGGAGTAGGATATTCAATTTGGTTCGCTTCGACTCACCAACTTGTGGAATTTTGGTTTTTCAAAAAGAAAAGTATAAAAAGTATACTATCGATTCCGCATTTCAAACTCTCACTTTCCACCGTTAATTCTTTGCTCTTACAATTTTTTTTGAGAGTATATTTTTACGCATTATGTATTTAAGTAATTTGCAGAGCTATAAAACACTTAGTAATACTTTTAGAAAAATTTAATTTTTGCAGGCATCAGCTTAAAAAATGTTTGAAAACAATAGCGTTCCTTTTGTGACTATCCACGAAATGAACTATTACTATTTTACGATATTCAATTTTAATTTAGAAAGTTTTAATCATAATATAAACGGAAATACTATTTCAGACAGCTATTTCGTCATTTGAGTAAAACAAAAACAAAATTTACCTAAAAGTCTTGGGAACAGTTATTTTTCCATCATTAAAACACCTGTCCTCCTGACCTGTCCAAAAAATAGCTCAATTGCAAATCGACACAAGAATGTCTTACTACCATTAGTCTTATATTATACTTGAAAATGTAGTAACGACCACGAAATTTGCCTGGTATCAGGATTTTAGAAGTTTGATAATATTTATAAGAAATGATTTTTTGGCCTGTACTTTGTAATAATTGAAAATAGGATATTTTCTCGATTCCCATAAACCGCGGGAATAATTAAATTTAAACAATGCTTATCTGTAATCAATTGACATAGTTATAGAACATGAATGCTCAAAACAAGTATAGGAATTTTTGCAGACAATAAGAATTACTCACAAGTGGAGTGAATGATTCTCACATTACAAATTACGAGTACGCGAAATTATGACGTTTTCATTGTTTTCATGTAATTCTGGGAGTGAATGTAAGTGCACCAGAATGGCAATCGTAGCAAGAGGATCATCGTAAACTAGATCGATGTGCTAATCAGCTACTTTCAAATGTACAGAAATTACGTGATAGAAAGGAATTGACGTAACGTGTATTGAAATACACGAAATAAAATCATAGCAATATATGGTAAATAAATAAAAAGTAAAAATACCTTTGGACAAATTTTTTATTATAATTGTAATATTATTCTTAGCTTATAAGATCACAAATTAACGAGCTCGACGTAAACTAAGATCCCAGTTTGGTCTTTTTATTTATTTACTTTTATATTCAATTGTTTATTTTCGCATTATGCTGAAAATGATCGACAAATACGAAGAACTGTCAATACTTATTGAATGAAAACGGTCGAGAAATGAAGAAATAATGAAATCGTTCAAGAATTGTTACATTTAACACTCTATAATGAACATATTGCTCTATTGTTTTACTTCTGCAATTTATTGTCGTTTTAGGACCGCTGTATATCTGCACCTGAGTATCGCACCGATTACAATTTAGTTTTTATAAACAGATCCAGTTTGAGTGCACCTGTGAGAATATTTATTCATAATTTCTAGACGATATAGTTATTAATAATTATTCAAAAAGGTGTAATAAAATTGTATCTGTTCATAAAAATGTTCTTTTTAACGATTTCGAATTTTAACCGCCATTTGAAATTCGTCAGAAATCGTGCGGTAGCTGTTACTTCCCTGAGCAGTGGCATTTACTTCAAATTTCTTAGTAATGTGGAAAAGTTACTAGATTGATATGAAACTGGGCACTCCTGGGGCTTTCGGGGTCGCTGATTACGAATCTTGTATTCGATGGCAAACCAATAATAACTTTATTTATTTTCGACCACTAATTTAGAACTAAATGACGAATACCTGTGAATTTTTCAGTTGCGAATTATGAAATTTCAACATTCTGGTCCACCATTTTGGATCCGCCATATTCAAACTTCCAAATTCTGTAGTCAACTTCGTCATCAGCGACCACGAAAACCCTCATGTACTCGAGGTGTACCCGATCAAGAAACTTTTTACATCTTGGTCGGCCATTTCGAATTTTTAAAATCTGTGGTCAGATTCGTAATCAGCGACCTTCAAAACTCTGTTATACTAAATTTCAAACAATTAGCTTAAAAAAAAGCGTCAATAATGAATTTTTTCGAAAAAATCGTGATTTTTTAATGTTTGCTGACTTATAAATCATAAACAATAAATAATTATATCTTAATAACTGTTTTTATACATTCTTGTATCACTATAGTAACATAAAACTAGTGTTGGCGTGGTGCCTCGCTCGCTTCGCTCGCTCAGAAACTTCGACCCAGTGGAGAGTCGGCTATTCCTTAAGACTCGTTTGTTTACTAACAGCTTTCAATTATATTATAAAATTATATTGATATTTGGGGGTCCAATCATATTTAGGTCCAAGTGGCCTCGATAGATATGTTACAACAATATAGTGTTTCTTATATGTATGAAAATTGAAAATGAGCATTTTCAGGCCAGCCGAAGTATTAATAAATAAAAGTTGCAAAACACTTACTTCATGCACTTGTATTCTAATAGACTATTCGATGCATATTACATGTTTACTCTGTTTTACTAATTACTGTCTGTATTATTATGATATTATATATACAATATATGGGGCGTTCCATGTCAAGTGGGCCACTTTTTTTTGAAAGTAAAAAATATTCTTAATTTCAGCATGTGCACTCTTCAATGACATGTAAGTATAAAGTTTTTCACCGATTGCGACTGAAAAAGTTGCAAAATAAAAAAAACATTGGCACAATTTGCAATTATAAGATTTTTAGTTCTTATCTTACTGAAAGTATTTGTACAGAATTGCAGTAAGAAAAAAAAATATTTTGCGAGACTAATTTTGTAGATTTTTGGACGAGCTTTCTTATAAAAGGTAAATAACGATTTTCAAGATCAAAGATTTCCCCAGCATCTTTGTGCTATGTTTTTTGTACTCAGCATGTCAAAAAACGTGGATATACCAACTTTGAGACTAGAACAAATAAAAAAACGATTTTTTGGATCTCGAAATAGCGATTTTTAAGGTCAACTTCAACTTGAAATATCACCTTTCAACGTCGAGGGTTCCGCCAGCATCTGCTTTTTTATTTTTTCGTATTCAGCGAACCAAAAAACATAGGTAATAACTCGGCAAAGGAAATGGTACATCAATATCGTACCGCAAATTGAATATGAAATTATTTCATTTTTCCACACTTGCAGTCAAGAATTACTAAAATTTTGATAATTTCATATACAAGGCGTTTTAATATCTTGAAAATGAAGAAAAATTCATTTCCGTACGATAATTATTAGCGGAAATATACAAGATTAAATTTAGAAAGTAGAAGGCCCCTGAATTGCCTTAGTTTACATGTATTTCAGGGGCCTTCTTTTTCGTAGGTCGCTGAAAATCGATTTTTTTCGGTACTTACAATATTCGGCCCATATTTTTGAATATACCAGTTATTTCCTACTGGAAAAAGGATGTTTTTGAAATTTGTTCATAATTTTAAAATCGGTCCAAGTTTTTCAAAAATTGGAATAAAAAATTTTTTTCATTTTTTTGGCCATTATTTATGAGTGTAATTTTAAACAAATATTTTTATAAGAAAGCTCGTCCAAAAATCTACAAAATTAGTCTCGCAAAATATTTTTTTTTCTAACTACAATTCTGTACAAATACTTTCAGTGAGATAAGAACTAAAAATCTTATAATTGCAAATTGTGCCAATGTTTTTTTATTTTGCAACTTTTTCAGTCGCAATCGGTGAAAAACTTTATACTTACATGTCATTGAAGAGTGCACATGCTGAAATTAAGAATATTTTTTACATTCAAAAAAAAAATGGCCCACTTGACTTGGAACGCCCCATATATACATATAATTCGTCAAAGATATCTTGAAAGTGTCGAAAAGATCTCTGACGGACATCTTTTAGATATATCGAAATAGTTATTTTCGTATCAAGGGCGTAAAAGAACTTTGCACCCGTAGGTGATCACCGCGCCCGAGGGGCTAGCAAAGACTACCCCTGGGGGATAGGGGGTTGAAACGTCGAAATTTGATGAAAAACAATAGGGTAATTTTTTTGCCGCGATGACCAAATTCAATACTTTTTCAGACAGTAGTCATAAACATTTTAAACCAGTTTTTATGGCATTATCGTTGACTTTAGGAAGAAAATGCATACAACCTTTTTTGTAGAGAATTTCAGGCTTTATCTTTTTTGTTTGAAACATTTTTTAATAAAATTTGTATTTTTCAAAATAAATGCAAAAAACTACAAAGAAACTTAATTGGGGCTAATTTTTTTTAGTAATGGACGGGTGGATCTGCCCCAAAATCTAATCAGATCTAAGTTATGCCAAGACGCGTATTTAAAAAAAAAATTCATGTCAATACGCTTATCCGTTCGCGAGTTATCGCGAGACAAAAAAACGGGACGTACGGATGTACGGACATACAGACGTACGTACGTACAAGATCACGGACACAAATTTTTTTATTGTTGATTTGGGTTCCTTAGGGTCTGAAACGTCGACATTTGATGAAAAACTATAGGGTAATTTTTTTGCCCGAAGTGACCAAATTCAATACTTCGTCCAGACTTAGGGAGAATGTTACAGATACTTAATCATTTATTATTTGAACATGTTTGTAATTGTTAATAATAAAGTTACAATGTTGTAGGTGTTAATCGAGGTTTGCTATTTACAATATGATTATTTTCTCTGTTGTTTTTTAATACTCTTTATCATAATTTCAGTATTGTTTATTGTACAAAGTATTGAAGATTTCAATATAAAATGGAATTAAAGAAGAGATTTATAATTGGAAAATGACGAAGAGTTCTGTTCAGATGAAGACAGATGGTCATTGTTAGTCTGGGTCGAAGTAATAGCAAAAACACCGATCTAAATGCGTTAACGGCAATTTAAATGAGCAAAAATCAAAGAAATCTAGGTGGTAACGTGGGTTACCACCATGCTTCTAAGGGTTAAGGTACGTTGCAAGACACCTTATTTTAATATTATGTAATTAATTTTCCATAAAGTTCCTTGGCGTCTTTTAGAAAGTCTTTTTATAGTTGTTGGAATTGCAGCAACTGAACCCGAACTTTTAGAAACTTTTAAAGTCATTTTTTACTTATATTTTTACATATAGATTTTGACTTTATCAACTGAGAACTTTAGAACCCTCTCAACTGTTTTACCATTATATATATGATTCTCGGCCGCACTTTTCTTCACATTGAAATAATGAAGAATTTATCGCAAAAACACTTTATCTTGTGCGAAATTCGACATATGTATTTCATTACAATGGGCCCCACCCTAAGTTATACCGTCCAAAGTTATATGTCTATCCAAAGTTATACATTTGGCTTGTCCAAAATTATACTATCTTATTCTCCTTCCTCCACCACATTGTTTCGTTGAGTCACACTCGCTACTGCTACAGTCACACACAGAAGCACCCCTCAGGAAGTGGGGATAGTGATGGGCTATAACTTTGGATAAACTTCCGCCATTTTGAAAGAGCCGACGGTATAACTTAGGATGGGGACTATTGTATTGTGGTTTACGTTTTAACCAAATAACACAAGCTGTCAAAAAAAGCCCAATGATGTGCGTTTTTGCAGGATGATGAATGTGGAATACATTGCAAAACAGATGTTAAATAGTTGATGAACCGATTATTTATAAATTGTAGAATGGTGGAATAATAAAATAGCCATTACAGTTCAGTTGTAATTTCCAAGTTTTTTTTAGCAAAAGAATTTTTTGTTTAAAAAATTTGTTAGAAGCCTCTGAAGAGGAGTCGTCAATGCCCATGAATACAAATTTTTTTAAGCAAAAAATCCTTTTGTTAATAAAAAATTATAAATTCCAACTGAACAGTAATGACCATTTTATTATTCCAGCATCCTACAAGAAATTGTAAGATATAATAGTGGTGGTCCTTTGTGAAACGCTCATTATTAATTCAAGGTCCTAATATGATCTTTGTTGTCAGATAAATTTCTGTGTACAGAATGCATATTAAAACAGCTACAGATATAAGGTGTTATTACTGGTCATAGAGGAATCTCCTGCAGTGTTCTCCTCTAGAAATGTCCATAAATCGCCATGCCGTTAGGAATTTCCCGATAGCGAACGACATTATCGACCGAGTATTGTAATGGAATTGCCACTCTCCCGTAAGGTGAGAGAACGCGAGAAAATTGTCGATCGGTACGGCAGGCGCTCGCATCCGGAGTGGCAGTTATAATCTCTTTTATTATTTTCTCTATGGAATTAAAAGCTGGCTCATACGAGGCTCGTGGAATCAATGTAATCTGGTTTGCCACACGGGTCCGGGTGGTAATTACGCTAATGACGTACGCGATCGCCTCCGAAGATGGCTTCGTGTCTACACCAGCGATATGTCAGGTACATACGGGTCGCTCCCGGAAATACGTCCGCGGAATAGCGAAGCTTCTCTTTCCCATGCTGCGAACGTGCAATTTCGTATTCGAACCGACTGATAGGATCGGACGAACGCGATATTAAATTGCGTTTTCGTCCGCGTGGCGCTGCAGCCATCGTCTTCAGCAGGAAACGCGCTAATGAAGTCTGCAAGGGGACTTCTCAACACCTGCCATTGCCGTCGGAAAGTCACTTTGAACCACCTGATCTGCCGTTTTGTCAAGGAGCATCAGGAAGCTGTCTTTCGTAAATTAGGTTTCTTCAGACTTTTTCATTTTTCTGTGAGCTATACAATCTTGTATGTCAGTTACAACATGAAACTTTTTGAAAAGTGTTCGCACGAATCGCAATGACTGCGTTTATGGCGTAAGATAGTGACTTATATTGTTCACATATTGGTCTTGTTTGAAGATATTAGATAGTTTAAAATAATACTTTATATTACATTCTGTGTAAAATACTATTTTACTATTCCTTTGGAATTCGTTATTATTTGCTTTAAAGCTTGAAATCACGATTGGTCTATAAGCGTTTCTCCAACACATTACAGTAGTCCCGGTATATCTGCGTCTCGCTATATTTACGTCCTAGCATATTTGCCCGGTTCCGTCTCGTTATATTTGCCTGACCACGGTCTCTTTTTCCCCCACCTTGCGGGATAGGGTCTCAAGAAGGGCCTGCTGTGACGTCAGGAACGTAACGCGACTGAGGGGAGTGGGAGAAGCATCACTCCCATTCTTTTGGAATATATATCGAGACGGGAGGGGAAGGCGAGGAACCGTGTGGGTAAATATACCGAGACTGTATTGTATCATACCTCTTTTTATTTTACAATGGCTGTGCCCACTTCTGCACCCTATTGAAAAAATCCACATGGAATTCCACGTGGATTTTCCATGTGGATTCTATGTGGATTTTTATGTAATTTTGTGGATTTTCCACGTAGAATTTCACGTTGATTCTATGTGGATTTTCCATGTGGAATACCACAGGGATTTTCTACGTGGATTTTCCATGTAGAATTCCACAAGGAGTTTCTTACACGGAAAATCCACGTAGAAAATTCCTGTAGAATTCCACATAATTCCATAAAATTCCACAATAATCCACATAGAATCCACATGGAAAATCCACGTGGAATTCCATGTCGATTTTTTCAATAAGTCAGACACTCAAGAGTGGGGGATATCGATAACTAATAACAACGATAAACGGGGATACGGATATTTATAAACAATAAATATAAGTTTCAGAATTGACATAATCTAATTATAATCAAATTGTATTTTTTTTACAGTGACATATGTACGACTTCGCTGGAGGCACGCTTTTGCTGCGACTATTATCGGGAACACCATACTCAGACAGAGAATGCAAGTTTTACAAGAACCAAAAGTTCTTGGTGACAGAATATACTATTTTGATACACGTGCGTAAACTTCGACTTTACCTACTGCAATTCTGTTATCAAACAGAACACCGGTTAGATACCGCCCATGACTTTGACTCGAAAAGTGTAAACATTTTGGACTCCCAGAATAATTTTTCCAGTAGAACTTCGGAAACGATGCATATAAGATTGCAAGCACATTCTCTGAACAAAATTGAAGATTTCCAAATTCCAAACTCTGTAAATGATGATCTTTTATTACAAATAAAATTAAAGCTTTACTCTCCACCACCGACATAATATAAGTATATAAGATGCGGCCAACATAACCAGGTCCTTACAGTATGCCCTGTCCTAAGTTATACCGTCAAAAGTTATATGTATATCCTAAGTTATAGACTTGCCTTCTCCAAAGTTATACTAGTCTCTTCCTCTCCTTCCCTCACCACATTATTTCGTGAGCCACACTCGCTTCGCGACAGACACGCAGAAGTACTCATTTCACGGATATAAACAGAGTTACGGAAGTGGGGATAGTGAGGGGCTATAACTTTGGATAAACTTCATTTTTTAAGAACCAACGGTATAACTTAGGATGGGGACTACTGTATTATTATTCATTTTCTGCATGATGCCTACCGCTCTACTAGTGTCGAAATTGGGAACTTCGTATTAATCATAGTACTGCCATATGTAAGTATATGGACAGAAACAGAGATATATTTACATACAGACATTTGTTCATACATTTGGAAAAATTTAGATTTTAATTATTGAGGTCATTGGATTCTAGTTAAAGACGTCTTTGTTTAAAAAATGTGCTTAATGGGAATACTAGGTTAGGTGAGGTTGGGTTAGGTTCGGTCTTTTAGCGGGAGGGACCTCAAAAATGGGGTCAACATCTTTTTTATCACTGTCGTTTTCTGGCTGCATTTTTTTCGTATGTTTTGTCAGGTAATCCACATTGTTACCAAAAATTAAAAAATGATTAAGATTTTAAAATTCAAATTTTGTACAAGAAATGCAAATAGTTCCTAATAGTTCAAACGAGTTTTTAATCTCAGAAAAGAAACATTAAAATATAAGCCTGTATATTACATCTACGATCATCAGAAAGCATTTATATACCATATCACATTTATATTTAATTATATGGAAGGCAGACATTGTATACCGGAATTTCGTGACATGTTCGCATGAAATAAGTTCAGAAAAGTCTGACACGCATGTGAATGGAATTCGGTGTTTTCACTTTAACTTTTTAGTTTACACTTACATACTAAATTGCCGGTAATGCATATTATAATTGGTAATTATGATACGAAACAGATTCATACAGCGATTTAAACAAAAAAGTGGGATTTCGAAGCTCGACTTCGTGAATTACGTTAAGAAATAAGAGAATGTTTCACTCTAGATACAAATAATGAAGTGATCGGAAGTACTGATTTAGTTAAACTGGAATTTAATGGGAAATTTTCTTAAACTTATACTAAAAAGAAGCAAACGATGCATATATTAATTTATGTGAAAGACAATCTTCGGTATTTTATACATTGTAAATTTGGTGATAATAGTAAAATTTTGTTTAAAAATGGTTTTGTTTTCCTATAAAAATTAAGATATCATTTTTCAAAAAATAAAAGAATATAAGGAAGAATAATAATTAACCTTGCGATAACATGATGGATTGTGAGAATATTTATTCTGAAAAAGTGCAATGGAATTGTTCTTGTATTTGTTTCATTACATTTTATTGTATTTTTAATAAGGTAATTTACAGTTGTACATCATGATTACGATCAAGATTTGCATTTGCCGGAGTTAACTATTGAATAATAAATTATAATTAGTTTTATGAATATTTTTCTTATTTTACAGTATTTTTATAAATCGAAATTATTTTGTAAAAGATAACATACCTGTTGAGGATCAATCTTTTGCAGAATTTATACAAGTTCCACGAAAACTGAGTACGTCACTTTGCCACACTAGCTGCATTTCATACTGTAACATTTAGAGTACTGCTTTATATTAAATGAATTTCACGGATAAAAATCCAGTTAGGAACAGCTGTTAAGAAATCTTTGAGAGAAAGGAACCTATAGTCTGTTAGGCAATCTGAGTTGGAAGAAAGGCAGAATGTTTCTCTTTATGTGTGACATTGCTCTAGAAGTACTGTTGGAAATCAATGTCAGGAATGACGACCTGTGAAACATACTAATTGTAAAGATACCTCTTTTTTTTAGTAACTGTTATTTGGCACACTAATAAGTCATCAAAATGGCGTGTACCATATACACAGAACAAAAATGTGCCTAAGTTATTTGATGTTATTAGATGAAAGATTTATATTATCAAAAACAAAATATTAGTTATTATTTGAAAAAGTAAGTTAATAAACATGAAGGTTATTATTTGTTCGGAAGTTACTAAATTCAATGTTCTAGTAGTCGAATAATTCTTCGAACAGCGCCATCTGTGATTAGCGTTTTGTATTCGTCTCGAAAAGACGGAAAAGTCCACTTTCAAATGTCCACTCGACCCATGTTGCTATTTGAGATTTTCGATGATTTATCACTACATTATAATAAATATTATAGTTAAACATTACAATTATTGCTTTGGCTTATAATAAAAATTGTTACGTGTTCTCAGGACAATTATCAGACCTGGTTTGGACAAAACATTTTTTCAACGTATCATTGCCGACTCCTGAAAGTCTATTTCATGAATATAAGTTAAATAAATTACAATTTAAATTATAATGTACGTAAATATTAGGTTCAAAATTTTCTATACAATTACAATTATTCATGTATGTAAAAATTTGAATTAAGAATGGCGGTCATGCCTCGCTCAAAAATGCAATCAGAAGACGTTGGATGGATACATTGTGAAAGTGACATCGTTAATTTAGCTTGATGAAACTTCAATTTCACTGCCGGTCATAGTAATAGAACACGGATTATATTTTGAGAAGAGATGTAACCTAGTGATCGTTCTTGACGTTTAGTCGATATTTTCAATCGTGGTTGCAAAGTTGATAAGAGCTTACAATTCATGCCGTTATAACGGTGGTTTCGTTGCTTTTTCATTTTTAGATGTTCATAAATAATCGTATTTGTTAAAAGTCTTGCTACTATAATGGCAAAATAATGCATTCTATTTACAGCGATGTTACGGTTACTAATTTAAACTTTTTAGAATCATCTCGCCTGGCTCGTTTTTACTATACACTGTTAAACATTTCTTTCATGTTTAATTTCTTGCAATGAATAATTATTGTAGAATATTCAAGTACGGTATACCTAATTATAGAAACATAATTATTTATGATTATTTTAATATTTAAATTTTAGCCACAGAACCCAATAGTTTAAAAAGGAAAGAAATAGAAAACTATTTCATTAAAAAAAGGACCATAAAACTGTAGCCATTAAACATTAAATGGTTGAGTTTAATAAAAATTTAAAAATTAAAAGAAGAGAAAAAACAAACAAGGGTCAATAATTTGTTGAGTTTTTGTAATATAAATAATAAATAAATATTTAGCAACGTTTCGACTCTGATATGAGTTCTCTTTAAGGCTATGTCAGTAAATGTATAACAGAAAATTTTCATTGAGGACGTCATTTTGAGGTAGTTACAATGATGAGGGTTTGAACCCTAACATTTTTTCTCAAAATCCTCAGAAAACCGATATTTTAATAGCTAGAAAAAATTGAAATAATTAATGATAAGTTTGGGGCCATATTTCAATTACTGATGACTCCAACTCCATTTTGACCTCGGAAATTTGAAGAGCGACCTTGAAATTAGTATGACATCTACATTTCAATTTTTTCAACTTCGATTTTGATGCGAAATATTTGATTGAAATTGACCAAAGAAAGTGTCCTTTAGGATTAATGAGTTAATTTAAATTAATAGAATCCGACGTGACAATACCCTATCCGATTACCAAATGCTGAAGATTAAATGAAAGCACAACACTCGTTTTGGTCATGTTTTGTGTAAAAAGAAATATAAAAAATGGCTATGCCGAATCCTTGAACTTTGAGGCATATCACGGTAAAAAGCTTTGACGCGACAGATGCCTGCGATTGATACATTCGATACGTTGGTATCATGCGCATCCGAAGGATCGAGGGATCTATATGTATGCAGGTGCCGAGCTCAGCATTCCAAAGTGCAAGGTTTCCTTTGGTTTTCCCATTCAGTCCTCTGAATCGAGCTCGGGATTTAAATTTAAATGCAAGCGTATATGCGGCGAAAGCTCACTCGCGCTTACGCGATATGTATACGCGTATAGAAAGGACGAACACAGCGGTGGGCGGAAAAGCCCATTCGAGCTTTCTCGAATGAAAGGGTTACATTTTACTCCAAGGATGCTCCATTGAAAGATTCGAGGGGAAAGATGATAAGCCGAACCTTGTGTATCTTCATCATTTTACTTTGGAAATGAGAAACGAGTACCAAGAACCAGAAACGAGAATTTCTTCGTTGCATACCGATTTCCAGGATTGGCTGCCTTAAAGTGACTTTCCGCTTTCGACCAGGAAAGTAATTATAACGCAATCGCGACGCTAAAAATATTACGACACTAAATTTTTTAAAAATAAAAAAGCTCCGTCACATTTGTAATTAGCACTTTACGAAAAGACTCGCAGTGGTTTTCATTATGGCTAGAGAGTTTATGTTTGAAATCGTTTTTAGAAAAGCGTTTCAAAGTTTATTACATTGATGTTTACAGTTGTTGAACATTGTTGATTTACTTAAAGTTTTAAAGTACGTTATATTCTAAAGTAAAACATCTTGGGAAAAAAGTCAACAAATTTTACATCTTTGTAAGTAAACAAATTATACGAGTAAGGATACATTTTTACAACACTCTTTTCGATTTTTTAGTTTGTAAATTCCTAAAATAAAGTATTTCAATAGATTTTTAACTTTGGTATAAATAGAATTTTTTACACGCTGAATTCAATTGCACCCGATAATATTGTACTAAAGAGTCGTGATGAAAGTTTGTTAAAGCTCGCATCGTTTCAGGAAAGCGAATTCTAAAACTTTTATTTATGATTATTATTGAGAAAAATAGGATGCAATAATGATAGATCGCCCCAAAAATATAAATAACACGATTAGAAAATAAATAAACTTAAATAAACAAAATAAAATATAATTTTTTTTACATAACGGATCCAAAATGACGGGCAAATTTTTCCAAAATTAGATGTTTTTCGTCATTTTATGAAGTTACATAGTACTAGATGGTACAATTCAAAACAAATAACAATTATGGTTATTCATGACATTATTCTTGTACTGTGCAAATTTAATATGACGGATCAAATGTCATAATACTGTACTGAAACTCTTGTTTTCTTAAATTTATATAAATAAAATCTCCCTTATTCGGTTATGAATTATTCTTCATTATTTCTGAATATGTGTGAAGGAAACAATCGTTTTATTAAGCCTTTGGAGCATACACTTTTTTTTACATGAAAAATAAGATTGAAATTTGGTACGAAGATTTTCAAAATGCAATATAACGGCTCCAAATTGATGGATTGAATTCGTAATAAGTCATTCTTTACTAATAACTCCGGCATACAAAGTTTCATGAAAGTTCAAATCATGTAATTACATTCGTTCACCATGTTGGGTTCTCCAGTCTAATTAAAAAAACAATGATTCTGAGATTTCCGTGGTAGAAATCATATGATCTATCGAGTGAATATATTATTGAACGTATAATTTTATGCTCTTTCTGATTTCGGAGCGCAAAATAGGGGTTGTGTTTGAAATTTCAATGTTGATCTTCAAATGACCATGACCGGCGGCGTGTCACAGGTCGAAGTCAATGTCGCCATCGGATTCCCCGATCAGACATTTAATTTAACGCGATACTCTGAATATTTGATTTTGACAAAAAATTTGTTGTTTATTGCCCCCCCCCCCGCCCAAGTGCAAAGTTTTTTCGTTGATTTAGAGGTGAAAATAGCTATATTTAAGTACAAATTATTAAGACATGTAACAACTTGCAGGGACCAATATAAAAGAATGAATAACATAATTTAAAATAATTTATTTTTTTCTTATTTTTTTCTATTTGTCAGACTTGTTTTTTAGCCGTAGTGACCTTTAGCAACTTGAAAATAGTGACATACACTGAAAAATATATAAAATAAAAAGGAGCAATGGGTTTTGCGAGTATTTAAATTGTATTAATAGTGTGCCGGACAAAAATAAGAGTTTTCGAAACAAGGGACGCACAGAGTAACGATTTTTAAAGTTCTACAACTTCTTGTGGTTCAAAGGCACGGCAATTTTAAACAATTACTTTGAATAGTTATTATGAAGAAAAAACTCTTAAGCATTGCTTACTTCGAAAACTGGACGCACATTTATTAAAAAGTAGTATTTAAAAAAAATATATTTTTGTGAAAATTTTGTTTCCTTCATATTTGATATATATTTTATTTTAGAAGATACGCACAACTTATAAAAGTATAATAGCAGGAAATAATACAGAAAAATGTTGGGGGTGCTTTATAAAAAAGCACATTTTTTATTTCGTCCGAAAAACCAAAAATGTAGGATAGTTTCCTACACAAATCTTTAAAAATGACATAGTAATTTTTTTTTTCTGTTGATTTGGGAATACTCTGATGGTAAAAAAGTCAGAGATCTTGTGCAGACTGAAGTCATTATGGATGCAAAGTGCATCATCACATACTGTGATGTCATACTTTCCACTGGAAAAAAAAGTCTTGGTGCCGGTATAGTTTTAGCAGGATAATAATTCCAAGCACACTTCAAAATTGTAGTTTTTCTAAAGTAAAACAAAAGGAAATGAAATACATTGATACTCAATCCAAACAAATTACTCTTTCCAAAAACTGTTTTGGAAATTTTTGTGCAGCTTTTGATGTGTAAATTTAGTAAAACTGTAATCACGAATTTCGAAAGTAAAAGGTGAATATTTTATATGTTGTTTTTGTCATATTTTTAGTTTGGTTAAAGTAAGGTGTAAAAAGACGTCAAAAACTGTATTATTTTCTGATTCATAAACTTTTGACCAGTAGTGTATAGCAGAAAATGATAAGTAAAAAGTATATATAAATTTCGAGAGTGAATAATTCAAATTTATCTGAACTAACAAACCATATGAGGCATTCGTTAGAGATGTCGCACCGTACAAAAAATTGCTATTGCTTAATTAGTCTCCAGTCCTAGTTCGGAGATATGATTGCGGACAATTGTTGGATACGATTATCGTAATCTTTAAAAATTGGTTTTAAGTAATAAATAATTCATTTAGTTTTGACACATAGGACCCAAGGGATTTGAGACCGCTGATTACGATTCCCCTTGTGACGATGGGTTCGGGAACTTTGAAGCAGGTCTATGTTAAATAATGGCATTCCCAAACATTATTACAATACATATAAATATAAATGTAGAAAATACACAAAAATAAAGAAGCATTTATTTAAAAGGCTAATTTAGGGGTAAATATATAATAAAAGTAAACTATCTAATGGGCTACTACCTAAGAGGCTAGAAATCTATCGACTGATTTAAATAAAAAATGTTAAAAGTTTTAAATCATACAAGGATTTAAATTTACTTAAAAATAAAATTAATTCTTCAGAAGATTATTGATATGCATGGGCACCTAGATGGTTTAATGCGAACAATGTAAGCATGAAATCGTCTTCTATATTGAATCAGAAAATACTATCACAGAGAGAAATGTATTTTAAGAATTATACCATACTGTATGGTAAAGAATATTGTATTACCGTTTAATGTAATGTTACTAAAAACCACATATTCTATTAAAATACATATAGCTCATAACATAATAAAAAAGTAATATACTGTTATAGTTGGATCTCTACTTCATATCGTAGTACGTGTCTAGGAAAACAAAGGGAGAGATTCGTAGATGCGAGCTGCTCCTTATTCTAGAAATATTTTCATTTTTTATAAAAAATAGTATTCTTCGTTATATGGGCAAATCCGCGAAACCTTTGAATTTTGAGTCATAAAATCAAACAAGTTGTATGTGTTAAGCACATTATTGGAATTTTTATATGTTGTAATATAGATTAGAATGTAACAAATGATGCAGTGTGCTTCATTTTTTAAGCAACGCTGAAGAGTGAAAATTATATGAGAATTTTTATATTAGTGATCTTAACTCTTAAAATGTAGAGGTGACGTTCGACATTTTGGAGACGCTATTTTGAAGCCGCCATATTGAATTTCGAACATCTGAACACTAACTGAACTGCACACCAAGAAAGTGCTTTCATTTGAGAAATTGCTACATGCGATTATCAATTTGAATGTAAAATTTATAATTAAAAAGTACTGAAATGATACAATTTTTGCATTGGTGTTCAGATACATGTTGGTTTGAGAATTATATCGTAGAATAAAATATAATAAATATTATGTTTTTAGATAGAAATTTATTAAATTATTGCATTTCTGGGCTGGTCGAGGTTTAAAAATTATGGGGGGTTTTTTATTACTAGTATGTTTAGTTTTAGACTTTTCCTCTACTGCTCTAGAATTTTTTGTTTTTCCGTTTTTGTAAGTATTCTTATCAACAGACCAGCTATACGGTTCTAAAGAAAAGTGATTACATGACACGCAGAAACTTTTTGCAATGCAATCTGAACATGTCAAATAGTTTAGGAATAGTCTTTTCCAGTCTGGTTTTGTCCAGATCACTTGGTAAACCTTATTTGCGTTTAGAGCCGCTTTCAAACTTTTTTCAACCAGTAAATCGATTTGTTATACTTCACTTTCTGAAATTATAAACATTCTTATCTTTGAACCGCTTGACGCAACCATGTTTATTACATATTCATTGTCAATAATAAATTTCTTCGAAACAAAATGGAATTTTTTCATATTTGTTTATTAATACTACCTAAACTATAAACAGTAATGTCTTCTTAGTCATTTATAAATGTTATTTTATCACTGCACTTGCAGAAAATCGTAAAAAATTGACATGAATGCGTTACCTGGAATTTTAATAATGAAAAATCAAAGAAAACGTTAATTACCATCGTGATACAAAGGGTTAAAAACATTATTAGATGTTTGCATTTTGATGTTACCTCTATTTTGCCCTTTTCAAACGATCACACATGTTGCAAATAATGTTCTTTTTCAATTGACGGTGTGCCATTGAAAAATGACCATTATTTTAATCAGTTATGCAAGTTCTTTTTAACTTCAAGCATATATGTTTTTACTTCTCTTGCGAGCACATTCTTAAATGACTCTGGATATCCTCCTATTTTTATGTACAAAATTATTACTTTTGACTCGTAACGATTAAAGATATGATGCACGTGCAATCGGTGAAAAACGAACTAAAATTATTTTTTTGAAAAAATGAGGGACACATTTTAAAGGCACTCTTTTCAGCCTTTCTGAAAAGGGCACATAGCTCTATAAGGGTGCAAATTCTTTGTTTTTTTGTCTATTAGTACGTGTAAAAAATCCAGACAGATTAAAGAAACGCTGAAATCGCTACAGGACCAAACGTGAATAAAAATTACTGTAGGGACACTTTATTTTAGGCTTTTTCGACATATTTTTCAGTTTCAAAGGTATGAATTTCGTACTTATATCTCATCAGTAATGCATTACATATATTGGTCGATATATTTGGAGTATACTTAACAATGTTGACCAGTTTAAACGTAGAAAAATAAAATAAAAATGCTCAAAAATACACTGTGTCACGAAATTTAAAGATTTCGCAGATTTGCCCATATAAGTGCGGGAAATTGCGATTCCACCCCTTCAGTTCCAGCATAAGTATAAGCAGGAAGTGTCGTTGGGCGTACTAAAAATATTGTGGGATTTTCATTTAGTATTAGGAAAATAAAAAAATATTTAATACATGGATGTACATCGAAGTAATAAATGTGTTATGAATCTAGCTAAGAACTCAGATATCTGAGAGATTTCAGTGGCCATAACTTGATTGTTAAAGGGATCCTTCGACACGTGCCGTGGTTATATTTCACCTTATCCGACTGAGAAGGCCATTTCCACTTTTCTTTTTTGATCCGCTCATACAGGCAAATTGAGAAGTGTCTTAGCAGAGATAGTTCCAAGCTCACAATTGCGAAGTTCCGGCGAGTTTTCAAGAACTCTTGCTGCGGAGGAGAATTCCCTATGCTGTACCTGCTTCTATGCCTGTCTGCGAGAATCCGACTCGCCTGACTTGGTATACTTAGGTATGTATATATATGTATATATACTACTATATATATAGTACTATATATACATATAAGTAAGTAGGAAGCCTAGCACCGCATTCGATTAGCCGAGCTAGACGCGGCTTCTTCTCCGGAAATATGAAACGTTATCGTCAAGAGTTTCTGGTACCTTGGGAGGAAGTTCACGACAGACATCCTTCATTTTCATTCCTGAACTCCTTTGAGATGTTCTTCGGGACTTCGAAAACGACACAAGTCCTCCTCGTATAACTGTTCCGAAGATTTTCAAAAGAAAGGGATTTGGAATGCTCTTTTGCGTGTAAGTGGAGGATTTAGGAATGTAATGGCTGGCTAAAAAGTTGTTTTACAGGTATTGTTAGGGAAATGGGTAAAATATTTAATGTCAGCACAAGAGATTATTTTACTATGAACGAAATTAATTTATACACGGACCTGAGGTACTGAAGGTGGTTCTGTCGGTTTTTAAAAAAATGAAAGAAATACTCTAAATTTTGCGAGAGAACAATGAAGGGCTCAAAGAAACTGTCTGTTAAATTGAGGGCCATTATGGGAGCTCAAATTTGAAATTAGTGAAAAAAATTAGAAATTAGCAAATAAAGTGTTTTAATACAATACTAATCTTATGAAAGAGCCTCCCCGGGAGACAGGAAGTTAAAGATTTTTAATTGTGATAACTATCTTAGACGAACTTGAAAAACGAGATTGAAATAGATAAAAGTATATGCATTCCAAAATAAGTGAAGGATACACTTTAAATCATACAAATTTAGTTAAATATTTCACAACCATTTTTAGTACGTAATTGAAGTATTTGAGGGAAATTATTTCTTAGTCTCTTTAATAAACTAGAGAATACCAGTAGAACAACCTTAAGCTGAGTAAAAATAGAGCCATTATCATGTAAGAGACTAAGGAATGTCATACGAGTTTGAAAATTTGCATATTACCATTGTCATAGCTGAAGACACCTATAATATAAAGTATGGAATTAAGGTTTGTTTATAAAGTAACGGTTGATGTAGACTATTCCGAAGGACACGTGTTGATGGCGTCTATGCTAGAGCCAACATATATTCTCTTAAAGTCTAAATTTTACATTGGGCGGACAGAAAGAAGAATAAAATTGACGTTAACCCCAATTGTGAACCAGTATCCCAATCTTTGATTCGCCGAATTCACCTTATGGTATTAACTATAAAATACCTAAGAATTGGTTATGTCATCATCATCAAACCAAACCTACAAATACCAATTTTGTGAAAAAATGATCTGCTCAGACATTACTTATTTAATCTTGATAATGATCTGATCAGGATCGTGTTAGGTCTTGATCAATATTCAGCCTGAAAATATTTCTGCTGGGTTTATTTTTATTATTTGCATTTAGGTATCTTGGAAGTGTTCTCGTCTGCAAACGCTTCCTGATGTCTAGTCTTTGACGTGCTGGAGAGTGTAAGCTCTTCCGGGTGACATGTACGCATCAGACAATGAGAAAATAATACACTATATGTATTCATAAAGTTGCATCATTGGTTACTAGTGGCTAACCGAGGTGGACGTGGATTGCGTTCGTCAGGTATGGAAAATGCGACGGGCGGAAGTCGAACCTTATCGGGACGTGTCTCCAATGCCGCATAGGGAATCGGCGAATCGCGATTTGCGTACGGTCAGCGAATTATTTTACGTGATAGCCACATAATGCGGTTGATAACGCGTGAAATTCTGATAGGACGATTAATAATGGAGGACGAGCAGGCAGGTACAAAAGTACAGCTCGATGTTTACGTGTTATTAACTGCTCGCCGAGTCGAAATTATTAATGTCGCGGCCAGTTTGGTGAGATCGAATAAATAGCATTTGACCGAACGATAATGGATTTTAATGTGCCTGGCCGCCGACCTGTTCGGGATCCACCAGAAAATCGATTCCTAGGTATATGTATATCCAGGGCGTGTCCCGGTATAACTGTGTTTAGGTTGGATTAAGTGAACGGTTGCTAAAATATGGCTCGTCGAAATTTTGTGGTTGCAGATATTGAAATGTAATACTAGCGATACTAACGAGTCGTTACCGCATCGCCGAGTGTAATTGAATAATAACCCAAGTCCTGTCCGAATTGTTTCCAACTGCTATTAAGTACTGCATTACCGATCGCTGTTAAAGCGGAGGTAGTTTTGGTCGTTTTGGTCAAGCTTCAGTTATAAGAGGAATGTTAACGTCCTTCAAAGTTTTTATCACATGTGAACTAACGTGATATGTTCCAATTGGGTAAAGACTGGTTAGTTTTTACAATTCATTGTTTCCCGCTGTCCTTATTTTAATTTAAAAGGAATTATGGCGATATTGAAGAATGTAGCGGACAGTTCTTAATGAAGCAGTCTAAGCATGATGTTTGATGATGATACCTATTCAGTTATTTTCTTAATACGAATGATTATTAGTTGACGTATGGCTGTGAAATGATGAAGGGACATGCTGATATGATTCAGTGATATTCTAGATGCTGATATTTGATGGTGATGATGAATATTGATGAATCTACTTACCGGCGTTGTATTAATTATCACATATGGTGAGCATGTCATCATTAATTAGCCATATATCATCTTGCTATTCATGATCGTACTAGACCATCATTCCATACTATTATCCATTATCATTTTTTGTATTATAATCCTTTAACACTAAGAAGTCCTGAAATTCTACTTCGACTATAAAAATTGTGCTAATAATTTTAAGCTTTTTAGACATTTTCGGGCCCTTTTTTGATTTCTGAGTTTTGGAAGTTCAAAAGAAAATCATTTCACTACGTTTTTAATGTTGTTTGAAAAAGATAATTTTTACGACATTTTTTCTCAATGAATCCAAATTTTTAAAAAACTCTACGCTTCTACCGACTTTTAATGCATTAATCGGTGAATCCCATAGTGATTTTACACCATGGCCGATTCAAAATGTCGATCAAAATGCTGATATTTTAAAAAATGATTGTGTTTTCATTTAACATAAAATTTGTTTATATAAGGCTGCCCATATATAACTTTCTAATAAAACTATAGCCAACAGAATTTTACGCAATTTCCTATGATTACATAAATATTGTACAAGAACACTAGATTTCTCTAACTCTAATTTTTAATTGTCTCCTTTCTTGTTCATAAATACTCCAAGACACCTAAATTTGTTATCTACGAGAATGTTTTAAAATTCAATGTATTAAATTTTATTTATAAATCGTATTAAATCTATCTGGAGTTTGTTAAAACATTCCTGAAGCGAATTCAGAAAAAAACGGAATGAAAATGCAGAATTAAATCGCGATAACGTGTTAACGTCGTCGCTTCTTTAAAGTGTTCCGCTCATGTTGTTTTACGATGATTTACAGGCTTTGACTAGCCAATATTTATCTTTTTTAAAAGTCACTCCCGCTTTTCCGAGGAAAACCTACTCTTGTACCGGAATCTGTCGATTCTGTCGATGCTGCCGATTCTCGAGCCCCTTACTCCGCACTTTTCACCAAGCTGTCGACCGGAAAGGGAGACGGAAGTCGCAACGACGGCTTCGACGAATTTCACCAAACATCTCGATGGAAAATCCACTAATCTGTACAAGGTTCGTCGGAGCTAAACGTTTTATTGCGGAAAAGCCTGAGGAAATTTTCATTCCGACGTGCGCGATTTTCTTTACTCGAGAAAATAATATTCGCTCAAGAATAATTCTATTAGTTGAGATTTTAAAAAGAAACATGCAAAGTGGCTCCAATAAAATGTAACTCATTTTAGTTTACAAGATAGTCAAATTAATGGGATCTACTTTTTCGAAAAAATGTATTTAGGATAACAGGAAATTTACAGTGAATTGATTGAAAATGTTAACTAAAAATAGTTGGCAGTGATAAAATCAACTGTCGTAGTATATATTTTATAAGTACTACTAAAATTAAGGTTATTAGTAAAATATGAGATTTTTAAATTAACGACTCATTATTTTGCTTTTTTGAAACATGTGGTTCACGCGATCAATGATTTTCTGACTAATTCAATTTTATACTTTTCTCTATTTTTTATTTTCTACTGGAACCGGTTTTTACAATATGGCACTTTAATTAGACCATTGACAAAACATTTATTTTTAGTAAAAGTATCATTTTTTAATATCATATATTATAAATAATGAGTAAGACCCCAAATTATAGAATTAAGTAGGTTAAGTGCACTGACAAATGTTTACTGAAATCGATATACTCTTAGCCATCATGTCAAGCAGTATATTATTCGGACTTCGAGTCATATTTTTTGCGAGTATAAATGCATTTGCTCACTTTAACTATTTTGGTCGTACTAAGTAACGATCGTATGATAGATTCAGAACGCAAATTTCCTATATACGGAAATAATCGCATTTTACCACTTGCGAGAAAGATGCTACACTTGATGGGCGTAACACGTACATATGCGCCATCAAACGGACAGCGTTGGGTATATTAGTTGAATTCCAGCCTCTCCGCTCCATCGTGACGACGATCTAAATTATACCAACTATTTAGATATTCCAACCGAACGATTTTGTTCTGAGAAGTAAACTGGATTAGTTAGGTCTACAAACAAAATATATTTACATCCGCGTATTTTTTGTTCAATATGAATATTACTAAATTTGGTATTATATCAGCCAGAAAAATTTAGTGAGAACGTTACTTCTGGATAGTTATATTGTCATTATTGTATTAACAAACTTATGGCATATATTTCAATTTATAATTATAATTCTTTATTCAATTCCAGAATTCAATGAATAAAATCATAACACATCGAATTACGTAAAAGTAATTAATACTTCTATTCTTTTTTAAAATTTGTTAACGTACAGTGGATTAAGTTTTAGTTAAACCTAACTTTACTACTGTCGGAAAAACTGCTTGTTATTGGCATGTATTTAAAAAATTTCGTCCATAAGCTTTTCATTTATAATTTAGGTACCTTGAATATTCATACGTTCGCAATTTGCACGAGTCATATGCGCAGGTCGAAGTGGTTAAATTAATCAATTTAATATTTACATTATCGAAATCAATTTGTATATCATCATTTAACAGTAAACACCGTGGAGAAAGACATATATGGAAGTTTACATTAATTCACTAATATTGCACTGAATATATATAAATTATTACATGAAAAAGTTAATTCTGCGTATTTAATTGCATATAAATGTTAATCTTTAATCAGATAATTTGTACTTTTTATATTTGTTATAATTAATGAATATGCTATGATGGAATATTTAATATAACATCTGAACTATTTTGTAACTCAATGACTAATAAACATAACAACTAGTCTTAAGTATCTATTTTGACAAATTTTGTATTTTCAAATACAAAAATATAAACGAATTTTGTAATTAGAATTATAAAAGACAGAGATTTTATTTATTTTCTTATGAAGAAAAGGATCATATGACATCATTGCCATCTTCTGACATCGTCAGTGACAGTATCACTAAACCACAAACTTTACGCATGTTGCTATAAAAATTATTAGCTCATTGTAAATATCTGACATCATTATTACCACCATGAAGTAACATGGTCATCATCACCCGACATCAATATCCTCTGACTATATTATGCTCATCATTAACCGACATTAGTGCCATCGCTGACATTATTATGTTTATCATGAACATCATCGTCATCTTCTGACGTAATCGTCCTTATTATCTTCTGATGTCGGCATAGAGCTTGTCATCTGACGTCGTCGTCGACATCTAGCATTATTATCATATTTTCGTCATCTTTATCGTAGTCTGATGTGATATTATCGTCATCATTTAGCATCTTCGTCGTTATCATCAACTAACACTATTACCATCGTCCGATATCAGTGTCATCATCTAATATCATTATCAGCATCATAATCATAATCGAAATTATTTTTTAGTTTTAAAAAATTGAGTCACATTAGAATGATGATGTCGAATGATGCAATGATGTCGGATGGTGGCATTAATGTTGGATGATGAGGACGATGATGACCTCGCCGTAAGACGATAAGCATGACGAGTATAGATGTTAACATCATAACTCCTTTGTACAACTGAATAATAATGTTTTAAGCATAAATAAAAAATAATCTGTAAAATATGCATCGCGAGTAAACAATATTAAATTACATCATTATTTCTAGTATATTTTTTACTCCCATACTAATGACCTCTACATAAAATGAAATGGTTCGTCCACCTTACATAAAAGCTAGACAAAAAATAGGAAATTTCACTCATCGCATACAAATCAAGTAAACAGACAGTTGTTCTTAATTTGCTGATAGTTAATACTCAACTGATATACGGTTTCAGCGTAGCGAACCTGATGCATTTACTAATATCACAGAGTTTGGTATTCATACGAACCAATTATATTTATAACAATTATGATATCATTGTCATCATCTAACGTCATCATCGCTCTTTGTATCCAATGTACTTGTAATAATTAGCATCCGACACTGTAGACATTATCATAACACCACCATTATTAACACTATCATCCTTAAACTACGACATCCGACACCATCGTCGTTATTGTCATGTCGTTATTGTGATGAAGCTGGCCATCACCACCCGATGCTGTTATTATCATTCAACACCGGTGTCATAATGTAAATTCGTCATCATTATTATCGTCTTTAAGAAAACACATATTTTACGCACCTTACAGATTTATAAACATTTTTCTATCATTGTAATCATCTGAGGTCATCGTAGTTATTATCATTTGACGTGATCATCACGGTGATTTATATCGCAACTGGTCATCATCAACAAATATCATCTTCATGATCATCTGACCTGACTATCATCATTGTTATTATCGTCTAACATCGTCATCATCGCATTGACATCAGTATCATTATTATGATTGTGATTAACGTCAACGTGTTCAGCAGAGGTTATTATTATTATCTTCGGGCGTCACATCTTCATCATTATCTGAACTGGTCATCACCGCCTGATGCTGTTATAGATTTATAAACATTATTACATCATTGAAATCGTCTGACATCATTGTAGCTGTAATCGTTTGAACATCTCTTTGATTTATATCGGAACTGGCCATCATCAACAGACATAATTTTCATGATCATTTGACCTGGTCATTATCATCTAACCTCGACATCAACACTTGAAACTATTGTCATCTACCATCCGTGTCTGCTTATGACAACATTATGGTTATCGTCGTCTTCAACATCTGTCGTCTTCACCGTTTTGCCGTCGTCTGCATCGTCATTTGACATGGTCATCATCGTCATCATCCAAAATCGTGTCAAAATAATGATATGAAGTCGTCGTCCGTGTTATTACCGGAATTGGTCATCATCATCATCACCATCACATCACCATCGCCATCGTTGTCATAAACATCTGACATGATTATCCGATACTAGTGTCATCGTCCAATATCATCGACATCATCTGACATCATTAGCATCATAATTTCTTGAGCACTTACTTGACGCATGTACGTGTAAAAATATTACGAAATGAATAGCTGAATAAACTTTACTAGTCAAGAACCGACTTGACTTATATTTTGACACTTTTCGATGTAAGGTTGAACAATAACCTGCATTTTTACATATTTAGAACATAAAAAAAACTTACCTGTTATCCTGATTATGTTAAAAACCGAGATAATACTTTTTTGTTACATCTTAAGCGCAAGAGTAACAGCATTAAGTATACGTCGAACGGCGAGTAATTCACAGAATTAATTTTTGAAACGCAATACGGACGGCTAATTTTCGCACCCTTTACATTCCTTTAATTTTACGTTGTATTTAAATAGGAATGGGGACGAAAATGAAATTAATTCTCTTTCATAGCGAACCGCAGGACGAAAGTGCGCTCGAATGTAAATTAATTAAAAGTAGATGCATAACTTTCGAGGGACACTTTGATCGCGTCGCAAAGGTCCTATCACTGCGCGTTTAATCACTCGTTTTGCATTTACGTTTCCTGGAAATGTCGTAGCGGAAAGCGACCTTTGGGAATTTTATTTTGTCCAACTTCGCAACTTTCCTCGGTACGACCCTAATAGCCGGATGGACTTTTTGAGGAATCGCGCCCTCCGGAGACGACTCGATTTTCGCACCTATACGACCATCTACAATGACGATGTTGCAATCGTCGAATCACACCTCGGTTGGTCGACTGCAGCCGCAGAAGTTCGTGTTGCACGTAAATGTCACGTGTAATTTGCAAAAATTAAATCGAAATTAAGAGAAGAGTCATATCCAGTTATCATGCTTTCTGAAAATGTACCCATTCTTTCTGAATCTAGGTTCCTTTCTGAGGATCAAGGTCATTTGAAGGTCAGACGTTAATCACCGTCACTATTATGTACACTTTGTATGGTTGGCTAAAGGGACTTGAAATCCCGTGCCATTAATAAACGAAACTAACTAACTAACTAACTAACTATTAAAACTATGAAAATATTAGAAAACTCCAGGATTTTTGACGATACTGAGTAGGAATTTGATGTCATATATTCGGAATTTCAAAATGGCCGATCCAATTTGGCGCAGGGAAAATAAAAATCATTCGGACACACTTCTGTTGTCAATATAGTAGAGTCCCGGTGTATTGGCGTCTCGCAAAAGTTACGTCTCAGCATGCCCGGTTCCGTCGCGTTATTTACCTTTCGCCGTTCTTTTTTTCAGCACGGACGGAGCATAATTATTTTCATTCCCTAAAATGTATTTTGAATTCCTGCCACGCCTAATTGCAAGATTAACAAATTCTCAAAAAAAAACTTTTCGTGTAGTACAATTTCGTGTACATTGAAGACACGTGCACTTGAACTTTTAGCTTTCGGTCAGAAGCAGATTTCAATTTGCATCGCATAAAAACTCCAATATTTTGTCGCGCGAGCAGACAAAAAATGATAACGGACGCGGAACAAAAAGTTGGCGACCGACGAAACTTTTCAGCAATTATACCGAGTACCGTAACGCTCGTAAATAATTGAAAAGCCCGATCAAAGCCGGTCGAAACGCAGAGAGTGAAAGGGAACTGAGCCCTTTGATGGGAATGATTTTGCGGAATATCGACAGCCGTTGGAGTGCGCGCGACAATGGTTATCCCGGAATTAACCAAGTGATACACAACGTAACAATTCGTAATTTCCCAATTTCCGATCAAATATCCGCCGGTTTTGATATTGCAAACGTTATTAAGAATGATCGTACTTGAACGTCCGGGAACTGAAGGATCGACTGTTTGTACGACCCAGACAACTTGTTTTGACAAAGCACTCTTCGTTATTAAATTAATTATTTTTTCAGTAATCCCTTCTCCAAAAGCTGTAAATAAAAGGTTGACGCGTTTTTTATTCATAGGTAATGTCAATATTTAAGAGTACACGCGGAAAGAAATTATGGCGCTTTTTCCTATCTCAGGATGGTAAAATGGAGACAGAGATTTAACACGTTAACTTTATACCGATATAATATAAGTAAGTATATATTTTAGGTAATATGATATTATTTGCAGCTGATATATGCATGAACAAGCACAGTTGTGTAACATGTAGGGAAATTATTTCTATAACGGGTGAGCAGATCAGCCTCGATAGTCACGACTGTGTTCAAACTATATGTTAATAGCTCCCTTCTTTTAATTCCTAATTTTTTACTTTCCAGTTTAGAAGAAACTATCATCCGAGTATTCGAATTTCTGATGATAATTATAAACTTGCATCTGATACATGCGAATTTATCCTTAAATTACCGTTCATAACTGTAAAATTATCCATAATATTTTTAGCTGTATGTTCATTATTAACAATTTAAAAATGGCGGATCTAATATGGCTGTCCAGTTTTACGAAAATTGTTTATTTTGCATGAATTATGTCACTGGAGGGTTATTGGTGTTGCCGATTACGAACACGAAATACTGTTTCAAAAATTAAAAATGGGAGATCCAATATGACAAATGAGTTATGTGTAAATTTATTGTTTTTACTTGAATTGCATCACTTCGAGATTTTGAGGTGGCTGATTATGAATCTGAAGTCCAATTTTAAAACTATAAAATGGTCAATCTAATATTGGGATATTACGAAAAGTAAAAATGAAAATATTAATGTATTTTGAGTTATCTGTCTACTAATCGAAAGTCATATCAGATATTTTTATTCAAAAGTAACAAATAGCCAGGAACCTTTTTGCAGTTTGGTTCGTCATATTGAAATTCGAAAATATGACAACGGTTTCACAATAAGTGGGCAAAATGTTCAGACTGCAATAATCATCACACCCGATTTCAATGCAAAATTTCGTATAATAAAAAGATATAAAAATATCATTTAAATTCTTAAACATAAATGATTGGGCTGACGAATCTGTTACATTTTGAAAATTCAAAATGGCTAATCCAATATGGCGGACGCATTTTAAAAAAATCGACCAATTTCGCCTGAAACTTGTTACTTGGGGGTTTATGTGATTGCTGATTCCGAACCTGACATTAGATTTTAAAAAATTAAAATGGCGGATCCAATATCGCGGACAAATTTAGACAATTATCTCATTGTTAACGCATTTCTTTCGTATTATAATGGACTGTTGTTTAAATTTTTTGAATATCGAACCACCTTTTTTAAATTTGCCTGCTATATTATGAATGGATTATTATTAAATGAATAAAAATTTTGATCTATTTGTCTACCATATTGATTCAGCCATTTTAATTTTTGAATTCTTATTGAATTACATTCATACCTTCTTGGAGGCACTGGTTCCTAGTATAAAGTGAAATTTGAAAATCTGAAATGATGGTCATTAACTGCTAATCTGATCAGAACACATTTCAAAAATAATTGTTCTAATTTCCGTAAATTTATAATAATACTGGGATTGAAGTATAAAGGTCGCAAGTACGAAAATGTTATAAGTGAATCTTATTTCCATTTGGACACTACTAACAAAAATAAAGCATCTCAAAATATAACATATGAGAAACCGATAATTCAGAGCTGAAAAGGTTAAAAAAATAGAGTGTGTCTATTAATTTTAAAATTAACAAATATGCAATTCATAGAATTTATCTAATTTATTTGACTGTAAACTATTTCTTTTATTACATAGCGAATCAAGTTAATTCAGCATTAAAACTGCATTTATAAAACATTTCAGATTTACTCACATGGCGAAAAGATACATTAAATTTCATATAGTCGCACGCGATACCTCTGTACTACCTGCGATGAAACTGATAAATTTAAAATTTTTAATTGGATTAAAAGGAAACGTTTTTCAGTCAAATAGAATTACGCTCAGAATTTATATTTATTTTATAAATTTATCTTTGAGGAACGCTTGAAGTAATTAAAGATTTTTTCGCTGGCTGTGCCGAACAAAAATAAAAATGTTGTATTGGGAGTTTCAGAACTACGTACAAATTATTTACATTCCTGTTTATTCAATGTTATTTTAAGTAAAACAGCTTGGTACTATAATATTTCGTGCTGTCGTTAGTTTCCAGCGAGTTATTTAAATAGACGTGAAACGGGGCCAATTAACTTTCTAAGACTTTATGCTAGTATTAATCTTATTATTTTAAATAAAAATCTTTTTATCACAGAATGTTTGTTTACTCTTATCGTTAATGTTTTCAGAAAATTGCGTAGATGAGCCATTCGGGAGACGTTTCGAAATCTAGGTCACGGAGTATGTTGTAGTAATTTTTTCATACATTCTTTAGACACATTAAATGCAACGTTTTTTAGCTATATCTTGAAAGTTTTCAAAAAAATGAAAAGAGGAAAAACTCAGTTTCAAACACTTATGACTAGTTGCTTTTGTCGACCGGTTTTAAAAGCTCTGAATCTGTACTTTCATTAACAAAAATTAAATTATAAAAAATGCAATTCATTTTTTCATTTCATTTATTAGAAATAAAACAATTTATAAATGTAATTTTTAAGGTCCCTAATCCTAATCCTGGAGAAATTCTTTACAAATCTGAAAATGTTCAAAACGAAGAACCGACGGAGTTGATCTGTGACATTTTGTTTTTAATTTATTATAAAAAAGAGTAATAACTTTCAATCATTGTATGTATTTCAATCAAGTATATGGTATATAGTACAAGCTTATATTCTGTGAGTTTTTTTTTTCGATTTTGCACATTTTGCAAATTTTGTACTTTACTGGTACTGGTTGTAACGTTAAAAATCCGGGACCTCGAGTCCGAAAAGTGTCCCGGTTGACGTGGAATGGCTGAAATGTTTGTGTTTAGATTTATAAAATACTAATTCATAACGATTTTTCGTAGGAAATTTTGACAGAAAGGCAATAAAAGTTTGATTATTAGATCAAAATTAAAATTACAATAATCTTTTATTGTTATGACAAACGGCTAATTTAAACGAAGAGATTAAAAAAAGTAATTTCTTTTATCACTCTTTCATATGGTTACAATAAACTGTTCATGTATATTTTTCAAGAAATTGCATTTTTATGAACATTGTTACACAAGGGGTTTCGAGGGCACTGAATATAAAATTATTATTCCGTTCTTAAAAAGTCTAAAACAATAATTCCAATATGTCTTACAGAATATGAAAATTTGAATTGAAATTTAAAAAGCTCAGAATTTAAGGATTATCTTGGTAACGAAACTCTTCTGGATTTTTACAGATTTAAAATTCGGTTTCGATATGAGTTTGTAAAGTCTGAATAACTTCTGCCATATATGGGCGAAAATGTCATAATTTGCATTTTTAATATTATAAAAGCTGATATTTTTTTAGAACGAAATGCAAAATCGATAAAGCATATTTTGCATAAAACATTTTCACATTAAAACGTTTTCTGGGTACAATTTTTTTAATGGGGTTGCTGAATATTTAGTAGTTTTTGTTTAGAAAACTATCTCGAAATATGCTGGAGACAAATGATAATATGATTATTATGTCACTGCGGCACAAACTTTTCAGTGCATCGGATTTGTCGAAAGTGCGTTCTGGAATAACATTTATGCTAACTGATTGTACAATTAAAAATGGCGAATCAAATATGGCGGATCAAAATACAAAAACGTAGTGTATTTATTTGTAATGTGCTACAAGTAATGTTTTCAAAATGATCAAATTTATAAACAAATGACTGTTTTAAAAAGACGTTTACGTGTACTTGGAAGTTGCATTAATCTAATTATACTTAAATATCTGTAAAAAAGCAAAAGCTGGTATTTATTTAACATACATTCTCGTACTTATAAACCAATTAACTGGAGATGCATAGGAGTTAAAAGTATAAAATTTTCACCAATATATTGACATTAAATAAAATTGGATAAGAATGGATTCATATTTAGTGGTTTCGAAACTATAAATTTTAAATTTAAGCAACCTAACAGTTACAGACATACGAAGTTTCACAAAAATAATTTTTGGATGTTTCTTTCTTGGTGACAATAAATTGTTAAACAGATAAGACAAGTTTGACATTTGTCTATGTTTAGAAACACATGAGAATTTTAAATATATTATATTAATTGTAAATATATTGTAAAAAATGTTGATTGATTGTAAATCTTAACATCCATTTTCATAATTCGATAAAAAGAATGTAATGTTTTAATTCAAAAGATTTTAAATTATAGAAACGATATCTACAGATTACTTATCACATTAAACTCAGCATAGTAAATAAACGGTTATATCAATTTTTCTCATACAAAGATTTTTCTTTATAATTCATTTATTGATATAAATTTTGAAATCTGCGTTTCACAAAATTAAAATTAATTTCAAACACAGTTTTTCAAGAGATATTTGCAAATATATCCAAAGTACGTTTTCAGGATCATTAGTTTCCAATTCGTAATGAAGAATGCTTTGTTTTAACATTATTACTGCAGATGATGTTTTCGAATGCAATCACTACCACAGCATTCTAGTTGAAAGAATATAATGAAATTTAGAGAAGCTGATGAAAGAAAATCCTATTGTGCAACGTTGAAGTAGTGGACATTTGATAGGCATACATATTCAGCCATTCATTCGAATGTTCAGAACCTGTATACAATGTACATAGATGGGCAATCCAATGAAAAGACGTTTCAAATCAACTGACAATAGAATAGATCAAATGATGGTGATTATTGTAAATCTGGAAATAAACCATAAAGCGTAGATAAGGACATGTAACTAATTATTGAAGTAACAAACTTAATTGATCAAATTGTATATGTTGATCATGTTGTGTTCTTATGGGAATAAAAATATTTAATTAAGTAAATTATAGAAGTACCTAATGTTAATTTAAGTTCCCTGACATGTAGATTGCGAGTGGAACTTAAAACTATTTGCTTAGAACGATTTTCTTGTCTTTACTACATAGTTTTTTGTTTTTAATATTATAGATTCGTTTACTAAATGTAAAAATTTATATTTCATTAATATATGAAGTCTATATTTTACTTAAAAGCAAAAAAAACGAACTTTATGAAACACTACTACTTTAAGACGGTTTAAAACAACTTGTGTTACGTTTAGGGTTTAAAAGTTCTGCATAGCATTAAATTGTGTATGATTTAATTGTCCGCGTAACACAGTTCTTAGGTATTAGGACAAAGTAGTTGCTATAAACGAGATTACAAAATTTATCAAAAGCAAAAATAAAGTAGATTAATGAAGGATAAACAGTTTGCACTATATAATTTATATTTAAAGTTAAAAATTTGGTTGTGAAAAATGCATTTCTTTACTATTTTATGGGTTTTGGTAATTTAAGGGTAACAAATATATCCTATATTATTGAAAATCACGCCTTAACATCCTTTTTCACAGGACGTTTTGTCATTCAAGTTTGATTTGAAGCCATAGGATGAGCGCGACGAAAAAATATTTGGGAATCATTGTTTCTTATGATTTTGAGGGTGTTCTTTCTATAGTGGTGGTGGTTAGTTCATAATTTTTCAAAATGAATTTTAATCATGGAAAAATCGAAAATAAAATAAAAGAAACATGATTATCTCATTGAGTCTTTCGTATTCTCAACATTTTTTTATTGGTCTAAATCCTGTCTAAATCTCATCCTCCATGCCTGCAGTTAAAGTAAATACAATAAGCTGACAAAAAATTGTCCATACCTTATCTCTTGATGGATTATATACTCACAACCTCAAATTTTTTGTATACTTAGTTAATTTCTGAGACCTCTAGTTAATTTCCGAATTAATATAAATAAAAAAGTGAGTGGAACACTACTATTTAATCATGAGAACATTTACTATGACGATTATAAACTTGTGAATATCAGAATGAAATTCTCCGTCCTAAATTGAAAAATTGCCTTTTTTATTGAGAAAACACAAAATACGCGATTTTTTAGAAGAAACAAAAAAAAATTTATATTTTGTCCAGAAAATTTATTATAACTTTTTTCTTCGAACTCGTTAGCTGATCCTGGCCACATCAACTGAAAGGATAGGAAATCTCCGAATTTCCTTTATTTAGATTTTTTGACAATTTTTTTTTAAGTTTGGACCAAAATCTACTGATATAAGTTACATCCAAATTGTTAACATGTAGGACAGGAGTTAAATAATCATCTCAGACGAAGAAATTTCCAAGGCCTTTATATTCCATCCACTTGAAAAGGTAAGATATGTTTAAAATAAATGTAAAGAAATGTAAAGTACTTCAAATGACATCTATTTAACAGCTTAAATACTATATCCTGGCACTTAATGCAGGATAAAATGAAAATTAAATTTACAAACTTAACATTAAATATCGCGTCCAGGGCAAGGATGCCATAAGCCCTGCTGAAGAGCACAATAGTTCTAATTATAAGCGCTAGAGGGATGGTTTTTAATATTAAATCCAAGTAGATGATTCAAAATTTTTACATATAAGTACGAAATAATTTATTGCGCTAGACGTGAACTGATATCCCAGTTACGTCATATTTTGTTTGTTTACTTTTTTAGAATTAGTATGAGGACCGTATTACCAAGAAAAACTTAATTGTTTATTTATCTATTTAACAGACATCAACTTTTATGTACTTGATCAATACAATTTTTTTAAAAACGTATCAACGAAATATCACGTCTGGTAATTTCAATCAATATTTTCGATAATAAGTTGTAAGAATTACTTGTATATAGGAACGCTAAAAACTCTACCATACTCACTATTACTATGAACTACTTACTTCGATAGTTGTTAAACATATATATCGTTTTATATACTAATGAAACTATCAAAATAAGCGACTACGTGCCATACTATGTAAGTTTCATTTAACCTCTCCGGGCACGAAGCTCGATTTCGCGCCCTAGGGCTAAAACATCGGGCACGAATTATCAACTCCCACACTCGTCTTCTTAATAATCTCACTTCATTAATGCCATAAACTTTCAGAATACTCCAATTCATACTTTTTTAACTGAAAAAACAGCGAAAATGACAGATATAATTAAAACAGTATGATACGATGATTGAAACGATTTTGAAAAATTCATCTAACAATTGTTTCCTTTAACTTTTAACCGTTTGATAAAAGCAAGGAATGAAAAGAAAACTGTTTAACTTAACTTTAGTAACAGTGGTATCAAATAGCAATTACTGGGTTATAAATAAATAAAGTGTAAATGTAAACAACAATAAATATAACGGTATGGCAAATGGTTTCCTTGCAATTACTAGCGAGATATGTATTTTCACTAATTTTGAGATAATTGTGGTCTTTGTTCTATTGTTGTGTTAATTTTACTAATTCGTTGTAAACAATGGGTCCGAGAAGATAAAGGCTGAAACGCATGAGTAGTACACGATATGATAGTACTATTTAAACATTGTTAATAAATGTACATATCACATGTTATCCAACTATTTTTGTCCGACATTGCTTTACAATGTCTTCATTGAATTTAAGCATGGGTTTATACCCGTGATGTGACGTAGACTATACGGAAGTTTCGCATTACAATATCTGACATTGAATCTAGGAAAGTACAAAGAATTAAGTGCCTTAGTATGTATAACGGATCACACCCGAAGAACATTTATTTTCTCATCGTACCCCTGCAATTATCTCATCAACGCTACAATTATTTTAGCGGTCGATAATTTGCGCAACACGTGGCGACTCAGCTGAGATCTAGGGTTGCCACACTTTCAGATTAGCAAGGAAGTACTGTTTCATGATTTTACTGCTCTGTAGATTATAATAAATAACAAGTGATTTAATTGAAAATCGGATTCAAGTCTCCAAACTCCAGCAATTAGAATTTAAGGTTAATATATCGTATATTTTAACACAAACATTTGTTACTTTTAGGGGAAATGAATTTAGTAAAAAATTAGTCAAAATTTATTTTGGGAAGTTACGATCATAGATATTTATGAGCTCAATATAGCGTTTTCACAAAAATAAACACAATCAGGAATTTTTTCAAAAGGTTGCTATTTCATCAAAAATAAATATTTAAAATTTTGTTTCTTGTATTAAGTGGCTTTTTCAATGCTCCTTGGATATCCGTTTTAAATGTCGAAAACTTACAAAATGACGGCCATTTTTGGAAAAAACAAAAAACTCAATTTTCGTAAAAACACCTTTTTCTCTCTTTGAACTTTTTTTGGCAAATAAATAGATGAATAAGGAATCTTTTCCAATACCTTTGGTTGGCTCTAAAAGCCTGTAAGATATTTTCTAAAAAATCGAATAGCTACAATTATTAAAAATTATATAAATTTGTATTTTTTGATATTAAATTGACAATTTGATATTACATTGACAAATTTATTCAATGTTCTGAATCTCAAACACAAAATCTTGTATTTTTAGGAATAGTTTTAAGTGAACAGTAATAAGAGAACCTAGATTAAAATAGTAAATTTGTATATTTTCAACAATATTTATAACGATTATAGCGGTCACTGCGCACTATATAAAAAGTATTTATGCGATTAGGGCGTTTTGATAAGAATTTGGTGTGAGGAGCTCCCCCTCTTCTTGATTGGAATAATGGTAGTTTCTTCTAATATGTTTCCAATTATAGTATATATGAATAAATTGACGAGTGAATAATACGTGCATTGCATTTCTCGCGTTATTATTCGAGTAAAAATAGGATCCTGTCGCGAATTATTTTATTCAACGAACAAATCCGTTCTATTCGAACATGCGGATGAAAAAGTTCTAGGGAGTATAACTTTGAAATGAATCCCATTTTACGTTTAATGCAAATCGTAAAGGAATCATTTTTGCAATTTTTTAATTTCTTGTGAAAAGGTAATTAGACATTCTTTTCCACGCTTCTCTTTTAGCACTTTTTATAATATTATTTTTTTAATATTTAAGATAAATTGTCACTTTGTAAATCTCAATATAAAATAATATTGTATAGTAAATATCTAAATGTTTCTAGAATTCAAGATGCGTATATAATAATTCTAAATATTATTATTGTGAATAGTAGCCGAAATATTGATGGGTTTTCGGGTAATGAATAGAATGTAATTATTCAAATGTCTTACCAGAAATCTATGGCAAAACTGAATAAAAAGAATTGATCCAAATGTATATTCGGAATCAAACTGAATTCGATCTAGTCCGAATAATTAATGCTTTAAAATAATCCAATGTCTGAAGTACTTTTTAACATATGAAAATAAAAAAATAATTAACGTAAAAGAAAACATACTTGCTCTAGTAGGATGCGAACTTATTGCTCTCAACTTGTCATTACAGTTCTAGCAATACGTAGACACGACGACGAGGTTGACTCATTGGTGACTGGTTATTTTGCTCTCTAGAGGGAGAAAATGATATTTTGCTCCCACAATACAGGGAGTGTGAGAAAGTCACTTTGTGTATGTTACTATTGTACAAAGTGTACGGTAACTTGCATTGCAATATAATTAATTTTAATCTAAAAATTGTAGTTAGCAATATTAATATACATCATTTTTTTCCGAAAATACACCGGGAGAAAGAATTGTTAATGGAATTATGGAAAAGTTGGAGAAGGAAACTCCATCTTTTGTGGTCATCGATAACAATTAAAATACTCTGATATTTGTAAATTGACAATAAGAAATTCATACGCAAACCATAAAAAGAACATTATCCCTGTTTTCTATGTCTCTGTAAGTTAAAAACTGTACAATGTCTTTCAACTGAATAACACTAAAAAATCATGTTTTTCCCATTTATTTTTTTAATATTGACATAACGAAACATTATTTGCAAGTTCTTTTTAAGACTATATGTAACATTGTAGTGGAAACTTATAGATTTCGATCAGTTTGTTTTTTAAGAAATAGTTAGATAAAATTTGTGAAAGAAATCGGATGAAGAAGCAGAGAGTAATCGACGATGACAGAATGATGATTAGAGATACTAAGAAATGTGATTCTTTTTAAATTTTAAGTTCTCGTAGTTGTTTTCATTTCCCAATGAATTTACGTGGATCCATGATCTCTAGAGACATTCATGACGAGAAATTGTTGTTTAAATCCGAAATTCTAAACTCAATACTTCTTCGCTTAAAGCTGCGGTGTTTCTCTATGCCGCAATAACCTGGGATCGGAGAGTTTGCTAGGCGCTTATGTTAGTATACAGTTAACGATCTCCTATTAATAATTTTGTATTTTAATAATATAATATTAAACAGTAATTCCGTTACTTTCCTTATTACAAAAAGCATTTTTGTTTTGTAAACCAGAGTGTATTTCTACTTTCGTTGAGGCTGAAACTGTAGAGGATATTAAATTCCCAAGAACAAAAGGCGGGTTTCAGTAGATGTCCTGTGTACTTAGTTATTCTAATTTGTAAAATATAATTCGCAAAACTGTATTTTCCGACATCGTATTATTATTGCCGTCTAACGTACAACGGCTTATAGCCCAGTAAGCGCATTTAACGATAAGTACACATGCGTAACCGTGCTATGAATTTCTGCAAAATGAATATTTATGTTCCTTTCAATATTTAGTATGCGAAGGTATCGGTAAGCACACAGTGTTCGGCATCCTTACTGATCCTTTGAATACCTGTATTTGAATTTAACGGAGAACATTTAGTATATATGACATACTCTAAAACAGAACCCTAAGGTATTCCCCAGTTTACTCAACCAAAGTGGATTGCGCGTTGTTTAGTCCGGCAACTTTTTGCTTCTTACTTACTTCTATCTGTTAATAATTACGACCCGTATCTTGTTCAGATATTGTTAATGAATCAAATTAATAATTCTTAATTGACAACATTTTAAATAATGTTAGAAGATTCCGTTCAAAATCGTTTTTAAAAACTTTTCTCAACGTTATTGATCAGAAAAATTTCTTGTATAGAGTATTATTTTTAAGAATTATTATACATAATATAAATTTATTATAATTTACCTGTGAAATTTTAGACGAACTTTCCCTTTGTCTTGGATTACGGGTAAATAGTCCCATTCTAACCTATCGCATTATACCAACCTCCAGTCTAAATAGATAATACTGAGACTGGAACGCTGCCATAATGTTGACGATTTGGACATAGGTCCAGTACACTTACTATTTTAACGGAGGATTATTACGTTGGATTATATTTGGACCATGATGCTTCAGTTATTAGTGTTGATTTGTTTGTGTGATTTGTGGGACCGTAAAATCGAAAAATCTATCTTTTCGGTACTTGTGAGGTCGGCTCAACTAGAGGTCCATAACCAACCTCATAATAAGGGTCCGACTTTACCTCAATTTTTTCCATTGTAATTGCTCGTAAGGTATTGCGGTAATTTAGGTCTGCAATTTACCCAGATTTTGAAGGTGCAACCTGCAATTTCAAGGTAATTAGTAGATACATGAAAATTAGATTAACTTAGTGGAGGGGCGATACCAAAATGGTGACCCATGGCAATTTAAGATTACGTTTTGATTCCTTAATGAAATGGAAAGTGCAAGCAGTAGGTATTTTATTAATTTTTCTTTGTACTTCAAAAATATGTTACGTTACCAGATTCTTGAATACACTGCATGAAATTTCACTATAAATAGAAAGTCGTGCATTTTGTTAATATGTATTGCTAGATTAAATTGCATATTACTTTGGGAGGATTAATTGTGTAAAGTGCAAAGAAAAGTTATAGAGCGTAATTTTGTAATTATGAAACGTAACCTATATATCACGCACTCCGCTTTAACTCTTTTTGTCTCAAACGTCTGAAATGTGAACACAACTTTACGCGATGTAACTTTTTTCTAAGCGCCAGACCGTTAAAAAATGTGAAATAAGTCATGTTCTGTAGGTATGGACCCACTTTTTCGAAATCCGTGGACAGAATTAGACGGCAATTTGGAAGAAAAAAGTTACGATCATTTCCGGAAGAAATTTGACAGTGAAAAATACCGATGATTGCAAAAGGTACTAATCACGTCGCTTTGGACAGCTCTTTATTTTACGGTTGAAATTTTTCAAAAAACAAAATAGCGGTTTTAAGACGTTCGCAAGTTCTATGCAAGTTGTAATTTTATAAATCTCTAATATCATGATTGCTGATTTATTGTCTCAAATTAGTTAAATAGAACGTGACACCAGAACGTGACGTGTGTGACCCGATTTTTTAAAAATTATTTTTCCTTTCATTTTTGTTCATAGTCTACAGTTTTTTTCTGGTAGTTAATCATACAATATAACTGTACTGATTAACTCATAAATATGCAAATTTTAAGTAAAATGTTAGTATACCAGGAATTTCAGAGTCTTAATTATGCTATTTGAAGTTTTGCTATGACATATCCTGAAAAGCCCTTTTGTGTGTCAATATATTGGCTAAATGTGTTTCAATTCAACTCACAAAAGGACGTTTTAAGGGTAATCCGATAATTATGCTGATTTGAAATTATTCCGTCTGGAAATTATTATTATTTTTGTTTATTTGGCAAAATTATAAAGGAAATGCCTGAATTTGCTTAAAAATTAAGATCTGTTAATCCCTAAATATGAATGTTTACCAGCAGCAACTCACAAACTGCCAATTACATTGATTCTATTGATATCACACTTCAAATTTGCAAGCCATGCATGAGACCAAAGTCAATTAAGAGGAGACACCTCCCGGGCGTGATGTCAGTACTGCGTACGTGATACCTGGAATGTTATTGGTTGAGACAAAGGCTAATTGGAGGAATATCATATCGATAATATAACAATACACCTAATGATATTAATCAGAGTTCTAATTATTAAGAGTTCAAATCACAACCTTTTTTTCGGTCTATTACATTATCCATTTATGTTTCAATCTTATTTATAGAATATATCTCAACGAGTAAAAATTAAGAATGGAATTTCGTAATCATTCATGAACTCCTCTGGTGACCACAAGGGTCCCACTTCGGACCAATTCTTTTTAATATAATTTAATGAAATTCAGTTTATACGATTCTCAGTTCTTAATTTTGCGGATGATAACAAGCTTTTCACTCGATTATCTTTTCCGATGGATGCTTCGAATTGTTAAAGGGATCTAGATTCGATTAGAGTATGGTCAACGCGATATGTTGACTATCATTTGAATGTGATGAAGTCCGAATGCGTAAGTATCAGTTAAATTTAAATACAAATTTACTATTGTACTCAAAATTTTATTATTTTTAATGATTGAGGGGCAACAATGATTGTAAAAAAAATAAACAAATAAATCACATACCGATGAAAATCAGAACGCATTCTGTGGTGTGTAGGACTAGAACATAACCTAAAATTAAATTTTGAGTTTTGAAATTCAACGATGATTCTTCATTTAATTATGAATTAACTCAATTTCAGGTACTATACGTACACAAATACTGCGCTTAACATGACAAGTTTAGAAAGATATCTTATTGTCGGCTTTAAGTCGACGTGGTTCATGATCCAGATCTAATTTCAACATAAGAAATTTGTGCTTGAAATGGAGCCAGGAAAAGGAGCCAATCTCTTTCGATACTTTTTGCGTACGTTCGGACCATTTGTAAATTTTGAAACATTTCTTTCGGATCTTTCAATATTCGGTATAATCGTAATGCAGCTTTTGTAATTGACCGTGTTGAACTATGTTAAATATAGAAGATGAGGAATTAACTGACGTAATGTACGCCGGATGTGTACATTGATATACATTCCTGGGACGTATACAGGTGATGTATGCAGATGCATTACCTACGATGACATCAGCTGAGCATGAAGCAAACAGCACCCCATCGATGTACGCAGCGCAGTTCCACTAAAGCAGATACGAGACAAAATTAAAACATCGATGGGAACACGCGCGTGCCCGTTTTATCTGCAGTCTTCGCGTTTTGAGCAAATATTTATCGGAGAGTACAAACATCAGGATGAAACATCATGGCTCATTGCACGATCGGTCGATAGTTGGAGTAGATATTTGCCCGACGGACGCCTTCGGATCGTTAACTGCGTAGCTGACGGTGATGGCTATCGTGCTGACATCAGCTACAAGCCGTAAGAAAAACCTATAACGGAAACTGGCCAAGATCTGCCGGCGAGAAAAACGCTGCACCTCGAGAATACTCCTCCAATCAGCAAACTTGGCTAAAATCCAGTTGGATATACCAAAGATCGGCTGTACCGGAGGCTTCGCCGCGCAGGATCTCGGGCGTTCGGTTACGGGTGTTATTTATTTGATGTATCGAGACCCGCCAACCAACCGTACAACCAAACCTCCGGTTCGAGGCGACGTATCGCCCCCGGGTTCGCGTATCTCCTTCGGATGCACCCGGAAAAAGTTTCCTCCATTCAGGACGAATAACTGGGACATTCCACAATCGGTATCCTCCTTTGGGCATTCTTCCCTCACTTTTTCGATACTTCGGAAAATGCCAGTTGCACTGGGAAAAACTTTAACAAAGCCGTTTTGTTGCAGAATTCCAAGAAAAAATCGAATTATATACCCTCGAATTATAACCTTTATGTACTCGGAGCTTTTTTCAAAACTGCTTATATGGGACGAGAATAGCTTCAAATCATTCAAACATTTAGAGAAAGGACAGTTCTATTGCCTTGGCACGAAATGTTTTAAGAAAATTAAATTCTTATTAGGTATCCACATGGACAATAATTAGTAACTTCATAGAGTAAATTATGCAATTAGTAGGATGATATTTTACTAATTAGTAATTTTAGGCAATTGACTATTTGAATGAGCAAAATTATTACGTATTCGTCTGACTAATTGCAATTAGTGGAGTTACTAATTTAGTCATTCGGGAGACTATGTACTTTATTGAATAATTTGAATGTGTACCTCGGTTTCACTATTTTAATTAGTGCAAACTCTGAAGAAGGCAATGTTAACATCATCCACAAAGTTTTGGCAAATTTTTGTATCTTATTGTATCTCGTTACTAGGTATCCGATTATGGAACAGAGATTATAGAAGAGTTGGATATTAACAACGAAAGTTTGTTTAAAAAAAGTTAAACACGAAATATTTTTAATTTTATAAAAAGCGAACCCAAAATGGCAGATGAAATTTTGCAAAGCTATTTCGTTTTTCATGCAAAATCATAAATGACCTTAAATCCTCTACATTCTACTTTTTATAACAGAACTTTTATAAGATTCGTCATTTTCGATACTCCATTTTTATTTTGATCTACATATGGCTAAACATAACTAAAAAATTCAAATTCGGTTAGACATATTGAGGTTGTTCTAAATAAACTAAAAATCCCTGGGTAATAAGATTTAAGCAAAGTAGCCTAATGTTTAACAAATTCGTCCGCCATATGTCTATGGACTTTCAAAATCAAAACTCAAAACCTGATTATTCGACCTCGAAAAATCCAATAGTATGGACAAAAAATTAAAACAATTAAAAATCAATGACAATTGCTTGATGTCGAACACGAATATATTATTTCGTTTTTAAAAATTAAAAATGTATTAAATCCGGTACACCTAGTTATAAATTTGCAAAATTCTAAATGCGAATGTATTGGCTGTGGCGAATTTTTTGGGAAACTTGTGTTTTATTAATTGTTATCAGAATATTATTTAGCGAAGCTATGATAAACTCCGAGTAACTATTTTCGTAAGAATATTTTTAATTTTTTATCCGCCATTTTATATTTTGACAATTTGATACTAGATCCGTAATCACTACGAAAACAATACGTGACATACATTTTGTTGAATTGCGTGATTCTAAGTGTCAAAGTGTTCAAGAATTTTTTGTAGACATTCCATAGTAATCATCAACGTTTTCTGATATCCAGACTATTTTTATATTATATATTCTATAATTGTAATATATATTTATGAACTATTCATTTTAATTCGATTGTGGATGAAGATGAATTGCTGTAACTTAGTATTTTTGAAAAGACACGCAAGTATTATAAATAATAAAGTAAATTTAAAGGTATTAATTGTGAAAAAAACAACTTTAGAAATCAGATCATATTAATTAATACGCTGCAACTTAGGACATAATCATAATTAGAATCGCGCGAAAAATCTCAGACGTCCGTCGACTTTGCGTGTTGGATATTACGATAAGATGCGATCTTGAACAGATTGAGTAATTATAGCAATTCTAATATGTTAGCTTATAATGAGTAAGCTAGTTTCTGGCCGAACTAGAGAAAGCTTGATTATATCGCGTACTTGTTGATCTTTTTAAGAAGTACACGCCTCTATATTGCATAACAAGTGTTCGATACTTTGAGTTATTCAAAAAGTAGCATATATAAATAGAAAGATGAAAAGAAAGTGTTTATTTGCAATTTATAGATAATAATCAATGTAATTAATGACAAGTGTCAATAAGGTTATTTTTATACCTCTTCAAATCAGACGACGCTATTAAAATATAATCTCTTTACTATGCATAAAATCCGGTTTTTAAATCATAATGTGAGTATAAAAATAAATTAACGTTAACGATTGCAAAATATTTCGTATTGTCTACTTGTCAGCAAAGATTACAAATGTTTAAAAGATCCAATTAATAACCAAAAGTCAAATACTTGTTAGAGTCTTGGGCATTCTGGAAGAAAACGCATTAAATTAGAAAGACTCTAAAAGGACGAATAATTAAATTAAAATCTGATTTGTAGTACTTTCTTTAGAAGGCGATGATAATCTAATGACGATTTTAAAAAATCATAAGACGGGTCTACTATCGGGAAAGATTAAAAAAATAATTACTGAATTTTCATCAAACTTATCATCAAGCAGATAGATGTCGAAACATTTTTGACCATGAAGAATTACTCAAAATATGATCTCCACACAAAATTAGTATATATTTACTCGGCTTCGCAGACATGCAGTCTGAGACATTTATTTTACCTCCCTCGTTGAGTAATGTACTATTTATCTAACCCTTAATTTAATAACTATAGCGGATTTTCAGCAACAATTCCAGCTGCTTTGAGTTTTATCCGTTGACATATTACTTTTTGGATTGGCTGGATGGATAATTTGTCCCTTTTCTGTATGGGTACCAGGAAAAAAAAGTTCGGAATTTTTAACCCTACTGTGCACTATGACGAATATTATTCACACTGAAAGCAAGATTTTGTGTGTACGGCAACACATAATTTTAGAATACGCAATATTGCTATATTCCCCGTTTTGCTGTGGCACCAAATGTATTGGTGTTGTACCAAAACGTATTGGTGTGGCATCTATACGGTTTTCAAAACTTTGTATTGCTTTACGCATAAAATATTGTTTTCGGTGTATTGATACGGGATAAGCAAAACTGGTGCTCAGGGAGGGGGTTAAAGGTCGCATTGTGTCGTTAAATACAGTCAGATGCAATGTCTTCTCTCTATATAGTTTAATTAATTGTTTCCCTTCATAATTGTTGTCTTCCTAATTCCATCCGTAATTGTAGTTCCAAAATATTCCGCAATTGTTGTCCAGGTTCCCCCTTCCAGGAGCACCGCAAGACGAAAGGCACGCTCGCGCATGCGCACGTATATTCTATTAACTGTTTCATACATGGAGAAGGGGAAGTAGGGGCGGGAACGGCAGATAAGCAATTAAGGGGGTATGAGGGGAAATTCGGCCCGGACCGGACGACAATTACGGAGGGAAGATAACACTTTTAACTGAAATATATGATAAAATTAAGTGAAGACACTTAACTAAACACAACAATGAAATCAACAACCGTGCTGAAAAATCATTATTACCTGAATTATAGTTTCATTATTGAATATTGCACATTATACTATATACAATTATTTCAATTTCCTAACTCTTAATAGAAAACAACATATTTGACGAGGTCATTCTGAAAAAGGAGTTCTTAATGGAGTTTTACATACTACTCTTGACAATAGTAATTTCGAAGAGGTCATTTGGAATTTGGATCACGGTGTTGTGATTTCAGTTCCTCCTTGAGACACTACATTGACAATTGTATCCAAAGGTGAACTCGCGCGACATTAGTTCATATGCCGAACGATACCTCGTATATATGAGGTATTGCAGAGCACTAAAAATTGTTGCATAAGTCTTCTTAAAGATCGGTTTAAGAGCTTTTCCTTGATGTTTTTAAGATACCTTAAAGAACTCTTGAAAGTGTATTGTCTTACCTTTGTATTGTTTGGGTGATTTCATCCGATGTTATCTCGGTTAATCTGAATTTCATTTCGAGAGAAGGTATTAAATTGGTTGATTTTACGAAAACTGTCTATTTCCCATCAGGTATGCAGGAAGACAACAATAGATGGCTCTAAAACGCAGCAAGCTCGTTTGTTACTTAAATATTAATGTTGACGAATAAATAATATAAAGCTACCAGAGATAATGAACACTCGACGATTATTCGAATGTAGGAGAACGAGGGCAGAGGATGCCACGAGATACGCAATATCCTTATTGCCAACCCGGCAGCAGGTGGATGTAACACGAGAGATGCGTGATAAATTGTCGGGTCGAATACGAGTTTCCGTGTGTGAAAATGGGAATCTTAAAACAATGAGCTGTTGCACCAGGCGTTTATCAGCTAGCACATTGCAATTTTATGCATGCGCTCACGGTTTACCATACGCGTTTTTCACGTAAAATCTATTCTCAACTTTTCCGTCCTTTTTTTTTTACCTCGGGGTACTTTTTGACTGTGTTGCACACTTCCTCGCAATTGCCGTGCTCGTTGACTCGCCTGCGGCCATCGGCCGCAATTGTCATCATGGGAAGTGGTTTAGAAAAGTCACCATCTCTAGGGTCGATCCTGTCAAGTTCGCTCTGGCGCCTCGCGCACCTGCGAACAATAACCCGGACACAGACGTCAACACAGTGACAATGGAATATATCATTATGTTTCTCATTGTACTTTTACTGTAATATCTTTGCCATTTCTCAGTACAACGATTGCATCTGACTTGTATTCATTTTCGTTGGTACTTATAATGATGAAGTCTTATTTTTGGCTACAATCATCTTTGATAAGGAGTTTTTAAATCATTGTCCCTTACGTTTTTGAGTATAATCTGTCCAATCGCAGTGGTTAACATTTTCTATAATCACTTTTACCTTCTGAAAATCGAAAATTACTAAAAAAAAAACAGCGTGATTTTCGGATTGCACTTTCTCCGTAATGATTTTCTCATCTCTTTACAATTTACAGAAAAAAATAACCTTTGAACGAAATGTTCGTAAATGCACTCCACATAGAGCGCGAAAAAGATGCGATCGTTCCTCTGTTTTCATCCTCGCCCATTTTGTCGGCCTCGCGTAAATGAAAAAAAAACGAGAACAAAGCAGGAAATGTTTTCCCCGTAAAAAGACCCACTTTTTTCGACAAATTTTAATATTTTTGAAATTGTCCTATATTGCCATTTGAGCATACAAATGTTGATTTTAGCCCTTATAAATAATTTCATTACAAATTTTTAGAGAATTTTTTCATTTATGCGGATTTTTAGTATTGTCTTTATTGGTTATTTCCCTATTAATACGGGTAATTTAAAAAAATGTTTGAATGCATTGATTTTATAGATTTTGGGAAATCGCATTTCCTGCATTAATAACCAAATGTTTTACTTATTATTATTATACCACGCATTTGATGTGCCAATATATGCTTGTTATATTATATTTTGTTTTTCAAATTTCATTACCAGACGTACCGTCCACATTAAGTAAATTAGCATATTTTTTCATATTCAGTTTGCGAAATACGTTTTTGCTCATAGGAACGAATAAACAATTGTTTTTAGCGCACTCCTTGCCAAAAAAAAAATGGTTCTGCACATTCGCCTTCGACTCGGGCAGCAGAACTCACGTTCGTAGACAAAACTTTTGGGCACTTAAGAAAAATACTATTTATTATGAATTACGTAATCTAAAATAATTAAAATTTGTCAGGTGCAATACTACTATCAGTTTAAGCAAAAAATGGAGGATTCAGAACAATAGAATATATATACCCTTACCCAATCGGGGTCTTCCATGCCTGTGCTGATTAGTCCTCCGTCGGCTGGTGTTCACTGGGTATTGGTCCAAAAATGTCTTTCGAAAATGACAAACATCTATGCTTCGATAGTTGTGGAAATAAACATACCTGGGATGTCTTTCTCGGTTTAACGCTGCTTTGTGCAGAGAATAACAGGTATACAGGAGGCGGGTTTAAGAGACTTACCAGATCAGAGATTGACCACACTTAGAAGGCGGGTGCTGCCTTAGGACTGCCCTACAATGGTAAAATACCGTACATCTACCGTTGATCTAAATTTTAGTTAATGTTAAAATGTCTGTGAAGATACATAATTTTCTCTGCAATAACAATCAACATCGAAATGGATCAATAGTTGATTAATATGGAAAGATTTGTACAGAAAAGAGAGTTCTCCAATCATGTTCAACAAAGATATTTCAGATTTGCACGTCAGATTTTATAAAAATTCAAACACTTTGATAATTTTACGTCCGCGATATTGAATCTTCCATTTTGAATTTTAGAAATTGATGTCAGATTCGCGACCACCCATCTCGAAAACCCCTGCATACTTTATGTGGAAATTAAAATATTAAAAAATTTGTTTTCTGACACATGTCAACCTAAATCTTGAATTTTCGCCATTCTGACAAATTTATTATCAATAAAACAAAACTTTAACTAATCGATATTCAAAAGAAATTGTTCAATGAGAATTTTGAATGAGAAAGTAAACAATGGGATTAAATTTCGGATTCCAGCCCTCATATTATTTTTTCGGTCGTATTTGAAAGTTTATTGTGGGGTGCTAATTTTCCATTTTCTAATCATCTCCTTATTTGACTTTTATACAAAATTGAAGATAAGACAAAGGTTGAAAAAAATGAAATGTTTTTTTTACAAAGTCGAACGCGTATTTTTTGAATCGATATTTTTTTAAATTTTGAGATCGGAATCAGAAAGTGCGATAAATTGCGGTACATCAGAAATGGCATAACTAGATATTTTTAATATTGATAAACTGTCAGAATTGACATCGGAATATTAATAAAAAATTAAGTTGAAAATTCCAGATTTTCGAGTACTCCATGTTCAACGGGATGCTAATCAATAAAAACTATTCAGTACTTAATGTATACATGTATCAAACTATTTTTGATTATTCTTTAGATCTGAATGAGTTACAATGCAGAAAAATATCAAACACCCAACATTTTTAGTTTTAATTTAAAAAAGCACGATTAGTTTTATAATTTTTTTTTCAAACGTCATTTCTACTCCGTAGCATTTCATATAAAACCTTTAAGAATCGTGCTATTGCAACTTAAACTAAAAAATAATAAATCTATAAGAATTGCGATAAAAGGAATCCACATGCAGCCCGACATGGTGCATTAACAGAGTAAACTTGAATGATTTTTCAATTATAGTAGGTACGGTAACTTTTGCGAAAAAAGAATTATAATAGAAAAAGCGTTCAGAATCACTTTTTTAGAATTTAGAGCCATATTTGAGTTTTGTAAAAAAACTTTTCACAAATTGAAAAACGACTGTAAAAATTCTAAAAGAATACAGGATGATTTCTTGGATCATTCGTAAGCATATTTTTCTTTGGAAATATACTATAAGTTACATATTTGTAATAAACAAAGATAATTTCACAATTTCGTCTATAAAAGTAGTCAATAATAATGAAGTTAGGCAAGCATTTACAGGTTTAGTTTCGTGTTATAAATACTGCTAAACATATTATGTTAAATTATATTTAAATATTTTGTACGTAATATTTTTCGTTTAATGGAAATTCAATATCGCATAGCTACGTAACTTTTGATTTCAAGTTCCAATTACACCATTTTTGTGGATGTTATAATGACATTTAAAAATGTGTCGGATTTTTCGGCATTTTAACTTACACCAATCGAAAATGCATACTAGAAAATAGTAGGTTATATTTTTAAAAAAGAAAAATGTAATTTTTGTATGCAGAGAACATAACGACTATTGTTGTCTCATAAGATACCTAATATTTTTTTAATGTAGTTCGACAAAATTTAATAAAAATGTTAAAAAAATATACTTTGAAACAACCTCTTCAAATCTAAAGATCTACAAAAACAATGTCCTTTTTTCAGAATGACTTTTACATATTTTTCTATGTGGAAATTACACGTATGACATCTTGCATTATTATAATTGATTTATTATAATTGATAAGTATGCAATGATATACCACCAAATTTTCAATTCTTTCCGCACATGTGAGAATGCTGTAAGATATTAATTTGCTGACGTGAGAATGTAATCGATACATCTTAAAGACATCACCAATCTTGATTCAATTTTATTGATCATTTTTTGGTCTTGATGTTCACTCAATCCCAATTATGTCAGTGCATGATTTTGTGAATAAACGTGACTGTCACGTACGTGTTCGGGATTAAAAAAACAGACAAGGATACAGTCGAAGAAATGAAAAGATAATGAGAATTCCTTATTTTCTTTATGTAAGAAATTGTAATTATGATATCAGTCCGTTGAATCACAGTTCATTGATTTAAAATTAACGATTGCCATAAGTTTTAAATCATTCGCAGATTATTTTAATCGGAAAATAAACAAATTTAAATCTCTTTTTATTGTGCGGTATAAAGGAATTTTTATATTTTAAGACATTCCAACGACAATTATTTCGAATCGTCTCTTTTGATAAATGTAGGCTCTTTATCAATATGATAACTTTTAAGTTAATCTTAGAGAGTTTTAAATCACAAGCCAGATAACTTTATTACATAGTATAAAACTGTCTGTGCATTTGATGGAGAAAGCTTTCTATCGTAACAAAACTTGAATAATACAGATCCCATATTGTTGTAGAAACCCCATCCTCGTCCTGATGATTAATGTAGTATTAAAAAAATGCGTTCATAATTTTAATTTTTTCCATTACAATTCTAACCATCAGAGACATTCATTAAATACCTGGATTAATACATGGAAATACATGCTTATTTCGTAAATACTTTGGATAGTTTTTAGTTGAATGACAAGATGAAATCTCGAAGATCGAATTTTTACTGTATTTAGTTGTATTTTAAACTATGTCATTTTGTATTTCAAAGTTTTCAGAACAAAATCTTAATAAATATCTTCAAAAAACCCTATAGATGTTGGTTGATTTATTTTTAGTACGAGGATTACTCAGTTTTATACTCCAAATCAAAACTAGTCAAAAACAACTAATGTACAGTAAAACTATCAATTAGTTAATCTTTATTTTAATTAGTAAAAGAACTACTTATATATATTTGTAAACGTAGTCATTTCATTTGAATTTAGTTTTAGAATACCAGAATTCAGTTTAGATTGCCCGATTTTTAGCTTTGATTAGTAAAGATGATTATTATTTAATTGCACCAGTCACACATTTTTCGTTGTTTTATTTGTAATTTTGATCTAATTTCGACTTACAAACCCCCAAGAACATAGTTAATGGACGTCCTCTTAACCCTTTGAAGCATACCTTTTTTTTCAAGCTGAAAGTTGCTGAAATTTGTTACTCTGGAGTTTTCGGGGTCACTGATTACGAATCTGGCCGCAGATCTTCAAAATTCAAAATGGCCGATTCAATATGGCCGACTGAAATCAAGGGTGAATGTGACTGGTTTTTATAGTTTGGTCGGCCATTTTGAATCCGCCATTTTGAATTTTGAAAATCTGAGGCCTGATTCGTAACCAGTGATCCCGAAAACCCCTTAGTACCCAGTCTCGTCATATTTGAGTGTCGTTTTCTTTTCCACATATATTTTCTGTAAAAAATCCACCAATTTTACACTTTATTTAATTTTTTTAAACAATGTAACATGATAATTAATTAAAAATATTGATTTATTTACATTTTCTAACATGTTCTTGAAGTAAGGAAGCAAAAAATAGCAGCAAAATTAATAATTACCGTTAATATGTAAGTAATGAATTACAAAAAGGTGTAGCATATATGTTACACCATGCTTCAAAGGGTTAGCTGAGTTTACTAATCTAAGCTTCATATAAAAAATTGGTTTGTTCGACTAATTAATTGATTAATGGAGTATTTCCTTATTTTATGCAACTGTTAGATAGTTGAAGTAGTAAATTTATTTTCTAGAGCCAGAACACTGAGCTACTGGTTGGTACATTTTCTTGATTAGGTCAATAAAATCGATATAAGGAAACTTCAAATCGTATCTATCGATTGTCGGAAGAAATAAAACATTTAATTTACTTTAGTAACTGGATTATACGTTAAAATTCATTATAGCCTCTCGAAATTTAAATTTAAAGAATGAAAGACAAATGTTAACAGTACATTAAAAAATCTAATATTAAAGTATATTAAAATAAAATTAAAAAATTGATATAACATCGAGCCTTTAACTATAGTGCAGATAAAAAACGATTTATCGAAATTGTTGATGCATAACCGTAGAAAATGTATAGCCATGTCAACTTGCCTCATCCAAAGCTAAATCAGCTCGACTCTTGTCAAGCAAATATAACTTGTTGATAACACTACAGAAGCTGGTGTGTTAATTATGTGAGAATTTTTATAACATTTCGTAATGGCTTGTTGTAGGTATCTTGGAATATAAGACAAGCATATGTAACTACACTTATAGATTGTATAGTTAAGAAATATAATTCTTTTCACTGAGAAATAGTTAAATTTACTTCCTACTAGATGATATAACTATGTACGTAGTTAAATGAACTATTCCCTGCACTTTCAGGTTATGCTAAGATGTCATCATTACTAAACAACGATCATTTCTACTGTACTATTCGATTTGTTTCGCTTTCGAATGAAATTTAGCAAATTTTAATACGATATTAACAATGAATATATCCGAGGTGTTTCTGGACTTTTAGGTTTGAGGTTATGTACCACAGGAGGGACCAGAAGTTTAACATTAAATGTGTTTTATTTCGTTGGACAGAAAATATCTTAAACATATTAAAAGAGGACACTTCTAAGTAAGTGCCTTAGTGTCTTGATTTGTGACACTCATAAGACACTCGATTTTGCAGCGAAGCTATTGATATGTGACACTGAAATCATTCGAGAAGACAGATCGTTAAATTCATGATTAATATGTAATATTATAAAAATGGTAATGTTTTTACAATTAACTACCAAATATAGACTAATTTTTAAACTTATTGCAAAGTAACTGTGAATCGCACACCTACTACAATAAGATTATTAACGTACACGTTATAATATTAAAATGATATTCCTTTATTACGCGGGATACATTCGAAAAGGAATTAACTTTACGTGTAAACCAATTATGAACGAAATCCACAATTGCAATCTGCATCCTGGGAAGATGAAAATTAATTCAATTTAGAAATTTCTCGAATTGAGGAGTCAATGTGTATGCGGGATAAAACGATCATGACCTACCGGACCACTACAAGCTGTGAATATCTATGAGAGTAACTGTTAGAAAGCTAGTTTCGAAACTAAGTTCGGTGTTAATTTGATTGTATTATTCCAGTTGCAGGATATAAATAGTTCAGAATTTTTAATCATTAAATTTTAAAGCATTACATGCGTGAATCATAAATTTGTTTTGAAATTTATTTTGGATTACTGACAAAGGCAACGTTTAGTCATTAAAGTATTAGTAACACACAATATTTTTGGTTTTTGTAAAAGGTCCTGAAGTGAGAATAATATAACAAGTTATCGTACATTTAAATCATGACGATTTAAAACAAATATCGTCACAACTTTGTGGATAATTTTGTGCCCAAGAAACTCGATCAATGAAATCTTAGATTTGTTGTTTTCAAAAATCTTCTATTATGTGTTAAAAGTGCCAAAAATGTATGAAAATATCAGTTTGAAGTAAATTAATATAATAATTGATAAAAAGTATTTAATAATAAAATGTTGTACTACGCTACAACCAATCATTCTGACTGTCTAAAATAACTCGAGTTCCCCCATTAAAGATACGATTCGATCAAATTCTGTACCTGTTATAATGGTGTTTGGATGTAAAGGGTTTAAACAATAAATTTATGTTGATTCATTTTGTTTTTAACAAAAACTGACTAGAATGGTATCAAAATCTGATGAAAATCGGCCAGATCTGCAAAAGGATTTAAATGAGGTCCTAATTTTGAGTTTACAACCAAGAATAGATCTTCATTAAATTAAGCATGTATCGTTTGTTGAATGCATTAAAAGAAATAACTAAATAAAAAAAACTCCGCTGATATTTTATAGATAACTTCTCTTTGTTATTCTGGTGGTAACATAAATTGTCCAGGCCTGATTTCTGCAATATTAGTGTTAAAGGCCTTTAATATTGGGTAAATGATCGTTTTCACTATTTGTTCGCCGTTGTTATTTTTAATGTTTGTATTTAAAAGAATTAAGCGTTTTTTAACACTAATTAATTAATAATACAGGATAACCCATGTTGTAATGATACAAGATGAAGCGTTCCTATAGACGCGCAATGGACCAAAAATAGTGGGAGAGTTGTGAACCAATACAAAATTATCATTTGTACAAGCATATTCGCCGATAGGAGTTTGGAGTTCCTGCTTGTAATATTGAGCAATTTTGATTGGCTCCTTAGAATTCCCTTCTTTTTCTGATGCGCAACAATTCACCATCTATTCCTTACACCATGTAAGTGTCTAATAACATTTGTATAACTACATTTAGATTTTTAGTGGAATTTTCTTACGTACAATGTGGATACATAATTTACAAAACCATATTTTTTTATGGCACCATTCTTGTTTTCATCTGCCATTTTGAATGATTAAAATTTTGACATCGAGGTTGTTAGTAAACATTTTTCAGATGTTTCGAAGAATATTTTCTCCGAATTCCCCATGCGAGCATTTCGCTTCAGCTAATCTCTGGATGATCATAACCTCTAATTAAATGTCTGTAAAAACATTGATTTCAATTGATTATGTACCATCGTCTTTGATTAAATATCCGGAAGAACATCGAGTACACAGCCCGACAATATCTGAACAACTGCATGTTGTATAAATTGTTATAGGCAATTCTTATAGAATTTTGCCCATAGAATCCGAATCTGATCTGTAGAATCAAACATTTGAGCCATTTCGTTTTAAAAGTGTAAAGAAAATTTTTTTCGGCATTTTTTGTACGTGCAACAAGAAAGTGACACAAAACAACTGTCCTTATGGGATGAATTGAAAGCTGAAACATTGGGCTTTGGGACCCAAACACAAAAATCTATGTGTTGTACCTTTTAAATGAGGAGAGACAGTTTTTGTGCCTGAGTGGGTCTCAATACTGTTCACTGTCTTCATGTACATTTTCTAAAGCACAGGATTGAAATAACAATTGAACTGTTATTTAGTATTTTTCAGTTTCGCTATTTCATGGGCTCGTAGTCAGATTAACAAAATTCAAACAACCGAATTAATAATAGTAATATTATTAATAATAATACTCAGTAAACCAAAAAACCTCAAATATATAATTTTATGTTAATAAGAATTTTTTTTTTATTTTTCTTGTCAACAATACCTAATGTTTTATTTATGGATCTCACAGGACTAAATTGGACATTTTCGTCATATGCAGACATTTTTAGAGTACCGATTTATTGTTTTATAATAACTCATAGAATGGAAAATATGCGTTTTTTACATATTTTTCAGGTCATATTCGGATTCGACGGACAAAATCGAATAAGAATCGTCTGTCATTACTTGTGCAACAAAATTTTATTGGACAGTGTTATGATTTAATGATGTTAACATTCTGGATTCAGCAAACAATAAAAATGATTTGACAACTCTGTAAAACATTTTTGTTAGATGTCAATCCGGTCTAGTCGAAAGTTACTGGATCCGTTCCTGATGTCGGATTAGCTGCATACTAGACTTTCAATATACTTCCTTAACTACTAAAAATAGAATTTCACTGACTACAAGATTAGTAGAATTTGGCAGGAGCTAGCCTGAAAGAGAGTAGCTCAAATAGCAGTTTAAACTACATTATATTTGACAACTCCATATCGTTGCAATGTGGAATCCTGAAGTGTTATTTACCACAAATTATTTAACAATATTAAACGTAACATGTGAAACATTTAAAAAATATGACTGTAAAACTTTTCAAATTTTCTAACTTCAGGCCGCGTTTATAAGGCTATTGCTAGACATAATCAGTCTATTCTCTATTTTTGTGACTCGTATGGAGTGTCGTATGGACTCATGGGGTATATTTTAGCACAAGTTATTTAACATTAAGCTATTCAAAAGAATAATTATTAGAATTGTTTATGGCGATGAATAATTACTAAACTACTGCTGTAAATAATCACGCTCCATAGTTAAATGACATTGTCTTCTTTTGTATGACAGCGCCACAGTAAAGCTAGCTAGATCTAAACTACCTTCGGACCATTTTCAAGTTGGGGTTCAGCTACATCAGACTTTTCTCGCTAGACAAATCTTACGATGTCATAGTTACGATACGCCTAGAAGAATATGACTTGTTGATGATTGGTTGTCTTGCTTGTATGCCATTGTAGCTTGTGAACAGATAAATAGGAAATCGCACTCTAAAATTATCAGACTTAATTGCGGAGTCCAAGAAAGAGTAATCGTTAAATTTCACTCCTATAGGCTTCAATGTTACTCTCTTGGAGTCACATTTGCTCCTTTGGGGTATTTCATGCTACGATAGAATCCATTCACCAGTGTAGTTATATACTGCATCGAAAACTAGTTACTACGTGGCCGGCCGACAAACATTATTTCAACTCTCAATAACATATTCAATTCTAAGGATTTCGAAACGAATTAAAAAAGAAAGTGTTCTTTAGAGTTTTTCGCATCTAATGAAGAAAGAACAAATTTTATATTTTATAAAACCTTCAAAATTGACTATGTTATAGCGAGTTGAAATAAAAAAGCCGACCGCGTAGTAATTAGTCCCGTCTATACGGCATTCAGTCGGCTTTATCTTTTTCCATGTTTATTGACGCTATTGGATCACATTTTGACTCCAAAGAACTCAAATGTAGTCGAACCCGGCCTACCGCATTTTCTACTCCTTTGGACTGAAATTTGAGTCCAATAATTTTAGATTGTGCGTTAGAGCAGAGCCACAGTAATTTGCTATCATGGCGTAGATTATTTTTTATTTTTATAAATAGATCCATACCTCTATTTTAATATATTTTATTATATATAAATTTGAAAAATTTAATTTTCTTTGTCACAGGAAAAGAACATAAGGCTTGTTTTTTTAACCGTGCAATAATCGTTAGCAAAATGACATATGGGTACTGCATTAAAATTTAAAAGAGTAATTTTATCAGAAATATGACCAATTTCTGGCTTTAATATCAAACCAGACGACACGGAATCACACACCTATTCGCGACGGTATGGACGTAATCCAATCTGACCCCTGGGCCATTTGCCCTGGCGATAGCGGGAGTCGGTGTAAAGGGGAGGTGAAACGAACGACGAAATTTCTATTCTAAACGAGATAACTCATGAAATTCGCAAGGTCCCGACACATGGCCTTGCCGTGACGAAAACGCCCATCGTGTTCAGCATAATGTCACGGAATGTGCTGGGGGATTTGCTCGGTATCATACGCGACGGGTAACTTCATGCTTCATGCACCGCGCATTCGTAAATCAGCGAACGATGCTGCGACGGATATGTACAGCGGGCGGCCCGACGACGACGTTGAAACAAATTCGCCCTAATGCGCCCATATACACTACAATGTAGAAACATGCGAAACGGAAATAGACCCTAATGTGCGCGTATGTAAATACCCTACTAACTGCTCAAAACCAAAATTAGCTCCCACTCGAGGAGAAGCTTTTTATTTCCCGGCACATTTTGACGAAAGAAATTCAAATGGATGTCGGCTGAAATTAAAAAAGACGTTGATGAACGTTACAATTAATAACAATTTATTCTAAAAAATTCGCCTTTTTTTAAATCCCCCGTCCTAAGTTATACTGCCTTAGCCGCTGGGTCTGACTCATCATGAGTAGTAACAGCCGGATTCGGAGTTTTTTGCATTTATCTTGTTTTGTTTGATAGATAGCAATGTGCCACCAGTGACAAAGTTGTAGGTACCCAAGTGAACAAATTTATTACAAATTGTATAATAAAAATATACAAATTACTGTATCAAGTTTTACCCCCAAAGTGATTCTATACAATATGTGTACAAAATGTGTTAAGTTTGAACAAAATTGTATATAATGAAAAATTAGTTACGTCAAATTTAAACTGTAAAAAATTGTAAAAGGACTTCGCATTTCAATGCGAATATGGAAGGGATTCGAAAAGATGGAAAGATGAAACGAAATTTCGCTGACACTATTATGACACGACAACGACATGGAGGAACAAACATGCCCACAGAAAACGTCATTACAGATTTATAAAACGATACTGCGAAAATCAATTTAGACCACTTCTGCCGATCGTTGATTCTACTGCAACTTCTGGTTTCATTATATGAATTCTGCAGATTCTGCACCATCCCAAGTGAAAAAATTTACTACAAAATGTATAATAAGAATATACAATTCATTTTATAAAAATTTACCCCAAAAGTGATACTATACAATTTGTATATGATTTTATTCCAAATTTTTAAACTATCAAAACATTGTAGGACGACTTAGAATTTCAATGCCGAATTGAAACGGATACGAAAACTTGAAAATTGCAATGGACCGAAACAGAAAACCCGAACATGATTCCCAATTTCGCTGACATTTCATTGACAAGATGAAAACAAGGAGAAATCAACACGTACACAAAAAACTTCACTGAGGATTTTTAAAAAGATACCGCCAAAATTAATCTGTAACACTTCTTTGCATAGTGGATCCTCCACGCGACGTTCACACAACATGAATCCTTCAAGAAATTACCAAACCTTCTGCAATCAGGAAATTCATCAGGCGAAATAATAACCAAATTTTAGACGCAGAAAAACATACTAATTACACCGATAGAAAATTGCATTTTATTTTGATTTGTGACATTTATTTATTTTATAATTTAATTAATTACTGTATATAATTAATATTTTTCCCATTTGATGTTTTTATTTCGAGGTTCGAGTAAACCTGAATGAAAATGCGCGCTCATCTAAAAAATCAACAAACCATAGCAACGTGTTACCAACTATCGAGATGAACGCAACAGTTACCGCAAAATTTTCTGACAGTTTAGATCGATCCTATATTACGAGTATGTGTATATTAGAAAAATTAATTAAATCATAAAATGAATGTATTTTAAAATGAAACTTTTGATTTCCGACCGCTCTAACATGCATGTTTTTCGGCGTCGAGAATTTTATTTGATGGCTTCCTGGATGAATGGAGGATTCGTATGGTGCAGAATCTGCAGAATTCATGTAAAGAAACCAGAAGTTGCAGTAGGATCAGCGATCGGCAGAAGTGGTCTAAATTGATTTTCGCAGTATCGTTTTATAAATGTGTAATGACGTGTTCTGTGTGCATGTTTGTTCCTCCATATCGTCGTCGTATTATAATAGTGTCAGCGAAGTTTCGTCTCATTTTCGAAATATCTTTATCGGTCCATTTTAATTTCCATCTTTTCGAATCCCTTCCATATCCGCATTGAGGTCCTCTTACAATTTTTTATAGTTTAAATTTGACGTAAGTAATTTTTCATTATATAGAATTTTTAAAATAAATTTATTTCTTGATCTTGACGGTATATTTACGACGGGTAATTAAAATAATAAATAATCCTTTTGGGTTTGCGATGGAACCACTATTTGTTTATCAAAATATCATTTTATATATATGTACATAAATAGATAGCCAGAAAGATGTGAAATCATCGCTACAAACATCGGTAAAACTTGATACAGTAAATTGTATATTTTTATTATTCAATTTGTAATAAATTTTTTCACTTGGGATACGAATCCTCCATTCATTCAGGAAGCCATCAAATAAAATTCTCGACACCGAAAAACATGCATGTTAGAGCGGAAGGGAATCAAAAGTTTCTTTTTAAAATGCATTTATTTTATGATTTCGTTAATTTTTCTAATATACGCATACTCGTAATATAGGTTCGATCGAAACTGTCATAAAATTTGCGATAACTGTTGCGTTCAACTCGATAGTTGGTAACACGTTGCTATGGTTTGTTGTTTTTTTAGATGAGCGCGTATTTTCTTTCAGTTTTACTCGAGTCTCCAAATAAAAACATCAAATTGCAAAAATATTAATTATATACAGTAATTAATTAAATTATAAAATAAATAAATGTCACAAATCAAAATAAAATGCAATTTTCTATCGGTGTAATTAGTATGTTTTTCTACGTCTAAAATTTGGTTATCATTTCACCCGATGAATTTCCTGATTGGAGAAGGTCTGGCCATTTCTTGGGTTAAAGGAGGATTCATGTTGTGTAGAGGATCAACTATCCAAAGAAGTCTTACAGATTGATTTTCGCGGTATCTTTTTAAAAATTCTTAGTGAAGTTTTTGGGTGCGGGTCGAAAAACTGACAAATCAAAAAGCCGACAGGTCAAAAAACCAACAGTCATAGATCCGACAGTCGAAAAGCCGACAGTCAAAAAGCCGACACATAACAATATAGACACATGGACAAGCACAGTAATTTTTTTATTTGTCGGTTTTTTTGACTGTCGCCTTTTCGATTGTCGGTTTTTTGGCTGTCGGTATTTTCACCTGTCGGCTTTTTGATTTGTCGGTTTTTCAACCCGCACCCAAGTTTTTGGTGCACATGTTGATTTCTCCGTGTTTTCATCTTGTCAAAGAAATGTCAGCGAAATTGGGAATCATGTTCGGGTTTTCTGTTTCGGTCCATTGCAATTTTCAAGTTTTCGTATCCGTTTCAATTCCACATTGAAATTCTAAGTCGTCCTACAATGTTTTGATAGTTTGAAAATTTGGAATAAAATCATATAAAAATTGAAGAAAAACAAACCATGGTAACTTTTCATTATATACATTTATTCACACTTGACAAATTTTTTTGTACTAATTGTATAGAATCACTTTTGGGGTAAACTTTTATACAATGAATTGTTTATTTTTATTATACAATTTGTAGTAAATTTGTTCACTTGGGTATTGAAAATATCTTTAATTTGAGTCGTCATTCGTTCCAATTTTATGAAAATTGTGCCCAGGGGATCTTTCGGATGCCACTTCTTTCGCCACAGCTTTCCGGTGGGCGCAGGAAAAACGCGACTTCGGATGGCTCCCCTGGACACAATTATCATCGAATCTGAACGAGTAACGGCTCAAATTAAAGATATTTTCAATACCCACAACTTTGTCATTGGCGGTACATTGCTATCTATCAAGCAAACTGTGATAAATGCAAAAAACTGCGAAACTGGCTGTTACTACTTACGATGAGTCAGACCGAGCGGCTAAAGCGTTTTTGCATCCGGGCACTCAATTGTAGACTGCTAGTCAGAAGTTTTTACTTTCTTTGTGGTAAGAAAAAGTCAAGGAAAAAGACAAATCATGTTCTCATTCTATGTTGCATAAGTAATGAATTGGCACCTGAGAAACTTACAGTATTGTGATTGGACCCTTAAATATTCCCTCTTCTTCTAAAGCACATTGCTACACCTTTCATATCAGCTTCACGACGACACTCCATTCCAATACCAATATTCGGCAAGGATCGACAAACCTCGAAATGCTTCAACATGTACAGACCTCCCTTCGTGATTGTTTCTCTCTATAATTGTTGTCTTCCTAATTCCATCCGTAATTGTAGTCTAAAAATATCCCTAATTGTTGTCCAGTTTCCCCCTTCAGGTACATTGTAAGAAGAACGGCACACTCGCGCATGCGCACGTATGTTCTATTAATTGTGGTCAAACAGTAATTTTCATTCAATCTTGTTATTAAATCTCAATATTTTTCTGTAATATTAATAAACATGAATTGGACTAGAGAAATTGAAGTAAAAATAAATGCAAAATGATTTGTACACATCACAGTGATAAAAAAATAAATAATTTTATTTAAAACTTATCAACGTTCATGACGTTTTTTAATTTTGCAATTTAAAATAATCTATCGTTGACAGATTATTGTGATGGAGATGATACGTGGGCATTACAATGGCCATGAGGTCAGGACCGTATGTTGATTTCGACTCCATTCTTGCATTCACGGTAAAAAACTCCCTATGGTAGAAAATGTTCACATTTTTAAAACGTTCACGTTTTAAAAATGTGGACAATAATCTGCAGGTAGCATCTTTTACTATATAGTTATATCCATATAGTGGCAGATGGCGCAATAACTCGAAAGCGAGGTCGCACATTCTTGGATACATAATGTCGATGAACGACGATCTTGCTGTTGAGCAGCTACGCCATCTACCGTCATACCATCATGACTCTGCGATGTGGTCATTTTTGGGCATTATGAAGTGAAGAATGGCCAAGTGAAGAATGTTCGAAATCAAAATGTGTTTCTAACCATATAAATTTCAACAGGGTGGTAAAAATGTTACGTCCAGGAAACTGTTAGATGTCAAGAGCATGACTTTTTATTTCGACACATTTATTATTTAATACGCAATTTTAGGAAAAGAGGCGGTTCCTAATGTATACAATGACCATTGATTGCATTAAAGAAACTTAAGATTATTATTGATTTACGCAGTCATATTAGAAATTAATTAATTTTTTTAACGGCTTTGATAAATCCGGTTCTAATATTTCCATCTGTTCAGAATAACATTATCAAATTGAAATATAAATTGAAATTTAAAAATAATAAAGTAACCTACTGTAACATCCCAATATAAATTAAGTACCAATAATATCATTTAGAATGTATTAATTATTTTTTTTATGAGTGGACTGCTCTCCAAAATTAAAAATGATCTAACTTCACTTCTAGTCTAAGATCGGTTTACTTGACAATCTTATCATAAATGTCATGATTTTACATATGGTAGACCTAAAAATGACTTAACACAGAAATAATAATACATAAAATTTTTAGAAAATCCTCACCAACATTGGTATTTCATGTGATTATTGATAGAATGCTTCTAATCATTCTTAAAATCGGCATTATCACGTATTCTGAAAAAAAGAATATATGTACTTTGAAATAACTTTCAATATTAAAAGAAACTGTAAATTTATCCAAAAGACAACATATTAAACGAAACGTTGATTGTAGGGCTATTCGCGTCCATTTGTAATGGTTGGCATAATTTAGGCTTTTTATTAAGCCTTCTATGATATAATGTGAAATGTAACAATTTTTAAGAGATTTTTTCCAGTGTGCAAGCTCAAAAGCACAGCATTTCTCATGCAGGTCTGACGAATAATACATTACGCGCCAGAGAAGGAGTGGGTGTCTCCTTCGTCGCGGGGTATACGATATTTTATGTAACGAAGACAGAGAACACATAAATTTTGAAAATATTTTAGCGACTACGAATTCATGTCTTTCGTTAACAAATTTATCACTAATAATATATCGATTTCCATGTTTACGTACCTAAAATTTTGGTAATTTCAGTCTATCGAATTATTTAGTAAAAATGGGACATATATTTATTTACATCCAGTACTTATTATATTAATATGCATGCTTCAAACGTTTCTATACCAGAAATATATCGGAATTTTTATATTATATATTTTTATTTAAGGTTTCTTTATGACACAAGAAACACTCGACAGAACATATCTGGCTTAGTACTAATTTTCTCATTGATTTCGAGCTCTCTTAGTGTTCTTTAAAGACTAATGATGCGTAGAAAAGTTTCCCTACTTTGACAGTGTTCATGTTAACAGACTTTGTCTCATTTATTAATAGTTTTTGGATTATGATAATGATAAGTGAATTTATACCGCACTTACTGAAAGCGATTTTAAATGACAATGAAACCATATTGGCTACCAGATTATATTTTCTTGACAATAATTTCCCCTTATCGTCTAAATCATGATATTAATAAAAGTTACAATACAGAGATAATCAGCCTGTTGTTAATCATACAGGTAGAAAATCCTTAAATTGTAAAAAGATGGAATATTATAAAGTAAGAAAAATCTTGGTAATCTTGCTAATTATATACTAAATTTTAAATAAAATAAAGAAAGGTAATTCATCGCAATAAACAACATTGCACTTTCAAGCCTCCTTTATTCATGAAAAGAAATTACCTCGACTATGATTTTTGTTTAAGTATATTCAGTTTTAGGTTTTATGTAGAACTGTAAACCGTACAATCTTGAACATTAGCAAAAATAATATCAAATATCACCAGAAGATTCATTACTAAACTTTAGCAGTTCGATTAAAGATGCTTTAAACGAGATGATTAAATTACTCTTTAAAGAGACATGCAGTATAGTTACTGAACAAATTCATATTAACAAATAACAATGAATATGAAAAATTTCGTGGATCTCAAAAAATGTTTATTTTGATACCGCATGAGTCTTATAGCATTTTATTTCTGAGGTCACAAAGAGTACAAAACGCTCTACCACTTATTTTATTTTAATGATCCACATAAACACATACTATTAATTTTTAAATGAAATTTACAAAATGTTAAAAAATGATATGAAATTATTATTCAAGAATCTGAAGGTTTTCGACAATGTGGTGTATAAAATATTTCATGAATTTTCGATTCATCATTTACATATAATTTTTATAGGGTGTACGCCGATAAATTGATCAATTATTCATATGGCTGAAATTAATAATTCGAACATCCATTGGACATTAAGAGAGTTTTATTTTGTCTGCACGCAACAGTATCGGTATTTTGCAAATTGATATTATTTTCGTTTCGAAAGTTTCGAAAGAAGTACGTATGTTGTAAATAAAATTCTCTTCAATTGGCGATGTGCCAATGAAGAATGGTAATTTTTGTAACCTGTTACGCTTGAAGTTTCTACCAGATACCATTTTCTGTTCAGAAAAAGAAAAATTAGTTTTCCAGTGAGTAAAATTCCTTTACATTTACAACGTGCCAAATGGCTAAATATTGTTGGGAAAACGAATGGTACACTTCAGCGTTATTTCTTTAACTCGTTGGATTTTCTGTTGTTTTCTGATCTGTATTTTTATAAATCCGTTCGAAAAGTTTCCAGTTTCTTGTCTTTTGACATGCGTGTTTATTTTTTTTTGTGATTCAGCAGGCGTAAAATTGCCATTTTTAACATTCCGGGCGTAGAACTCGATATTGCGCCCTGCAATGAAGTCTTCAGACGCAAATTATCAAACTCCATGCCCGCCGTTCATGTAATTTCGTGTGATCCTACTTATTTATTGGCTAAAATCAATTCAAAATTCGTTATAATCAGACATATTCTTGCATCAAAATGTGAAAATCAACGACCAACAATGCGTTTTATTCTTATTCTAGCTGTAAAGAATTGAGCAGTTTTATATATTGTTTTATATATGTTATTATTATTTATTTTATATTGAATTTCCCATGAATCGTTCGAATTCGGTGGTTAAAAGGAAAGGAGATTATTTTGGATAATTATATTTATTCTTCACAATCGGTTAGCTCCTTTAAAAACAATTATTACCACTTAATCTTTTATAACATAACGGCACTGCAAAGACAAGGAAAAAGGATATGTTTCCTAGTATTAGACATTTTAAAAAGTATTGTTAGATATTTCGAAGTTTATACGTAATTGTAAAATAATAATTAGAAATATTGTAATTTTGCTTTATGCAAGCTTTTATAAACACATTTAAAAATAAATAAATATACACCTAATATGTATACAACAGCTGACGAAAATATCCATTACCCATTAAAATATTATGATAGCTAATAATTTTGTTTTACGTAAATGATTTCTTTAATATTCCGTTTCTTCCTCTGCGGAGCTCATTATTCAATATTGGTAACTTGGAGAATTTAAAATTATGTCCTGTCCTTAGATGTGTGAAGTCAACCGTGTACGTCCTATATCCCTTTTCTTATTGTTTTGATGTTCTTATAAATGTTATTTAATGTATTGTTGTGTTTGTCCAATATGTGTTGCTTGGCATTAAGCACAATCAATCTTACAGATAATATTTGAACTCAGACATTTTTTAACCGCATCAATTTTAGTTTTAAACACAGTTTCGTATGTATGTAGTAAATTTTGTATTTTATTTTTTATCTTTTATTAACTGTTGAAATGCCAAAGTGTTTGCAAACCTTCTTTATTCTCCAATTTAATGCATATGGAATTATAATTTTTGAAAAATCCATGTCGTTGTTATCTTTTGTATTAGTGTTGTTGTTAACGAATGGTGGAAGGGCTTTGAAATAAAACGCGTGATTTGATCGGCCACAAACTAAAAATCATATTTATTCCGATCACCGGTGACGACCCGATCGCGACGCGAACTTCCTAACCCGACGACATCCCTAAACGTACTGAAAAAACCCGATCGTCAATTTTTTACATCTTAGTTCGACTTTTCAATTTCTCGAACATATTTTCCATCCACTTTTTTATCATATTGTTTGCAAAACCTGCATTATAAATGTTATTAATCAAGAATTATCTAACGTTCATTACATTTTAATGATGAAGTTTTTCATTGGTCAACAAAATAGCTTTGTCAACAAACAAACTTATAATCGATTTTTTCATTTATGTCGGATGATGTGAATTAAAATTCATACATCTTTCGGAACGAGTTGCATTTTCGTACCAATCAGTAATTAGTTTTATTATATCTGTAATGAATTTGATGTCTAAGAATGGTATCATTCTCAGTGCCATCCTTCTCAAAAATAAATTTTAAGGGTCATACTTGAGTCATACACATTAAAGAAATCTACTGGATGGTTTATTTTGTCCTTTAGGCAAATCAACCTACAAATGAATACTACTTTCTATAAATGGGATTTGTGATTGTACAGTTGAATGTAATTTATTATAAAATGAAATAGTTATTTTCGTTCGGTAGGGGAAAGAGAAACGAGCCCGAGAGTATTTAATTAGTACTTTGAAAGTTGTACTTTATGCCTACTATGACGAAAATTATCATTGTGTAGATAACTAAAAGACAAATTAATAATTAAGTTTACATACTGTTCATAAGTTTGTTAAAAAATGAACCAGTTTACAATTCTAAATATCAGGCATTAAGGGTTTGGCATACAATTTTAAGAAGTTTTGTTTTCACGTGAAACGTATATTTGTCCACAATTTAGAATTTGCACGAATTCGTATTTTTCATAAGAAAAATTACTGTAAATCAGGTAGCACCTGGCTAATAAAAATAATATAGAATTAAAATATTATTTTTGTTTACACATCAGAGCAATGTGGTACAGTAAAAGCATATCCAATGTATATTTTTGTTTTTAAATCGACTGATCCATTAAGAAGTAATTTCAGTGTTTACATTAAATTTTAATTAAAATAGTAGAGGAGTTTATAACTGATTTTGTAAATAATTAGTATAATGTTATTTTTACCATTCATTTGTACTTCTTTTACAATAACAAATAAACATGACAATTTTTTAGGTAACGTAAGAAAACAAAATTATCACTAAGAAATCCGTAAGAAAATTAATTTTGTACTTGCTAAAATAAAATATCAATCTGTCAGAATCTTAACTCACCAATGTCATATGCAATGTTTATAACATTTAATTTGTCATTTGAAAATATATATTAAACATTATTAGAACAATTGCACATTATAACAAATTTATTAATTATACGAGTCAAGGAAACAGTAACAAGAAAAAGTAGGTGCGGGTCGAAAAACCGACAAATAAGAAAACCGACAAATAAGAAAACCGACAAATAAAAAAACCGACAGGTCGAAAAACCGACAGTCAAAATACCGACACTCAAAAAACCGGCAGACAAAATACTGACATTCAAAAGCTAGCAGGCAATAATCGACATTCCAAAAACCGATAGGCAAGAAGTCGACACGTCAAAAAGTTGACAGGCAAAAAACCGACACGTTAATAAGCCGACAGTAGAAAAACCGAATTGTCATAAGACGAATAGTCAGAAAATCGACAGCTCAAAAGCACCGGCATTCAAAAAACCGAGAGGCAAAAATCCAACCCGTCAAAAAACTGAATTGTCATGATACCGACATTCAAATAACCGACACTTGGAAGAACCGACTGGCAAAAAGCCGACAATCGAAAAGCCGACAGTAACAAAATTAACACTTTAAAATGACTACCCGCTGGTCGATGTGTCTGTTATTTTATGTGTCGGCTTTTTGGCAGTCGGTTCTTCGAAGTGTCGGTTATTTGCTCGTCGGTATTATGACAATTCGGATTTTCTACTGTCTGTTTTTTGACGTATCAGTTTTTTTGTCTGTCAGCTTTTTGTCGTGTCGGCTTTTTGAATGTCGGTAATTTTACTGTCGGTTTTTCGATCCGCACCCGAGAAAGTTTATGGAATACTGAAAGGCTAATGAATCACCTGTTAGAATTACCCTATGGTAATTTGAATATGGGGATTTCATTTTACTCTTCATCTTTTTTCAAAGTTGTTTGTAGGACAAATATAGTGGGTGTGGGTCGAAAAACCTACAAATCAAAATACCGACAAGTCAAAAACCGAAAGTCAATAAATCGGCAATTGAAAAACCGACGGTACGCTGAGAAAAGTGTATTTTATCAGTTACTATCCGTTGGCTTTTAAAAAGTGTATTATAGCCATTAAAAGAAATATTATAACTAGTAAAATCGTGAGTCTTTCAGCATTTGTTTTTGACAGGTTATACGAAACTGTAATAAACTCTCCTATTTTAAAAGAATGTTTTATTATGACTAAAAAAAGGCATTTTTAATATTTTAATTTGCTAGATAAATTTCCATAAACAAAAATTGCTTTTAGTTAAAGAGAAAAGGCTAAAATAAACTGACATATCGGTTAGAATAATATAAAATCTTCGTCTTTTAACAGGTAGTAGAAAGATGGCAATCCCTATGCATAAAATACTATATTCTACGGGGCATAAGAATTCTAATACTGGGTAAAAAACACTTTTCTCAGTGTAAAAAATCGAGACTTCGAAAAATGATGGTCCGCTTATCGATGTGTCTATTTTATTTTATGTGTAAGTTTGTTGACCTGTCGGCTTTGTCATTTGTCGGTTATTCGACCCGCACACAACAAAATGTATACTTCAAGTGAGAAAAATGGGCTTCAAGAATAGGTGATAACTACTGAACCATCATTTCATTATACAGAAACACATTAGCAATAAATTACGTATTAGTCTCTAGATTAGATTCGACACTCATTAACATTGTTCATATCCATTGCTCTCCACATGTGGAAAATGAAGACATGCGTCACTAAGTAATTCACATTATTATCTTAGATATTATATCTTACTATCGTGATGTTTAGAGCAAGTTTAGAACATGGAAGTATCACTCCCACTAGTATCTCAAATAGTGACCATAATAAATATAATTACGCGTTAACGATTAATATCAGGATGTCGATTATCCTCTTCTGAATATCTGGTTTTATATGTGCAAATTTTATTCTGCTATACCAAATATTACAGAAGAAGAGATGTGATGAATGTTGCTATCAATTATGGTACTATCTAAGTAGATAATACCAAGTCAAATAACGCACTTGCTAAATTTAATTAGATTATTAACGAGATCTATCTTGATATAACACTAGACCTGTATCATGATCTGATATTACCTAAAATGAGTTATATACAATTCTATACAACGGTATATAAAATTTATATATCATTATATACAATTGTATAGCATTTTTATATGTTAAAATCATTTTATACTAGGCACTATCCCTCGCTATTATCTTATCAATTTTGGACTAGTTTACGTAAGCGAGAATTGTATTCTACTTATTTTTTTCGTTTCGCAGGTACGCCTTCACGACCGCAATTAAACTTTTCATATTCCGCATCTGAATTACCCTGCTCTACTTTTAATGCTTCGATGAATCTTCCAAATTGCTTGTGGGTTCTTCCAATTCCTTGACTGAGGCCAAAATGCCAACCTTCAACATTATTACTGGTCCTTGGATTACCGTTCAATAAACTTACATAACAATTCCATAAACTCACATGAATATTTTTTGCGTTTGTACTTCGTCGGTATTTATTAAAAAACATAGGCCAACAAAATTTATACCCAGAAACCGGACTACACTCTTCCGACGGTTTTCTTTGCGCTGAACCCCAATCTGGCCTCAGAATCAAATCAAGATTGTGAGATATCCTAACCTAAAAGTGCAAAAAATTTGCTCATATTCAGTAAATGTCGGAACAAAATTATTGTTTGCAATTTAGCAACAACCAGATTAAAGTACTATTCGTCAACTTTAAAATGCTTTTTTAATCGCTCTGACCTGATTTTTTTTGTCATGGGGTTGTTTGAAGTTGAAGTTTTCGTCACAATTATGATTTTCACAAATTAGTAAATATGTAATTCATACCGTCTTTATTGTCCAAAATATTCTATTACCTCAAGATTTTGAGATATCCTGACGTAAAAGTGCAAAAAAGCCCATTTTCAGTTTTTGTGACGGAACAACATTTTTTTCGCAAATTGACAAAAACTTTTTAATTCGTTAATTCGATAATTAACGAATTTTAGGGCCTTTCGTCTGGCATGACGCCACCGTCAAAGCTGTAATTCTTTAAAAAGAAAACTCACAATTGTTATAGAATGTAGTATATGTGTATAATTCAAGGATGATACAACTTTTAAAATCAAAATTCGGTGCACAAAATGTAAAGAAAGTTTACTGCTTTTCGATAGAGTAAGATCTCAGTACAAAAATGGATTGAATTTACTGAATTTATTGTATCTTGAAACGCACTTTGATGTAAAAGCTGAGTGACACTTTTCTGCCTACACACGGTAAAGGAGATTGCGATTGTATTGGTGGATGCGTCAAGAAAATGGCGTACCGCGCAAGCTTAGAAGGTAATACTGTCATGGCGGCATACAAGCTTTTTGAAGGGGCTTGCAATTTCTCCAGACAAATTTCGAAACATTTCGATTAGTGTACATTGAACGATTATAAAAAACGTAATAAAGAATTTTCCCAGAGTTATTCTATAGTTAAAATTATAAAAGGAACTCGACGGTGTCGTTAAAATTAAATTTTTTTCTAATGATACTAAATCAATTTTACTGAAAGTATGGAAATAATTTTATATTTGTTGATACTAAATGAAATAAGAAAATATAAAAATGCTTAATTTTATAGCGCATAATTTTTCTTGCAATCCCCTATTGGGGTTAAACTGGTAGAGGTCAAAGAGTGGGAATAGAAGAGTGGGGTTGTCGGGTGGGGATGGAAAAGTGGAAGGGGTGTAAGAGTGTGGGTATCACATTGTAAATTTCAAGTATGCTTTGATTCTTTGATTCAAAATTAACAGATTTTAAATTTTAAATCTGCACCTGCAAAGTTTTTCTGTACTTATTGCAGATCTCTCTATTTTGCTTAAAAATTCGTATTTGTCAGTCCGTTTTCCACAATTATTGTTAGCTAATTAGTGATGCTAAGAGAGAATCACGCACACGCACTGTCACTACGAATTCAACTTACTCTGACAGCAAATGAAATTGCAGAAGCAGCATTTTTTTAATTAGTTCACAAATTGCTCAATAATCAGGAGTGGGAATGGCACGTGTGCAGTAATTCTCGTGAAAGTAGGAAGAACTGGGAATGTGAATATACGCGACTTTTCACAATTCATATGTGATTAGATTGTAATATAGTTCTACTTATTTTTTATGGGTTTTACATAAACAAATGTATTGATACTGCCATTAACCAGTCAGGTCTAAGTTTGGAAAATGGTCATTTTTATACAAACGTACCCGAGTAGAAATTTGGTCAGGTCCTGATCAGGGTGTAACGCTTTTGGTCAGGCCCTGATCAGGGCCCTAATAAATTTCTACTCGGGTATTCTTACTATTAAGTATAATTAATAGTATTTCTCGGTATTAAGGGTCAATTAACTAATAATATAAAAATAAAATAATTTTTTGGTTTTCGATATCATACAAAATCCGGCGATGTTCATCTTTTTACCATTTTCGTGTTTTCCATCGAAAACCAAAAAATTATTTTATTTTTATATTATTAGTTAATTGACCCTTAATACCGAGAAATACTATTAATTATACTTAATTTTAAATTACAACGGTCGAGAAGAAACCTTTTCGTTGCTAGTTGCAACAATTATTTTGATTCTTACTATTACTTAACGCAAACAGTTTTCGGCCAAATAGAGTCAACACAGAAGCAGTGGATCGATATTTATAGAGTATGAAATAGAAATTTATAAAAAATGTCTAGGAATAACCGACCTGTTGTAGGGACGAAGTTTCTAAGAGAGCGAGGCCCCACACACTTTAGTTTTAGAATTAAATTTGAAAAGCAATATAATCACTTAACAGGTTTCTTGTTACGAAATTACGAAAACTTTGATGCTTTCTATTCATGTTTCGTAAATTACGAAATTATTGTTATTACATATCTGATATCTGAATATTTTGAAAGTCTGTTATAAAATGGTGTTTATTTAAACGAATTAATTAAGTAATGGATCAAATATAATTCTGATATAAAATGGAAACTTATAAATTCACTTCAAAACTATATATGTACTCATTTATTATAGACTATAAAACAATAAGTGCACCCGACCGGTTAGTCAACACAAAATATCTAAAAATCACAAAAAACAACACGAGTACAGGGTCCGTTAACTCATTCGGTGATACTCGACTAATTTCGTGAGCGTTTGGTATTATCATAGTGGGAGGCCTACGGAATAGACATTCAGTGCCGTGTATGTTTAAAAGCGAAACCTTTCCCAAAACCGAATCCCAGAGAACATTCGTAAACAAGAATCTAATATAAGGAATATATGTTATTTATTAATTTAATTTATTTATTTACTTTTGGAGGTATTGATCGATAACACAACCCCCATAAAACAACCACGTACGGATATGGAGGTCAGACGATGTTTATAATATATTTATTGGGTCGGCCAATCCGAATCTGAAGCCCATTTAATTCCATCACGTCAGATCTTTTACTGTGTTGGGGTTAATTGGACTCTGAATCGGATTGACTATAGAATTGTCCATTACATTCCAGTGGAGTCCAGTATTGTCCAGTATTGTCCAGTATTGTCCAGTATTGTCCAGTATTGTCCAGTATTGTCCAGTATTGTCCAGCATTGTTCAGTGCAGTCCAGTCCAGTATAACTGCTCAGTTGACAGTTCCGTTTACTCCACACAATTCAGGGAGTAACTACACAGCACAAACTGTAGAGTCCTATTATATACGTGATGAACTTCGGATAAGGGTTCAGCGCCCTGAAGAACAAAAAGCAAATATGTATGGCTTTAAGGTTAGAATTTTCCTTTATTTTAACATTTTGGAGTGGATTTTTATGATATTTGTGAGGTTATGTCGAAAGACTGGCTTGATGAGATGGAATGTATTTCGTATTCCATTTTAGTGGCCACAAAAACATAATGGAAACAGGGTATGCCTTCCAGGACAGCATTTTTCTTTATTTTTATTTTTTAAGGCAGATTTTTCGGTTTTTTCTTGAGGTTATGTCAAGAACTTATCGTGATGGAGCTGAACGGCTTCAAACTATTCTTCATTTTAACATTTTAAGATAGAATTATAAGATTTTTTTTTAGTTTTTTTTTGAGGTTACGACAAAAATCTGAAGAGATGGGATTAAGTGAACTTCGGATTGGAATTCGGTGACCTAAAAAACATTATAGATATAGTTCGACTCTCGTTTTTTGTTTTATAGGGCTGTGCGATAAACAACTAATGCGAAGAAAGGAAAAGAGTATATCATTAAGTATACATATATTTTAATAGATTGTATCATCTATCCAACACGGAAGTCCAGAGAATGGTACCTTCAGGTCATCAGTCACGAAAATCGATTCTCCTGGTTGGTAACTCAATTTTCGCGTTTCGTCGCACATCTTCTCCATTGAAAACGTCATTAATGTAATAACTGTTCGAGAAGTCCTCCCAGAATAAGTGCATGGCTCAGAAATTCCTTATCGACCGACGTCACCCTCCGGAGTCACCTTAGTTCGCGGTGCGATTTTAATTCCAACATCCGTGCATTAATTACGCGATCCGCGTTTCGACGAAGTGAGACCTTTCCGTCGGACTGCTGCTTAGTGCGATTTTCCTCCAATTAACCACCACCAATGAATGTGCGACGCCTGATGAAATATTCAGAAATTCAAACGTGACACTCGAAACACGTCGTGGTTTCTTGAATCATCCCTGACGTTTCGCAATTTTACGCGGATCCCGCGATGCACATGCAAGAGGCGACTTATGTAACTTTAATGTTACTCCTACTGGCTTCCCTGTATGCGCTGTCGTCATTATTACTTTTATGTTTGCAGAGTGGTTCATTCTCAAATGGAGATGCAAACATCGTAAACTATTGAAAACCTAATGGTATTCCACGCATCAGTTTCTGCGTTTTCTTGGTCCTGAAATAATTATTACGATTGAAACATGTACGAATCTGAAATTCAAAATTGGAACGAAAATGGCTCCAGCTTAATTGAACCAATACATTACGACCGTCATGGTGAGGCTCAAAGCCTAATTTAATTCAAAAAGTACTCTTACTTAAAGTTTCTTTTACACATCTATTGATTTATAAAATTAGAAGCTTTTAAGTCTAAAATGGGAAAAGCTGTGCTACCCATGCTTAGTGTGTATCTAAGAAAATGTTGGGCTACAGAACAAACGTCACGTTGCCTCACAATCTTCTAGGTTTCGGATGAACATAAACCTGGTTTTTTGAGAAGCATAAACTTTTTTTTCTATGTGGTTAGAAAAAAAAACCTTATTTGATCAATTACAAATATTATTTAATAATACATGTAAAAAATATTCTACATTAACAATGTATTAATGGCTTAGAATATCTGTCAGATTGATGAATTTAAGTTCAAGGTAATCAGAGATCCTTATAATACTGAAAAGGAAAATTTAGTCCCGGTAAGTATAAGATATAAATTGATAGTACTGCTTCATATTAGATTGAAAATGACAATAATTGGCAAATTTCTCGACGCACGACCGATATACAAAATATTTCATACAATTCATGATTATAATCATCGACCACCCCTAGAAAGTTTTGTCAAAATCAATTAACATTCGAAATCTATCCTGGATCCACAATTTTGATTTTGGAAATTTTACAAATTCGTGATCAGAGACTCGAGAAAGCCCTAGACATAAAGATTAAAATAAATCCATCAATATTTATGTAATGTTGTTTATGATCAAACTTGCAGATATTTTTGGGGTTAGGTAATAATCCAGACGTGATGGAATAAAACGGACTTTGGATTCGTGTTCAGTATCCACAAATGCGCCAGGTCTGGTAAAAGGTAAACATTCATACTTAACGCAGATTTATTCAATAAAATTAAGACTGTACTCTGAATAGCTTGAATAGTTCTACTATTCGAATTTCGTCCTATTGATGAAATAGTTTGATGGTATTGGAAGACGAGATGAGGAATCGAATTTTTGGAGACTTCGTGTATCTGTCAAAGGTAAAAATCAACTTGCAGTTTGATAACAACGTTTTTTGACGCATCGTCAACTCTGTCGGTCGGTGTTTTTGTCCTTCTGGTGAACGTATCACAGGCCTAAAATCGGATTTGCGGCGTGATTTCACGTTATCGATACGAATTCAACGTGACATCGTATTCTCACGGGTGGACAGTAACGAAATGCCCTGTTGGTTGCAGAAGCCACGGAAAGGATAACGCAATATTGGCCAGGGTGACGACGCATCCTCCGATCCGGGATCGTGTTTGTGGGTGCTTCTATGTGTGTGTGTGTGTGTGTGTGTGTGTGTGTGCGGGCAGTGTATGAGTGAACGAGAAAGGAGTAGGCGGTGATATAGGACGGATAATTAATATCCCATCATCGACGGATCGATTGATTGGCGGGTATAGGCACACTCATCAACGTGCCGCTTCGTCCGCTTGATCTCCGACTCCCCATCTGCAGTGCGTGCATCTAGATTCTATTCACCCTCGATATTCGATTTTCGATATGCGACCTTAGTGCTACCGGGTAAATCCCAAGGTGAAACACTTTCCATAACACCGTTTGTGTAGATATATGCACAGAAAACATTTTTTTGAATATATGATTTTTCAGTTCATTAGGATGAATCAGATTATAGCAATACAAACATGAAAATAGTCAAACATAATACATTATGAGAATTTTAATAGGAAAAAGTCCAATACTAGTTTGATTATTTGTTTGTAGGTTACAACGCACGCGGTACAATATATTATATACGTACCACACCGAATGCAGTTATGTACCATTTACGAGAAAAATTGGATGCACAGGATCTGATATATATATATCAATTATGATCAAATATATACGGTAAGATCTCGGTAATTGGACAATTTGTTTGTTCGACAACATCGAACCTCGCTAGATCTACGGTGGGCGGAGCCTCCTCCCCTCTCCAATGTATCCGCCGCGCAGTGCGCTCTTCCTCATAAAAAGAAATTAACAAATTACATCTGCGAGACGCAATCCATGGTGGGACTGGTTAAAACAATTTAGCTCTAGCGAGGTCAACTAGCCAAAATCAAATCAACACAAAACGAACATAACATAGAACCTTAAGATTTTATTTCTTTCATATAATAATATCATTTAAAAAATAAAAACATTAAATTATGACGTGAATTTTTACTTAATCCGTGTACTAATTGTAGTTTCAACACATACAATGGAACAATAATATTTATTATTAAGAGTTCCACATCTACTCACTAATGTTATGATTTTCGATCCGATACACATGTTCTGCATAAATTTTCATCGACATTAATTCAATTTCAACAGTCGTCTATTCTGAAATACACATAGTGTTGTTAGTGTAAACCTTCCACTATGCTTGATATTGAGGGGGGTTTAAAAGGATTCACTGAAAAGGTAGGAATTTAGCAAAAGATCGTAAATTGTCTAAATCAATTTGTCAAAATTTGGAATATAGAATATAGAAAGTGGAATTATTCTTACAGAGCCCGAATTTAGACAAATTGATTCAGATATTTTTAATTCTGCTCTTTTAGCGTAAATCCTTACCTTATCACTAAAGGCGGTTTTAAAGTGATTCGCCGATAAGGTAGGAATTTTCACTAAAAACTGTCAATAAAAAATTACTGAATCTATTTTTCGAAATTTGGGCTCTGTAAAGGCAATTCTAATTACTACAAACGGTGTCCTATAAAATATCAAAGACATGAATTGAGTACTGACCGAGGATTTTCCTACTATTATATACTAATAAGGTATATTTGTAAGAAAACTGTAATTATGTGTAAGTAAAAATTAAGTTACGTTTTTATTAATTTAAATCGTAAATCGTGCAAAAGAGAAAATTAATTGTTCACATTCATACTTCTAATACACAAATAAATATTCCGTACATTCTTGTTTCTCAGTAATCTTCTATTTTAAACAAACGAAAACGAACAACCAATAATCGAGACAATTTGAATTACTTGAATGTAGTAAGAAATGCCATGATCGATCGTTCGTTTTTTATGCCAAGTCTATAACATTTTTGTTATAAATCGATACTGATCTTTTCCAAACTTTAATAAAATCTTGGCCGATATTACTTCTCCTCTTTTGGATAATTATAACATAACTAGAAATAATGAACACCTAAGTTGAGAATGAAAAGATCTGGAAATACGATAGTTGGATTCTGCTTTGCAACAAAGGATTACGTGCTTTATCTGAACTAGCAATTCACTAATGCTGCTTTCCGTTTTTCAGGATACAAAATTAAGGAGTATACATAAATTGTTCCTGAATAGATTTGTTTTGTAACTTTATTTTCATTAAACTGTAGAACGCCGAGATGGATATTTTTTCGACAACTATGTCTGACGATGCCAATTTATTTATTGCTTAAAATTATATAAAGAATGGAATCGTTAAATTCCTGCGAACCGTGCGTTCACTGATAAAAATTCTTAGTCGATTTGTCTACTTTTTGACAAGTTAAGTAATTCAGTAGGTAGGTCCTTGTATAAAATTAAACAAATGTAATAATTATTAAATTAAAAAAAGGGATATAAAAGCGGCCAAGTGCGGTTTCATTAATTTTATTCACTGTACTACGTTTCGATGCGTAATTCACTTCATGCTCAGGGGCTTAACCATAAAAATTATTATAAACGTACGTAAATACAAAATCGACACTAAAAAATAATACAAAATTAAAAACATAAAATGACCATAAATTGTCTAAAATTAGAATTTGCATTAACGATATTACCTACCAAGGTAAGGTGTTACATTCCAGTAAGATTTTTAGTGCTGGAAACAAGGAAGAATTGTAACATATGAATCTAAAAGAATTAAGAAATAATGTGTACAAAAAAAATATAAACATTAATTGAGTATTGCAAAATTGAAAAGTAAAACGTAAACAGTTAATATATTCGAAATTATTAAAGTAATAACAAAAATCACAAAGAACCTGAACCAGAATAAAAAAAACTTATAACACTATATGTCCGTTTAATCCACATGTAACTAACGAGCTCTCACTTACAGGTGTGTATGACATTGACATTTTCAAAGCTGTTGATACGGTAATTATGATAATTATGTACTAATGTAAACATGTAGTTGCAGAACGATTTATGTAAATCTAATACGCAAAAAAGGTGATACATGTAATAAGTAATTGTGATTTATGTAATTATACCTATTTAATTATGCGCATTGTTCATCAGGTCGGTATATAAACTATCCTACAGAAGTTAAAAATATTAAGATAGTAGTTAGCTGAAAGAAATTTAGACTTAAGTCTTGAAAAACTGCAGAAATATAACCAGATCTTTTAGTAAATTTTATTACTAATTATTAACTTCAATACTAATAGTAATCAATTTAACTACTTCGACACATTTTGCCCAGCTAAAGTAGTAGTTTATTTTACTACTTTCGACTATATAGCAGTAGTTGATTTAGTCAGGTAGATTTCCAGGGTACGTTTAGGTTCATGTTCATAGAGGTTTTCATAACTTTATGTCTGCTTTTGTTTTTATTAGAAAATAGTTGAGAGGTATAGACGTTATGAAGGAAATTACTACTGTAGTCGATACAGCAATTATTGTAGTCTAACTATATCTACGCTTTGCAATACCTTAGAAAACCACATCATTGATGTTTCTGTCTCTCGGTCTTGTCAGGACACCGATTAAGGGTGGTTGTTTTGGTATTCTGTAGTTCATAGAGTGCCTGAAACACAAAATCTGTTTTCATTAAAAAAATCATATGTTAAAATAAAGTTTTACGCCTGTAATATAAATAATATTTTATTAAAAACTTTAAATAAAAAATTGAGTGGTTTCAAATGTAATTTTACTTGATTCAAGTGCTCGCTTTGAATAATTGCAACGAAATGATTACTAGAAAGAATATTTACCGTTTACTTGAAAAAAAATTCCTCGACTAAATTAAATATTTACTTACTTTCACAAAATATTTCATTTTTTCAAGATACAATAATAAATATTTATTAATTTTGAGGAGAAAATTTATTATTTATTTGTAATTTTTTTATGTATTATATATTTATTGTTTGCATTTCCAGGGTAAAATATTTACTTGAGCCAATTATTGGCATGAGTAAATTATTTTTTGTTTTTTTTTATGCGTTTTGTATAGTGTGCCGATGTTTTACTTTGTATGTTTTTCGTTTTCTTTACCGGCGATCGATTATTTTATTTTGTTCTGTAAAAAGGGCCTCTAGCCCGTTTAATTAAATAAATAAATAAATAAATAAATAAATAAATAAATAAATTGTTGGCAGGAAAATATTATTCGATATCAAGACTTACTATTTTCTAAAGGTAAACATATTATATCTTTGTCGGAGTAAAATATTTATTTAAAATTTTTGAATTCTTTTAAGAAATATAGTTTACTGCCTTTAAGTAAATTATTTGTTGCGAGAATAAATTATTTTTATTCAAGACAATATTTTTCGAATGTAGGATATAATATTTCACGGAAATGATTTCCTTGAAGTAAATAAATCTTCTCTTAAGCCAACGAAAATTTATTTGAATCACAAACATGATTACTTGATCCAAGTAAGTATATTTCGTTAAAAGAAGTAAATTTGTTTTCAGTGTAGTCTTCACCGCATGAGACATGTCAATTCTTTCTCTGAATTTCACAAGGAAATTTGATCACTAGAAAACCATGTACTGCCATTTTTTATTAGATTTTTATCAGTATTACACTTAACTACAATAAGAGGATGGTTATAGACGGATAGCAAAAACCGCTTATCTTTAAAGGAAGCAAGTCCTCATTTGATATAAGTAATCACTTCATTTAAATTAAAAGTAAATACTTTTAATAAGAATAAAAATTCATTTCTAAAAAATTTCGACATATAGGTATTTTGAAAAATCTTCCTTATCTGCTAAACGAAAATAATGTGTCATAATGTGTAATAATGAAAGTTTCTTTTACTTGTTAGTGCTTTCCTTTTCTACGGTAGTTTCCAATTTAACATTGGTAGTTTGGAATTTGTTGACATATAGACGAAATACGAACTCTAGTTTCTGTCAGGTGTTCAATTTACCTAGTCTCATGGAAACGCAGTGGCAGAGCAGCCGAGACATACATAATCAATTAATCAATCAATCGATTTCTAGAATGCACGGTCTTTCTCCCACCATACATGGGCATATGCACATCCCACAATCAAACAGATAATTTCGTGAAAATTTGTTCATTTCCATCTTATGAATGCTGCACTTCAAAGTCGATTAAAATTTGCATACAAGTTAAATAGAAAGTAGAAATAATTTATTAATTATGCATTAATATTCGGGTATATTTGCAATAACTTAATGCTTTCGAAGATTCAAACATAATTTTTTCTATAAGCTACTCAACGTATTTTTCGAAAACTGCTAACTATAAACCGAAATTCAAAACCTCGTGATTCGACCATCTTTCAAAATAATGTTACCATAATTGCAGTGTGGATGATTTCGGATAATGTTGTTGATATCATCTGTATTCCTTTCAACGCTAGCAACAGCTTATACATGCCATAACCAGCACAGAACATAAGAGATGTTCCAGAATGATGATAAAGATAATGACATCTTTCTGGTGGAATTCGAATACTTCGAGGAAATCTCCATCAAATTGAAAGGAATATGAACCCACTCTGAAAATAACTATGCATAGCACATTGTAGTGGTCGTCGGTATTTCTGTATTATCCGCCAGTACTGCATCAGTATGCTTTATATTTTAGTTGAATACATACTGCTTGTCGAAGTCGACTAATATGAAATCAGTGCTTACTAATTCCGAGTATTATTCTTATATGAAATCATAAATCAGAGCTGTTTGAAATTATTGGAAGCATCGATCAATAAAATAGATTGTGCAATTTAAAAAAATAATACTATCGCTATGTTACATTATAGTATATACGATTAGTATGCAGTGCTAAACTGGTCCTTCAATTAGTAATTATTCAATACGAAAAAAAAGTACCAGAAGTGAAGTATGAAAACTGACCTATATTCTATGGTAACGCTTCGAAAACCCGACATTCCAAAACTCGGCAATTCAAAAACCTGACATTCCAAATCCCTACAATTTTCAGACACTCAATATACAAAACCCCGACCCTTCAAAAACCGATATTCAAAATCCCGATAATTAAAAAATCCTACAGTTCAAAATCCAGACAATTCAGAAACCAAAATTAAAAACCCCGACACTTTAAACAGAAGACATTCACACATTAAAAAAAAACCCACTTCAAAATCCCGATAACTCGATAACCCGACCCACAACAATCCAACACTTTAAAAAGATATTCAGAGATTAAAAACTCCGTCATTTCCAAAACGCGACTTTTCAAAACGCAACATTCAAAATTCCGACAAATCAAAGACCCAAAAATTCAAAAAATCGAACATTTAAAAGGAAGACATTCAGATATTCAAAATCGGGAGTTTGAATGCCGAGTTTTGAAGTGACGGGTTTTTAAATCTCTGATTGTCTTGTTTCTAAAGTGCCAGTAAAATGTAGGGTTTTTTAATTGTCGGGTGTTTGATTGTGGGGTTCTTGAATGCAGGGGTTTTGAATGTAGGATTTTTTAATTGTGGGTTTTCGAATGTAGAATTTTCTAAATATTGGGTTTTTATTGCCAACTCTACACTGATGTTCAATAATGACGGATTACGAAAATACTGCCAAAAATACTATAGATCGAACTGATATAGTCTACTACGCATTCGTGGTGGTCAGTATTTCTTTGTGGTACTGATATCAGCACTGATTCGAAGTTGGCAATGTGCTAACAGCATTAATAGTGACAGTATTTTCTGAACTTTATTGACAATATACTTGAGTGTCTTCGGAGACGAAACCTGGATGGTGGTCATTTCTGAGATATTTCTTTGTGTCCCATTTATAGTTGTCATGATCAACACGATAGTTAAGCCAGTAGACTTTGACAATACATTGAAAAACAAACGTCTGTTTTTATGAGACATTAAAAAATAGGTACAAAAATGACTGCAATTTCACCCATGTTTGTGGTGAGGTTAGACTACCGAATTTCGAATCATGATCATCAGCATCCACTTATATCAGTAATTGAAAAAGCAACTTTCTAAATTTCCAATTTTCTTTAAATTTCACAACAAGAAAATACTTTTTCAAGTAGACAACATTAAGGTTTTTAATTTGTAGACATTTAAATACTTTTTAAAAGAAGACGCTTGTAATGTGTCAGCATTTTCCATTAAGCCGCCCGCAAGGCAGCCGAGTTTGCAGTATACTGCCTCATTTTCAATAATCAACACTAGATTTTAGAATACTAGGTTAATGAATTAACGGTATTTTATTCCGCCTATTTCTACTTGGTAATAAAGAAAGTATTGACTCGTCTCAATTTTATTGTGGACGAACATCGCAATTAAATTGGGTTTGAGAACCAGTTTTACCTACAGTTCTGTCAATTAACACAATAAGCTTAAGCGTAATATAATTACGATATGCACTGGTATTAAAGTTGTTTAAGGTGCGAATATTTTTCTTCCTATATCTATACTACTTACGGATTCCTCTTAATTGTAGCAAATAAGATACACACGCCCAGTTTCATATAACTCGAAGGTCAGTGATATTTCAGTATTTATTTGCTGCTTCTCCTACAGAGGAATATTAATTAGATTTCAAAGTAAACAATAATATGGGTTCAGTTATCGTTATATTTTTGTCAGTTATTGGCACACTTCTTGCTAAAGTAACTTAAGTGTACCGACAAATCAAACTGGGGCGAATTCATTACTTAAGGTACAGGTCGAAGTAACCATTAATTAACACTGTATACTTAGTACACACGTTTAATTCCTATAATGAAACGTGTAAACTGTCTCTGTGCCTATATATGTAGAATGAAAAGAATTCTAATTAACAGTCAAAATTAAATGTATCTAAATAACTTTGAAAAAACGTAGGTCAAATATAAAAATGAAATAAAAAATGGAAATACATTGTGCAAATCGGAATTTTTATTCGTCAATATGCTACTATGATGACAATTTTATTAAAATTGTGATCGTGATACTTTTGCTTTAAGTGTGCAATAACTCTTACTAGTTTCGGTATGTTTTTAACGTTACTGGTGTATTACGATTGTGACGTTGGTTTTAGATCTACATAAATGTCAAGTCCTTACTTTTTCTGCCTCAATCGATCCAATGGCGTGCAAAACATTGAAGTACACATTTGAATGACAGCATTCTTCATTTTATAATATTAAATGTTAAATTTTTAAGGAAAACTTTAAAAGTTTCGTATTTTCTAATTTTAAAATTGTATTTGGCAATTGATAATTTAACATGCCGTAGCCTGTAAGTTATTCAATACAGTTATTCACGACATACAAATGTCAAGAGTTCACGATTGCAGTTTTATTAAACAATACTTAGTATCTGATTTACAACTTACTTTTTCGACATTAATTACTTGTATTGAATAGTAATAATTTATAAGAAACCCGCAAATTATTTTGTTGGAAATGTGCTTAAAGTATAATTATAAAAAAATTCACATTTCTAACCTTCGTTTCATTTATTATGATTTGGACTGACGTCTTGCGACCCTACATTAACACCTTTTATTGGAATATTTACCATTCCTCCTGAAAATGTTTACCCCTACACGGAGCAAAAAGTTGGCTGACCCAGAAAATAAGTAGTTACAACATTAGACCGGCAATCGAAAGGTCCCGAATCTTTCCACTTTGGCCCTCATTTTTTTTTAAAATCTTAAAATAATCAAAATTTTTGCAGTAAAATTTGCATTGTTTCTGATAGAGCCGACGAGTTTCTGTTATCAGAAAAAAATTTGCTAGAAAAATTAAAAGTGGTTTGCTTGACGGCCATAAAATATTTTGTTACTATTTAATTACGTAACATATTATATATTTGATTTGCGGTAGTAATAGTCATGTCAAATTATATATTAAGAGTAAGAACTAGTTTGTAGGTCAGACAGAAGATTTTGTTTTTCACATGCAAAAGTTTTTTCACGTTCCGAATCTATTTCACGAATGCAAAACATCACCATATGTAACACTATATTTACATTAATATATTCTTTAAGCAACCTATAATAACTATTAATAAACTACTTAAGAAATTAGCTCTTTGCAATAAAAGACTAGTATAAGTTAAGTAACTTCTTTTTTTTCTATCATTCTGCAAAAAAGCTTTTGATATAAATTAAGAAAGTATTTAAACATGGCGATTATTTTTAAAATATGTAACATGGAACTAAAACTGTAATTCTGGTCCGGGAATGGTGTTTTCGGTGTGAGGCGGTATATAAAACATTTGCCTAAATGAAAACATTTCACATATACATAACTTTGTTAAAAAACATCGTAAAGAGAGTTTCAAAAATGGGTTTTAAAGCTTACATATAGTATTATACGATTCAATTGGACAGTAGGAAAAAAAAAATTTTGGTTACCCACAAAAATTTCCGAAAGATGGCCAAAATGGTCATTTTTGGGCCATTTTAGCCAATATTACAAGAAATGCTGACGTGATGGGTCATTTTTAAGGTCGGATTCGTTTTCTGCATCAGAAATCCTATCAGAATCACCATCCCTTTTTTTGTTGCAGAACTAAGTAAAAATTTGCAGGCCTGTGTAATTAGTGACAAAACATTTTGTGATGATATATCGATTTCTTAATTAATCATCGGATAATAATAACTGCAGTATATTTCAGTCTATTTTATTTTGGACTTGATATACAATTATAAAGTTGGCCTATCTATACTTTTTTCTGCAGTATAAAAATGTTCTTTTACTTTAAATTCTACTGTTTTTATACATTTGCCAATATTTATAGTATTATATAAAAGGAGCACGTTATTAATGCGAAAGTATCGGAAGAAAGATACCTTGATGCTCTTAACCTGTTTAAGTATAATTTTCTTTAATTTACATACACGACACGAAACCGGCTGTAATTTTAGTCGATTAGACTGACTAAAAACTAGACTTATCATGTTTGATTTATTCATGAAGTTAGTATATGTCACTAATACAGTGGTGGTTGAGATTATAATTCGTTTACAAACAGATTATAAATCATCAATAACGAAATTAGTGGATATCGGATTCCAACTCTGTATCGAACATTTATTTATACCAGTGGTAATTAAACTACAAATATCCGTTAGGAAACAAAATAAAAAATTGAAAAGCAAACATGAATTTGCAAAATATCAAATTCTATACGATAAAATAATAATTATTTTCTGCAACGGCTTTTAGAACTGCTGCACATTAACAAGATGTAATTGTCAAGTACCAATGAAGTAAATAATAAGTAACTCCTATGAGCGGAAAAAACTTAATGGTTGAACTACTTGAAAATGTAGTAATTCAGCTAAAAATGTATGGGTATATACGTCAGAACTTTTTTTAGTTGCTGCAAATATTTTCAGTTTGTTATTTACAGTTACAATTAAAGAAAATAGTTGAAATAACCATTTTAATGCCTTGAATAATCTATTCCTATTATTTAAATAGTTTTCCCGATTTAACCAATTAAAATAGTAATTACGACTATTTCAAATAATTGAAATAACTATAAAAATAGTTAACTTGACTTTTTTGTTAACATGACTCTGTTAGAATACTGGCAAAAAAAAATCAGTCCTTTGACTTAATGAACAAATATTCTTGTCCTTATGGTCTTTAGTGTACGGAGAAGATTCAAGAGAATGCTTTTCATGTTTTCAAATTTAATTTTGTAAAATCTGGAAGAACTGCAAAGACCTCTGAAAATTTTAATATTTTACTGTAAAATAATATTTGCACGATACATCAGTCATTTCTAAAATTGTGCAGGTTTTTAATCATTTTAAAATTCAAAGAAAGGCTAAAAACGCTTATAAAGTGACAAATACTTGATGAAAAATACAAATTTGATTATTTTCCGGCAAAGTAATATTTTTTTTCATAAATAATGAAATAAAATAAATAATAAAAGAACGTGGAACGTGATGCAATTTTGCAACGTTTCTTTAATTTTTACCATTGTAATCATCGTCGATCATAAGAATGAATCTTAAATGTTGATCACAGGTAAATTTCAAAAAATAAGTTTTCGAATGTGTTGCAGTTTTTCTAAATCCATCTGCAAACTCGATGTCTTGTTAAACAGAACTGAACTTTGACCATGGGATCTTATCTATTGCGGATAAGAGGATATATACCTGAAATGACTTGGAAACATGACATTTATTAAGAAATGGCTTATATTAAGGGAATGAAGCATGAAAGTTTGAGAAATTGCCATTTTTGGATGTTAATAGATTAAATTAGAACTGTGACGTATTGTACATGTTTTGTTAAAAGGTAATTTTATATAATTAATATTATATACATTTTTAATACAGTACATATATTTTCAATTATTTATTAATACGAATACATCGATGTATTACGTGACTTATGCATAATGTACGCCTTTCCTTCAGGGTTTTCTTAACCCTTTGAATTTTTAAAGACACTGGCCAAGTAAAAAATAAATGGCATGGCATACGCATCCCATGTAGTCTCGACAAAACCTCACAAAAGTATCAGTAAAAAGTAAACAGCAAATGAAGTATCGCAATAAAGATTTACAAGGAAAAAAATTTGCGACTATCGGTATCAAAAACGGTTTAGGTTTATTATATAAACATTTATTCGTAACTCGATTATTAAACTATCATTGAATGTCGTTTATTTATAATACATGTATATTATATGAAACGATTCTAATGTCAAAAAGTTAAGTATAAAGAAACTAGTATAATGTAATAAAACAATAATATAGTAATACTTCGCAAATTCATGAAAAAGTCTGAGGTTATAAAATACTTTCAAATTATTCCAATTTCTGTAGACAGCCCACGTACAGAACTTATTCTAGAAACATGTCAAGTTACGGTTAAGTTTAAGATATAAATCTTACAATTGCTGATGTACATTAAAAAAAAGACACTATTTAAGCAGTTTACTTGACATTTTAAGTCGCAAATAAAACTGTGCCACTTGGTAATTAAACGAAACTGGCAAAAGGTACTTTCACTTCGTTTAACCCCTTTATGTGTATGCAGTTAACAATTTGTACTAAAATTAAAGCTAATATATAGCTCACTTGGAACAACGACTAAGTTGCACAACCGACTCTCGACAGATATAGTACAAGTACAGCTACTTTCTTAATTATACTAAGAAATTTTTGTTTTAATTCTTTTATGTAGTAATGCAAGTTTATAATTAAACAGTTAACATTTAATAGCCATGCAGGGAATAAAATGTCGAATCAATTATTTCGATTGCTCAATGTGTAATACGAACATTTAAATATGTATTTTTTAATTAATGTAAATAGATACATAGTACTCGTTATGACTCCGTACTTTTAAATTATTAAAGTACAATTTATTTATTAACGCAGTTGAAGTTATTAAACGATACTGTCAACTATTTTTAATACTGTAACTATTTCTTTCTTATTATTATAAATTTACACCATGCATTTTTATGATAGTAAATTGCATAAATACACAGCCAGTTCAAAGGCAAATAAACAATTACATAATAAATAATTGTAAAACTTGAAATGTCAATTATGTAACACAAAATAAATTTAAATTTTGTATTATAGGTAAGTTTGGTTTAGAAATGCTTTAGATAATAGGTTTATTGGTAACACGTGCATTAAACTATCATTTAATGAGTATTTGTCATATACATATTTTAAACGTAAAAAAATCGTGTATGAAGTAGCAGAAATATAAGTTTAAAGACGTTTAAAAATGCTCAGATAAAGTCCGGTTATAAAAAGTATCCTCAAGTCAGCGTAATATTCGTTTATGAAACATATCTAAAAAAGTTGAAAAAAATCTGTGTATCATGTTAATGTACACGTGTAATATGCGTTTTTGATATACCTTTATAATATGTTCATGTAACACGGCATGTACTCTACACGTTCTAAAATTGTAAAACAACGCTTTTAATGTGTCATAAAATCACGTGCGTGTAAAATGCGTTCAATAAATATGTACGTTACATATTCGATGTTACACTGTATTTCCTGTGTATTTTACAATTACTTTAATTTTGGTTTAATCGAATCATATGACAGATGATGTTGATTATGATAACTGAAATACTTCATCAACTAATTCTTACATATGTTTATTCTTATAGAATTCATTTTTATTCTGTACGTTTAAGCAGCATTATATTAGTCATTATTTTCGAGGTATAAATGTTTGAATGATTTGGTTGAATATGGATTAAGATAGGTTAGGTCAGGTGTGTTGGGCTATTCCGTGAAAAGTTCGTTATTTGTACTGATTAAATAATTATAGATAGTTTATTAACAGTTACTAATCTTACTTTGATATAATCACATTACTTCCTCATTGCATGTCTTTATCATCCATTATAAATTAATATTTCACTTTTCATATTTGAAAAATAGCAATACATTAAATCGAAGAAAATATAATTTTCCAATAATTTTGTGAATGAACGAAAAATACCAATTTACGTCACATTATTATTTAACAACTGAGTTTCAGAAATATACAAAATGATTTGCGAAGCTTGAGAAATGCAGGTAATTTTTTCAGGTATATATATATACAGAGTAGCGTGGAAAGTTGACAAATTGGTTATAAGAAAATAAGCTATTTTCACTTTTCATTTATGTCTGAAAAGGAAATATTTTTCGCACCTTCACTTCCAGGAGAGAAGCTGTATCGCATCCAACGACGCGAAAGCAACGTCGGCATGTTTCGCAAGTGGTATTTTCCCGATGCAGTCGGACATTCTTTATGGGCCAATCGATCTTTTTTTTCTTTTCCGGGATAACCGAAAGAGATTTACTCTTAAAAACGCATCGACGAGTTCGATGAAATCTTCGATCGTGCAAATGTCGATTACAACAGTCGATCCCAGAAGTTGACTTTTTTGCATTGCATTTGACACTTAAATTTGACATCAAGAATTATTCTATTGCTTACTTCAATTCAAAATTTCTATCATTCTAAAATTTATAAAATATGAAATTTTTTTAATCAATTTAATTTAATAAATTAAATAATCAAGAAAAAGCTTTTTTGTTAGCAATATAAAATATAAAATTCTTTAGATAACACTCATTTGTGCCCCAATTTTTATGTTACACATATATAAGGAAACTTTTGACCATTTTCGAGCTGCCTTACGCAAAATATTAATGAACATTTAAAGTATATTGCAGCACCCCTAGTAGAAATCAATATTTACCATGCCAGCGCCATGCATGGGCCCTACTTGCGCCTTACCAGGCAACTATATTTTTACTATGACTATAATTTTATATTAGATAAAAATTATTTTCATCAGCTGTATACAAAAAGTTGTGTATTAATTTAAAAATGTACCAAGTAAGAAACTGAAGATGACAGGTTCCGAATTGTGAAAACTCTGATTTCTGTAGTCTGTATTTTCCCAAAAACAGGTGCAAAGAAGGCTACTACAGCATTAATTGGTATACGTACAAAGCGGGTTTCTAAGTGAATGCAATCGAATTATTATGTAGACAATGTTTATAATCGTAAACAATGGTTTCCATGACGGTTCCAATTATATACCTTCACAAATCCGGTTAGTAGTCCTAACAACTGTTGCACATAAAACTTTTATTTGTTGCGATAACTATCATATAAGAATGCATCAGCTACGGTACTGGCCAAAAGTTCGCAAACGCTATGAATTTTCGAGCTCGCTAAAAAATGTGACGGATCTCCGAATTCTTTAAAGATGGCTAAAAACTTATTTTGTAGATTTTTGTAGAAATACTATAATTAAAGACCTTTGAATTAATTTGCTACATTTTTGCATTAATTTGCTGCGGTTTTCTTTCCAGATTTACGATTTTTTTATACAAATCCAGAGAAATTTAATAAATATTTTCTCAGAAATGAAATTCAGAAGAAAAAATTTTCAACTTTTTAAAATTATTGCAATTAAGAGAATATAAATGTAATTTTAATACTCGTACAGTTCAGGAATAGAAATCAAATCGATCATATAATTCACGTTATAAATGCAATAAAATTAAAAAATGTTGCATAAAAAAAATACGTTTAAAGTTGTTGATAGAGAGTATAATACAAACCGAACAATTTTTGTAGTCGTCCTTCATATTAAGTTTGTATAACCAATTACTTAAATAGTAAAGCCACGTAAAAAATATAAAACGTATCTGTGTACATTTTAATACTCAAGTAGTATCTCGATCTATTTTCTCCTTGGTTATTGATTTCATGATAGCAGGAGACTACTTTTCTGTCTAACATTCAAAAACTATTTGAAACATGTACCTGAAATTGTAATATGTTCATTTTTAAGGTATACATTATTGAAATATGCAAACAATGTTTGTTTCAAAATTTTACACCAATGGCGTATCATTTCTGCTCAAATGGTTACGAATTTTACTTGTTGAAAGTCATAATTTGCGGCAATCGATCAAACATTTAATCGACCAAGGGTATGCTGCTATTTTTGGGTGTGCTTTTTTCGCACCTGTCCGTAGTTGTTATCTTCAAATTATCATTCTTTTAATGCGGTGATTTGAAGTTGAAAAATACGAAAAAAGACAGTCGATACTCGTTCTTAGAACATGTTATTGTCAATTTACTACGTTGCCTAAAATTTTAATCGATACTTTTGGGGAAATCCACGGAACGTTTAATTTTTGGCAATAAAACATTTTTGGAATATATTTTGTGGCACAATTTTTTGCTTTTAACCATATATTCAGGCTATCGCTCTGAAGTGCAAATCATGCGTGTGCACAATTTTTATGACACCGCGTCAGTGCAAAATACAAAATGGCGGATAAAATTTAAAAAATGACTAGATTTTAATGAAACTTTTTTTTGGTGGAGGATGTTAGCGATCCCTGATTACGGTTATGTTGTCAGATTTTCGAATAAATGTGGTTCATTTTCAAATAAAGTTTTGTAAATAAATAAGAAAAAATATTGTACCGCGGAGGAATCAAACCTGGTCTCCTTCTAGACTGAAAGAACTGTATATTTGTGCCTATACTATACCACGCTATACTATATTGAATATTTGGAATAAACGTGCTATTTTAAATATTAACATTCAAAATTTGACATAGCATTACGTATTTTTACTGCGGTTAATCTTAAACCTTTACGGTAAAATTCCATATATTCACCACAAACATAGGATGTAAGTTTTGCTTGCCATTATTTAATTCGTTGACATAACCTTCTCGCCATTTAAGTCCTTCGTAAACAATTCTGACATTGCGCCATTTATACTAATCATTCTCGTTCATTCTCGTCGTTGTCGACGTCGTCATAGGCGGCATACTCGTCGTCGCCTAACTCCAGACTTCGTCGTTATCCATGTTGATGGCTTATAGTGAACGTCAACATTTCCAAAAGGTTATTTCCTATACAGAACGACATTCTTCCTATTCCAAGATTTACCAAAGATATCGGTATATTTATGACAAACTTATGGCATGTTGGGGATGGTTAAGAATTCGGTATATTTGTGGTGAACACACGTAACATTAACGGAACATACACTACACAAACATACATTTCTCTCAGTACGCTACATAAAAAATTGACAAAAATGATGTAAATCACTGCAGATGTGAAAAAAAATATAAATTTCTTTATTTCAATGGCCTTCAATGGCAAAATAACAAAGTAAAAATAACAACAGAAGACTTTTCGTAACGTTCTTCATCCTCTTCGCAATGTTTGCACTGCCAATAGCTGGCACGCATTTTGGCACACTTCAAATGAACAGTTACGTGGTAAGATCTCAAAACAAAGGATACAGAAGTCTACGTCCTTGTCAGATGGCGGAGATTCTTTTTCCTTAGAACGCTTAGCCAATGTTTTGGCTGGAGTTGCCTTGGCGCGCTTAGACGATGGTTTGGCTGATGGAGATGACCTGGCGCGCTTAGCCGTTGGTTTAGCAGGAGGAGATGCCTCATCGCGCTTATCTCATGCCTTGGCTGGAGTTTACATCAAAGACGATATTTAACGATTTAAAAAAAATGGGGGTGACGTTCGATTTTGAATCACAAAATATGATCAATTTACTGCGTAAATATGCATTGCACTGACCTTCTCGATTGATTCACTTCAACTTATGGCACTTTTATAAATATTAAATAATAAATCTATGCCGATTTACACAAATAAAAACAGTTATTTGTTTCCAGCAAAGCACAGATGCGTTTCTTCGCTTTGGTTTTCGCAACAAAAGTACGTGCGACTACAGCATACACTTAGCATTTAGTTAGATTTGGCTCATTTGCTTTTTTCCCAAAGTTACGGGGAAACAAAGTTAAGACTGCCCACAACCGCCCCATGCCCACAACTGCCACTTCTTCCCTACCATTTATGTCCGCCAAAGTAGCGTCCCAGGCCCTACGTTATATTTACTATTTACTGCTGATTTGCCAACATCTTCAAATATTACAACTGCAACGTATGCAGACGATCAAACCCGAGCTCAACGGCAGCTTCTCAGTTCTTACAAGAATATATTTACAACCTTAAGGAATGGTGTAAATTGTGGATAATTAAGGTAAATGAAAACAAGTCAACTCATGTGACATTTACGCGTCGCAAACTGACATGCCCTAAAATTTTCTTGAATTACAAACCTATTCCACAAAGAAACTGTGTCAAATATCTCGGCATGAAACTAGATCGCCGTCTTACGTGAGAAAGATCATATATGGACGAATCGAAAACAATTAAATTTGAAAACAAGACAGATGTACTGGCTTCTAGGCAGAAAATCGGGATTAACATTAAACAACAAATTACTCATCTACAAATGCATCATTAAACCAATTTGGATGTATGGGGCACTGCTCTGGGGAAATGCATCAAAATCTAACATTAACATTCTCAAAAGATTCCAATCAAAATGTCTAAGAGCCATCACTAATGTACCATGGTTTGTGCCTATATAATGATATTATCCGGAAAGTTTGGATATCATAACTGTAGAAACGGAAATAACTATTACATGATCCAAATAAAAGGAGAGACCCAATCGTCACCTGAATAAATTAGCTGCGATACCGCTGAATAATCCTACCAACTCAAGACTCAAGAGATTCAAAAAATTATTTTGAAGAAACCAAAATTCTAAATTATTTATCTTTTCTTTTACTGTATGAATATGTAACGTTATTTACTTATATATAAAAAAAAAATAATTAATATGTATTATGTTAATGAGTGCTCGCCGCTGGGTGAGTTACTCGCGTACTATTGTTATATTACTACTATTATTGTATACAGTTTACTTAATATCTTGTTACAGATTGTAAATAAAAAGGAGGAAAAAAAACTAGCATTTACGCAGGGAAAATTAAAAATTGTTCCGTTAAGTAAATTCTTAAATACAATTAAATTGTTGAGCTGTACATTCATACGATTTTTACAATTTTTAAAAGTCATTTCTACAGAATATTTAAATAATATTATCGTATACATTTCAATAATATGCTTCTATTTGTTAATATTGATTAATTAATTCCCTCACAGACGAGATAGATTGACTTGGTTTATATTAATGACAAATCGAAATTCTTAAAGTTAAAAGGTACATTAACTTCGATAAACCACAGAATAAAACTAAACTCTTCGTATGACAGATTCGACCGATTCTACAATGTAAAGGTTATTGTCAAAGTTGTCTTTAGATCAATGTTTTGCAATCGAGTGTAACTTCGAAAACCAGTTAGTGACTGTAATCTGATTTTAAAGCGGAACAACAAAAGTTTCAATCCTGGTTTACAAAGACACGTTTGTTTAACTTGGGTACGTTTGCAACGTAGAGCTTTTAGTTCTTCTTTTAGGAACGTGTTTACGGCAGCTCTCTGTAGACATTTCCTACATGTTCGTAGTATTTTAAGTTCTGCTTTTAAAGTTTTATACACCGATTAAAAAAATCGTTTCATTTACCTGCATTATTTTGTATTACTTGTTTATATGCTGATCAATCGTGGTTCATATAGTATTAACATTTGTTAGTTATTGATGCTCAAGGGGTGGCATTATATTTCTTTCTGAACTATCACAACTACATTTAGACTATTTTTACATTCAAGATAACACCAATCCGAGCATTGCTGTTTTCAATTTTGACGAAAACAAATCTATAATTTTAAAATTCTGCACAGCGAAATATCATCTTTTCAAAATAAGGAATGAAGAAATATCGGAATTTTGATCGTTCGGGATTTTTAACGATTGGAATTTTTATCGTTCGGGATTTTTGACGTTCGGAATTTTAATCGTTCAAAATTTTTTATTTTCAGGATTTTGAACGTTCGGAATTTTGGTAGTCCGGCGTTTTCAACTACCGATATTTCGTCTTTCACAATTTTGATAGTTCGGACTTTTGAAAGTTCAGGATTTTTGAGGCTCGAAATTTTGATTGTTAGGGATTTTTGAAAAGGAGACAATTGTCATCTCTAAATCTGCATAAACCCATATACAAATTGCAATAATGTGCTTAACATGTAAAATATTCAGCAATACATTTCTTGATCTCGTCTTGGCGTGTCCTAGACCAAGAGTAGTTGTAGCTTCTGACTGTAGAACTCACTCGAAAAATGTTACTATACCACTATGAAATACATTTTTACTAAACTTTACTTTTTAATTATTGCATGCAATTTTAAAAGTCCTCAACCACATTTCATTAGTTGTAGTAACTATACTAAGTAGTTAAAATAATTGCCACTTGAGATAATGCACCTATAGTTGAATATGGCCGTACTGTTTCTGTAATATATCTCCTATTGCCCAACGTTTCGTGACAATTTCAATATCTTTCAAATAAAGACTGTTATTTGAAAATTCATGGTTAAAAATAAGTTCAAATAAATGTACAAATTAAATGTTTTATTCCTGAAAAAAAAAACAACTATTTACCTTACTAAAAAAGTAGTTACTTTGTCCTGCATTTAGAAACACTATACGCAATTATATTTGAGTTTGTCCGATAGTTTTTTCATTATATTTACTGTGTTAACTCGATGAAACAAATGATATGCAGGCAAAAATAACGAGACGTTATGACAAAAATAAAATTAAAATGACACGCATTACCTACTCTATTTTTAATTTGAATAATTGTAATTTGCCAGTTTCATTTTTTACTCTTCAAAAAATTTAATATCAGTTCTAAAAATTAGTAAATAAAATGAAATATTTGTATGCCTTTTTATGCTAAAATTTAGCATAATTATTTGAACGTAGCACAATCTACTAAAAATGTTAAATTAATACAAAAGTAGTAAATATTGGTTATTAAATTACATCAATTCAATTAACATATAAATGTACGTGAAAAATATGTTGACCTATATTTTTTATTCTATATTATTAGATAATGCAAGTTTGAAAAACTAACCTTTGTTGAAGAAATAAGAGTAAATTTTGAATCCCAAGAGATCACGTTAAATGTGTCCTCCTAACGCATATTGTAGGTCAAAATAAACAACAGTATGATCAATACCATTGACATATAATGCTCGAGAGCTTTGATACCAATGCTAGTACAATAGAGAAAAAATAGCAGAGGAAAAAATGAAAAACAGAATGATAAAGTTTCTTTTTGAGTAACAAGTTAGTCAATTAACTTTCCTACAGAAAAATATTCTATTGTTTAATTAAAAAAAGAAGATAAATTGGGGTTTGATTGGTATGTTTCGTGTACACGTAATTTCCTTTAACCCGTTTCGTCCTGAAATGCCCTAAATTTTGACTTCTTTTCATCAGGTGCTTTCTCATAGAGAAAGTCACTCAAACGTTTTGATATAACCACACCTATTGTATTTTTTCTCGAACTTTCTAAATCCGGTTTCAGATTGACCATATCTGCCGCCATTTTTTTATTATGGCGGTTTAAACATAAAAAAATCGTGAGTTTTGAAAAAATTTGTTCAAATAATCGTATTTTTGAACAGGAAACCGTGTTCAGAACAAGCTAAGTCTCTGTATCTAGTGGAGTAATTAGTTATACTAAAAGATAGGATGGTTATTAATTCTCCATTCAAAATGGCGGCTTCAAAATGACGGTTCTCAGTCAAAATTTTGTTGAAAAATTTCTGGACGATCTAACTCAAAAGCTACGAGCTTTTTAAAAAAAATGTTAAGAATGAAAAGTTCTTAGAATTCATTGAGAAATATATTGGAATTTTTTCAGATTTTTTAAATGGATTTTCGAAAAAATTGTTTCAAAATTCTTTTCAAAATTGTAATTTTTTTTTTCGAAAAATTCTGAATAAAATTTAGTGCATTCTCTGATGAATTCTAAGAGTTTTTTATTTTATGCATTTTTTCCCAAAAGTTGATAGTTTTCAAAAAAGAAAAATCTTAAACTATAATATTTGAAATTCATTTCCTCGAAAACTATCAACTTTTGGAAAGAATTGCAAATAACAAAAAACTCTTAGAGTTTATCAGAGAATGCACTAAATTTTGCTCAGAATTTTTCGTAAATAAATTACAATTTTGAACAAAATTTTCAAAAAAAAATTTCTCAAAACTTCATTTAAAAAATCTGAAAACTCTTCCTCTATATTTCTCAATGAATTCTAAGAACTTTTCATTCTTAACATTTTTTTTAAAAAGCTCGTAGCTTTTGAGTTAGATCGTCCAGAAATTTTTCAACAAAATTTTGACTGAGAACCGTCATTTTGAAGCCGCCATTTTGAATGGAGAATTAATAACCATCCTATCTTTTAGTATAACTAATTACTCCACTAGATACAGAGACTTAGCTTGTTCTGAACACGGTTTCCTGTTGAAAAATACGATTATTTAAACAAATTTTTTTCAAAACTCACGATTTTTTATGTTTAAACCGCCATAGTAAAAAAATGGCGGCAGATATGGTCAATCTGAAACCGGATATAGAAAGTTCGAGAAAAAATACAATAGGTATGGTTATATCAAAAGGATTGAGTGATTTTTTCCCTAAGAAAGCACCTGATGAAAAGAAGTCGAAATTTACGGCATTTCAGGACGAAACGGGTTAATTTAAATTCATTTTTATGTTCGGAATATGTTCACAATAACCATAAAAATTTGCGAGTTTTATTGAATTTGAGGTTAAGCTATTGGACAATTTTGAGAACGCTAAAGCAAAATTCAATAGAAATCTCAGTATCTAACCATTTAGAATTCATTGCTTTATATATTCTGTATTTCACCTTTTCGCACTTGAAATTTTCCATTTTAATAAAGTTATTAAGTTTTAATTATATATAAATCTTTTCAACTGTTCAAATTCGATATATGTTAAATTAGTTATCTTTAAATTAATTTTTTTATTGTAGTAAATATTTATAATATGACACATTACCCGTATTATTTTAAATATTAGGTAATATATTTTCCTCGTTCGATAATTCTTCAATGCTTTCTCCAATGGCAATATTCAACCCTGCAGAAACCATAATAAATATTTAATAACAGCCCCTCTCGAGAGTTTACGTTTCGTTAAAATTGATTTTACTCAGGTAATATTCAGTAATAATTATTATATATTCATAACGTATAACTTTTCATGAAAATGTAATCAATATTATTGTACTCCGGTAATAATCGAAATACATGACGGAATATTTAAAATTAAAAACAAATATTTGTATTATACTGTTTGCAGAATGAAAATTATTTTATAATTAAAACAGAAACCCTAAGTTTGACACGTAGTTTAAATAAAGTAAAACGGTAATAAATTATATACTTCGTAACATATTTTAACAGACCAGTGGACATATTTTTTTAATTAAGAATTGATAGAAAATAAGTTTTAATATTTTGTGAAACTAATGAAGACTTTAAAACTGCATATAGGTTAACCCATGACCATGTCCTTCAAGGTCATTTCAAGGTCAATCTTATTTTTTTAAATAGAACCCCCTACATTTTATTGCATATTCTTATAGCTTATCTCGAGAGCTTTCCAAAACACTATAATAAAATATTTTTTTATTAAGTACTTTTTGAGTTATAAAGGTTTGAAGTTTTTCCAAAATGCATTCTTACTGAAAATATTAGGGGGATCCGATTAATGTATTTTCTTTAAACCAATCAATTGGTCTCATTATTCCGCGCACAAAAGTATTAAGGTTATGATTACTGAAAACTAAATAATATTTTACAAGATATTCTACATTTTGTGTCCAAAAATTGTTAAGTTCAAACCTTTATAACTCAAAAAGTACTTAATAAAAAAATATTTTATTATAGTTTTTTGGAAAGCTCTCGAGATAAGCTATAAGAATATGCAATAAAATGTAGGGGGTTCTATTTAAAAAAATAAGATTGACCTTGATATGACCTTGAAGGACATGGTCAAGGTCAAAGTCAAGGTCATCATCTTACTCCCCGCTTGAAACCATACAACTTTGCTATTGGACATTTTCTCCTAAGTGCATTCTAACTGAAGATATTAGAGGGGTCCGATACTTTTCGATGACCCTGTATAAAAAATTTTTCTGAGTGCGCGTTTTAGCATTATCAGATCACCTAGACATTGAAATAGAGAAATGTGAGTGACATTCAAAAATACGCACGTGGGCAGTAATAGTCATCTACATTATTGCCTCCGTCCAGATGTCCGTGACGACAAAATAGTCAGTTTCAACGACTTGCTTTTTGTTTCAATAATTCCGAATACTCTGCTGTAGCGAACAGTCTTAATTCTTTCGCTATTTAATACAAACATCGAGAGTTCGAATCCACGTACAACCCAATTGTTTTCGGTGATATTTAATTCATATCTTAAGTATTCAAATGTATACAAATATATACAATATTATTGTTGTATTATAACTAATATATAATCTATTATATATTAGTGAATAGTAAAGTACAAAGTTTCATAAAATTCTTCGAAAGATTGGATGTGTACTAATATTCTATTATAGTATTATTTCATAATGTATATATTTATATTATATATATATATATATATTGGGTATATATATATATATATATATATATATATATATAAATATATATTTCATAATACTAGATTATTCGTTTTTCCTTGTGCTGTTTTAGATGTTTTTGTAGAATTGACATACAATTTTTATTTTTTGAAAATTCAAATAATTTGTTGATTCTAGTTTGAACATTTTAGGTTCTTTTTACAATATGTTGATTTTATATCCAGAAAATTTTCCTTTGAAAATTTTCCATACTGTCTGGTGTTAGTGGGATATACTCGAAAAATGTCGATAATTCCTACATTTCCATGAAAAAATTCCCTTACTGGCGAGGAAATTTGAGTACAGGTATTTCAATAAATTCATGAAAATGTAGAATATTTCCTAATTTTCAGAGTATATCCTGCTGAAACCAGCCAGTATAGGGAGTTTTTCATGGAAAATTTTCTCAATGTACCGAGTTCTGAGCTAAAAGGTTTAGGGTTGGCAATTTGCTAGCCCCTCCCCTATATGTATGAATGCTCGTAGAATTGTATATTAAACATCAGAGCACATAGACATTTCGTAGATGAACGTCTTGGTACTACGTCGTATCACAATGCACTGGATTCATGTCGTATTCCGTTGAAAATCTGTTGGAAGATCGTTTGACTTTGGTTACAAAATAGTTTACTATTTAGCAAATAGAACATCATCTGGATATATATAATTCCATTCAGCGAATAAGAGACCAATTATACTTAAATGTCTTTTAACAACAACAAAAAAATGACTTTATTTATAACAAATTATTTTAATGGGAGTAGAAACAACACAATATTTATGACAATATGCTTCATTACTACGGCCTTCAAAATCAACCAAACCCGTAATTTTTGGTTACCGCATGTTTTTAAACCAATAACGACATAACTTAAATCTACAGAATATTTTACGAAGATTTCCTATCACTTATTTTCGAAAACTTTAAATTCTGACCACGTTTAAAAGGACCCATTGAATCTCTTATATCTTTATTTTGTTGCAGGTTCATTCCAGTTTGGTAGAATGCAAGAAAATGTAGAATAATTTATAATGTTTCGTTGATACGTAGATCTCATAACTCTGGTAATAAACAAATACCAATTTTAACGTCGAAATCGTTGTACATACCGAAAACTGAACACAAAAGAAATCTTGCCATTGAAGACCTTAAACTTGTTTATTTGAAAAAAGATAAATTATAATAAGGGAAACCTATTTTTCAACTTTATAATCCAAGTTAATCCAATTAACTTTTATTCAGCTTTTGTTAATATGCCAATTTACACGTAGGAAATAAATCATCTATCATTTAATACACGGTATTTTTAACTAAAAAAATGTTATATTCTTTATAAACCTAAATGATGAGGTACCGTTGATTATCATAAAAACAATATTAATTACAACGTTTTATTAAAATTTGACAACTGAGTCATATCTAATCGTATAAGGTAATTTTTGTAATGTCGAGACTCGACAAATGAATGTAGACTCATAACGAAATGGGTTCAAAATACCTAATTCCTATATTTAATAAATTAAAACTATTATGACTCGATTTCTTCGAGACAATGTAATAATATTTAATTTTTGTTACAGACGCCATTATAAATATGTTATACCTACGACTGGGTAAACTTTCCTCACTCTCCTGGATTCTTATATTTAACTTCATAATCAATACATCATCGGACAGCAATTCACACTGGATCCAACATTTAAATAATTATCTTGAAAATAACGTTCATAGAGTGGCATTATTAACTAATAAAAGAAAGTGGAAATCAGGCCAATCCCAATTTATAATACAAGACATAGCGTGGAAATATACAAAAATAATTTTTAATATACCAAAAAAAAATTATGAGTTTATAAATCCTACTCCCTACGTTACTTTGACCTTAGAAGGCGAACTACCACCGATCACTTCCCGGTTCGGTTTAGCAATGATTGGTAAATCTATAATATTAAGCATACAAGACATAAATGATACAATTGAATTGCAAAATATTCTGATGATACAATTTAAAATTCTGGAAACACTTAAACGTTACAGAGTATACGATCGAATTCCTAAACTCCTAGCTATACTTGTGTGCCCTAAGTCGACGAAGTCATTTGTAAGCAATATCTTTGGGCAGGGACTGCCATTTTATACAGACTTTACTATTTTGGAAATACCGCAGGATTCTATACACAATACTTTCTCGATGAACTATAAAAATAAATTTCACGTAGAATCAGATATATTAGTACATCATTACAATCCATTCACGAAAGAATACACTATGGAGAAGTTTTCCTCGGATACGGACTGGTTTCCAGACATATCTCACAATTTAAATGGTACATTGGCAAACGTTCCCATGACGTACAACAGCTGGCCATTCCTTGGTTTAAAAGAACGACCCAAAACAAAAAAGGATTATTATGGCTCAGATGAAATAGCCGGGCCGTACGGGAAGATCTTACGATATCTTGAATTAGGTACCAATTTTACAGTTCGACTGCACAGATCCAATCCAGAAACTAACCCCACGGAAATATCGATGTATTTTGATCGACAACCTGATAAACGAAAACTAACTATTCAAACGGATGCAAAGATGATTATTACAACATTGAATGTAGTTCCGTTATTCCCTATACAGAGGAACAGCAAGTTCGCAGTCTCGATAAATATCGCTCTCTTAATTTTCTATTCGACTGGAATCATGTTTTGTGTCGTAATTCTCTCTACAGTAATAATTAAGTGGAATAGTAGTTGGTGGATGCCTCTGCAAATTTTTCAAACCGCTTTGGGGATGGTGATACGGCCAACCCCAAACCAAATTGCCGAACGAATTCTATTTACTATTTTATTGATAATATCTGTTACATTCCATGTGAACGTAATAGAAAATATGCTGAATGCAAATTTAGGTAACTTCGAAGAACAGAAACTTAATAGCCTAAACGATTTGTACGAAGCTAATTTTAAACCAATCGTTAATAGGGACGAATTAGACTCGTATCTTTATAACGCCCGCATTCCTTTAATTTATAAATTGAGAATGAGATCAGAAATATTATCGGGGGCTCAAAATAGCTTTCTATACATGCTAAGTTACCTAAGGAACACAAAAGGTACGGCGAATAAAACGTTTTGTTTAATATCTGAAAACGAGGCGAATATGCTGATCAAGCATTATAAAGATTCACTGAATAATCCAGTTTTTAGATATTTGAATGATAACGACGTTAGAAATAAGTGGGGTATTCTTATATTAAGTGATCGATCACAACTAATGGTTCGAGTTAATAGCCTTTTAAGACGTCTCAATGAATTTGGCCTGATAGAATATTGGTATAAGAATGAGATATATCGTGTTACAGATTTGTATGAAACACATGAAATACATTTGAAAAATCGTACATTATTTAACAGCGGCAGTTCCAGAAACAACGATAAACTAATACAAATATTTGTGTTCTCAGCCTGCTTTAGTTACGTTTGTTGTGTTTTAGTTTTAATAGGAGAAATCATTGTTCATAGATACAATAACATATTCCTTTCTATGAGGAATCATATAAATGTTACAAGTTATTTTAAGGTGAGTTTATTTAATGCGAAAAACTAAAGCATGCAAATACTGTGTATAAGAATTAACATTAATATTTCTGGGGATGTTACAGATCTGAATCAACATAAAGAGCGATCTCCAGTTGTTCGTTGAAGATTCCATGTGGTTTGATCAATCGAGCTCGAACATGTTATTTGATTAGATTTTGTTATTTCAATAAATGCACCTAATTGGAATTAAGTGAAACTATGTCGTTGTTGAAATGTTGTAACTAAATACTGGCCAGCATCAAACATTTTTCAAAATAAAAAAATTTCTAAAATATAAATGTTACTTATGTATTTATCGCCACCTCTTTTATATTTTTAATCAGTTTCGGTATATATTTGAAACATATGAAATTCTATCTATTGAAATATCGGAGGAACGCAAATTCCAGAACAGGAATGTCGCATGACATACTAAATAATAAATTGTAAGATACTTTACGTTGTTAACAGCATATTGAATTTCGTTAAATTTTTATAGATATATGTAGAGTACCTTTTATATTATATATTTTGTATAAATATCAAACATCTCGTCGAAAATAGAAAATTATTTCAGAAATCTCAATTGAAGTTTAAGTCAACGTCAAAAAGAAATTCTTTCAATTAGAAGAATAACAATTAAATTAAGAAAATTTAATAAGAAAAGTAAGCGATTCAAAAAGTTTTCGCTGTAATGCACTGATTTATCTTCACTGATCACTTAACTAATAATTGTTAACCCATTAAGAAACTGCCAAAACGTCTCAGTTGATAAGGTCCATTCCTAATTAAACAAAAACAATAATATTTTTTTTTAAATATCGTGCATTTTGCTAGGTCTCGACCACTTGTGGGTCTTTTTCACAACTAATAACAAGTTGGTTATAAGCTGCTATTTATGCGATGGAAAAAAAGATAAAACAATCCCAAAAATTCGATGAAGAAGAACGAGGGGGAAAGCCATTCTTTCCCACCCTGTCGAATCCCTCTCTCTGAATCTGAATCAGAATCTGAACCTATGAATCAGATTCCCTCCTTCAAACGATTTGAATGCGTATTCATGCAAAAAGTTAAACCAACTACTGAAATTATATTAAGTTGTGATCGTGATTCTGCAGAGTGTTATTTACAATTTTCCAAAAAAGTGAGCAAAAAAAAGGTGTACACATTTTACATGGAATTGTATACACACAATAAACTTCATCTGTAATTTCGTTTCTGTCTTTTATTTTGGTGGAAATCGAGAAGAAGTGGTCTGCAGGTTTGAAATAAACTTCTATATTTTGGTGTCTTTTACATGTGTTTTTTTCGGACAAACCTTGAATTTATGGTAGAGTCAATGATGTCATTAAAACCTTTTGAAGATTTTTTTAATGATAGAATTATTTATTATTAGTAGCCCTTTTGCTATTTTGTGGTCCATTATTGCAGTGGCTGGGACACAAAGTTTCGAAAATCAACACACCGAAAAGCCAAAATTTCGATATAGCCTGGCTCCAGCGTGATTTTCTTCACTTTGTCTAGAAGAGAAACTAACCATCCTTAGTGTTTAAAATAGAAAAAATACAATTTAGAAGTTAATTTGTAGACCTAAGCCTTTGATTTTTTATTTTTGATTAGATTGACTTTAAAAAAAAATCCACCTATTCAGATTATTTTTTAAGACATTCAGAAAAGTTTTATATTTAATAATATTGATTGATATCCATGCATTCGAGATACTAAAATTATATTATTCTCGGTAATTTGAAGTTTTTTGGAAAATTAAAAACCGCGAATTTAAATATGTTAAAATGAATCCATTTGAATCCATCTCTACTCCATTTCCATTTGCTGGGATAGCTGACATTTATTTGTATGTAAGGTAAATATTGCTTTCGAAAGGAAAATAATGTTCATGACTGGCAATAAACACTTGACATAATATCTCAAAATCTTATCATTCTCTGATTAATTTTAATCCCAATCTCGGGTCAAATCTTTGAAGGATCTCGATTCTTTCAATGCTGGTAAGAACTGGTGCTGAGATATCTAGCTTACTCGATGATCATTACACGCACAGTGAAATTAAACAGTTAATTTAATCATTTTATCTAACTAAAACATGAATTAAAAAAGTAGATTACTTAATAATGATTTATAGTAAGCAATGCAGTCGCATTGTTACGTGCCCTATTTCCCAACATTTAAATATAAATTTCCCGGCTCTGTGAACTGGAAGTTCGGATTAAAACATAACCTGGTTCCGTCAAGTTTCTATTTTTTTAATGAAAGATTTTTAACTGGCTAGATAAACAAAAATGTAATAATCCATTTTAGTCCACTTAAGGAAAAAAATCGTGTCAACTGGACGTATTTTTATACTTTACATTCCTTGTTGTTATTTCAAAACATTTGTGAATTGTGTTAATCATTTAATTCATAGATACATACAGACTTACTTATAATTATACTATAATTTAAGTAGAAGTATTACTCAAAACGTCGCTAAAAACTATTTAGTTGATGCGACACAAAATATACGCAATAAAAAAAAGTATTACTTAAAATGTCGGTGTGATTAATTATTAATTTAAGAAAAACTTAGCTTCTCATAATTATTTAGGGGAAATCCGTATCGTTTGAATATAAAGGTGTGACTGGAACGCTACCACATTGTTCAGTTTGCTAATAGGTTCCTTCTATCTCTTATTTTATTCAAAGATTATCACATCCGATTATAATTTGATAACAGCAAAAGGTACGTTTTTTTACTTATGTCTATATCATTGAAATCCTCATAAAATCATTGAATAAGGACCCGAAATATGAAAAATATCAGAGTATCTGTAACCGACCCCAATTTTTTGCATCGTAATTGTTTTAATATTATTGTTAGGCACAAACTGATATTATTTATTTTGATGACAGTTATAGATGGTTATGTTAGAAATAGGATAAACATTCAAGAGGAAAAAATTTCGTCTTTTATGCAGCCACGCGTAAATTCAAGGAAAAAAAGTAAAACAAAAACACGAGAACGAATCATAAAACCTAATGAAGCCCTTTTTATTTTCTTAACAAATAAATTCACCTTTGCTTGCAGCTTGCTACGAAAACATTAAAGTGTGCTTGATAATAAATTAAAATGCAAAAAATTTCGAAAAATTGTTGCAATAAAAGTTATAGATTTACTTAAAATACACATTTTATGTCCTGTGAATTAAAAAAAAAATGATTAGTCTTCTATCAAAATAGAAACAGTTTTAAAACACTGTTAAAAGGAACTAAGTTGACATTCTGGTAAAAAAGACCAACGGTTATATTAACGCGACTTTCATTAGAACTTTTCGAAATATTGAGTAATTTATGAGATTTATGGTTTTTAGCATAACAATTATATTTTTTTAAATTATCAGCACATTCGATCAGTGACGCTATATATTGCAAAATGTTAAACTCAATAAAATCATTTTTATTACGCGATAAAACGACTTTTAGCATCTGCATATATATATATATTTATTATATAATATGGAACCACTCTACCCTGTACATTAGGTGACTGCATGTTATGTATTACCTTTTATTTGATTGGCTCAAGGAGATATGTCAAATTAACAACATAAATAAATAAATATAAATAATTAACGCCTTCTTTCGCTTTGTCGGTGCTTTTGATAATGAAATTTGAACAGAAAATAATAAAAAATAATTTTCAATATAATGCTAATTGCAAATAAATTTAATAAAATTAAAAGCAAAACTGAGAGAAAATAAATTAAAATCTCATGTCGGAAATATATAAATATGATTTATACCATATCAACATTTAATGATCTATAAACCTATTAATTTTCTATCAATTCTTCCAATTCAATTAAAATTTTATCAATTTCGTTTGGTTTGCTTGAACAATTAGTAAAGGATTGTAGTCGCTGCAATTAATTTGCAGAAAACTCTGATATTCATTATTCTCTGGTAATAAATTGTCAAAATGAAACAGAGTATATAGAAATAAAATTTAATTCAAAATTTATAACTGCATGTGTATAAGGGCAAACAATATTTTTGTGGTATCAATTTAACAAATGCCAATAAATTTGTACATTTCACGACGTCTATCAATGAAGGAAGATTACGATTTTTTAAAAGCATCCTATTTGTTTCAGGATCAAAATTATTTATTGGAGCAAGAAAATGTATATCTTATTACTGTAAGTTATTAGAAACTATAATCTCTTAAAGAATTCAGAAAATCAGTTTTTTAGAATTTCACGCACATGGTGAACTATTGTTTATTCCTCTAAAATGGTGGTTTCGCTACTAAAGGGTTAATTTTTCTTTCTAGCATGAGAAATTAGGACTTTTCCTTTTAGTTTCTTTTAACTATTATTCTTCTTTTTTTCAGAAAATTTATTCATTTATACAAAGAAAGCTATTATCGAAAGAGTTATTTATATGTTTAACTGTCCAAAATGAATTTAATCTGCCAAAAATAGGTTTAGCTTAACTCAGAAGATTATCGTATAATACCCCTTAATAATTCAGCATAAGATTAATTTGCATATGAGTGAATACACCTAATTGCCATAAAAATATTTGCGAAAACGAAACAAATGAAGAGCAGTACAAACAAAGAAAAATCAATGTTTTAAAAATGAAATTCGTTAAGTAAAATAAACTACTTTAGCCGACGTCTAGAGTAACTGCTTGAAACTTCTCTCCACGAGGGAAGATTATTATGGAGCGCCTAATACCACACTCATTAGCTAGCGGCATGTACATCGTGGTATATCTCGGTACTCTATATTAATATCTCTATTCTAGTCTTTCATCTTTAAGTTGCGTTATAAATTTCGTCCGAGCCCCATTTAACGTGAAAGATGATACATCGAGGATCGTCACAAGCCACGATACGAATATTGCCTTTTTAATAATAATTCATTTGTTCGCTCGCAAATTATATCGAATGGGTATTAACTGCATGACAATGCACTTTCATATTTTACGAGGCAACACTTATTTTAAATATAGGGACATTTAGTAAATTATCCTATAACTGTATCCAAAGTATCCTATTATGCTGAAAGAACAAATTTTTTTTTAAGAAACCTTATTTTCCGGGCGTAAATATCATCATTTTTTTAGTTTTGCACACGATGGAATGTCTTATTTGATTGAATAGATCTTATTTGTCATTGGCTATTAGTAGACCTTCAAGAAAGTATGTGATTTCGTGGTCTAATATTGACATAATTATAACTAAATTTTGAATTAATACTCGGAAAGAATAGTTTCTGCAAAACGTACGAAAATGTTCCAAGGTTGACGATACTTTCAAATTTCTGACCTTTTTGGAAAAATTATCAAACTTTTAAGATAGCCCTCAATTTTAGATTTTATGGGGTAATTTCTTAACAAACATTTCATAAACTTTATATTAGCAATAGTCGTGAACATATTATCCAAAATCGTTATCTTCAGAATAATTGAGAATAACGTTTATAAAACATATTTGTTCCATTCTCGCTCAAGATATTTTAAAATACACAAAGTGACTCCATTTTTGGGATAGTCTATTACAAATTTAATAAACGTTATTGATATTGATAAATATAACAAGCTTAATCTTTTACACCCGAAGATCAATAAATTATAACTCTGAATCCCCTTTAACACAAAAGATAGATAGAGAATAATTTACAGACCTTAGACCAAAGTTCACGTTTCAAATTTCTTACAGGCATCAATTTTTTATTTCAAAATGATTAAAAAATAACGTCAGTATTGAATTCAATGTCTGTAAAGGTCGTGTTGACTTCATGCCACTGCAGAGGCATTTGACATATTCTTTATTTTTTTTAAACACATTAATAATATACGTTAATCACACATTCAGTGGTAATATCTTGTCATGATCATAACAAATATATTAGAAATAATTTCATATCTATAATGACTATAGTTTTAAGTATTATAATGAATGGCACACCAAAAAACGACATATCTTGAATATCGCCTATTAAACTTCTTCAAATTTCGTCTTATATAATGCATAGTAACTTGTCCTTTTTTTAATGTTTTAGTTTTTTTATAAGAAGTAAATTCGCCGCCAGTTACCTAACTTTAATTACTTTCGAGATATTGTTCATTCCGCGCAAGGTGATTCACCCTTAAAAAATTAATATATAACGATCCAAAAAGCAAATGGATACTACAATTTGCAAAAATCGACGGATATTTAACACTTTGTGCCCACCATTTTGAAATTTATGAATAATTATGTTATTTATACCATTGTTAATGCCCCAAACTTTCGTTTTATCGTCAGTTAAAACTGTGTTTAAAATGAACGCATTTTAACGAATCACGGCTTATTTTTTCGCCAAAAAGAGTCTCTACAACTTAACCTAACGAATTTGTAAAAATTCACACCTTATCAGTGAAATTATTCAGAAACTGTGAAAAGTAAGTTTTTTTTTTCTAAATAAATAGAGATGTTTGGTGTTAGCTTCAGAAAATTGTAAAAATCATATGGCAAAGTAGTAGGCAATCTTATTTTCGTAAAAATAAGCCATCAACCGTTAAAAGACATTAATTTTTATCACATTAACTGCAAAAAGATGAAACTTTTAGCTATTAATAAAAGTTGTTTAACAAATGGTTTTTGCAGGTTTCAATTTGTTTTGAGGACCATGGATTCTATTTACTCCTCTAGTGACACTACATTTTTTGGGCCTTATCCCAGCATTCCTCATGTTATGATGTCACGTCATGAAAAACACAATGAATATTACAGCGCCACCTATTTATTCTCAATATTTCTTACGTCATGGAGAGGCAATCTCCCTTCGGTTAGCTACTAGCGGGAATTAGTTTTTCCCCACCATGTTACTACTCGAAGGGAGCATTTGACATAATTAACCTAATTGAACCTAACATGGTCAGGAATTTTTCATTTCTGAATAATACCTAGAACTTTTTGCATTTGACATTTTTAACTTAGATATATTATATATCTCTTCTTAATTTTTTCTCCGTTACATAATTGAATGTTTATTCAATTAAAGTAACAATGAAAAACGATTTAATAAAAGTGGTCTCTGATTATCTTTTTAGATGAACTCTTCATATAGTAATAAGCCTATCTGGTGAAGGAATGAAGGTTTACTCATTAAGCGTAAATTTTCACTTCATGCACAATGAGTTTTTAGGTCATAAAAAATGAGATTATGCAAGGTAAGAGTGAGAATTCACTTCTCCGTTAGAGTGGCTTCATTTTCGCTCTACAAGGAGTGAGTTTTCACTTTAAGAGATTTAAAAAGTGCATAAGTAGTGAGTGCATTTCCAGCTGAATTACTGTTAGGCAGTCCTGGTTATTATCTTGAGAAGCTGATGTATCGTACGCTCGACGTTTGGTGGCGCATATGTTAACGCGTGCACAGTATACAGTATCATTCCCGCAAGTGGCAAAACACAATGCATTCTTATTGTGTATAGTATGTATGTAAAACCCATGGAAACTTCTTAATGAATGCCTGTGCGCAAGATGCATAAATATTATCTTTCCTAATCTATTTAAAAAGTTTACTTCATCTTTAAAAGTACTTGAAAAAGAAACCGCCGCTCGTATCGTCGACAACAAATTGGGTCAAATATACTTTATAATAATCAGCTAAAAACGACCAGGGGTAGGTAAATTTCTATTAGAAAAAAAGCTCAACTGTTTTTATACGTTTAAAAAAGATTTTGATTTTGTATCGCTGTGAAAATTACATCAGCAAGTGTCTTGTAAACGGAGATGTGGTGCCACGTTAAAGACTGCCATCAAAGGGGGGTTGGTCAGTCCGCTTGCAGCTTTTTCTTTACGGTCGTGGAAACTGAGGCGGATGTTTCCCGGTCGACGGAAGGAAATTTACACGGAAAGTGGATTATTTCATGCCCTAGATGTCGGTACCCAGACTCGAGAAGAGTCGCTCTTCTATCGAGGCGTGTTTTCATGACGTAATAGCTCTAAACACTGCGGATGAGCTTCGGCCGAGATTTTATAGCCTTTGCTCCATCTGAAAAGCTATCCACGCCCATCGGACTAAATTACGCCATGTTTATCCAATCTTTCGATATTTTATATTGAATTCAATAATTTTTATTTATTTATTTGCTAATTCCAGTTTTTTTTAAATCTGTAATTTTGAAATAGAACTCGTTTTCTTTACAACAATTTTATGTAGAGGAAGACGAGATAAATCGGAACTCGAGAAAAAATTGTTTTTCTGCTGGGCTCCAGACCACGCTATTCCGAAGCATTTTGATGTTAAACACGAATCGACAACAAAAATGGGGTCGCTGGGTAAATTTCAAACATAATTATCTCAAAGTAGTATATTACGCAACAAGTCCGCAAAATAAGTGATTCCCGCACGAGACGGATTTGATGCCCGAGTGTATCGAGTGAAAAATTATTTTTTCTCATTTTACTGTCCGAATAGTAAAAATTCCAAGAACATTTTTATCAGAAAGAATAGAAATTTTGCAAGCCTGTTCCAAAACATCCATCTGGAATGGAATGCGATAATTTTTCGGTACACAAATGTTCACATACAAAAATTCGTAAAATTAAATTTTATCGCTTTTACATGTAAAATAATTATGATATCTATTAGCTCAGACTTTTTTCGTACAATATGTGATCATTGACCCATCTTTCTGTTTATAAATAATAATGGTTTTAATAATATCTTTATACAAAACAAAAAATAAATGTACAAAAGAAGAGATATAAAAATAACGTGTTATATTACAGTCTGACCTAATTTTACCTGTCTTGTTGAGAATATCCCGTTTTTAATTAGGATCAGAATATCAAACGCGTAAAGTAAGTTGCCGTCTGATGCCAGGAGTTCACAAGACAGAATTAATATTAGAATTTTGTACCTGCAAATTTTGAATATTTCAAACTATATTTTTATCTCACATTATTCGGATATTCTTCTTCTTTGGGAAAGCGATACATTTTTTCATACATTTTTCAGAAAGTATATTTGGTACACATACGAAAAAAGAATGTGATTCGATAGAGTCAATGAGCAATAGCATATCTGAAAGTTACCGTTTTACATCCGGGCGAAGCGATGCAAAATTTGTGGGTCGATGTGTTAGTATTTATGTATCATGCAGTATTTTACATAAACGACGAAAGATTGTTGACGATTGAAAATGAATTGCATATATAACTTTATGGTGATAATAAACTATAGTAAGAAAGGGGTAAACACATTAATATTGTAACAGAACACGAACAAATGGATATAAACACTTCATTTTTCGTTCTGATTCTTCTCTTCACAATTTCTAACGGACGATGATTACAATAATATAATTTTGTATCTTCGCTTTGCCTCGTGGCTTTTGTGTTTTTTAAAGCGTCCGTATCTAAGTATCCTTAAACAGAGACATTATGTAACCTATCGTGGCCACTAGTTTTGATTCGGAATTCGCTTTACAAAAGCAATTACGAGACCCTGCCCTTATATTATATTAAAATAGCTGGTTAATCGCCATTCTAGTAATTGAATAATGCCATTTAAAATGAAGCTTGATATAAAAAAACTTTATTTAGATTGATAACATTCAGTGTACAATTATTCACCTAAAAAAAGTCCTGAATTGAGATCAAAAGTTAGTTAGTTTTAAGATCTAACAAAAAGAAGCATTAAAAGAGCAAAAATACGAGTTTGAGGTTATATATGTGCACTGTAAGTTTCATGTTACAAGACTGCACACTACCTCTTGGAAAAGGCATTAAGTTTACTCAGATTTCTTTTATCGGTGAAATTGTGCAATTTGAAGTCTACAAAATTTCAAATTTGTCAATATCTGCAACATCATGGAAATAACATAATTTAAGCTGTATGATAATTACAATTTGGCAACGTATTACCCTTGTGATCGTCTTTTAATTACATTCCGCGAAAGGCATAACTTTAAAAATATCAGCTACTTGTAGCAAATTTGATTTTTTTTTGAGGACAAATTTCTGAAAGATGGCCGTAAATTTGTATGGGATACGCTTTTAGATACTAAAAAGTATTACGTTCTTAGAGAATTTTATATTTCTGTTGTTTGTTAATTTAACTTTAAATTATGAAGAGCTAATTATTGCAAACTTACACAATACAATCGCAAAAAGATGTTTGCGTAAATTTAATGCGATTTGTAAGACAAAGATTTCGTACATTACGATCTTGAGGATACTTTTTGTAAAAAATAAACCTGGCGAACATGTAGAATCACACAAATGGATAAAAATGATGTATTTCATTGACGTAGGATATTTGCAATTCCTGACATGATAAACTAATTATGCCACTCGAATAATATTCAGGGTATCCAAAATATTAATTGGGGATATTGAAAATGCTTAGTATAAAGACGTTTTACTAGTAGTTAGGTAACAAAATTTGTTTGGAAAAAAGAATGACGAATATTTTCCAAGAACTGTTATATCTGCCGCGTAACATTTGTATGTATCAACTACACAATTGAAACAAAAATACTGAGTGAAAGAACGTGTGATACAAAAATGTTACATTCAAATGTTATAAACCACTAATATACGGTTCATGATGTATCACAAATATTATTTTTAAAGATAGTTTAACGATTTTGTACATAAATGTTACACAAAATTGTTATAAACCTCATATATAATAATGAGAACATAAATATACTGCAACAGCGATATACTACAGACGTGTTACAGTGCATGGTCATAAATTAAACGTTGTAAATATTGTACTTCATTTGGCAAGCAGATAATACACGTTTGAATATTACTAATTAAATTACAGATTTATCATATGCATTTTACACACACGTGATTTTATGGCATTTCAAAACAGAATTTCATTGTTAAATACACATGTCCGTTACACGCATTTAAATGTTTAAAAAAACACACGTGGTACCATAAAATGTTGACATTGTGCACTTGTACTATATTCAAAACAAACTTACGTATAAAAATCGTATATTAAACGGAAAGGTTATTCGGGTGCAGAAATTTATATAAATGATTTAAGCATAAGAACGGTTGTATTACAACCCATAACCAATAGAAAATATTAAATTAATAGTTAACAATTTATTGAAAATCTTTTGAAATTATTTGCTGATGGCAAATATGAAATTTTTGGGTATACCAATTAGATGTATAGAATGTAGACGTGTCATTTGTCTATTGAGCCACTAACAAATCAAAATCCTATTCTGGGTCTTTTGGAATATTCGGCAAATATTAGCTTATATAAATTGTTTTATAGTTTCTATTGAAATGATCTGAAATTGAGAACATTTCAATGAAAATGAGTAATTTTGTATGACTGTTTCTGAAATTGTATCGCTAAGACTACTGTATAATCAAGCAACTATCTTTAAAGTGGTAATATCCTTAGTTGCATCGGACTACCACATCCTCTTCCAAGGTTTCGCTACGTTTTATGTCCGCCTTAAAAAGATGGAATTTCTCTACATAAAAGTAGTAATTTATTTTAATTAAAGTCGAAACGACATCATTCACATATGCCGTATAAAGTATCTAAAACAAGCTACAACAAAAACTGGTCAAGTTTAATTACATTAAGATTAGGATATGCTTTATTTTGGATGTAATTTAACTTTTATGATGAGTGGAACGTCTTTTGGTGTTTGAAAATGTTGAAATTATACAATTTTTGTAACACGTAGGTATTTTAGAAAAAGCTTTCTGAAGCAGTGATACAATTTTTCTTCTTTTATACTGGAACCTAATTTTGTATTGAAGCAATTGACATTCTCTACTACATAATGGATGGATTTCAGTAACATGTCTCGAGTATGTTTACTGTGCGATTCCCATTTTCACATGCATTTGCGTTCCCGTTTGATTTGTCAAACGTGTCAGAATCGAAACGCCTGTGATCGCGATTGCCGCCTGAGTCCAAAAGTGCCAAATTTTGCTAACGGCTGCCATGCTGTAACCATCGGTCTTTTATTTCCACGAATACCGCTGTGTTATTCGATGCCTCGAGCACTACTCCAAAAAACCTGCTCGTTAGAGGAATTTGGAACTCGAGTTCTTTGTCGAAAAAAAATAACGTTTGGAATTTAATTCGCTTTCAGTGGTATTTCCAATACATTTATAACCATTCGTAATAATATAATTTAGTTTTTATTACTATTCTAAAATATTTTTAAAATGGCGTTTTATTTAATAACATTTAATTCAAAATTATACATAACATTCATTCAGTTAAAATGTTAAAATTTCAACATTTAATGCTTCAGATTCTAATACACTATATTTATATATTTTTTATTTAAATACTGTGCTATATTATTTACAATTTTTGAGTCAAGATACTGCGACGGAACTACTTAATTCATTAACTTTATAACTATTAATATTATAAATCTTTTACAAAATATAGTAGAGTACTGTAATTTAACAGTACAATTATTATTAGTTTTATTCACGAACCGATTAGCACTTCTGCGTCCAATGTACAAAGTACCTTCAGAATTCTACTGTATTATGTCCAAATCGCACTGGTATATACTTTCCACTGAGTCCGTGTTTGGACGGGACCAAATTTTTTTTTTCCTTTTTTACTAATTATTTAACTGGCGGAATCGCCCTTTTTTTATATAGTTTTTGCATGTAATGATTCCGAGAGCTGCAGTTCGACTTCCTAGATGTCGCCATACTTCACATTTGTGTATGAAATGTAGGAACTGCAGAAACCTACACCAAGTACAGCAGCGGTCATCGGTTGATTTCTGCCAGATAAACAATATATCCAAAACATATATCCAAATTTAATCTGCTCGCTATGCCTGACTTTAAAACAATATTAAAATTTTTTATCTTTATATATTTTTTGGTATTACACTTTTTATATTGCAAGCCTAGAACAAAAAAAAATTATTTTGCATTTTGCTTAGCGGAACTATTGAGAACAAGGTAAATGAAATTCGAGAGAAAAACATTCCAGATCAGTAGAAGAGGAACAAGCTCGCTCGACAAACTGGGGAAGCGAAACTATTGAGAGCGGCTCTATTGAGAGGGTCGACTGTAATTTAATTTTGTATAATACCCATATATTCCAACGCAGCAATAATAACCATATGATAAGATTAAGTATTTATTATAAAACTTATTCTGCATGGAGTACATTTTCATTTCAAGAAATTTAGAGAGTACTTTTGTCGAGGTTTTGTCAAATCTTTCGAAAAAAGGTAGATTCCTTTAGAAAACATTTTTCCTTAACATCTTGGAAGACAAAATCTAATAAACCTAAGGATGATTGCTCAAAGATATTTCAAAGTGATTCTACTCTTTGTTCTCATTTTGTTTACGAATTAAATTATCAACGTCTTATTTTTATCGTCAAACAACATTTCAAACCAGTCTGTATGTACATTATTTATGCAAAAAACTAAACGAATATTGACTTGTAACGTATTCTGAAATTTATCAAATACGTTATAATTAGTTGTTTATTAAACTCTCGTCCGTTTAAATTTCTTGGAATTTGTCGATCCTTTAATTGTATTATGTAAATAATTATTTGAGTACAAACGTAAATAAATAAATAAACAGACGTAACTGTGATCTCAGTTCACGTTGAATGCGTTACTTTATAATCTTATATGTAAAATTTTTTATTCACTAGCAATTGGGTCTACTATTAAATGGAAAACATCCCTCTGGCGCTTAAAAATGTGATTATTGTAAAAATACTCTTCGCACTATGATGGCATTTTGTGTTTTTCGGCAGGGCTAATAACATCGATGCCCTGGACACGATAGTTAAGGACCGATAAACATCGAAAACTTCGATTATATATTTTAATATATTATAATTAATTTAAAAAATCAAGCATATCATAAAATAAACATTAAAAAAGTATTGTAAGCGTGCCGAGTAGACCATCACTTAAATATTGATACAAAATCTGCTTGTTTATTTTTGAAAAATGCTTTTTACTCGCTCAGTGCGAATAATTTTCTGAGTACGTAATGCTTACATTTTCCATTAAGCGACAAACGAAGTCAATTGCGTGAATGAGACATCTTGAGAAAACACCTACAAGAACTTGGTCGTCATATACCCCTGCTTATGAATAGTGACAGTCAATGAATACCGGAATGACGTTCTCGAATTAAAAATGCCGGAAATCCTGTATTTCTCGTTTTAAACACCAAGGCAGTAAGAAAAGTTTATAATGAAAGAACCAAAAGAAATTGTATGCGACATGTATGAATCATATGAGAAACTAAAGCTTGAGTGCACTTTCAATTCTTCATTTTATTGAAGTACAAATGAAGTGATCAAAAATTATAGTATTTAAGTATTAATAAATTTAAAGAAATAAAAAGTAAACTAAAGCCAAGGAGTAGATTATCTCTACAAATATCAATGATGTTTAAATTTATATAAATAATGTTTAAGAGAATTTGCGGGGTAAAGCACACAGGTCTTATCAGGTGATGATCAACATATATACAAAAACTAGATATGATATACAAATTTATATAAAACTAGCAATTTAACTTGTATGAAATGAAAATGCAGCAATTTATATTTAAAGTCGTTTTAAGTAATACTTCCCCTCAAAGAGTTGCGGAAAATTTAATAAAAAAAGATTACCTTAGAATTATTTTGTATCTTAAATGATGTGTTTTAAGGTACAACTTTTGATATGGCGCTTAATATAATTTATATAATATACAGGATTAAAACCAAATTAAAGAGCTCTTGTTCTTTTTACGTCGTGGAAGGTGGGAACACGCTTTCTGAGGACTAAAGTTCGACTTCGAACACAAGGAATTGATTTTTGAATATATTATTTTGGCATATGTTCGGGATTATTGCATATGAGTATATCTGTAGAACTGTTGAAATAAAAACATTTAGATTTTGATTTTTGAAAAACATAACTAATTTTTCAACGTTGTTATGCTGTACAAGTAACAAAGCATTCTTTGAATGTGTTATTTAACGTGTAAATTTTATATTTCGATGCATTGGACTCTCCGTATATTTCTTATTCAAATTTTATTGAGTTTACGAAATATATGACTTTTTGCAAAATTGTATTTATATGTTCCAACGCTTACAATGTAAGTATTTGAGATCGCACACAGAAAACCAGTTGGATTGGGTCAACCAACCGCTTACTTTAAATGACAACCAAGTAAATGGTTTCACTGAGAAACAATTTGGTTACTAATCAGTTAATTGGCAGAATTTATACTTATCAATATACAAATCCACATGCACTTACACCATGCAAATCCATGTGGCTTGGGAACAAAATTTCAGGTAACAGAGAGAACTGCTTGTTTTGTCATCTAGAACGTTTCCAAAACCATACTGTTTCGGTACAGTAGGTTGATATTATTGCAGTGATAATGTAATTTGCTAACGTCTAACTGAAACTACCTACCAAAGGCACAATGATGATAATGCATATTGCAAACAATGCACACATTACGGATGCATTTGAAAAGGAATAACAAAGAAAACCAAAACCGATATGATATAGTATATGAGCAATTCTGTAGAAATTTTAATATTCACAATACTCCATATCCTAGTCCATTTATACAATGAAATTAAAACTTTATGAACTTATACTTATGTAGATATTCGAAACTAGTCAAGGTACACGTAAGATAATGCTTTTATGTTGATTTTATGGCTATTGACATCACGACAAATATATGTAATATGACATGTTTCAAACGATGTCACTGCGTACTTTATAAACATTATTTTTTTTAGTCATCCTAAAAAAAATACAGTCCTGCAATGAAGTTCGTGTTTTCATAACACCTTCGTTGATGATAGACATTTGTAAAAATATGCTACTAACACATGTGCTACGTTTAGAAAACGAAAAAAATGCTTAAAATTCAGCATAGCTGAGTTTTTAAAAAATGATATTTATTTATTAATGACAACATTAAAAAAAATACTTAGTAAATTCAATATTTTATTTCACAGTAATATATCCTGCATGCAAAAAGGAAGACCAATTAGATATTATTTATATGATTGTACATGGTCAAATTAGTACAAAACTATATATTCGGATTCAAATCAATCATAAAAACCCATAGTAAAAATTATTATGAAAATCGCTTCTCAAAAACCTGGAAAAGTTTTATTTTCAAATGCATTATTTTAGTTTACCTTTATTTATGTCAAATTTACACCAACTGAGATTGAAATATTACTGATCTAATAAAAGAAATCCCTTTTTTAGTTGTGCCGGTGATTTTGATAATATAATTTTAGGAAAAGAAAAATCATCGCCATAACTTAGAATGGGATTAATTTTATTTATTACCAACATAAATATATATTTGTAATATATATTAACTCATATTTCATTAGTGTTGTAATATTGTAGAAAAATATCGAATCCTGAGAAAAGCAAACCATTGTTTATAAATATTTGGACATTAAATTTTTATAAATGAAATTAACTAATGAAATAAAAAAGTGTTTGCCTGATGCCTACAGAGTGTATTCACAGATTTTGAAAATTCCTACTGTTTAGAAAAGGAAAACGTTGGTCGAATGGATTTAGCAATTAATTTAAATTTTCAATATTATTACATATTTCTTCGAAGCACATATGCTTTGTTCATATTGTTCTTTCTCTGCGGTTTTAGTGCGTTGTTGCTATCGACTAGAACCTCAAATTTTCAGTCAGAGACACATGTTCGGTCTTAAACGCAACACCACAAATTCTAAAGGAATTTTGAGTACGCAAAACACGTGTCGAGGCACTCTTGTACGACGCACACGCATAATCAAGGATTAATTGGGATTAAAGTAACTTTTGTTAAGTGTGGTGAAGAAATGGATGTCAATATAGTGTTAAGAACAGGATTAGACTGTGTTGTTTTGGAAGCCAGCCTCCTGAACCTTTTTCCTCCTAATCCGATGAATTTCGATTCGGAATAAACATCAACTACCAATAAATAATATTCTGATAGTAAAAACTCGTACCCAATCACAGGAGCTAATTAATTACCATGAATTGAATGCTCATTTAGTGCATTCCGTTAAAAAATTTGTTGTCGACGAAATTATTGGCAAAACAATTTCAGAAACAATACGTTTGAGGATTATTCATATTTTAGGATACTGGTATGGTTAAGCATACCATTATCACTTGGTTAAAACAGTTCTCGTTATTTTGTTACGATTTTTTGGTTAATACAACCAGAAAATATTCACTACAATGACATATGCGTCATTTCTGGAAGCACACATAGTGTTTCGAATTTTCTAGTTATATTAACCAGACATTCCTACTTATTTGAACTAGAAAGATAGTAAGTATGCTTATTTAATCATATACTTATGATTAAAAGAACTAGTAGTCTTTGACAATCGTAGTATTATTTTCTAATGGATTTTTTGTGCTAAAGACAATGGCGTTAGCAGAATTTTCTCTCCGCGTCCCATTGTCGAGAAAAGTACTGCTAAATGTGTATTTCGATTTATTTTATAGCAAAACATTTAACTTCACTATTATTTCAGCATGAAAGATACATTTCGAAACGATACTGCGGTTGTATAAAGTAAATTCTCATTTGCTACAAAGGAATCGAAATGTGGCCAAAAACGCATATTTTGGCGCATTTACGCTTACATTTATCGTAAATGCAACTTGTAAGTTCGAAAAAGTTTTTTCTGCGACGATTGGGTATAAGAAACATTTTTGCACATTTACAGAACTACATTTCTTGTTGCAAGTATGCATAAAATGCATATAAAAATTAAAATAACAGCGCAATGTGACAATAACGCTTTTTATGTTACATAACACTTATTAGGATTTATAACATTTGGTATAACATTTATTCATCCCACAACGCAAATTGTTATTCGAAAATACTTTCTCGTGTATTTTATGGAATGCGATATGTGAACTACCCATGCTTTGCTCAAGAAATATTTTTCTGAATAAGGCATGAGAAGTTTGGAATTTATCTACACCCCAAAATATAGGCATAAAACAATTCAGATACGCTTCATAAAATTTGATTAAACTACTGGAAACAAATAAAGCGAGGCTTTAATAACCAAAAGGAATTTTGCTGTTTCATGTATTCTTCCTTCTGAAGATTTCAGAAAAATGATATTGAAGAAGTCGCAGAATGTAGTTCATTAGTCTTTCTGCGACTTGCTCCCCATAAGAAAAACTGCTCCACAAGATTGACTGTTTTCTAAAGACCTAGATTACTATCAGTTTACGTACGCAGAACAATTACTCACACATTAATGACAACAGTGGAACGCGAAAGATTCGTGTGACGACCAGAAAGGAAATGCCAAAACAAACCTATTTCGACAATCTACATGTAAGAAAATGTAATATCTACTGGAAAAAATTAGTTATAAATGCTGCAGTACTAATAGTGGTTAGATTCGAAGTTTTCCTATTTCTTATTTATTAATATACGAACCAAGTGATCCTTTGCAAAATTTATCAATTGATTTGAATTTGCGTATGTGCGGTCAAGAAATATAAAAGAATACATCAATAATTTCAAAAAAAGTAAAAACATATAATTTATAAAGATATGGGTTTAAATGTGAAAGAACTTAACTTTTCTCAAGTTGAGAACACGTTAATCTCATCTGTTTTTGATCCGTTGAATAGATATTAATCTGCATTAGAAAATGGGGGTCGCTTAGCAAGTTACAGACATAACCTTAAAAAATCGTTAAAAATATGTTACAGGTGTGTTATGCCTAAAAAGGAAAGTCTATTATTTTCCTCATTAAGAACACATTAATCCCAAGAAACACATAAACAAGTAATTAAAAATATTGATCTCCAGTTGTAGAAGACGCAAAAAATTGAATTCCGACAAAAGGATTATAAAACATACTGTCACGCAGGAAATGGCACATTTTTTTCTTTTTCATGTATATACTGCTATAAAGGCTTATTTTGGAAATTACTGTTCATTCTTATGTCTAAAATTCATCCAGCGATCCCGGTTTTTTATTGCAGATTTAATGAATTAGTGAAGATCAGATGAATGTTTTCTCAACTTAAGAAAAGTCTTATTCTTTCTCTTTTAAGCTTATCTCGGCGTACAAGATTTGCCGAAAGGCGATCATACTTTAATGCAGATTCCCCTTTAGCGAGTCGAAATATAAATAATGTATAGTGTCTGTTCCGAAAAGGAGCCTTAATGTACATTTTTATCGCTTTTATCGCGGATCCAATATATTATTTTTAAGGTTATGTTTACAACTTGCGCAGCGACCTCCCATTTTATTGCAGAATCGTATTTAGCAGCTCAAAATACATCGTATTAGTATGATCTGGAGTCCAGCACAAGAAACAGTTTTTTTTTTGCCTGTGTAATCAGTGTATATGCAGAGAACACCCTCATTACCAGTTAACTTTATTTTTTACCCTTCGGCCGTAAAACTCGATTGCTCGGCCTAGGGCGAAACATTCAGGCGCTAACTATCGAGTCCTACGACAATCGGATAAGAAAATACATTATTGGTCACGGACGAAATATCGACCTCCCACGAGTGTGATTGTTACCCTCACGTCGGTCGGGCGACAAACTTCAAAATCGTCGAAGATCGATAATTGCGCCCTTGGCTCATAATGTTCTAGGATACAAATTCAATGTTCAAGTATTTAAAAATAATGGTTGGTTTTTCTCGTACCATGATTTTTAAAGATCTTTTCTCTCGTAATTTATCTAATTTATTGACAGATCACTTTAGAACCTCTGCATTTTTTTTGTTTTCTGGAGAATTATTTTTCAACTTGGAATTCAAGGCAGACGCGATCCGGATATCTTTCATATTAAAAATGCCCATGGATTTTTCCTCTCGTTAAACTAGCCAATACTATTCTTATTACTCCTGAAGTAGTAAAACTAACTAGTTTTTTTTTTGGGTGTTCACCAATCTTCTTGCGGGTGAAAAACGGTTCCAATCCGTTGATAAAAGTGCCGAATCGGTACCGGTGGGTCGAGTTATCACCTACGATAGAGTCGGTCGGTTGGTAAATTCGAAATTTATCGGGCTGTATAGCCATAGCCGTTACTGTCTTAATTAAATTCCCACGCTCGGTAGGAAACGCGGGAGGAGTTTCCGCGCATTAGCCCTTCCACGATCCCCGTTTCGTCTTCCTTCGCCTACGTGGCATCACCTCCGTCACCTCGGTTCCCCATCGCTCACCTCAACCTCCTCTTATGTCGGGCAAAATCGTCGCTTAACGCCGCCACCGGAACCTCATTTCCATCGGCTTGCAAAGAGTAAAGTCTCGGTGGGGCAACCGCCCCCTCAATTATGACCTCGCATGCGAATTGTGCCAAGATTTCTTTTTTTTCTTTCATTTTTGAAAAAAAAACCATGAGCATCGAAGGACACCGGACTTATGGAGACTGAATGGGAAATATTGCGCGCTAGAGGACAAACGAGGTACACTGGGTAAATATTGTAATTAAGCAATGCCATGCACAGTGTGCGACGAAATTGTTTCCTTCTTGGAGGTAATAATGCCAGACTTTACCTACATTCGTGGCATTCCGGCGAAAGAATTTCTGCTTAATTGAATTTCCACACACGTCGGTAAATATCTGTGCAAACAGTTTTCTTAGAATGCCTAGGATTTAACGAGATTTTAAAGATTTTCAAAGGGCTGTCAACATTGATTGGCCAAACGGTGATACCCTGACGAAAGTAGTAGAAGTATAAGTCAGAAAGTGGGTCTGAAAACTGCAGTCACATGTTATATTCAGCCACATTAGCAATACTGACTGTAAGAAGTATTTAAAGGAAATAGTTAACTTTTAGTAAAAATGTATATGGGGGGTAAATCGGCCATTAAGGATTTCGTTTTAAAAATCTATTAAATTAATTTTTCTTTTAACATTTATTTATTATTATTTTTGTTTATTCTTGTTATTTTTAACGCCACTTGCATGGTTTTCAAAGTATATAAAACGGCCCTAGTAGAAATGAAAACATTTTTTGTACATTTCTTGTATAACATTCTTATTTACCATGTTATAGGTATAGGGGGAAATGGACAGTCTAAGAAAAAATTAACAAATTTCTACAAGGGGGTTAGAAATTACAAAAGAAAAAAATAGTACGGATACATCGGACATATCTTCAAATAAAATGTATATTTACAATGTAGAGTGACGTTATTTGTATAAATTTTAAATAATTGTGCATAAATTAGATAAAAATATATGACCATTACCGCGCGACATGTATTGTAGGTATTTGTTTCCTGCCGAATGATATCATCTATACAATAAGTTGTGCAGCCGAATAAGTTTATAAACATGCCAGAGAAAAGGAAATCTGTTGATTTATCTCGTGTGACGTGCCAAAACGGTTTAATACGGCTGAATTATCCCATACTTCTGTAATAAATTTTTTTCTTATAAACTGAAAACTTTGGACAAAATTTTCACACAATAATAATGGCAAAGAATACCCTCACAATTTTTCCAGAATTTTTTTTATACAATTTTTGTATTGTAGAAATTTGAGAGCATTCTTTGGTCAATACCAACCAATGATTATTATAATTGCGAACAAAAAATTTAATATATTTAATCGGCAGTGCAAAAACCAAAGTCACTCAATATATACAGTGTAATGTAATGAAGTGCATTAGGGATATAATGGTCTAAATATATAATACATATACGTGTAATATTTTTTTGATATTTGTATTGTTTATCTCTTCTTAAATTAACCTTTAACAACAAATTTGATCAATATCCATCGATATTAGTTTCATACTTATTGTAAATATCTTTGCTCTTTTTGTGTAAGAAATATACATTTGTGTTATTTATTTTCATACAGTTGATAAATATATTGAAGCCCCCAATATCACAGCCGCAGCGCTATAAAAAATTGATTTATATATGTCTACTGACCGTAAAACCTCAATACCTCGTTATTATTATTAACATAATAGATTGCAGTTTAACATTAATTAAAACAAGATATTGAATGAGCATATTACATTATTAAAAGAATTACATTCTTAGACTTACAACTAAATAAAAAATAACGTAGCAAAGTGCAATTGGTACAAAAAGCCGACCTTATTCAGGATTTATAAATTACAATTCTTATTATTTAGGATCACAAAAAATAGTAATAAATCACGGTTGGTAGAGCTTTTAAATTCAGTAATATACACTTTTACGCCAAGTATTTAAAATTCATAAACACAGGTTTATTAGACAATAAGCATCCGACATTTGTCATGGAGAAATATACTTCAAAAAGTGCTCTCAGTACGGCAATATATATCTAGGTATTTTTCTTGGTTTTCGATTTTTGTACTTTTACAATATGTTTACGACGCCAGCAAAATTATAATAATTCCTTAGGAATATTCTTACTTACTGCTATCCATACTCTCTAAATTGCTTGGGGTGAAATTAGAGACCACTCTAAAAGAATGAGATTAGGCACCCCAAATGTTAAAGTTATGAAAATTCACTCCAAAGAGAGTGAACATCTATAAGGCTATTAAGACGTCAAACATGGCTTAATACTTCGAATATGCAGTTTTCAATTTTATTAAAAAAATATTTTTAATTTAGAAGAGATTTTAAGTCACAATAATACTAAAATTGACAAAATAACAAATTTCTATTGGCACTAAAATAAAAGTGTAGAACTTGAAACTTGAACTTTGAAAAAAGCAAAAGGCCATTGCTGGTTGTACGGGATTATGATTTACTAACCACCTTTTTATCATACAGGAAAATAGCTGAGGTTGCGAGAACTGATGGTAAACGATTCTCCGTTATCAGTTCTTTTTAACTGGTCTCTCCAATTTTGTTTAGGTTTCTGACTATGAAAAAATGTATCTGTAGATATTATTACTTCCTGTACAAATAACATACTAAAATTTTAATAATATGATATCCAAGTTTTAATTCGTAATCAGACACTCCGAAATCCCTGCAGTGACAGATCTCAAACCAAATGAACTTTCGAAAACTTCATTGCCATATTGGATTCAGCACGTTGAATGTACAAAATTGCTCAAATTACACCCGGATTCGAGATCGGAAACTTCAAAAACCTCCTCGTGAAAAGATACAATACAATTCCATTAATGTTTAAAATTGAGTCGCTAATTATGAATTTTTTAAATTTAGCTTTTGATTTCTAGTCAGCAACCCAGAAAACTTGCTGTGACTAGTTAAAACGAAAAATCTGATAAGAACGGTTCATCACTAAATATTGACCAATTAACCGCAAAATGCACAATTTTACCTCGACATCAATTTTGACCTTTATTTTTCTTGTTTATTTATCTTAAAAGCAATTATGAATAAAAAATCGGAAGTACGTGAATATTCCATTTTGAAGGTCACTACTTTTACTATTTTTTTCTCAAAAGTATATAAAAACATACCATTTTCATATCATTCATCATATTCACTCAGAATCAATCATAAACGTATACCAGATGTAGTTACTACAGGACTCATAGTAGATTTTATTATTTAATGTCTTATTTTAACAAAATGGCGGTCGATACGAAGAAATATTTTGTTATTTTCAAAACTGTACCAAATCACACGCAAAAAGAGTAAATGTACATGAACAAAACTCATTACAAATTGGTCAGAATCATAGAAATTATGTATAAAATTTCCAAAATTTCGAAGAATTGTACTATTTGATGAAAATTGAAAGGATGATAAAATACTAAGAGAGGAGCTAACAGATTGAAATTATTCTAATTCATGAACCACATGAACGGAGTTCTAAGATGGAGTCATTGATAGAATTGAAAAAAAAATCAAATAAATCAATTCTTTTCCATATTAGCTGTCGTATTAAATTATATGGATAATATCTATAAAAGGTTAGTAAAATTGGCTTTGTAAACGACCGTAAGTATCCGAATTAATTAAAATCGATTGAGCTTTCGAAAAATTATCCATCTGGAATGCTGAATAATTTCCCTTTTTTCGAAAAAATGTTAACAGAGATTTACGTGGTCTTATGAAGCGCATATAGGTCGGTTGGAGCGATTATCGGGAATCAGGAGTGGTTATTAGACCTGACGTGATAAGGCCTTGAGGGTCGATTCTCGAAGTCATGCGAAAACGATTGCATGCTATGAACGTCGGAAAAGCGCAATGTTTCAAATCATAGATTAGTAATTCCAAAATCAATCTAAACTAAGTAAACATATTATTTAACATGAGTTTAATTGTTTAATATTTGTATAATCGTCGTACTCCATATATCTCCCAATTTGTTGGAAAATCCACTTTATATCTCGGAGTGAAAATTCACTCTTTTTAGTGAAATTTTTCTTAAACAGTATCTTTTGAAAAATGTCATAAATTTGTATATTGAATTAAGGGAAATAAAGGTTCTATTTGTTCATAAAATGTTTCACACATCATAGGAAAAAGTCGATACGCATCTCTGGAAAAACGGGAGGGGAAGGTTCCTGAAAACCGCCAGCTGGATAATATTAGTCCTTCATAGTGCTTTACTGAGCCAAAGCAGTTTATTAGTATATCGACACAATAATTTTCCTGAATCGCCATTTAGCTTTATTGAGTTTAAATATGCTCTGAAAACTATACGAACTAAATCCAGACCTGGTACTGATTACCCGGACTATAAAGTGCTCCAAAGGTTATAAATAAAAGTTGCTGGTAGAAGTCTTAAATGCAATCTATGCTATTGGAAATAAACAGATGGGCATTTTACATATGAATAACATTGGTCCAGTGTCCAACTGTTGCTTTAACGTATTATTTAAGTCAATTATTCAGACATTATTAAAAAAATAAATTAGTCATGTTGAGTGGAACATTTTCTTACACTCTGAGCGAAATATGCTATTTTGCTCTCAATATCACTGCAAACAACAGTTTCTATCTCTAGGGAGCAAAATAAGTTTATCCCGTACTCCGAGTGAAAAATAATATTCTTCTCCCTATATAGTGGCATTATCTCACGTTCTCGAATAGGAAAAAATAATATGTAGAACAAGGACGAATAGGTGTTTGCTGACTCATACGAATGGCGTCAATCTCACACTCGACGATAAACATTTATTTTGCTACCTAGTTTCATACCCAACGAAGGAACAGGTTTTATGAAAAGGTAAAACTGTGGCTGCCAATTTGACTACTTTGACTACAAAAAAAAATTACAGGCTATATGTTATAATGTTAAAATGACAACTTTAGTATAAAAAGTTGATATATCATCTGTCATTTAAATATAGTGAAATGCGTATAATTGAAAGTATCTATGTATATTAGTGATAACAATAAAATAACATCTGAAAGAATGATTTATACCCAAAACAGAAGTCTAGTTCATAAATGCACCCTCAAACCAGAGTTTTAAATCCTCTCTTCGGTCACATATTTCTCAAACTCTACCTAAAAGCTTTCACGTATCCATAATTGCTGATTACATAGCATTTCGGGGTAATCGTTCCGTAATCTCTTGAGCAAAAAAAAACCTTTGGCAAAAGCATCCAACATAATCTGCGATAACCTCTACGAATGAGGCTTAGATGTAAATCCGTGCAAATCTACCTTTTTACAATTTAGTACAAGAAGCTGAAAGCAAGACTCAACCGAATTAAAAATCAAAGATACCATTATAGAAAATAATATACTATAAATTATATATATTATAAAAAACAATAATATATTTATAACAATGTTTAGTTTTCTGGGAATTATATTTGACTCAAAACTCTCATTCAAAATTCACATTGACATATTAAAAAATATGTCCAACGATTACTTAATACACTACAAATAATGACCATGCTGACAAAGGACCCTGAAATGGCCCTGCTCACGAGCACAAAATGACATTCCAATAGTGGTCAAGTCCAACATTTTACAGATATGAAGATCTTAATTTATTACGCCAAACGTGAACTTATATCACAGTTGTTTACATACTTATTTATTTACATGTTTAATTTTCTGATCGTAACATACAGGGCAAAAAAAATCCAAGAATTATCATTCTATATTTATTGCAAAATAGTCGATGACATAAGAAAGATTTGGATCACTTAATACCTTTGAGATTCTTACAATTACCAAGTGATTTCGTGTGATGACCAGGTATCCTCTGAATATTGTAAATGATAAGTGTTAAAAAATTACAATTTGTTCTGGTTTTAAGCTATTTTGAGTACTACAGAAAAAATTGACATAGAAATATTTATCAAGTAGTTCTTCTATGTTGGTATCAAATCCTGTATTGTAGTTGATATCTAACCTAAACAATAATCTAAGACATCCTATGCTAATATCAAATCATGGATTTTGGTTCATTTGGTTATTATGCACTGCTTTTACTACTAAGTACTCATGTCATACCATTTGACAAAATATCCAGCTTTTCCTTCGTTATTTGCTAGTTGAAAACTTGTAACTTCTTTTATTCAATCATTTATACCTGGCTATCGCTATTGTTTTTGTTACGGTTTTGAAAAAATATACACATGCAGGGTGTCCAAAAGTTGGGTAGCATTATTTCAGCTTTAGATTCTACATAATATTTTTAGTAAAAAAGTCATGTACTAAAATTGGATCTGCGCCATCAAAGTTGAGTGAGAAGCCAACGACTTTTTTGGATAAAAATCTTAATAAATAAAAAACTTCTTATGCAATAAATTGACTGGTTTTAAAGTTATTTCGACGATTGAGTACTCATTTTAAAGGTATTTTATTTTTTCCAATTCATATGTATGACATTTTGACCTATAATGAATATTTCTGAAGTAATAGACACATACTTTTAAAAAAATGTCAATTTTTCGATTTTTTATGTCTCACTTATTTTGTCAAATAGCTAAAGAAATATTATATAGGAATGATTTGGAGCGGTTGAAAATATGAAGAATTTGACCTCTTATACGTTAAGTTTCGATCAAGATTGAATCCTGAGAAAACCTCCTAAGATTGTCAAATTATCAGCAAACAATGATATTTTAGTCATTGATTTTTTTGTTTTGGATATTTAGTAGCGGATATTTATACCTGTAGTTGGACCGAATGGAGATACTATGAAGAGATCCTTATTTCGTTCGGAACGGTCTTAGAATGAAATTGTAGGAGAAGTCTCTACTAACTATACAGTACTTCATTTCGATGGAAGACGCAGCGACGCGATGGTTCCTTTGTTGCTGCAGCTGCAAGACGATACGTAATATATAATATTGGTTGCAAAGGGTTTATCCAAGCACTGGTCTCTACCTCACAAAGGTGATGATACCTTTCTGCCATAATAATAACAATAATTGTACAATGTTTATTTAATGGTAATTTAGCAGAATTCTTACTAACAAAAGATTGCGGAGACACAGAGACATTCTGATTTGAAAAAATAGCATATGTTTTTAAATTGATACACTAAAACGTATTTTAATTGATACACTAAAATATATTTGAAAGGTATGTATTTGAATATTTAATCGTGTTGTTATAATTTTTTAAGAAACAACCCATTATAATCTTTCCCGTCCTTAAGTTGTATTCCTACAAAGCACAAGGGCCAATAAAGCCGTTTTTTATCTGTCCGTAACCTATTAAATCCTGAACGGGAATTTTTGTTATTATAGTTCTCAAAGTTTGTGTTTTTGAAAAAAAAAAGAATCTAAGACATTTGAATAATATTTTTATAAATTATACTACATACATTAGTAGTTTTTGAATTTACTGAATAAATCGAGACACCATTCTTTCCTAAAAGACGAATAAGTGTTTTTCAGTGTCGTCCATCACTAAAATTCCTAATGACGGATCCAAAATGGCGGAGTATTTCATAAATTCTACATGATTCATTTTAAACTACCCCGTCTTAGATAATGGATACCGTTGACGACGCACCTGCATTCAGTTTTCAAATATTCAAAATGACGAATTCAATATGGTCCATCAATTTTCACAAAATTTACTTTATTTAAATTAATATTTATTACGATTACATATTTTATCTCTTGATTATAGTTAATAGTAACAGGTAATACAAATTTTAAAACGTTTGCAAATAAAATGCACACTTTTACTCGTTACAAATAGAAGACAAGATAATGTCGCTTTTTTCGTAATATTCACAATTATAATGTCTTGAAAATGGAACCGTTTCAACAATTTTAAATTACATAAAATAAAAAAAAATTTCTAATATACATATAATTGCATAATTATTACGAAAAAGTATCCGTTTGAGATTTTCATCTAAGTCTCGCTATTTGCGAGAAATAAAATTACCCATTTCAGTGGCGACTAAATACCGAATCGCGGTTTTAATCAAACTCGCTTTTATCGATGCCGTATTTTCATTAAAAAGCACATATTTCATGAAGAATTCACAATGAATTTAAAGCTATTCTACGTATTTTTTATGAATGTACGACAAATTTTACTTCCCAAACGCGCAAGAATTCGCGTTTAAAGAATAAATGTCGTAGGTAACCGCATATTCACAAAAGATATCTGAAATTGAAAATATAATACTAGTCTATGTTTAATTTAGATTTTATGGACACTTCTGTAAGTGTTTCTTGATTTGTTTCTTTTATTTTTTATTTCATAAAATATATTTTTAAAAAATATGCTTCGGATCATCATGTATTTTATGTTATATATTTTTAGCAACAATATTAAAATTTTAATTTTTTAAATGCGATTCCCGCCGTAGCGGAGGTAAAAGAAAACACACAAGTTTCACTTTTAGAATTCCGTGTCTGAATATATAACTAATATCTTACATAATATATAAAACAATCCCATCAAAACTATTGGAAACTTTACAAAATTTCTCAACAAAATTTGGATATAATCAACAAAGTACATAGCAATCAATACAGGAATGGAAGGATACGTAATATCTTGCAAGTGCGAGATCTACTAAATTGATTTTCGACGGACTTCGTGTATAATAGAATTTAATAACCTTGAGCTTGATATAGCTATTACGACAAAACATACGATAGTGTATTCTATATAAAGCGATTAGTTGGGTCAATTAATCCCTGATAAGGAAGATTGCATCCTAAACTAAATGGAAAAGATCATAATAAGTTAGTATTATATTTCAGTCTACGACATTATGCGTGTATCGCAATATGTTAATACTGACCTATTATTCATGCTTATAATATCACAATTAGTCAATATTGAAACAAATAAAAAACCTTCAAACAATTAGGGCGATCTAATCACGCTGAATTAAACAATTTAATTGATTCGTGTGAAGATCAAAAGAAGTTTCAACTCGAACACTACAAACTGCTGAAGTTTTAGACATATTTACCAATATATTTTTAGCATTTCATGACATTATTGACATCAAATACGTTTTAGTTATGCAATTCTGCCATAACTTTTGTAACATTCGACTATAACAAAACTCAGATTTTTATTTTGGTACCACTTCAACCAACCTTATGGAATTACGTTTCTAAAAATTGCAAAAAAACAAAAAATTTTTACAATTTATCGAAGAATCTACAAAATTTTTTTCATATTTTTAAATAAATTTTTACAAAAATGTTATTAGAAAAATTCTAATATGTTCTTGAATAATTTCTAGGCACTTTTTGTCGTTATTATTTTTGTACAAAAAATCATATATATTGAGTTAAAGCGTCCAGAAATTGTTCATTGAGAGCGTCATTTTCCGTTTGCGACAATACAGTGGAAGTATAAAAGCAATATTTTATCATAAAATATACATTTTATCCATTTTTATCCTTAGTTTCAACAAACTCCCAACATTTTAATATCGTCAAAATATTGATAAAAATAAATATTTACACATTTTTTGGCAATTTTTTTAAGTCTTGCGCCATATTGGAACTCTGTTCGGCTAAAACTCATCTTCGACATCGGAATCTTTAAGAGCGACCTCGAAAGTACTAGGATATGTTCCTATCAAATTTTTTCAACTTTGATTTCGATCATACATGATTGGAATTGAAGGGAAAAAGTGTCATTTCAGAAATTAATTTCAAGGCCTCTTATTGTTAGTTCAGCGCAGCCCCATTTAGTGAAACTATTTTTGAGTATATTCTTTCCATTGAAACACGTTAAAATACTAACAAACTACGAAAACTTGCGAATTCCTTAGATTTAGTAAAAAAAAAAACGATTTTTAGAATGCATACTATTTCAAGTATTATTTTACCTTCAATCACCTTTCCTTTTTACATAAAACCTTTCAAAAAAGTAAAATTGGACCTCGAATTATAATTATATTTGTATTTAAACATATGCAAGTTATTTGCAAACTATTTTCATAATGAAGCAAGAATTATTAAAGAAGAGAATTATTTCTTGTATACAAAAATAATTTCTGAATATGTTTTACTTCTTACTTTTCAGAGATACGTATAAATGTAGTAATTTTTTTGATTAATTTAGTGATAATAGATTTATTAGAATTATACTCACAGATAAATTTAAGTAGTATTGGTGCTATAGACCGTATATATGTATATACAGTAGTCTTGGCGTTATAGTAAGACATTTTTAAAATGTACAATTTGACCACCTGCTTAATAACCTTACAAGTTAAGAAGATCTTGAGAAATGCGCCCGCGGTGACTCGTCTGTAATAATGGGCAGTGAAGTCGGAATTCTTTAATTGCGAAAATAATTGCACTTTTCATGGGCGTACTATGACCATATCAAGATGTCATTACTTCTCATTCGACTTTTATTTTTCATTTATTCCTGATTCCCATTACGTTTATTGCGATAACGAGATGAGATAATACTAAAGATAGCGGAAGATCAGGATGAATAGTATATATGTTACCACCGTCGATTGTTCTCAACTGTACCTGATAACCACACTTTTAAAGAAAAAGAATTCATTAAGAATTCTTGAATATCTGTGTTAAATCGATACTTACGGTATTTAAAATTATGAAGACCGTAATCAGAGCATTCATAAAGAATTCTTTAAGAACTAATTTATGCAATACAAAATGCAACCATTCGTATATAGAATATTCTCCAGTTGTGATATAATTGCTCATGAAATACTCTTTATGAACAAAATGCCGCACGGAATGTTTTCTAACATTTAGTTGAAGGTATTACTGAAAGAATACTTAAGCGTTCTTTCTAAATCTATGTTCTTATCATAAAATTCGTTTCAATTTTTAATGCTTAATTTAATTTTAAAAAGGGCTAATTTGAGGCTTAAATATTGATATTCGTAGCAGTTTCATTCCAATAACTGAATTTTGTCGTTTAATGTAGTTGAATGACATAGTTTACTAATACGTTCTAGTTTAATTTGTGTACAGAGTTTTTAATATATGCACTTTCAAGTTTCGCGTAGATAAATCGCGTAAAAAATGATCAAGTACCGTACAAACGAAAAGTTACTGACATAGCGGATTCGCCTCTCATACTTCGAAAAGTTAAAAGCCTCAACGTTACTGTAAAAATCTCTTAAGAAGTCAACAGGTCGTAACAAGTATCTTTATGCGTAACTAAATTTTTTTAACGATTCGAAACTTTCAACGTTTTGTAGCAACTTTAACTGTAAGTCGATAAAGTTCCCATTTAGTTATAATCATAATAGCATGAAAGTATATAAGCGTTTTCTTTTAAAGCGATCATCTTAAAAGAAACCTAAAACATATTATACTACAAAGAATTGCAAACATTCGCCATTACATAATGAAGTCTAGATAAAAACAAAATATTTAGCGAAACACATGAAGGGAGCTTTTTTAACAGTCTCAAAAATTGTTAATAAACAATAGTTGATAGAACCAAGTAGTTTCGAAAGATAGTAAATCAACTGCACGTGCAATTTCTTGTTAAAGAAATATATATTTATACAGGGTGATCGGCCAACCATTACCCAGCGGCTAACTCTAGATTCTGCAGATAATTCTGAACAACTTTTTCCTCTAAAAAAATGTTCGGGAAGGTAGAGTTTTTAAGTTATTCAACACTAAAATTTAGGTGAAAAAATCACATTTGTTGAAATATCTCGACTCGGTTTGAAGGTACCTTAACGAACCGGAGCTCATTTTAAAGATATTTTAAAGCTCTATAAATTGTCTTATTGGTTTTTGATCTACAATGAATATCTCTCTTGTTATAGCCATAAAAACGTGATAAATGCCGATTTTTCAGGATTTTCGCGTTTAACTCGTTTCGACACATAGTTACCGAAATATCACACAGAAAAAAGTTGTAGGCCTTGCAAAAACAAAAATTTTGTGTCCTCTAATACGATGCGATTAAATTAAAACTGAATCCTACAAGAGCCTCGTAAAGTTGACAAAATACAGTTCGACAAATAAATCGATATTAATAACAAAATGTTATGAAAACGAGTACAAATAGGGTTCAGTTTTAATTTAATAGCATCGTATTAGAGGACAAAAAATGTTTGTGTTTTCAAGGCCTACAACTTTTTCCAGTGTGATATTTCGATAGCTATGTGTCGAAACGAGTTAGACGCGAAAAACCTGAAAAATCGGCGTTTACCCCCGTTTTTATGGCTATAACAAGAGAAATATTCATTGTAGGTCAAAAACTAACACAGCCAACTTGTATAGCTTGAAAATATCTTAACAATGAGCTTCGGTTCGTTAAGATACCTTCATACAGAACCGAGATATTTCAAAAAAAGTGATTTTTCCCCCTAAATTTTAGTGTTGAATAACTTAAAAACTCTACCTTCCCGGACATTTTTTCAGGGGAAAAAGTTGCTCAGAATTATCTGTACAATCTACAGTTAGCCGCTAGGTAATGGTTGGCCGATCACCCTGTATGTTAAAGAAGTATATTTGTTTTTTAGTATATAATAGTTATCAACACATGTTCGAGGTCAAGTGCTTTCAAAAAGTTCTAGACTATTTGAAAATCCATGGAACCAAAGCAAACAAATTTCGGATAAAAACATATAGCCAAGGGTAGAATGTATCGTTATATACGATTAAATCTAATACAGAAGAAAATATATGTAGGGCAATTCTTCAAAAAAATTCTTTTGTAAATTCGAGTACTTTTTAACCACTCGAAGTATTTCAATAGATACGCAACGGATTTTTATAAGTAGCGGTTATTTTCAAAGTTCATTTAATAACTATATTTTAAAAAATTATTGAAGTTTAGGTACCCATCAAAACGAAAAAGATTGAAGATGCATTTTTAGTTTATTTATCTCCTTTATGGTCATAACTGCAACGTATCAACTTTCATTGTGCACCTATTGAAACAATTTGAATAGTTAAAAAGCGGTCAAATTTGCTAAGAATTTGTCTAGGTGTTCTTTTAATGGAACTATTGCTGGTTCCTGTTTATCATATTGGTATATGTATCTATTAATTTATTGCACAGTATCGCATTTTTTAATTTCCAATCGTTCTGAATATTGGATAAATATTTTCGTCAATTTAACTACTGATTATTAACGTAAATAAAAACTTATTGTAACTAAAAAAGGAAATTTTTTTTTATTACTTTTCTTTCAACTTCTCAATAAATTGTAGTTTAATTTGCCAGGTAGATTTTTTTTAATTCGTGTGTAGCGCATGATGTACGCTATGTAAGTACTATAACTAATACAGCTTAAAAGTCTTCGATATTTTTGCAAGTAGTCGTATAAAAATATATTTAAAAAAATAAATAGAATAATTAGGAGGACTTAAATCCTACAAAAAATTAGAAATGATTCTAATCATATGGTGTTCGGGGAATTAACTCTATGTTTCGGACCACTTTTGTCCCTCTTCAGGAGCTTATAGATGATTAATTATGCGAGCTAATTAATGACCGGTTTTTGCATTCGGTCGGCACTTTATACTCTCGGTAAGTGTGGAGAGGGGTATAATTTCGATTTTATTGTATGCATAAGATCTTCGATTTATTTAAATTTTTAGCATCCTCCATTTTGTTTAATGCATTATTTTACAGTTTAATATGGTTCATCTCCGGCAGTCTTTGTTTATTAAAATTATTTTTGGTGTATAAAATCGTAACTTCGTTCATTGGAATCAATTCGTTAATTGAAATCATGATTTTATTCGATCATATGGCCAGTGACAACAGTATAGTAGCCTGTGAAGGTCTGCGAATATTAAATTTGTGTTCGTTGACTTTTGTTTTAAGGCTGCATTTTGTCTCACCCACACACGTGGCATCGCAATCTTTGCAATGAATGCAATATACAAAATTGTTTTTGTCCATTTTTTATGTAAATCTTTTCCAGTATTGATGATTGAATCTAACTTAGGCTGTATGCCCGGTACTGTAGCTATCTTCCGTTCTTTGAGTTTTTTTGTTGGAAAAGAAAGACTAGAAATGAACGGTATTTTTAAATAATATTTTTGTTTATTTTTAGACGTTAAATTATCAGATTATGTTTCATGATTGTAGCTGAGTATTCTATTATTAATTTCATCAATATCGAACATCTTTATTTCAAATTTTTTAATTTACAGAAAGAAATCCTCAAATCACTGTTTACAAAACAATGTTTGATCAGTCTAAAAATGATCAATGTATTTCCATCACATATAGTAAATTCTGTTAAACTTATTCGTAACATATATTTTCATGGTGCCAATAGTAGACAAAACACAAAAGAAAAACACTTTTGAATTTCCAAAAAAAATTGTTGAACAATGAAATCAGAGATTTACATGCACATTTACAATTTTTTTAATTTCCAGGAACAAAAACTCATTTCAAGTCAGTGTAAACATGCATGATAAGGTCTCAACAACAATACAAATTAGAACGATTTTCTGAGACACACAAAAAAAAATTCAATACAAAATTTGATAATATCCGAGTAAACGAAAATTCATTGGGCTGATATTTTCCAATTGATAATCATAGAAATTTATCCAAATTTGATTGAAATTCATTGAAACTCATTTGACTTATTATTTTTGAATTGACTTTCTTAGCTTCTTGAATGAATTTCAATTAAAAAATAAAATCCCAATGAATTTTCGTTTACTGGGATGTCTCGTTTACAAAATTTAAATACTAACCAAAACGAAATTACATAAGTATATTTAAGAAAATACATAAGTATTTTGTTAATTTAACTGATCTATTCAGTAAAATCAATTACACACTTATTAACACCATAAAATCTACGAAACTATTTTTGTTCAATAATGATAATTCGAACATGCCCATAGCAGAAATCAGACATTTGAACGATCAAAGGAACTTACCTGTAAGTGAAGTTCGATCGTAATTATATGAAGTCCTCGCTCGAATACATTACAAGTGTAGATCCTTCTTGCTCCGCCAATCATCACACGTATTTAGAGCTCTGAAAAACAAAGGAGGGGCGGGGCCGACTCCTCGCTTCCCGCCTCGCCGCGCTATTTCGTCATATTTTAGAGTAAGAGATTTATATTTTGCGTTTTAATAATTTTTTTTTTTTTTTTTTTTTGGGGGGAGGGGTTGTTAAATTTCTATAAATTTATTTCCAGGGTGGGCTGTAATGTATTCGAGCGAGGACTTCATATAATTACGATCGAACTTCACTTACAGGTAAGTTCCTTTGATCGTTCAATTATATTTCGTCCTCGCTCTTCTACATTACAAGTGTAGTTTTTTAGAGTTACGCAAAATATATCTGAGATGAAAAAAGGCATATATAATTATATCTTTTTATTCAATGTCTTGTTGAAACACAGCTTTCGAGAAATTACATGTATCATTGACAATAGGTCGCTTATAAAATGTCGCAAATACGCTGGAGCGTTCGGACCAGCCTGCAGTTCGCCTTATTGTATCAAAGTCTATACCTCTTTCTGCCGCTGCACTAGTGGCAGCATGTCGCGTCGAATGACCAGAAAACATAGATACATCTACACCGCTTAATCTTAAACATTTCTTTACCCATCTGCTGAGCGTTTGTGTACTAATGGCACGTATTGGTCTCGTAAGAGATATAAACAATTGATCAATATTTTGTCTAATCGGTCTCGTTCTATCTATATATAATAATACTGTTGACAAAACGCATAAAGCAGAATTATCCTTGAATGTCGGTAACTGCAAAAGTGGTTGGAATCGACCAGGCCCAGATGTTTTTAGAATATCTGGGATTTTTATTTCTAATCCATGTGGATTTTTTCTTATGTTGCTTAACCTAATTTTCGATAACGTTTGTGCCCTTTGAGCTGTACATAATGCTAGAAGCATCGCAGTTTTATAACTTAAGTTATCTATGTTCGAAACATCTAGCTTTTCTAGAAATTTTAAAACAATGGAAACATCCCATGTACACGAATATTTTGGTTTTGGTGGTCTTAATTTTGCCACTCCCTTCATAAACCGAGTAATTATCGGATCGTCACCTATTTTATTTGACGACAATAAGGAAATTGCACTTCTGCATGAATTTAGTGTACCATAGGACGCTCCCGCATAAAATCTAGCAGTCAGAAACCTCAACACGTTCTTTGGTTCTATGTCGAACAAACTAAACGAATTTTGATGAGCAAATTTACTCCACTCTTTTAAAACGCTTCCGTACTGTTTTACAGTACTATTACTTAACGATGACATTATTATATCAAGAGAGTCGTTCGGTACATTTCTCTTTAAAAACGCCTGCCTGATACTTTGCAGGCCATTAAACCTAGGTGAGCTGCTCTTGGATGTACCATCTTCCTACAAGGTGATAATAATAAATTTTTATCAGGTGTAAATATTAAAGGTTTTTCAACTAACAGTGTTTCAAGGAGTGGGAACCACGGTTGATTTTTCCAACACGGGACTACGATAATACCTTGTGCTCCTTCGCGTTTTATTTTTGCCAATGATTTTAAGACTAACGCAAAAGGCGGAAACGCGTAGAAGAAAAACTGTTTCCACTGAATCGTAAATGCATCGATGTAAGATGCATTTTTATCTTGATGCCATGAGCAAAATTTTTTACATTTATTATTATCACTGCTCGCGAACAGGTCTATGTCAGGTTTCCCGAAATATTTTACAATTTTCTGAAAGGTGGCGTTATGCAGTTCCCATTCAGTATCCACATTCTTTATTCTTGATAGCGCGTCTGCAATAATGTTTTTGCCCGATGGAATATAAGAAGCTAGTAAAATAATTTTTCTATCTTCCGCCCAATTCCAGATTTCTCTTGCCAATTTGTTAAAATTTCCAAATTTAATGCCGCCCATTTTATTAACGTAAGACAATGCGGTGGTATTATCAACGCGTAGTAATATCTGTACATTACTTAGATGTGAAGCTAATGAAGTTAAAGCTATTTGTATTGTTAACAGTTCTAAGTAATTTATATGGAATTTTGATTCTTCTACTGACCAGAAACCGTAAATATGCTTGTCGCCATTTGATGCACCCCACCCAGTGGTTGAAGCATCTGTATAAATCGTCATTTCGTAAGAACCGCCTTTTATCAAATGGATACTACTTTTTATATTTTGTTTCCACCACAACAATTCTTGTTTAACAGAACTTGATATGATCATAGTTTTATTATAATTATAATCGTTGAATGCCAATTGAAATAGTTTTTCTTTCTCTAACAGTTTTGTATAAATCCACGAATATTCTACTGCAGGACAACTAGAGATAAGTATTCCAATCAATCTAGCGAATTCTCGAATACTACAACTTTCAATATTTAAAAACCAATTTAATAACTCAAAAATTTTATCTCTTTTCTCCTGTGGTAATTCTATTGCGTACTTCTCCGTATCAATCAAAAAACCCAAAAATTTACATCTTTTAGTTGGAATTAATTGTGATTTTTTAGTATTTATAACAAATCCTAAGCTTTGTAATAGATCGACCGTTCTTTTGACGTTTTCCTGGCACTGTTCAAATTTGTTCTCTATACATAAGATATCATCGAGATAGATGATAGATGAAAACCCGGCATTCCTTAGATGTCTAACCACTGCTTTCATTATTTTTGTAAACACGAAGGGTGATGTGCATAATCCAAAGGGCAAACAGACAAACTCATACGTAATGTCCCTAAATTTAAACCTTAAGTATTTTCTACTATCCTCATGAACTGGGACAAGGAAATACGCGTCCTGTAAATCTATCGAGCTTAAAAAATAATTTGGGAAAATTAAGTCTACCGCGGTTCTAAGGTCCTCCATTTTAAAATGTTCTTTTGAGATAAACTTATTGAGACGCTTTAAATTTAAAATAAATCTGAATGAACTATCCGGCTTTTTAGTTAAAAAATACGGTGACAAAAATTGTTCTTTTGATTCTTTACAAGGTACTATCGCGCCTTTCTGAATAAGTGCTTCGATTGAATTTTGCATTTCTGCATTATTTACATGGTTCGGAATAACATAATTATTAAAACTAACATCTCTTTCAAAAGGGATTTTATAACCCTGTATACAATTCAAAATGAATTTATCGTTCGTGATTTCTTTCCAATTTTTATAAAATAATTTGAGCCTACCCGCGTTTTTACTTACGTCAATTATATTTTCTTTTCTACTCTCGCTTGAGCTGGATTTTGACGTGGATTCACTACTGCCCTGTGATTCACGAATTGCTGCCTGTTTTTGAAAAACAGCCTTTGTTTCTGACGTCCGTCTGTAGCTGTATACCCCATTCGGGCCATGGGTGGACGTCTCGCAAATGGGGCTCGGTAGTTTAAATTTTGAATATTTGACGAAAGTATGGGCTTCGTTTTATTGACCACTTGATGCTGAAGTTTCAAATCCTTGCCGAGCTTGTCTAAGGCCTTTGCATCTTTTATTTTTTCTGACAAATCCTTACCATACAGGAACTCATCTACTTTTGTGGTTTTCAAAATCGTTTTTGTTTCTTTTGTCAACCCTGGTTCAATGAACGCTTTCCTCGTATTCGACTCTTTATTAATTATTAGCGTTAACAATTTTCCCACATCGCAAAGACTAGTAAGGACGGGTTCTATATCAACCCCTGTGTCCTTACTATCGTACATTGAAGTAATAATCGAGCCAAGAATAGACAAGGATGTGCCAGCCACTTTTTGAATTTCAACGATATAATTATCTCTTGTGACAGCGAAATCCTTCATGGCTACTGATATTTGTGGATTTAACTTTGGAGGTTGGAAGCCATCAAGGCAAGTGTACTTTTTCTTAAGAGCTTCCATGTCCTCTTTTTTCATGCCTTCCTTGCAAAAATATTCCCATCTCTTTGACAATTCAGGGTTAACACTCATTTGTATTGACTGTGACATAGTGGGATCTTCACCTAACTGAATAATAAATAATATATTTTTTTTTTTTTTTTTAATTCCAAGCAAAACACTATAAATTTACTATAATTGCAAGCTTTTATTGCTCGTAAAAAAAAGAAACAGTAACAAGAAAAAAGGATGAAAAATAATTTAGTTATGTATAACAGGTGAAATAAAACAAAACATCTTTCGTTCATGTTTTGCCACATTTGCAAACCCGAACGTAGCTGTGTATCATTGTCTTACCAGCGAGTAAGCGCAGATATGTGTTGTTGTCTTTGTCCTACCACTTGAGCAGGCACAGACACGTGTTATTGAAGCCTTTGTCTTACCACATAAGCAAGCACGGCCGAGTAATTTTAAGTTTGCCCACCTTGTAACTTTTTTGACATTTACTTTACAAAGCGAAAAGAAAGAAAACAAAAATGGGGGGGGGGAGGGATGCATTAGTTTTATTTTAAGTACTTACAATATTTAGCCATTCTTCGTCAACTTCCTGGGTTGTCGGGATAAACTCAAGGTCGTTGGGGTCGTTCGATAGAGTATGTTCGAATTGTATGTCCTCTGGAACCTTCAACTCGTCGTTCAAACTCGTGGTCGGCGGAATATTCTCGACGCCGACCACTTCTTCGTCGCTGACAACCTCCTCTTCGCCGCTTTCCATCTTTTTTCCCGTACATATTTTTTCGACCTTCTCATTGAGCCTTTTCACTTTTTTCAATAATTTTTTAAGGTCCTCCTCCCTATCTGCCGATCTCTTTTTCGATTTACCCATTGTAATTTTACAATTCAAAACAAATACTTAGAGCTCGCGACACGTGTTCTTTCTCGTGGACACACGAAAGAAAAGTGACGAAATAGCGCGGCGCGGCGGGAAGCGAGGAGTCGGCCCCGCCCCTCCTTTGTTTTTCAGAGCTCTAAATACGTGTGATGATTGGCGGAGCAAGAAGGATCTACACTTGTAATGTAGAAGAGCGAGGACGAAATATAATCTATTATCAATATCATTAAAAATAACATTCATAAAAAAACACGTACCAATGCTAATGAAAAAGCTATTATAAATAATAAAAAGGAAACAAATTTATTTTTACGCAACAATCGAGACCTATTGTTTACAAGAACGGATAGAGGGAACGTGACCGTGTCAATGAACCGAGAGAAATATATCAACAAATGAAAACAATGCTCGCCGACCAAAATACATATAATTCGAGTAATAAAATAAAATTAATAACATAATAAAATTATTGAGAGTATCGTATGCAAAAATTTTAAAACCTCTTAAGTCCAACAAATATCTTCCTATAGAGAATTCGGCAATAACAGTTTAATGCAAACGGATAAAACGTTGCCTCGGGGACATGTTTTACCAAAAATTCATAAAAGGGATATTCTGTTAAGATCTATTGCATCCTTAATAGGTACTCCTACTTATCCAGTGTCAATGTTTACACATAATTTAATCGATAAAAAGACACCCAAACCGAAATCCTCTATAAAAAATAGTACACACCTTCGTTCATTACTTTTAGATACAAAAATTCCTAAAAATTACATATTAATTTCTTTAGATGTCGAGTCGTTATTTACCAATATACCATTCGAATTATTTAAAAAAAAAGTATAATTAAAAGATACATTCAAATTAGAAGTTCAACGGAAATTCCACTGGAAGATATTTTAAACATTATTGAATTTTCTTATCAGATAATACTTTCTTCCAGTTCAATGACCAGTATTATAAACAACAATGTGGTACTCCCATGGGCTCCCCTGCATCCCCCACATTCGCTAACATTGTAATAGACGACCTAGAAACAAAATGTATGAATAAATTATCCTTTCAACCTGTTTTTTATTACAGTTACGCTAGAGGATATTATCATTCGTGTACCTGTACAAAAGCTGAAAGAAATAATAAATATTTGTAATAATTACCATCGCAAACTAAAATTTAATTACGAGATAGAAAAGGACAATCAAATTCCTTTCTTAAACTCGTTACTTTTAAAAAAAAAGACAATGACCAACTAAACTTTAACTGGTATAATTCAAAAATAAACTAGTGTTGGCGTGGTGCCTCGCTCGCTTCGCTCGCTCAGAAACTTCGACCCAGTAGAGAGTCGGCTATTCCTTAATACTCGTTTGTTTACTATCAGCTTTCAATTATATTATAAAATTATATTTATATTTGGGGGTCCAATCATATTTAGGTCCAAGTGGCCTCGATAGATATGTTACAACAATATAGTGTTTCTTATATGTATGAAAATTGAAAATTAGCATTTTCAAAACTTCGACCACGACAACAGGCTAGCCGAAGTATTAATAAATAAAAGTTGCAAAATACTTACTTCAAGCACTTGTATTGTAATAGACTATTCGATGCATATTACATATTTACAGTGTTTTACTAATTACTGTCTGTATCATTATGATGTTATATACAATATATATACATATCATTTGTCAAAGATATCTTGAAAGTTTCGAAAAGATCTCTGACGGATATCTTTTAGATATCTATAAGACATCTTTTAGATATATCGAAATAGTTATTTTCGTACCAAGGGCGTAAAAGAACTTATGCGCCCATAGGTGATCACCGCGCCCGAGGGGCTGGCGAAGACTACACCTGGGGGTAGGATCGAAACGTCGAAATTTTATAGAAAACTATACAGGGTAATTTTTTTGACGAGGTGACCAAATTCAATAGTTTTCAGACAAGAGTCATAAGCATTTTAAACCAGTTTTTATGGAATTATCGTTGACTTTAGGAAGAAAATTTTTGTAGAGAATTTTATGCTCTATCTTTTTTGTTTAAAACATTTTTTCTCAAAATTTATATTTTTCAAAATAAATCCAAAAAACTACGAAGAAACTTAATTGGGTAATGGACGAATGTATCTGCCCCAAAATCTAATCAGATCTAAGTTATGCCAAGACGCGTATTTTTAAAAAAAATTAATGTCAATACGCTTATCCGTTCGCGAGTTATCGCGAGACAAAAAAACGGGACGTACGGATGTACGGACATACAGACGTACGTACGTACAAGATCACGGACATACATTTTTTTATTGTTGAATTGGGCTCCTGAGGGTCTGAAATGTCGACATTTGCTGAAAAACTATAGGCTAATTTTTATGCCCGAAGTGACCAAATTCAATACTTCGTCCAGACTTAGTCTGGGTCGAAGTAAAAAGCGTAAGAGAAGAAGAAATGTTTAAATATGCGAACATTATACTGTAAACCAAAACAATCAGTGACCTTGAGTTTATTTTAAAATATTTCCTCGATGTTTCGAGTTAGTGTAGGAGCTACCTATGTTGCCGTAGCCTTTTATGTCCCCACTTGTAACAATATTTTTTTTATGTATTTTTGGTCGCTGAACACGAATATTATGGGTGAAATGCTCAAAAGTGGTCGGTTAATTGTTTATAACAATTTTTTTTTTAAACAATTTAATAATTTTTTTTCTTTCTGTCACGGAAAAAATTTGTTCATGTTTTTGGGTAATGTTGAACAAGGTTCTTGTAAAGGATACCTTGAAAGTAACTTTCAAGTAGGACAACAACTTTTCGAGAGAAAGTTCCCAAAAAAATTGTTTCAAAATCACAGAAATCGTGAATATTAAACTATACAAAATGCAATTCGGACAGTAGTCGGCCATTTAATACAATCTTTTTGATGGCAATGCTCTAAAAAAATGTAATATGATCTTTAATTAATTCTACTCGTACATATTTGTTTCTTAGGTTCCTTAGGGGCTATGAGAAACTATCTAATAAACCGAATTTATATAAAAATAATCGCAAAAAAAGAATTACAAAATTACAGTAGTCGGCCAGAAAATGGACAGCGGTCGGTCATCTATCCGACAGTTAGTCGGCCACCGTTTAAATTCGTTAAAACAGGAAGGAAAGGATTTAATTTTTTTATTAACAGAATGATTTCTTATCATTTATTAATATAGGTATTTCTCTACGATCATTTTTTGTATAAATATCGATCCTTCTCGATCTTTTCGATCATTTTCGACCTTTTTCGATATCTGTCGATCTTTATCGATCTTTCTCGATCTATCTCGATCTTTGTCGATCTTTTTTAGATCTCTATCGATCTCCACCGACCTTTCACGATGTATCTCGATATTTGCTGATCTTTTTCGAACTTTATCGATTTTTTCGCTCTTTCTGATTTTTTTCGATCTTTCTCGACCATTCTCGTTTTTTATTCATCTTTCTCGATATTTCTGATCCTTCCGCAATGTTTTTTTATCTATCTTGATCTCCATTGATTTCGTGAGGTCAAAAGATTTCAGATATCGAGAGAACAGAGTGAAAGAGATTGGAAAAGACCGTGAAAGATCGAGAAAGATCGAGAAAAAACTAAATGGAAAATGATCCCTATACCTATTAATGTTGCAATTGTACACCAATGCCAGTAAAAACATTAAGTGGCCGACAACTGTGGATTCCGTGATTTTCACGTATAGTAGTCTGCCACCTTTTATAGTATACAAAAATAATTTTTTTTTACCTTGAAACTTAGATTTGTTTTTGAAGGTATCAAGATTATTTTGATTTAACCTTTAAGGACCAAATGTACAAAAATTTGACACGAAGTTTGTCAGTATTTTTTAGTATTTAAATTCAATAAAAAAAATTGTGGTATATACGTTTCCAATTGCTCGAACCCCGCTCTTTCGAATGGTGGATGGTAAAATACTGTCAATTTTAAAATGAACGAATTACAGACCATTTTTTAACAAAAATCATGAGATTTTAAAAGTTTTTTTTTCATTTATCGTTTTTTTTTATCACTTATAGCATTACTCAGTTTGGCGGTCCCGAAAATGGCGTCCTAAATGAAATTTTCTTGAAAAATTTGAGAACGCTCTGACACAAAAATTATGAATTTTATAACAAAAATGATAAGAGCAATAAGTTGTTAGAATTCATCGACGAATACACTGGAATTTTGTCAGATTTTTTTTTATACTATTTTGAAAAAATTTTCAATTTTTTTTTTTGAAAATTTTTAAAAGTTTACCAAAAACTCTAAAAAAATTCTAGTATACTCTTTGATGAATTCTAAGCATTTTTTGTTCTTTGCAATTTTTTCTAAAAGTTGATAATTTCCGATGGAAAAAATATAAAATATACAGGGTCATCGAAAAGTATCGGACCCTCCTAATATCTTCAGTTAGAATACACTTAGGAGAAAATGTCCAATAGCAAAGTTGTATGGCTTTAAGCGGGGAGTAAGATGATGACCTTGACTTTGACCTTGACCATGTCCTTCAAGGTCATTTCAAGATCAATCTTATTTTTTTAAATAGAACCCCCTACATTTTATTGCATATTCTTATAGCTTATCTCGAGAGCTTTCCAAAACACTATAATAAAATATTTTTTTATTAAGTACTTTTTGAGTTATAAAGGTTTGAAGTTAACAATTTGTTAAGTGGTGTGCGAGTCCGACCAGTTAAGGCAAGAGTGGTGTGCGAGTCCGACCAGTTAAGGCAAGAGTGGTGTGCAAGTCCGACCAGTTAAGGCAAGAGTGGTGTGTGAGTCCGGCCAGTTAAGGCAAATTTAATTCCAATTGGTTAGCTTGGGCAAAATATTTAATTGTACCAAACAATTCACAACAAATGTTCAAATTGTTGCCCTTCAACAGCCTGGCAATGTGCCAATCTGTTATAAACAGCCGAAACCTCATTCCGGTACGTTTCTGGCGGTATTAGTTCTATCTCTCGAGTCAAGTCCGGAGACCGAGGTGGCCACTCAATATGACCCCTTCGCCCTATCCACCTGTCCTGAAAGACCTCATTCAAATATTGACGGACAATGACACCATAATGAGGTGGAGCTCCATCCTGTTGGAAAAAAATTTCATCCATATTTCCACCAACTATGTCTCGAATAGCTGGAACAATTTGTTCGCGAAGCATGCCTAGTTATACTTGTGCTGTAAAATTGCCTTCAATGATGAAAGGGCCAACTGGTCTACCATTAAGAATGCCAGCCCATACGTTAACTTTTTGTGGATATTGAGTATGATTGTCTCTTTTCCAGTGAGGATTAACGTCACTCCAGTATCTACAATTGTGTCTATTTACATTTCCAGTCAGTTCAAATGTTGCCTCATCAGAGAAAACAATATTATCAAGTAATAGAGGATCGTCGACAATCATCTCCATCATAAGATCACAAAATTCGATGCGTCTATCAAAATCGTCTTCGGACAACTCTTGGACCAAATGGAGTTTGTATGGATGCCATTTATTCAATTTCAGAATTTTACTGACAGATGCATGACCGATTTCGTGTTCTTGTGCAACGCGATTGATGGAAATATGGGGATCTTCAACGAAAGACTGTAAAACATCTAATGCCCTATCATTATTTGTTGCTGTTTTAGGTCTACCAGATTTTGGGCGGCTTTTAAAGCTACCAATGGCTTCGAAACGTTGATACGGATTACAGTACTTTTGGAGATCCTATTATTTTCATTCCGAAAATTTTCATTAAATAACCGCGTTACTGTTTTATACCCTCTTTGTTGATCTCCCCATCCTCGCATCATTAACAGTGTTATTCGATCTCTTTCAGAAAGCTCCGCCATTCTTAATTAGAGCGAAGAAGAATTAATCAGGTAAGTGATAGGAAATTGATCTAGATAATTAAGTAGAGAAAAATACTAATTATTAAGTGTTGGTCCAACTATCGATTTGTTTAGTTTAACCAGCACTAGCAAAAAGCTCGTTGAGCAACTGAAAATCTAATAGATCAATTAATAATATTTACGAAAAATTTCTGGGCTATTAGAAACAAAATGAAGATGTTTGGGATAATCAATTGAAGCGCAATGGTTTCTTTTGTTACAGAAAACATTTTTGAGGCTGTTCGTTTTCGTCCACGAGGTGACTGCTGCTCGCTAAGAAGAAGACAGCACTGCATCAAAGTTTAAAATCAGTGATCCGTATTGTTTGCTCAAGAGCTCGTACATTGGTGCCTGCGAGAGTGAGAGAATAAAGATTGGCCAACGCTTTCGGTCAGATTCCCGCTAACGCCTTCGGAAATCACGCATTCGAGCAGCTTCTCGCGATTACGTTCGGGCAGTTTTTCGCCAGAGCCTATTAGCATAATTGCTTGAAGCCGTACAATACTTTGCTATTGGACATTTTTCCAAAATGCATTCTTACTGAAAATATTAGGGGGATCCGATTAATGTATTTTCTTTAAACCAATTAATTGGTCTCATTATTCCGCGCACAAAAGTATTAAGGTTATGATTACTGAAAACTAAATAATATTTTACAAGATATTCTACATTTTGTGTCAAAAAATTGTTAACTTCAAACCTTTATAACTCAAAAAGTACTTAATAAAAAAATATTTTATTATAGTGTTTTGGAAAGCTCTCGAGATAAGCTATAAGAATATGCAATAAAATGTAGGGGGTTCTATTTAAAAAAAAATAAGATTGACCCTGAAATGACCTTGAAGGACATGGTCAAGGTCAAAGTCAAGGTCATCATCTTACTCCCCGCTTGAAACCATACAACTTTGCTATTGGACATTTTCTCCTAAGTGCATTCTAACTGAAGATATTAGGGGGGTCCGATACTTTTCGATGACCCTGTATATAAATACGCAACATTCGAGATTTATTTCTTTGAAAACTATCGACTTTAGGACAAAAATGCAAAGAACAAAAAATGCTTAGAATTCATCAAAAATTGTACTTAAATTTTTTTTAGAATTTTTGGAAAAAAACAATTAAAAATTTTTTCAAAATATCATGAAAAAAATCTGATAAAATTCCAGTGTATTCGTCGATGAATTTTAACAACTTTTTACTCTTATCATTTTTTTTATAAAGTTCATAATTTTTGTGTCAGAGCGTTCTCAAATTTTTCAAGAAAATTTCATTTAGGACGCCATTTTCGGGACCGCCATTTCGAATTTTATAAAAACATATATCACCATTTTGAAGCTTAGACATTTTTGTCACGTTATTTATACCGAACTGAGGCATAGTAATGCTATAAGTGATAAAAAAAAAACGATAAATGAAAAAAAACTTTTAAAATCTCATGATTTTTGTTAAAAAATGGTCTGTAATTCGTTCATTTTAAAATTGACAGTATTTTACCATCCACCATTCGAAAGAGCGGGGTTCGAGCAATTGGAAACGTATATACCACAATTTTTTTCATTGAATTTAAATACTAAAAAATACTGACAAACTTCGTAACAAATTTTTGTACATTTGGTCCTTAAAGGGTTAAAAAAATATTTATATCATTTGCTTCTCTTCTAATGTAGTAATTCGTAATATAATATATACTAATGGTAATATGTAAAAACTTGCCGTATTTTTTCACTGATTTAGAAACACTTTTTTGTTATTGCAATACTTCTGTGCCAATAAGAAAAAAAAGTATTCCGCATTGTAATTATACCTATGTTATGTACTTACCAGATGATATGAAGATACCAAAATTTTAACTATAAATTTTAACATTGTACACTTAAATTTGCGAAGTGGACGACTACTGTCGGGTGGCCGACTACGTTGTATTTAAAAAACTTACCTGTCACTTTGGATAAATCATTTTTAATTTTTTAATTCTACTTAAATTCAAATATCATTATTATTTTTATTAAACAAAATTTTAAACAGAAACCAAAGCCAGTCTGTTACGCAACTCTGTGGGTGGAGCAATATTAAATCCGTTAATTTCACATTTTAAAACATGCAGATTCGTTAAGAAACTCCCGTGAAAGATGTTTCAAGTCAATTTTGTGGATTAAGAAACCGAGTACTCTCCACATTGGAACTAGAATTTAAAATCTCTAAATTTATTCTTTACAGATTTATAATCAACGACCTTACAAAGCCTTGAATACCAAGCTTCAGGATAGTCTGAACGTTTTTTTTAAAATTCTTTCGCCATTTTGAATCCGCCATTTTGAAATTTTAAATCTGCCTCCAGATTCATATCAGCCCTACAAATTTATGAGTAACAAGTCTCAAGTGAATTTGAACGAATTTTAAATTTCGTCCACCACATTAATTTTTAAAACCTGACAACAGATTCGTAACTAATGACCCCCAAAAACTCCTGAGTAACAAGTTTCAAGCTAATCCGATTATGAAGAAGTGCTTTTAACGAATGTTAATAATCCTAGTTTTTAGTGCAATATCAAATGTAAGTTAGGGGTACTGAGTAAATTCAAGACCACCGAATTTTTCACATAACTTTTGAGTTTTGATTCTTATCGTTTAAAATTTAAGACTTGTTTTAAGTCATATCCAAGCTTTTTATGTATTCACATTCTCTTTTTAGAGGACTTCAAAAAATACCAAAAAAGCTTTATAGTATGCGTTTGACTTTCTGCGCATTTTTCCGTGCGTAGGGCATTACGCATTTGTGCTGATCGGCTGCCCCGCACTCTACGCACTTGAAAAAGGCGCACAAACTTTACGCATACATAGGGGCATATCCCTAGAACTTTTTACTTTCGTGAGGATGAGTGGTTCAAGACATTTCCCACGATATATTTCATAATAGCAATAGCATAAAATATTAGAAAGTATGTTTAATTAGAGGAACACCATTCTTTGAAGTCGGTTTTATACCATTTAAAAATACAAAAAGTTCCAAGTACGTCAAATATTGCTGATACAGTAGTGCAGATATTAAATTTGTTTTCAACTAAACTGCTATAACTTTTTTAAGTCATTGAATAATGACCTGAAAATACTTTTACAGCTTCCCTAATACCTAAATAATACATGATCACTCAGTATTGATGCGTGCCGATAAATAAGAAAGAGTTAGAATGAACTAAACTATGAAAAGTGATTTTTTCGAAAATCCACCCTTTATAACTATTTATGCTATAATTTGTTAAATGTTTGCTTTAGCTAAAATACGAAAGGCTGGTCTTATTCTACACATAAAACTCTAAAAAGTGGCGCTCAGTATTTGAGCATGCCCCTTCAGGAAAAGTTTTTACAACACTTTAAATTTTGAAATTTAAAGGGCCACTCGTTTAAAACAATGACGTTTTGATTTGGCACACTTTACTATGTGCTTCAAATGTTTCGCTAACCATTGCTCCTGGTAATTTACATCTCAAAAATTATGTAAGCAATTTCTTCCATGCGGACATTTATATTTAAGGTTTTAAACAGTGATGTTGGCTTTTAAGTTGTTAATAGTGATTTTAATTCTTAGGTTTATAATAGTGATATATTCATATTAAATCGCCTTCGCGCACTCATTACACGAAATATTGTATATTAAAGGTATGTGTGGAAATAACAGTAAATATAAATATCAGTATAAATATAAACTGGAAATACAACCAGTAAACATTTTCATTCTTAATTATCAAGGAACTTCCATCTTCTGTTTATTATACACTCCTGCGATGTCAATTGTGCGCATGAGTGTCGTGATCTGATATAAAGGTTTTATAAATTTATGTGGTGTTGATTTATAAATTTATTTGTAAGTCTTTTTAGTAAAAATTAATTTTGACCTTCATTGAAAATTATACAGTAGAATCCCAGTATAATAATTGCGTCTCGCTAAATTAACGTCCCAGCATATCTCGTTTCCGTCTCATTATATTTACCTGTAGCCGCTCTTTAATTCCCCCACCTTGCGGCCTTGGACTTCAGGAAGGGCCTGCTGTGGCGTCACGAATGTAACGCGACTGTGGGGAGTGGGAGAAACGGCGCTCCCCTTCTTTTGGCAAATATAACGCGTGGGGAGGGGAATTCCAGGAACCAAGTGGGTAAATATACCGAGACTGTACTGTACTTAACTAATTCATTTTACTAATCTGAAATTAGGAGAGCTTGAATGAATAATTAATCTCAATTTGTCACCGATTGTTGACTAGATTAGTAGTTTTTTATTAATTCGGATTTAGAGAATAGCATATTGTACATAAAATGTGAATAAAGCAATATTTATTACAGTTCCAACCATTTTCAAATTGTAGATAATAAAAGTGCCAAAAAATTTCCATTACACGCCGCTAAATACCATAAAAGTTATCGCTGATAAATTACTATCCGATGTATATTGAGAATTGTATATACTAAATTGGAGTAAGATGAGATAAAATACGACATAGTTCATTTGAAGTCAAGGTTGAAATAAAACTCAAGTTCAAATTACGAAATTATGATAAAAAATCTATTAAAATGAGCTGCGTGCATTTTTTAATTGTTTCTTTCAATTTGAAATCTGTATTAAAATTTATTTTTATAGAAAACTACATTTTTTAAAATTATTTGTAACTTCTTATTCAAATAGTTTTATTATATAATCGCCATGAACTGCAAATCATACGATTTCACACGAGTTGTAAAAATGTAGATTCAAGTAAATGTTTGCTAACTAGTCATATACGTTTTAAGTAATGCAAAGTGTAGTTAATAACTGTACAATGTTCTGGCATATTACATAAAGCCATTCTATCGCGTTTAATCTTGATGAGATTTTTTTTTGCAAAATTTGTTTTCTAGCAAAGTGCTTCAATTATTTTAAATCCGGTGGCACGATTACAAATGTGCATAATCATATTACGACTAAACATATAAAATAAAAATGGATGGGAATTGTATCGCTCCATAATCACATAAATTAAAATGATAAAATTAAAACTAAAAAGTTTTCATTGGAAGGCATATTTTTAATTTCTTTTGCGTTGGTTTTGCTCCTTTACAACCTTTTGGTCTTACGTACTTCAAACTTTAACTATGACCTACATAACTTGGAGATCGTGAAGTCGGGTCACTGATTTAAATCTTATCTGTAATCGGCGACCTCAAAAATGCTCGAACCCAAAGATTGTCATACTCGAAATTATTTTGTGTATTTGTGCGGTCGGTACCACAATAAAGGAGTATTTGATGACTCTTGGGGAATTGTAATTTAATATATTTGATCTTAAAATATTTTCATTATCTGCCTATACTTCTACAAAATCATATTTGAATAAATATCAAACGCAATTGAAAATAGTAAATTTTTAAACAAAATAATCATATTATTGTAACATAATTTTATTATGCAACAATAGGTTCGTATTATTTGTTCAAATTTATGTAATTAACGTAGAAATAAACCGTTTTTGGTTTAGCATTCGTAGTTTCATTTCTTCTCAATTTAGATTAAACTTTAAGCGATTATAGTTTTATATTTCTAACATAGTAATCGAATATTGATGGATCTTTATAAGAGATGACAAATAGAAATTCTTTTTGATTCTGTATATCAATTCTGTTATTTTATATTTTAATTAGTAAAGTGGAAAACTCTGAGTCTACTGTAAACACTCAAGACGTCTAACTGTCTTATTTCAAGATATTAGGCACTTAAAAATGGTTTAAATTATTTTTCTTCGATGTAAAGTACATGAAATTAATTTAACACATAATATTTCCGTTTATCGTGTGTATAATATGAAACATTTTTCCTTCTATGGAATGAAGGTTTAATTTTATTTCCCTGGGTCTGTCGCTTTATATTTACCTAACTACGCTATCTTTTTTCCCCACCTTGCGGGCTGGGGCCTCTAGAAGGGCCTGCTGTGACGCCACGGACATAACGTCACTGTGAGAAGTGGGAGAAGCGGCGCTCGGCTTCTTTTGGTAACTATAACGAAACGGGAGGAGACGAGGAACCGAGTGGGTAAATATACCGGGACACTACTGTACTTTGTAAAATGAAGCAAAAGTTCAATAGTATTAGGAAACCTTACTCTCTTAACTTTCATACGATGCAGAGGGACTTTCGTTAAGGAGAAGATTTCACTCTTTTACCAGAGTGGATCCTATGTACGCTCCATAAATAATGAATTCACATTCTATGAAATTTTGGGAATTTCATGGTTCTACCTTCCTTTTATGGTTCTAGACAAAAACAAACCAGCAAAAAGCCAAGTGTTGCAAATGATTCTACCTCATTGGCCATAGCCTGAAATGTGAAAATTAAATTTTATATCAATTTACGTGACAGTTTTCTTTGACAAAACAAAGTTCACTTTTTACAATATACAAACTTGAAGAATTTTTTGCAAAATGTCATGACCTGTCGATGTCAAAAGATAATCAACATTATTAATGGTTTCGACTGGTTAAAATATCGGATCATGATTATGGCGATGGTTGTGTTGCTCAGTGAATACTAAAATATTGGGTAATCAACTATAAAGATCACCATCATCGATACCATGTGTCAGCCTGTCAGTATCTTGAATAGGAACAATAATCGATGATACTGATGGCAACAATGATACTGCCGGGTTAAATTCTACGATGATTATCATCATTAGCCGTGACTCCTTGATGTTATTTTGAGCATTTGAAACCCTTGGCTAGAATGTAGTAATTTATTTAACCAATCTCAGTGCAAAGTTCCTACCAAACCATTTAGCTCTAATGAATCCTTTTGGGTTTTAGCTGAAGGTCTAACCAAATATGAATTTTCCCTTTTCCGAGAATTTCATTCACTTTAAATGAATAGTTTGATAATGAGACGACATAAGACTGCATAAAGGAAAGGAAGGCACACACCTCTGAAAGCCTTGTAAAATCGGATTTCCGTCAAATTCGACGTAAATTTGTCATCGCCTTTAAACGAGAATCGAAGTTTTGTTGTCAATAACACGTAATAGAATCTCTCCAATTTTCACGCGCGGTCGCTTCATACTTTTCCCGCGGCTCGTACCTGGCGGACTTTAATAAACTTCCGACGAGTAACGAACTACGACTTGCGCGTAAACCGGGTAAGCACGCTTAAGATAAAATCGATATTTATAGTAGCTACTACAGTGGCTGTCTCCCGTTACCGTTTCCGACCTCCTGCGACTTGTGCTTCCTCAGGCGTGATGTTACTTTAATAGAACAGTTTTAAGTCCCACGAAAACGACGAAAAAATGTATACATGGTCGATTATAAACTACTTACGAAGAAACACCATTTCGCGAAACGAATTTGCCGCTTACATAGAGCGCTAATTTTGCGTACTACGAAAATGGTCATTTACGCCATGATTTAGGGGCAAAATGGTGAAATATGATAGATATACGACAAACAACAGAAAACGCAAAATAAATTTGAATATTACAAATATTTAACTTTATTTAATGAACAGTAGTACCTACTTGAATCTATTCTATAAATTAAACTCAATAATTTCTTTCCTAACCTAACATAACTCAAATAATTCATAGTTACGGTTAAGGTCGAATTAAGTTGAAGGTTTTTTCAAAAAGAGAGGTTGGATGAATAAATATCTAAAGGTCATACGTAAGTCAAATACATGTGAAACACAAATGCAACCTAACCTAACATAACATAATGCAGCTTAATATAAACTTAATTATTAGTTCAAGGTCATTTTCAAGATCGAAGTAAGCTGCATGTTGTGCGTAGACAAAGAAGACACCTACGCATCATGTGAAGGTCGCGCAAAGGTCAAACGTAGGTGAAAGGATAACATAAACTAAAGTATCGTAACCAAAACGAACGTAACTTAAACTAATGTAACTAAAGTAACATAACTTAATCTCACCTAAGTACTGCATTCTAATTTTCAAGGTTAAGTTAGGGTGAACGCTGTATAAATAGGAAAGCCACATACAGAATATTTACATACCCCAATGATAATATGTGATGAATATAAAAATAAAAAATTATGTCAACAAAAGTGGCTCTTTTTGCATGGAATGCCCTATATGTTAACTGTGAGCGTGTAAAGATTCTAGCCGCTGATACTGATACAAAAAAAAAGGAAGAAATAAAATTTGAGACATATTAATAAATCTACATTAGATGTTAATTAAAATATTTTGGTCACTAATAAGTAAATAATTGTACTTTTTAGTACAAATCACCTGTTTAATTTCATAATTAAGGACACATATAGGAGACACCCGTTATGCAGGAAATTTTGTTTATTGTTATTAAGTTTTGGTCGGATTATTCAATTTTAACGATAAAGCTCAATAGCTTTGATATTAGCTTTAAAGCTAATATCAAGATTTATCTTTTTGCCCTGACAAGTATGATGATTGCATCTAAAACAATGAAAGCATTGGTAATTAAAAGATAGCGTTCTGACGATTTAAAAAAGCGGCTCATAAATTGGTACGTAGAACATTATGTGAAACCAAATACAAAATCATTATTTCATTATCACCTCAATATTATTCAATATTTGGTTCGTGTGCCATTAACCCTTTAACTTAAATTTATTTATACAATTTATTTTTTAAATACACACATCCATATACAACTAGTTTTAACCCTTTTTTGCCTGAAATCAGAAAAGCAGGTACATCAAATCCAGCACAGTTTTTGGAGTGAAAATAATTTTTTTAATTTTCGAAATATACCTTCCCTACTATTTTCAAGTGTGCTCTATCGATTGCCATCGAGAAAATGACGAAATAATGATTATTTATGCAAAAATTTTGCAAAATAAAATAAAAAATCCATGATTTTTAGGTCATTTTTTTTTCATTTTTTCCGATTTTCTCCCCCAAAACGGGGCACAATCAATGAAGCGCACACGTAAAAGGTGATCCCGATTGTTGAAGATAAATAATATACTGGTAGAATATTTTTTAGAAGCAATGGCCGATTCAAAATGGCCGCGGAACGAAACAAATTTATTCAAAATTATTAATTCCTTGAAATAGAGATCTTGGAAACTTTTTTTAGTTTTATAATGATGATATAAATATTGACTGGTTATGCACGAAGATCATAATAATTTTGAGTTGATAAATTCAAAATGGCGGATCCGTCATGGCCACCGTATGTAAATCGCATCGTTTATATGCAACGTTATTGCATGAATCTGTTTCAAAGTTTAAAATATGTGTTCGATAATTACGAATATATTATACATGTTCAGACCTGACAAGATACATAACCGTACATAACCAATCAATATTTATACCATCATTATAAAACTCAAAAAAAGTTTCCAAGATCTCTATTTCAAGGAATTAATAATTTTGAATAAATTTGTTTCGTTCCGGGGCCAATTTGAATCCGCCATTGTTTCTAAAAAATATTCTACCAGTATATTATTTATCTTCAACAATCGGGATCACTTTTTACGTATGCGTTTCATTGATTGTGCCCCGTTTTGGGGGAGAAAATCGAAAAAAATGAAAAAAAAATGACCTAAAAATCATGGATTTTTTATTTTATTTTGCAAAATTTTTGCATAAATAATCATTATTTCGTCATTTTCTCGACGGGAATCGATAGAGCACACTTGAAAATAGTAGGAAAGATATATTTCAAAAATTAAAAAAATTATTTTCACTCCAGAAACTGTGCTGGAGTTGATGTACCTGCTTTTCTGATTTCAGGCAAAAAAGGGTTAAGGTGGCTGTTTCGAATGCCGCTGGTACAATTTTTTAAAAATGACTTTTATATACGCACGTATATGTTTGTATAAATAGAACGACGCTAAGATTCATGTGGAAATTGTGCACATTTGGTCATTAAAGTATTAATGGAATTTCAGTTTTAATTACATCTTTTTATTTACCAACTTTCAGTGAGTTTTTGTTTAATTTGACCTACGAAATGTATCAGTTCAATGATAAGAGCGATATTTGACGATACCAATGAACATTTTTTTCAGTGCTGCATAATCGAGCATTTGAAAAATTCTTAATTTTGATCTCATCAATTTTTTGGCTGAAAATTACCGCTTCAGATAGTAATTTTGGGATACGTTTGAAAAAGGAGAAGGGTAGCATTATTTCTTGTAAAAATGTATACTCATTTTTATCAGTTTATAGTAGAATTCCCAACATTTTTTGCATGTAAACATTATAACAAAATGTGAGTTAGAATACGAGTTCGAATATAAGTGTTAGTAAAATATGAACTTGAAATTAATAAAAGTCACTTTTTAATACAACAAGAACATTATCTACCAAAAAATCATCTCAACCAGCACCTGACATCATCATATTCTTTGATAGTTCATATATTTAAATACAAAATTAGTAAAATACTTGCTTATTAATATTATACTAATATTTAATGACAATTTAAATCTAAATGAATTTGCTCATATATAAATGATTACATAACTTGCATGTAACTAGTTAAGTACACTTCTCATTCCAATGTTATATAATAACAGTAACTACATTACATTAATAATTTTACAACTTTGAATTAAACAAATACAGGCAATTTCATATAAAGCAATTATGTTTGTGATATCTCAACAAGTCTACGCTTAGAGATTACAAACCGTTTCCATTACCCAGCATCTCCTCCTACTTCTTCGTTAAATCCTGCGACTACCAGAATAGTTAATTCAACTGTTTTAATATATATCTCTGGTGAAAAGTAAGCAAATAAAAACACAAAATCAGAATTTACATTTAAAGTAATAAAAATAGTTATTAATTAAGATATTTAAGAAGATTCTATTAGTTATGCTTCAAGTCATTTCTGCATATATCTATATCTCGAATATTCGCGTGAAAGAGACGACGCGACGCGACAGCATTACACAACTTTCAATTGTTACTTGAAAACTACAAGTCAGATTAGTCTATAACTTTACAAAAATCTTCTTTGAACCGTCCTCGAATTTTCGGTGGGAAGGAAATTTCGATTTATTGAAATTCTCTCGACTCCCGAAGTCTTTGAAGCTTTCAATATCAATTTTGTGCAGTAAAACAAAAACCAATTTTTTAAAAATTTCCGTAATAACTAACCATAATTTGGAAAAATACGTTAGTTTGTAGATAGAATAGTGCATATTCCCTAAAAATTTCGTTAAAAAATTCCTATAATTGTAAAAGATATGACGAGTTAAAGACAAAATAATTAAGTTATTTTATATGTAAAATAATTTCGTTTTTTGCGATTATATTAAAAACGAAGAGGGATAGAAATTTTTGATTTTAACAAAAAATTCGCGTAATTAATTTTCCTATTAAGATATCTAATGAAAACTTTAAAATTCGAAAGTCAAAAAATTATGAGCCGAGGGGCCAACAAATTCTCCGGCGTTTTGCGCGTATATCTCCTTTTGATCGCCAGGGGTTCAATTCAATATACGCAATCTCCATAGAAATATTTAACATTATTTCATAAATAACTGTCTATTATTATTTACATTTTATCAAATATTGCCAATTTATTTGTAAATCATAATATAAATAAACAGGTGTCCAAAATTACTCGCAGGTGAATTTAAAAGTGTACAAAAGCGCATTTTGGAAGGAGTGGGGGATGCCGAGAGGGCACTAACGCCGACGAGGGGAATAGTTCTTCCGCCTCAACAAGTGATCAGGAAAATGTTACTAGTGGCACTCCCGTAATTTGTAGTAATTCAATTTTAAGAACAGTTATTTGTAAAAAGAATATAAATAATGGTGTTTAAAAAAAATTAAAAAGTACCAAACTTTGCATCATGATAATCACCGACTTAAATTATTTATAGATCATAAACTTTTATTGTGCCATTAAATTTATCTAATTTAATTTATCTAATTGCAACTTTTGAGTAGAAGCTCATTTTTTTCATAAAGAATATTTAACTAATCTTTTAAGATTTAACGAAACAAAAGATAAAAACTCTGGAAAATACGTACACACTCCTAAATACATCAAATTAAGCTTTGATTTGCGAAATTTTTCTTTGCCCAGCAAATTTGTTCATTACAAAATATCTTCTAGCCACATTTTAGATAATTCATATATGTTCGTATAAGTCGATCTATTTGGGTTTAATTTAATTCCGATAAGTATTATCGCAGTGGATCAAATCAAACATTCTTGAGATACGAAGTTCGCAATTAAATTTTAATTTGTCAGTTCGTGAGTATCTTGCACTATTATAATTAAGTATTCGCTTGTAAAATAGTTGTAATGATCGTGTAGTTCTGTTAAAAATTCTATATTTAGTCTAATAAATTTAAAATGGTAAATTTTTTAAATATACAGTTATTAAATATAGCTTAAAAATCCCTAACTTATCAAACTAATTGAACAAACTAATTGAACAATGTAACACTTTTTCTGTGGAAAATGCAGTATTCTATTTCTAAAGAGTATAACAAAATTTAAGATAGTAGGTTTATTGTAGATAAAATCATTGTTTATATTCAAATAAATATTTACACAAACAATAGCTTCAGTTAAGAATATTTTTTGTTAATATTTGACAAATGTTTCATTGACTAAATGTTGTTAAAATAATTTATCTTACCTAATATAATTTGATAGCTCCTAGTATATAAGTAAGTAGTAATGGCAAAAATCCATCAAACTATTTTAACTTTCGCTGGGCAATACACGAAAAAATTGAAACACAACAATTTTTTGTTTAATTTGATTCATTCTCTTGAGGGAATTATATTTACATTTTTTAATCAAAACATTCTTTGTAATAATTTAGCCACATTAACTTTTAGAATCCATTCAACTAGCTACAATTGCATTTATTTATACTACTTTAAGATAGTTAATAACAGCAACTAAGGAACTGCAATAGGGGCCCTTGAAAATAATGGAGAGTAGTTGAAAATTCCTCAAATTTTGAAAATACAATTAAATTCTAGCCATTTGTAAAATAAATTTTCGGCACAATTAAAACAACGGGCATGTCTGTCAATGCTGTTCATTAAATTTTAAAAACACTTTTCTACCAGTGCACAGTCAAGAGAAATTGCACATTATATTCGCATATGTATTGAAGAAGATTGATTAATTGATTAATGTCTGCTTTGCATTTAAAATATCGATTTTGATGCATAACTCTTTATAGATAAACAACGTACTCAGTACATTTAGTTTCATTTATTCTTAGTCGTCGACAAACATTATCTTTAACGCTAAAGAAATATACATGAGTAATTACAATTGCAGTTATTTAATCGTTCAAAAAATTGGCGGTGTTTTTCCTGCTTGCGTAAATCATAACAGGAAAAATTACATTTTTTAAATAAAAAAAATTCCAGGCTCTAAAGATGGCAGGTTGGTCAAATGACGACCGGCATGATTACATGTTTAATGGAATATTATTTATATGCAATTAAACTATACGATACGAAACGGAGAATGAAATGAAATTCTTGGAGTGAACATTCATTCTTTGTAGAGTAAAAATAGAGTGAAAGAGCGATTTATAACTTTTAAGGGTGAATTTTAACTCCACACAGAGGAGTTTTTCTACCGTAAAGATCAAGAATTCACTCTTTCACTAGAGTCGTCAATTTCAACAGAGTGAATTCCCACTCCAAGAAATTTAGCGTGGTATATATAACCATCCATATCTAAAAAAAAACTCATATAATTAATAATAATTGGAGTTCACGAGTAATAAATTACTCACATTAACCCTTGTATAAATACATTACATAAGTACAAATTTTTTATTGCATTCGCAAACAGATAAATGGATCATTTTTGTATTAAATTGATATTCTTAATTTATGGATATTGCATCAGAATAATACTCATATAATAAAAATCGAAATCGATAAGGAAATGTATAAATTAAATGTTACGTATTTTTAAGACTGAACAATACTATTATTGTAAATTATAAAATCTTAGAGAAAAAGTACTGATACATTTTTTAATCTTATTAAAAATAATAAACCACACATAAAGTTTCAGTTCTAAATCCCTTAGAGAATAGGTTTATTTAAATTTAAAAAATAGGTTATTGAACTACCTTTCATAAATCAAAGTAAAAACTTGTTTAAATTACTACACACAAAAGCTATTTGATATGATAAAAAAATACCGAATTTGAATTTAACAAATTATTTGTTTTAATGGTTTGCTTGTTTCAAAACAAACCTTTGTACGTGGACAAGTAAAATGTTCATGATGGTGAGATAAAACCTTATTTAAAAAAAAATACAAGTAATGTTGATCACATGATTTGTTTCAACTTGGTGCAACCAAAAACAGCTTTCATTTGGAACAATTAATTATAGGCATGACAAACAATAGTGCTACAAAATAAAAGAATGATGAATGTATAAAACCGAATTGAGTTCCTTCTCATTTTTATATTTACTTTACTATACCTTTATAAACAATCCATTAAAACGTCAAATTGTTAAGCAAAAGATGATTATTTTGATCATTTAACATAGTACTTATTAAACAAATTTTAGTTTTATTCATCGTCCCTAATTTTTATTAAACCTTCTGAACCTATTGTTAAAGAATTAAATAATATTAATATGAATGATACGAGTTTTTGTTATTATTATTTTTAAAAATTGATATTATGCCGAGGTCGTTAAAGGAGTGCACGACTAATTTGTGACAAATTACAAGTTATCTTTTTATTACTCGGTTACGAACTATTTGTTTTCAGACGGTTTCAAATCTTTCATTAAAAAGTGCTTGACCGACTTCGTATCGATAATCACCTATCAGATATTTTCTTACCGGCACAAAGGTTTACTATTATATATTTATCAATATGACTTTTCGCGTTCGTCTGTATACATAGATGTCAAAAGTGTTGAAAATTTAAATATACATTGTTCAAGTAAATCTACAGAAAAAATAAAATAAAGAATGACACCATTATTCTTAAAACTACATAGATTTTATACATAATTTTGATATTCCCAAAATACATGAAAAATATTTGAATTAGTTTGGGTTTATATAGCTTTGTACCGAATTTTGAATCGGAATATTTTTTATTAGTACTGTTGATTACGTGTGATGAACATTTTTCTTGCGCTTATCCCAAAAAACCCAGGCTTCTTTTTCCAAAATTATTGCAGTGTGTGAATTACGATTTTTCAACATATTTACATTAATTCTTAATCATTTTGTATGCTCGACATTTTCCATTCTTACTAAAACTCGTGAAAAGACATTTTTAATTAAAAACGTCTGGTTGTTTCCATAAAACGAAAATTGTTATCTGTGCACTAAAATTACTTTTCATTTCTTCTATAATATTTATTTGGGTGTTTTTCTTGAATGAATTTATAACTTGTGCACCTCTAATGGTAAAAATTCATAAAAAATTCACCTCGAAAGTATTAAAAAATCATATTATTTTTTTTCCAAATAGTCATTAATGTAAAAAATAAAACCAGACTTAATGTTTGAAAAGTATCGTTGCAGTCAACATGACGTTGGGACAACCAGTTCAATTAAAAATTTTGAAAAAAAACACCATTTCATTCAAATCCTAAATTTCTATCAACCTTTGATCACTATATATCCGTACCTAGTAATATCAGCCTCATAATAGAGTTTTGTTTCTTTTTTATTTGGAACGAAATGCTCCATAGTTATCATGTTCGTCATAACCAAAAGTTTCAGAACAATAGATTTTTGAATGCTGATGATATTTATTTCATTCATTATCTAATTTTTCTGGCATTAAAAAAAAATCAACTTAAAAACTAAAAACAATTCCATCTTCGATTGTTCGTGGTAAGGTAAGGATCATTTATTAATTTCTAGAAAACAATTTGAATACTTTTCAGTATGACGGCGTTTTCGAAGAATTGAGAAAAAAAATTATTATTTAAAACCGTATAGTAACTAAATACACGTGACGTAAAAAAGTAGACGTCTTTGCAAATTTATTAAGATTAAAAAAGGTAAACTAACCATGCAAACAAACAGAAATAACGATAAACATACTACATATATCAGTAAAACGGTCAAACTATGCTCCAATTGCTTGTTTAAATATTGCATAATTAAATATTTTTTAGAAATTTTGCGTTTTTTAGATGATAAAATACCTTTTTGTCACACTGTGTATTAATACATTTATCACTTTTTGCAAATATGCATATAGTGTGACACTTTTCAAACATTTTTTTATTTCGCAATTATAACTGATTAGATTTATTTTGTCACTAGCTTTTACAATATTTGATATTACAGTACTAAATTAAATTGTAAATTTCCAGGTTCATCTCAAGTCAGAGAATGTGAGAGACACCGACGTTGATATAGTCGTGAATCGCGATCTTTAAGGATTAAGTATCAATACTTGTGACTAACGAAAAATAGTGATAGGACAAGATGGATTATTTCTTTTAGAAAAACAATATAACGATAAAAATCAGCAGTTGTGTCGATTAATCTCTAAAGAAAGTTGCCGTTCTATACGCAATTTGTTGGGACTATTTTACACATTTGAAATAAAGTATACTATATAATTTATTCCGTCGATATTATTTACAAACTTATATTATTAATCATTTATGTATTTCATGCTTTCGACAATTTCAAGATCGTATGTGAACAGTTTTACTTATAAAAAACTAAGATTAAAGATTAAAGACACACAAACTACTTTTATTTTCCTGTATTTTTGCATTTATGAAAAGTAGAAAAAAGGTTGTACTTTGTAATACAATGTACAATCTTTCGATCACTCCAAAATTAATTATATAATTAAGGTAGTTTTGTTACGTGATATTACAATTTTCAATAAATTCAATTTCTTTAGATCATAAAATTGTTTACATAATTAGCAGAAAATTCTTTTAAACGTTATTACGCAAAACACTTTTTTATCGGTTGAATACACTTTAAGGTACATTTTGTAGGAAATTATGTAGAAATAATTTTCTTTAGTTTATCTTGGTAATTTTGTTAATTATTTTCTACAAATATGGTGAAAAATCTCAGTTTAAATTGAAAATTGTATCATTGACATAGGAGCAGTAATAAGCGAAAATTCGAGTTTTTCTCCTACAAGGTCAAATTTTAAAATATACTAAGCCACATATCGTAGGCTTGAAGAACTGCACGATACATTACAAAAGTTTATTGACAACTGTATTGACATGACATTAAAAAATGATATTGTAAAACCTAAGCGCAACGATGTTATTCTGCAAATTCCTTTGAGTAAAAGTTGAGCCACTCTTTTACCAAGAGTGAAAGAAAAAAAATTGACTCCTACAAGAGTGAAAGAATACTCTGACTATAGTGGATCAATTTTTATTCTACCGAATTAAGAAAATACGCCGATTGCATAGATATTGACTAGGTACTAAGCTGCCCAAATGGGTTTTGTTCCTTATTTAATGAAAAATACATTCCGGCATAACCAACTATTGAATTCAAAAATAAATTTTGCTAATGATGGGTATAATAAATAAAATAGAATTTCTCGAATTACGCACACTTTTAAGAGTTTTTTAGTTTTCTACAAGACACACATGCGTGAGTAGCATATTTTTACAGACTGCTATCATTGTTGAAGATGCTACGTGTGAATAAAATTGCATTGTACGTATTTTTTTATAACAATTTCAAAAATCAATTTTCAATGTATACGCAACGAAATAGTTGAAATTTCAATATCCCTGATCTTTTTCGTTGCCATAATGGACAACAAACGCATTAAAAAGTGTAATCCTATCATATGTTTTCAGTATTAGCATAGACAAACATTCGTAAAAGTTTTATTTTCATTTTTAAATTTTTCTGTGCCCTGTGCCAAGTTCAAGAGCATTCAATGTATATCACTACTTTATTTATGTGTCATCTCAACACTAAATTATGTAGCAGTAATGTAAGTATAAATGTTACAGCATATATTTGTATAATTACTCAATAATATTTGATATCACATTGCTCATTTTCATCGCAATTGAATCATAACATTGCATCAACGTAATCTATTAACCCATTAACGCCTGAAATTACATTTTTTTAAATTCAATTCAATCAAGTATTTCGTATCAAAATCAAAATAAAACAAAGTTACAAATAATTCAGAAATATTTATTATTATGAATTTTTTCGCTTTTGAGTACATTGGAATATTGAAATTCTATTGAAAGTTTACTAAAAAATGGACACAATATTTAAATTTTAAAAGAAAATTTACTTATATACCCACACGACTTCAAAATGGAGTAAAAATGACAATTTCTTCTGGACGATGTGTCTCAAAAACAATGAAATTTTAACTATTCAAAAAACAATGGAATTATTAATTTACAGATGCGGAAATCTCTGTAATTCTTATAACGAAAGTGGATGTCATGAGACAAATAAGTTGCCCATATTTATAAGTTATCAATTTTGGTATTCGACTTCTTGGAGAAATTGTTTAATTTCGGAAAACATTTTTAAATTGGCATCCGATAATTGTTAGAAGAGATTTTTCTCACCTTTTCATTATTCTTGGCGAGATTATTTATTGTATTTACGCCTTGAAATTTTTAATTATAAACAACATGGCGAGTTAAATATAGCATTCAATGTAAAATATTAGTTAAGTACACAATATTTAACAAAATTCAGTTAAAATAACAATAATCTATTAACATAATAGTACTTTTCGATACACGTGCGTAAAATGAAAAATTTTACGCACCAGTATCGCACAATATTTTTTTACATTGTATACGAAAAATTTTATTTTCGTAATTGCGTGCATAAACTTCGTTTGTAAAGTACTTTTGATGCCTATTCGCCCAAGCGCTTTCGTTTTAAACGTCATAGAATCAAAATTTGTGGTTCGATTGAATCGAAAATTTTCAGAAAACTTCTTCAATCCCAGATAAACAATTTTGTCACTGTAAGTTTTTGAAAACTTAAAATTTTTAACACACTTTTTTCCGTCAAAGGTGAAAGATACAATTTCATGCGCGCAGCAATTTATTATTCAATATTAATAAACAATTGATATTTTTTATCACAAAAATTAACTCTTAGGCTTCAAATATGTGCAATGAGTATACCATAAAAATTTCAAGTAATTTGGTGCATTTTTCACCGAGCTACGGCGAGTTATGTTAAAAACTTTATTGATTTCGAAACTGAAAATCGTTGTGCTTTTCATTTTTTATCTTAAAAACTACAAATCGTAGAAGAAAATGTTATATACAAATAATATGTGATTCAATGAGTTTTATAAGGTCATATTTTTTTAATCTTCATTTTGACACATTTACTTTTTACCAAGTTTGTCTGACCAATATACGTTACTTGTACCGCTTTTAGCGCGCTAGACGTGTTTTAGAATCCGTCCGCTGAATAAAATTTCGGTCCATTCTGTTCGGGTCAAATTTGATCTAATTTGTATCAACTTATTTCTACTTGGGTTCATAAAAAGTGTCAAGTTTTTACGATCTAAGACTGAGAAATCATTCTTTCAGCAGGGTTACTCAATTTTCGCTTCATAAAAAATGATTTATCACTGCAAGAAACTTGGGAAGTAAAATATTTTATCTTCTATGAATTATTCAAATATATAGTGCTGATTTTCTACAGTTAATTAATATTTATTCAGTTATCAAAACTCCACGTAAAATCTTTTAAAATATAAATCTACTGAACTTGCAGTGAAAGTATCATTGTAAAAGTATATAAAGTCCTCTTTAATTAAAAAATAAAATTAAACGCTAAATTTCAATGTATGTAAGGAACGTATTTGTTATATATTGGATATTTTTATATTGATGTACTCGCTAATAAATACTAAAAAACTCTAAACAATTGTGCATAGGCAAATACTACATCTGTATTCATTAAATTAATTTTTATTTCAATAGGTTCCACGGGGTAAATTACTACTAAGTCATATAATAACATGTTGAGCCGGTACTAAATACTTTAAACATGGAATTATCAATGTTGTATTTTAGTATTACACGTGTACCTTACTCGCAAATCTTGATTCACGATGAAATCTTATTTCATTCATCCTGTTTTATCCCAGTTTGCAAATAATTACCGTAATGTGAATATTACTCGAAGATAACGCTAAGATGTTCAACAATGTTTTTCAGTCAATATGTACATAAACTTTGACGATATCGGCTGGCTTCGAGAAGCATTCGTAAAGCGATATAGAAACAATTCGCTCTTTTGAAATTTGTATCATATTTGTCAATTAATTTATAACTACACACTACCGTAATTTGAAAGATTTATCTTTAATATAAACGTAATAATAAAATCCATTAATGTCCCTGTTGATATTTTAATAAATCGTTTTTCCGGAAATTTTTTATTATACTAGCATTCTGAATTTTCGAATTCATATTAATTCGTATTTGTAAATATTGACCTCAATTGTTAAGAATTACACCGGTCATGTCTATGTGAATATTTATAATTAATGAGTAAAAATAAACAACATATTCTCTCCCTAGGGAGCAAAATAAATATATCAGGGTGCCAAAAAAAAGTTTCTCGCTTTCTGTTGTGCATCATCATGCATCATACGAAATGCCGTGCTCGCTTCAGTGGGGAGTCAAACTCGCACTCGTCGGCATACACCTATTTTGCTCCCTAGTTGCACAATCTACTATAAACGCTCTAGTATCAAAATTACGGTATTCTGTTCCTGGGAAATTGTACCACTTTACGCACTAGTAGCGTAGTACAACATTATCAATTACTTCAATTATTACTTCTTTTTTTTTGTAATCAATAACTTATATGATTAAAATTGAACATAAAAATTTGGAATGGCCTCAAAAGTTGATGGCAGACGGGACAAAATGCCTACCTGCCGGTAGTCGTAAATTTGGAAGTTTACTTCCGCGGCTCATTTGTAGGTCGATTCTTTGTAAATATCGGGCTTTATCTACCGGCATAATTTTGGTACAGGCGGTCGAATAAAAAGCGTAATATTGTTACGCGAAGGCATCGAAGTGTAATTCGTACCGAACCGTGACCGAGCCACAAACCACCACGGCCCATTGCATTTTACGAGCGATCTTTTTACGTGTATGGAGACTTAACCGTGATCATGGCCTACAACAACAACGGGCGATAAAACCATTTCGCGTTAAACAGTGATCGAAATTCATGGCGCGATCGGCATAAATCTGCCAAGAGGACGCAAAAACTTCCGTCTAGATAGACTCGAATCGAGTCTCCTAACTTGCTAGGATTGCCGCGGGGGTCACGGATATTCCAGAAAAATCGATTTTCGGACAAGCACTTACTTGCAAAATTGCACGGGGAAGGGGGTCAGAATCTGCCGAACAAGATGTAACCTTATCTTTACTGGGATGTCGATACCATACGTTCCTAAAAACGTCTTATTACTTATTGCTTCCGTGTCTCCTTTTATAGATAAAAGTAAATGCGATCCTTCTTTTATTTTATGGATTATTGACATCTTTGGTAATGTAAAACTTCTATGCAGTATTGATTTTTAAGAACTGAATATTGCAATGAAGATGGAATAGGGAGCTGACCTTCATCACTAGTAACCGAGTTTGGTTATTAAGAACGTCGTTGATATTAAATACTGAATCTGTATTTAAGTAAGTATCTGTACACAAGGATAATATTGAGAGGAACATGACAACCTAACCTACAAATGTCATTTTGTGTAAGCGTATTATCTAGAAGAATTTCAGTCACCATTTACTTCAGCTCCCCTGCTCTAACTCAACCTAACCTTTCTACTAAAATAAAACAATGGTCATTAGCAAACTGAATATCTTCAATACTCCATTAAAGAATCGTTTCATTTTTAATATTCTCGTGCTAAGAAAGGCTAGAAATCCTAGAAATAAAGTCTTGCATCTCTTACAAATTAAATTTAAACAACGTGTAGGTCCTAATCTGTCATGTTCTTGCGAGGCTTCTTTATCGTTAACTATCTTAAGTAAATACAAATAAAAAACAAGAAAACAATTTTGTGAAATCCCATGGCTATCTTCACCCCGTTCATGCTTCACAGAAATCTAGCGAATAGATTTTATCCATACGCGTTCTCAGGTTTCAATTTTGTATTTCGATGATCTCAATTTTGAAAAATTCTAAATGGCCAATACAACCTAGCGAACGAATTGTTTAAAATGTGTTTGGAATTACTATACAATTTCCTATGTCAAGGTTTATGTAATGACTGATTACGCAGCTAATGTCCGTTTTTAAACATTCAAAATGGCGAAGGAATTTTATAAAATATCTTCTGGGTGGTTTCTGGGATCGCTGATTATGAATTTAATGACAATTTTAAAAATTCAGAATAACAAAGTAAACGGTTAATTTGTTAAGGTACAATTTATATTTAGAAATCTTCAGAAGCGGCTAGCAATCGTTCAAACTACTATGCCGCGCTCAAAGAGAAAAGTTTTGGCGCTAGGGCAACCGCAACTAGCAACATTAAAAGGTTCCGGGATCGATTCCAGGCGTACCGAAACTCTCGAATCATTTTTTTTATAAAAAATAATCAACAAAATTGTAAAAAATGTCTATCTTTACTGCCTTTATGACAATGTTATTTAATATCATTAGAAATGATTGTGAATTGTGTAGACGAGTTTCTAATTTTACAAGAAGCTTCTATATTTTAAAAACAAACAATTAGAAACAAACAATTCATGTTTTACGAATTTATTATATTTATTTAGTTTTTGATAAATACTTTCGCAAACAATTCTTGCTTGACAATTAAATTCAAGAATAATTGCAGAGCATATAATTCGCTCCATATATAAATATTTTTTATTCGATCAATCATTATTGATCAAACGTGTTTCCCAGTAAATAATACAACGTTACAAAATCACAAAAAATGTATAGTTATAAATAACTAGTATTGTTCATTAGCTCAAACCTATGTTTATTAATATTTTCAAAAAAGAGTAAATGTTTGGCCTGGTTTGGCACCCTACTAGAACTCAATCCATTGTTAGCAAAAATTTGTATAATTAATGAATTCAACATGTTAAAGGTATAGGCAAAATGGATAATATAAAAAAAAATACGAATCATTTTTCAATTTCTTTCTCGCTTTAAGATAGGGATAAAAAGAAATTTAGAATAAATAATTTTGCTCGCAGCTTATTTTAAACGCAGTGTTTACTTAAAATTGAAAATCAGTTATTGTTTCATTACATTTCCTTACCAATTTTTTAATTACGCGTAGTAAAGAAAAAGTAACTAAAAATTGCAAATTACTGCAATGAAATCCAAGAATATATTATTTTAAATTTTAATTATTATAAAATTATAATATATATATATATATGCGTGCGTGCGTGCGTGCGTGCGAGCGTGCATGCGTGCGTGCGTGTGTTTTTCATGAAACAATGTAACATCTATTTCCACATTTATGGCTCTTAACAAAATAACTTGTATATAATTTTCAACTTACATTGGTTTGTTTATAATTTATTTGAAATTGACTTTCAATTTTTATTGACATCATCTTCTATCTGTGAATACATCGGAGTGTCAAAAATAGCTGCAAAATTAAGCCCATTTACTTACCTGCTTAAAACCCCCTTCGTTTGTTTTAAGACTAACAATTTATTTTCAACGTTTCGTTTATCAAAGTTCATAATTGTCTGACGTCAATTAAAAAATTTAAAATCATTTTGCTATAAACGGCATGTATAATATTTTTACAATGAGCAAGAACAACAGTTCGTCATATGAATATTTCTAATTATACTCTGTTGACTAATAATATCAATAAACTGCCTCGTTTACAAATGATTGCCTCATGCCACTCTACAAAGCTTTTTTCCTATTACTTAAAGCTACCTGATGAATATCGATTTGTATTGTAAATAAAAAAATATCTTAATAATTTCATTAGTAAAATTATTAGGGAATTATACTATTTGCGTTTACTTCATTGTCTTATTTTTTTTACTTTTATTTAGTCTGTACTCGAGAATTTGATACAAGAAATATGCACTTTTTAAATAAATTTAGTAATTTTTCCAAAGAATGTTTTTTTAGAATTTAGTCCTTTTTATATAGTAAATCATGTGTAGACTTGGTCACATGTTTAGGAAACGCATTGACAATTAATTATATTTAATATGTAAGAATTACGTGGAGATTGACAAACCTGCAAAAAAACATTATCTTATTACCCCTGTAATTTGTATGTACTAATTTATGCAGATTAAGATTTTGACAAAAGGAAGTTATTAGTATTTAAAAACGTATACACATATACAATATATGTATTTTTCTACTAATTCGAAACTCATTTGCTTCCCGGGAGCCGAATACAGCTACATAAACGGATATATGTAGATCCATTATTAAAATAATAAACTTATGTATAGGGATGGCTGGAAAGGTGATATGTAAGAATGCAATGTTACGTTAGTACTGTAGTTAGCAGCATTAACATTGTAGTTTAAAGACGTTAATTGCACACTCTACATTTTAATTAGTTGAAAAGTACTAATTAAAAAACGAAAAATGGTTTGCTCATTCAAGAAATAATAAATTTTTATTTTATTTTATTTTATATTATTTTTTATTTTATGATTAATGAAATCATATTTTTTTTACTATAATTAGTATTTACAAGCGAAAAATTTACTAATCGTAATAATTCGCTTACCACTTTTCCTTTGACAATAGTATTTTTTTTAATTTAGATTTAAACAATAGTCGAAAAATGATTGGAAGTAAATAAACTAGAGTATAAATAGATTTAACTAAGTTAAATAATATATATAATAAACAAAAATAAAAATAGATTCAACTAAGTCCGTAATTTTCTATAACTGATTCCTTTTGAATAAAAAAATAGTTTTCTACAACACTGAACCCTGCTGAATCCAGAAAATAGAATTCATATTAATCTCAAAGAATCCACTTGCCTCTACTAATTCGAAACCCATTTCGATACCGGGCGCCAAACACAACAAAAACCGTTGCGATCGCACCTAGTGGAGTTGAAAGAAAATAAGTAAAATGGAGGTATGATTCGATAACATTCAATTTTCTCTATGAGGCCATGAGATATATCCCCAAGAAAGAAATACCCTAATATGGACCACAATCAAGAGTGTGATATATGAAGAACATTGAAAAAAAGTCCACACAAGCAACGCGTCTATTTAAAGTAGATGAATGATGAATCGCGTAATGGCATAAGTGCTAAAAAAGGAAATGAATTAAATTCATTGAACAATGTCGGATAATTCCAAACTCCACGTTATCTCGAAATTTCCGTTATCGAAGGACTATACGTTATTCCGCATTGTAGAATCGAGATTTTACATGCATTATTGTTTTGCGTGCAGCTAATGTGATCGATAGACTGATGCGATAACACGACAAGATTTTTTATCAATGCTCTGAAGTACAATGGAAAGAAAATTTCCCGGCAATCATCGATGTTGTCGATTTCCTAGAAATTTATGTAGCAGTTTCAATTGTATGATAGATCACACATTCGATGACGCCATTGTTAAAAAAGTTTATCTCCACGGCTCTAATATTTTGTTTTCATTTTTGGCAAGAATTTGTAAACACGTTTAATCAAACGGGATTAGACTCGATCTTGAATCAGTAATTACACTATATTTTTACACTTCTAATTGCGCAGAGTTTCTTATCAATAGAGCCGTACAATTTAGTGCGAAACAGGTTCTTCTTCTTAAGTAACATGGAGATTTTTTACTGATTCAATTTGTCTTAAAATAACATCTTAACTTAATAAATTTAAAAAATATAAAACTTTTGTTCATGACATATTATTATTATTAAAAAAATTAAATTTTTAAACGATTCCTTAATATAAAAAGAAATACAAGTGAATATGAATATTTCATATATTTTTTAACGAAAATATACCTTATCACCCCTTTATTTAATTATCGTCGAAATTAAAATTATAAATACCTCCGGAATCAGATTTTATCATTCTTTGTTATTTTAGCAACCGAGTGTAAAATCGAAAATCTTCTGATGAATTACCGGGTTCGTTTATTGCTGCAAATTTTGTGTTACGTAATACTTGAATGGAGACAATTTGTAGTAAACTCATGATTTAATCAAAAGTATTATTATTTAATTTATTAATATTACTTTTAATTCTAATGACTTTATGTTCTAATTATTTGTAAATTACTGATGTCATAGTGGATACATATCGGTTTATTGTACGTATACTACGACGAATTCAATATTATTATAACGTGTTTATCTTAATTATTGGGTATTAGCACGCAGATCTACTACGAGATTATACCACGTGAGAAGATTTTAGATAATATTACAAATGTCTGTTACTACACAAATATTAAGTTACTCCGATGTTATTAATCGTCAATCAGTATTTATTTATTTGTAGAATTATCTTATGTAATAATATGAACGTGTACTTTTATACCAATAAGAAACTATATATTTATCTGTACATATTTACGTAGTTACTTGTAACACATAATATTTATATTTACCAAATATTTAATATATAATTACATTAATTTAAAAAATATTTTTACATTAAAGGAAAATTGTTGATTGGGTTTAATGTTTAGTTAATGAACGATCATACTAAATGACATACTAATTATTTTATAATATAGAAGGAGTGGCTCTATTGATTAGTGTTTAAAATCGATAACATAATTAATTAAATTAGATGCCAACTTTGCAAATCATATGAAAGCATCTCATCATATTTCGAATATCTGCGTATACCAGAATCATTTCCCGCATAGTTCTATCGATTTGAAGGAATTTAACAAGGGTTATAATGGGTTACAATGAAATTCGAATTTTAACGGACATGATATGCTAACATTAAATTAGAAATTAGCATGATATGATTTACAGCATTCCAATTTAGACATTACAGCATTTCGCAATATTCGAATAATCTTATGGAACTCGTGTTTTGTATAATTCTATACGTATTAATAATTTTTCAAGGTGTTCTGATAGCTAAATACTGCAAAAAACGGGTGTCTGAATTTGAGACATGTTATAGTTTCAATTTTTAAGACATTTTCGTATAAGGAATCATTATACATTTTTTTTAAAATATAAACTAGATGCCTTCGACCCGGGTGCCTACAATTTTGGCTAAATTCGTATTGCAGTTCCCTGACGAAAGGCTGATGCTTCCGGGAATATTCCCATTTTAACACTGCCAGGAAAGAAAGCGGCAGAGGGTAGTTCTAGCATCGTTAGGTTCGAGTAGTTTCTATACATATATTGTAACAATATCTTGTTCCTTAAATAGGGTGAATATGCCAATGAATGGACGGTTAAGCATTTTTCACACTTTGATCGATTGTAACTTTTGAATTCTTTTATGAAAATTTAATTATGATACCACCATTAGAATCGTTAGACTCTGCTCTTTATGACCGTGTAGTTCAACCTTTGATTTTATTTAATTATTAACCTCGTCTTCATACGTTTGTAAAAAAATCCGCTAAACCCCAATGAATAGACGGGTTAAATCAAATGGGACGTTTTCAGTACCAGTTTTGGATGGCTTTAAAACTTTGCTTTGATTTTACAAAATAATAAACACTGGAAGATCAATAGTACTCTAAATATTGTTTTGAATGTTCAAAGAACATAAAAATATGTATTTTGTTGCATGTTGTGCATCATACATTCATAAGAAATAGAAATATGTAGAAAATCGTCCATTCATTGGTAGTCGTCCATTCATTGGCATATTCACCCTATATTAAAATTGAAAATGAGCATTTTCAAAACTTCGACCCCGACCGCAGATCAGTGGAAGCACTGATAAATGAGCACGTCTTGTTCACACTGATGCTTAAAAAAAAACAAAAATTAATCAAATTTTTATACTAAAATAAAATTTAATCAAATTTTTAAAGTTAGCCCCCCCCCCCCGCTGATACCCGCCTCACTCCCCTGCTTCCTCTGTGTCTCTGTTTTTCATGTAATGTATATAATATACATACATATGCATTGTATATGTGTATGTACAATTTATGTTAATTTCATGTTAATTTGCTTTTTACGGCATTATCGTTGATTTAACGAAGAAATGAATAAAATTTTTTGTAGAGAATTCGATGTTCTATATTTTTTGTTTGAAACATTTTTTTGTACGATTTGTATTTTTTGTTAAAAAATGGAAAAACGTGTTTTTTGAGCGTTTTTTTGTTAAACGTCCCCATAATCTAGTATTCATTGTCTCCAAAAACTAATCAGATCTAAGTTTGGCCAAGAGAAACCCAAATCCGTTTGTACTTTTTAAATTCGCCCTGCCAGTCGCGAGATATCGCGTATACAAAATTTTGCCCACGGACGGACGGACGGACGTACAACCTAACGGACACCAATTTTTTTATTGTTGCTTTGGGTTCCTTAGGGTCTGAAACGTCGACATTTGATGAAAAACTATAGGGTAATTTTTTTGCCCGAAGTGACCAAATTCAATTCAAAAGTAATGTAAAGAAAAAGCCTTTGTTTACGGGGGAAGTATCGTCAGTCTCCGAACGCAGTTTGAATGCCGGTTTTGAAATATAAAAAGTATATCAATTGTACAAAAAATCGGTTAAAATTCATGTTTGATTTGTCATTTTTGTCCAAATTGCTTTCCGGTATTATTTAAATGCGTAATATTAGTAAGTAGAACTTTTTTATGGCCCCACGGGAGACGAAAAGGCTGAGTAAAAAGACGTGATTAGTTCCATGGTCGGCATTGCCCTTTTCAAGGTTAAAAAACGCCAAGAAAAATTAAAAAAATAATTTTTTTTTTTTAAATGATCATAACATTTTTTATTGAAATCGCCGGCTGATTCTGCTAACAGAATTTGAAAAAGGAGCTCCAAATCTATCAATTTTGTCTTATTTAAATTTTGTTTAACGACACTTGGAATCAAAGTTACAGCGTTGATAGCTTTATTTAAATTCCGGACTTATATAAGAGTATATAAGAGTAACATAAATTCTTTAACATTTGAGGCTAGGGATTTTACAAGGTATATTAAATTTCCTACATACACTCTGAACCCTCTTATTGCCCAACGGGCGAGATCGAAGAGGAAATGTAAACTCCCTTATTGTCTGTCCCCATTGCCACCCAGTTTCTATACACCCGGCTTCCACTGATGTATATAAAATGGATAGGAAGTAGAATGAAAAAAGTGGCACACTTCGAGATTAGGTAGGAAGACAATTGACATTAGCGCAAGTACCCCTTAGATTAGACGAACCAAAAGTCTTCCTGTCCCAAAAATCAAACAGCCGAAACATGCATACACACTGAGAGAAGTTTAGGGTAGCAGGTACCCTAAGCTAGGAGACGGGCGGTCCGAAAAATAAAAACCGCAATTAAACCGCGATTAAAAATTGTGGGCGTTAAATTAAAATTTCTTTACTTTAGCACCATCTTTGTTTTAGCTTTAAGAAAGTGTATATACATCTTCTGCACGGTTAAAGTATTTAATGATATTAAAAAACTCGACTGAAGTACAAAAGTTGGTGTTATTTTCATATTAACGCTTCCGTCGTGAAAATGGTGCAAGATAGCATAAAATTGTACTAAACCCTTTTTATAGAGCACGAAATTTCCTACAAAAATGTCACGGAGACCCCTAATCTAAAGTCAATAGTTTAGACATAAATAATGCTTAAAGTTGCATCGAAAATTTTTGAGGTTATAGATCGGTCACCGTTGACTTCTAAGATGAAATTATGTCGTTATTTCTGGCTAAACTATTGTCTTTAGACTAGGGCCCTCACTGACTTTTTTGTAGGAAATTTTGTGCTCTACAATAAAGGTTTAGTACAATTTTGTGCTATCTAGCACCGTTTTCGATACGGAAGCGTTAATATGAAAATAACACAAATTTTTATACTTCAATCGAGTATTTTAATATAATTAAATACTTTAACAATGTAGATGTTGTATATACACTTTCTTAATGCTAAAACAAAGATGGTGCAGAAGAAAAAAATTTTTATTTTAACGCCCACAATTTTTAATCGCGGTTTTTATTTTTCGGACCGCCCGTGCCCTAGCTTAGGGTACCTGCGACCCTAAACTTCTCTCAGTGCAGGGTCATCGAAAAGTATCGGACCCCCCTAATATCTTCAGTTAGAATGCACTTAGGAGAAAATGTCCAATAGCAAAGTTGTATGGTTTCAAGCGGGGAGTAAGATGATGACCTTGACTTTGACCTTGACCATGTCCTTCAAGGTCATATCAAGGTCAATCTTATTTTTTTAAATAGAACCCCCTACATTTTATTGCATATTCTTATAGCTTATCTCGACAGCTTTCCAAAACACTATAATAAAATATTTTTTTATTAAGTAAGCTTGAAGCCGTACAATACTTTGCTATTGGACATTTTTCCAAAATGCATTCTTACTGAAAATATTAGGGGGATCCGATTAATGTATTTTCTTTAAACCAATTAATTGGTCTCATTATTCCGCGCACAAAAGTATTAAGGTTATGATTACTGAAAACTAAATAATATTTTACAAGATATTCTACATTTTGTGTCAAAAAATTGTTAACTTCAAACCTTTATAACTCAAAAAGTACTTAATAAAAAAATATTTTGTTATAGTGTTTTGGAAAGCTCTCGAGATAAGCTATAAGAATATGCAATAAAATGTAGGGGGTTCTATTTAAAAAAATAAGATTGACCTTAAAATGACCTTGAAGGACATGGTCAAGGTCAAAGTCAAGGTCATCATCTTACTCCCCGCTTGAAACCATACAACTTTGCTATTGGACATTTTCTCCTAAGTGCATTCTAACTGAAGATATTAGGGGGTCCGATACTTTTCGATGACCCTGTATATCCTATCCATATAATATATATCAGTGCCGGCTTCCCGTTGGTGGATAAATTGTGGGCGTGGCCAATTATCTGGTGCACGTGCAAGAAATACTCCATAGATAGGTGAAGGAGCGGGGGAAGCAAAAAGACAATATCGCGCTATTACCATGTTCAGCGTTGGATATATTTTTGAAAATAATGCAACGTAACTTTACAAAAAAATTGTTTAAAAAGCACTGTCATGTATAGAAATGCGGTTTTTTCTTATACTGACGTAATATCGCTACGTAAAATCTCTACTTCCAACGTTGGTGACAAAATTGCCTACCTTAGACGTGGTAAAATTCATTGCGATATTTTAAAGTATAATCCAACCTGCACTAACCTACCATAATCTGGCCTAAACTAATCTAACCTAGTCTAACTTAACGCAACCTACCCAAACCTAAACCACGACCATTAGAAAATCCAAATCAATATATTCAGATTTTCAGAAGAAACGCCTTGAATATCGACCGTTTTTCCGGCGAACGGTTCATATATTAGGGACCATCCATAAACTACTCTACCATTGTAGGAGGGGGGGGGGGGTAGGGTCGGCAAAGAACTACGGTTTACAGTATTCCCCCTCTTAAGTCACATGCTTGAGGCAAACAGGATGGCGGCGCCTTCCCTTAAGTCATATTTCCCTCACCTCTCACCACTTGAATTTTCACTTGTCGCGTGTGCACACACACACACACACACACATACGCACGCACGCACTCGCGCACACGCACACACACGAACAAGTTGTGCCTTTCAACTAGAGAATGGTCGGAGAATTCCTCCTAGAAGAAGGGGAATATATGCGTTAGGGGGTATATGACTTAAGGGGCGGACTACTGTATATATAAATGCATGTATAAAAATCATTAAAATGTCTCCTGGTGGGGAGGGGAGGGGGGTCAAAAATGCCAAAAAAAAGGTTTAGGTAGTTTATGGATAGTCCCTTATAGCTTTACATGTCTAATCGAACGGCGATAATATAGTCAATCAGCGGAGGTTCTATTGTAATTTTCATAAACTCTTGCATCATAAAAACGTAAATTGGAGACACACTGTTGGTTTTTTTATCTTAATAATCAATTTTTTTATTTATTTCACTTCGTATTAGATATGCTGCTTAGTTGTAAAATTTATTTGACGCATTTAGGATGTTACGAGAGGCAAGATGAAGGGTTATGGGTTATGATCTAAATCGTTGTCGATTAAACCTAACTCCTAACTCCTAACGTTTTATGATTTTTAAATCATCATTGTATTACGGAAATTTCTATAGTACCATTTTGAAGAAACCCAGATCCTATGGTACTTTATAATAAAATGGCATGTTTTTCATTTGTCAAATTGAAACTTTGCCCTCTGTGTTGAAGTCACCATTTAGAAAACTGACCTCAACATTGCAATCAGTGACCATAACATCAATTCTGCAAAGAGTAAGATAAAGGATTAAATTCGAAAATATTTTTTTAATGATGATTGATAAAAATCCTGATTTTTCTCGCGATATTTATGCCTTTTCAACAGATTTCATACAGGAACTAATGACGTTTTATCTCTGTGAAATTAAATTGATTCGTCGTTTTAATGCTCAACTGTTCAGCAAAATAATTGATTATCAGTAATGCAGATCCATGTAGATAAGTTAAAACATGTTGATATGAACTTTACGTAATCAGAATTTAAAATTGCAATGTTATACACACGGTGGATCGTTTGAATCTAGAAATGTATATATCTCGTAGTAAAAGTAAATACGGTATAAATATACAACGGAGTAAAAGTTTAAATTAATCTTGTCAACCGATGTATGCAAGAAATAGAATAGAAATTAAAAAATAATCCTAAAAGAAAAGGAGAACGTTTTTATTAAAAAAATGCTGACAAAGCTGTAAATATTATTTTTACCAGATGTTTATAATGGCTTATTACAATCACAATAATTCAAGTTCAGTATACATACATTATGTATAATTTTAAATATACACAGAGAGAGGGAGGGAGAGAGAGAGAGAGAGAGAGAGAGAGAAAGGTGAATGTAACCGTACAAACAAGTATAAAAAGTGGTTCTTACATCTAATAATAGTAGCATAAAAATGATCGTTGAAAGTACTTTTACAAAATCAGAATATTATAAAACGTTCTATATAATAAATAATTTTACCATGACAAAAGGTTATTTGCATTTACTCAATTTTATGATGTCTATTTTAATATGTTTAGTCTTCCGATATTATGACTAGAGAGAAATAGAAACGTGAATAGTGAAAAGCAACAAAAAACATTGTCTACTGGATTAAGATTTAGTATCCAAATCTGATAAAATTATTTTGTTAATCCATTACTAAAACTATATCGAATTTATACAAAAATGTACATTAAACCGTATTTGCAAAATGCCAATCACGATTGATCATCATCAGGCAATGATATCAGACAAACACATCGTCATCCCGATATCATCATCTAACGTCATAAACATAAATACACGCCAACATCCTGCGTGGAAAATCAGTATACGTAGTTATAGTATTTATTATTAGTATAGATTTCAAAGCAATAAATTATCAGTTGCAAACAATCTCTTTTTCCTCTATATTTTTATAGTCTAGATTAATGTTAGTCTTTCTTATTTTACATTTCCTCCTTTTTGAAAATTGAAAATTAGGCCACTCTAGTGAAAGATTGAATTTGGAGGGTGTATTTCATTAATGAAAAAATTAAAATAAATCAATGCAATATAAAACAAAGATTAAATATATTTCCTAGTATTGGAATTATTTGAAACATTACATCTGAAAATTGACATTACGTTTTTGACAATTAGCATACGTCTCTGAAAATTACGTAATACATCAAAATATTCAGTAATGGTAATCTATAATGCACATATTTATTGAACTGTTTACTATTTAGCTAACAAACATGCCATTATATATGAAGCCCCAATCCTTCTGAATTTATGTTTGGTGTATTAGTGTATAAGATTGTACACAGCAAAATTTTCTAGGGAATTTTACCGTTCCAGTCAGTTACTTTGGAACAGGCATGCAGAATGGGGATAATTGGGATTGATTAGAATGAAAATGGCTTTAAGTTTTTGGAATTTTTACTATTAATATAATATCTACAAATTACAAAAAAGATAGTATTTCTTACCAGAATTTTATGCTTTCAATTGCATAAACTTATAAATTAATCCTTACCCTTTTTCTTTAATGAGATTGATCTGAAAATTGTTATTCGGAGGTTTTCGGGATCGCTGTTTACAAATCTGAACTTAGGATATCGAAATTCAATATAGCGGTTTCGAAATGATGAAATGAAAGGCGATAAGTCATGTGATTTATAATCAAAGTCTCCAATAATATAAAATATATATTATTACGTTAAATTTTATAAATGTAATGCTGAAAGACAACCAATAGATAAACTAGTTAACTGCATTACATTTTATAATTTCGTATACTTCAAACTTTTTTCTCTATAAAAAAATGTCATTTTCGGAAATATATTTAATAAGAAATTACAAGCATACTTTTTTATGTAATGTACATGTTCTACCGTGTATTGGGATTGTCTTAATGCCCCATATATGGTATAATAACAGAATTATGCAGATTAAAACTCGACAAAACTGAATAAAACAACTCTCAGTTACATACAAACTACCGCTGTGGATGTAAAGATTAACAATCCAATAACAAATATTGTTAGAGATACTTAAATGATTAGTATCGCGAATCTTATGCTATAAACAAATAATTAGATAATAATCAAACTTAAGTGCATATTGCGAACTTGGATGTAAGCTACTGCTATACAAAAAAAATCGGGATGTAATTTTGATTATTGATTATTTGTTTACATAGTATAAAAACCGCGATACCAAGCATTTAATATTTTCGTAATACTTATTAATCTATAACTCGGTTGAAAATAATTATTTCTTTTTCTCTTCATATTCATTTTTTGTTGTTAATATTACTGTTTCGTAATATTTATTTTTTTTCGACCTGATTACAAAAATGGTACTCTTCTTACTAAAATAATTACTGACAGTAAATAAATCTTTCTGCGTTTCCACGAAAATCTGTTTTCTTATGTTTACTACAAAGGCATTTTATGTAGGAGAAGTTTAAAAATATGGAAACCATATTTTTACGGAACAAATATAGCAAATAAATAAAAAATAGTTTTCCTTTGTCTGAATCATATTAATGTTACTCTACTTTAAAAAAGTGAATTCAACTGAAAATATTTATTTCCAACGTAGTTATAGCATAGTTTAGATTGTTTAGAAATTTTCTGGACATTAAACGTGACTCCCCAAGTAGTAATTTTGATCACCAATCTCGTTTAGCAATTACAATCAAACTAATGTGTTTCTTATTGAGGTACGTGCAAAAGAAATACGAAAGCACTTTAATACTAAATATAGTGGTAATTTACTATTAGTTTACTGACACTAATACAAAGAATATCCAGTGCTACTTCAGTGGTATTTAAAACTATGTGTAGTGGTATACGATATTGCTAGTTGCAGTTGGATTGTATTTAACCACTATAAGTAGTATGTTATGTCACTTTGTTTTCTCAATATGACCAACCAATGAAGTCCGAGTCACACGGTTTGCTTAGGAAATTACTTTCTTGTGTATTCCAAGCAAATTTCATAAACATTTGATGCTAACAATTATGGAGCGTTTCCAAATAATTATATTTATCTAACAATTCTAATGAGACACATTAGCTATATCGCCTGGTGCATATATATGCGAGCACCTGGGCAATATCCGATGATTCTTCCGGATCTGTTCGTTTTGGTTTCTGTCTTATCCCTGATCTTTAGTTTTAATCATACATTTATTTCAAATATGTTTTACAGGTTTCTATGATTTGACGTTGCTGAATTTACGACAAGGTTCTGACAAAATATTTAAGTTTACTTTCACATTATTGCCATCAATGAAAAAATAGCGCTTTATTATGTGAATTGACGCACAAATCTGTTAGAAATATCATTTAATCTTTTCTTCGACTGTATTTTTGTCTCCTGATGAGGAATATAAAAATTATTTTTGTATCTTTTTGCATTTATTCTGAAAAATTCAACTTAGCCGAAAAAGATAGACCATACGATTAAAGTAGTAAAAAAAGAATACGCGAGGATAACTTGGCGTACCCCCTACAAGTTTAACCCTTCCTCTTTTATACTAACCAAACCTCTAAGCATCTAACAGGTAATGATTCAACCCACGTCACATTTGTATTCTATAAAAATATCAGAAAAGACTTTATGATCACTTTCATCACAATTTTATGAGGTTAGTATCGGGTTTTTTAGTAATATAAACTTTGATATAAACAATCAACTAAAAGTTATAAATTTTTTTTCGCAACCAAGTACAATTTTTAAAATATATGCAAAAAAGTATATTACGTATCTAGGGCGGAAACGAAGTCATTCCACGATGTGTACATTATTTTTTTTTCACACCTGTGTAGAAATTCGCGAACGCGCAAAGAAAAAGCCCGGCGGCAACACTAGTTGCTCAGTGCTCTCAGTTACAAACGTGAAATTAGTTGGGGTAACTAAGGATATAGGTACACTAATCAATTGATTTCTTGGTAAAACTATCTGCTTGTGGGTCCCATATAATTTCTCGTCTAGACCTGAGAGCCCTAAGCGGTTAGTTGCCCCAACCAATCCTTTTTTTCCATGCAAGGATTATTATCATTCGATAATTTTACCAATATTAGATCAATATAGAACTTCGACATAGTAGTTGCATAGTTATTGTAGGACTTTTAATCGAATTTCAGTCAGCTTCGATGTCAGAGACAGAAAAAAGGACTGCCAGAAAGCATCTATAATGTCGATGAGAAAACAGTAGATAGTGCTCTCAAATTACACCCTATTTAGGACCAATCCAGAAATCACTTTTAATTTCACTAGTGAATTGACTTTTACATTTGCAAAATGATGAAGAATGAAATTAACGAAGTATGTATAAAGGAATGAACAGTATTTTTAAGCGATGGTGTACACGAAAGAACAATGAGTTAATTACGGATTTCTACAACGGAAAGATCTGAAACAGTAAAACACAGGCACTGAAGGTCCCCTACTCTTATTTTAAAATGAATACCACTTGGCTCGAGACATCGTGAATAATATGGCTGGCGCATTAAGTCGAGAGCGTAATTTCGCAAGGATTAAAGTCGTGTTAAAACGGGCGTTAATTTCCTGACATTCGCACATAGGGCACACCGTATGACCCAGATTCGGATGTTGGAGTCGTATACGTATGTTGCAGGCTAACCGGAAGTGCGCAGGTATTCTAAAGTATCCGAATCCCCGAGCGCGACTTTGCTACGGTCACGGTATAACCCAACTTATCCCATAAGGGAACGCGGGACGAGCTTGCGACCGTGGCGTCGCTTGACTAAAAGCTTACACGAACTGAAACAAATATTTAAGTAAAGCTTTAATCAGTAAATAGTTCTACCGTAAACTTCCACTGCGGCAGGAATGCCGAAGCTTTGGCCCGCCAACTTTTTCCCTCGCGGACCATTTGCCAAACATCTTGCTCGATCGTACACGGTAATGAGGCAACCCTTGATTTCCGAACTCTAATGTTTCGCTTTACTTTTGGCATGCCCTGAATTAATGATTTAATGGGTAATTCTTTTCGTTTGCAAGTTTTGAAAAACGTATACGATACGTAAATTCATTGGTTTGTCTGTGCATTTTAGAGCTTTAAAACTGTAGTATCTACACTGTAAGAAAAATCTACCGCAAATTTCCTGTATGTTTCTTAAAAGCATTTCACTCTAAAGTGAATTTCCAATTACTAATCTTATATAGTGCAATAAATAAATAAATATGTATATATATATATATATATACATTATTTCTTAGAACCCCAGGTTGTAGCCAAATCCAAAAGTGATGTTGCTTACAGCTTCATTGACATGGCCACACAGAGAGAGGTGTTTTTTACCCAGTATTAGAATTCTTATGCCCCGTAAAAGATAGTATTTTACGCATAGGGATTGCCATATTTCTATTACCGGTTAAAAGACGAAGGTTTTAGATTATTCTAACCAATATGTCTCTTTAACTAAAAGCAATTTTTGTTTATGGAAATTTATCTAGCAAATTAAAATATTAAACATGCCTTCTTTTAGTCATAATAAAACATTCTTTTAAAACAGGAGAGTTTAATACATTTTCGTATAACCTGTCAAAAACAAATGCTGAAAGACTTACGATTTTACTAGTTATAATATTTCTTTTAAGGGCCTTAATACGCTGTTTTAAAAGCAAAGGGATAGTAACTGATAAAATACACTTTTCACATTTCACTTAATACATATCATTATTTCCACTCTCTTCCTGATAAAGCCTATATCAGAATAAGAATGGTAAAAGTGACCCCTTCTAAATCGCATATTTGACCAAGACTATTCGATAGGTAACCGAAAAAAAAATCCGAAACCCAAAATTAGAACCTCCATCCATCTAACTGTAATGACTACTGTATTTTTACCTTAAGGCTAAACAACCTGTTTTTTCGATAAATTTTCTTCCAACAAGTCTTTACATCAGAAAACTCTTGTAAAAAATCGTGCAAGTGGAATTCTAAGGAGTAGGAGGTTTTGGTGCGGTCGTTTTGGTTTTGATCGTTTTGGCGCCAATGCTTTGTTTTAGGAAGGTAGAGAGTTAAATTAAAGTTCATATTAGTGGTCAATAACGGTCATCGGACAAAAGAATAATAATAAATAAAATTTTGAGCCTTGTTTTGGTTCTAATCAGAGTAAAATTAATAATTTTGGAGAAAACCGGAAAAAATATCCCTGCTAGCTATCCTCCATTGCTTAGTATCTATTGCTTGTTAATATACTATTGCAAAATCATTTCATATTCGAGAGAATTAATAACGTATACAGTGCTCCTCTACAGATAGTGTAAGAATTTAAAGTGCCTTTTTTTTATAAAAATAACAAACATTTCGTCCGAGATGCCTGTGTAGACTCCGCATTAGAGTGTTCACAGAAAATCTTGCCTTATAGATACGTATTTAAAATTTGTATAAAATTGTAATTTTATTTATGTTAAATTCTTGAGGAAGAATGTGTTTATTTATTCCCGGTTTTCTCCAATATTTTAAATTTTATTTTCATTAATACCGAAAGAAGGTTCAAAGTTTTGTTTATTATTATTCTTCTTACGTTGACTACTAATCTGAACATTAATTTAACTTACGGTTACGGGAAAAAAATACGCAAAAAATCAATTCGAATACGAGAACGTTTTCGAAATATTTTTGAGATTATGTGCGTAGCAAAAATGGTGATTATTTATAACCTAAAACCCCCGTGTCATGATTCTCTACATGAAATTATTATGTAAAGACTCGTCGGAAGAAAATAATGGAAACGTTTCGACAATTTCTAAGAAAATTTCAGGAAAAATAGACCTTACTGAAATTTTCCTGATCAATGCAAAAATACTCGAAACTATCAGCAATTGCCACTGGTAACGAATAGGTATTACATGAGGTATTTAGCCAGTGTTCATTCAGAATAATCGAAGATAAAAATGCAATATTATGTAATAATCTATAAATTGCATATTCTCCAATAGAATGAAAAGTAACCGCCAATATCCACAAAAGTAATTCCACGAATAAAATTTCCAGATATTTTCTTAGTAAATTTGACTACTTTTTTACTGCTCAACGTATCTCATCAACCAAATTTTCTAAGTTGCAGTTACGACCGCAAATTATGTATCTTTTACTTAGTGGTGAAACTCTTGTAAACTTCAAAAATTTCTATTTTATTCAACTTTTTTACGGTCAAAACTGTAGCTTATACAAATTCGCTAAGGACCTACTAAAACAGTTTGAGTAGTTAAAACGTAGTAAAAGTCAATACGAATTCTGTTCACTGGACTATAATCTAAAATTAAATCCGGGAGCTTTTAATCATTTCTAAATGTAATTCTAATATTCTGATAATAAAAATAATTCTGTAACACACTTCTTTCGTCCAATCGCATTTACAACGACAACATTGTCGGTATTGCAGCGATTATACTTTTCTGACTATAATAATAGTTGCCTTAACGGCATTCCGTTAGTTACACTGTTTTACTAACCTATTCAAATCCCATCAGGTACGCATAAGGAATATCAAAGAATTAAAAAATCTATAAAAACATCTAAAATCCAACTCTGAAATTCGAGTGTTTAATACTGAATGTTAGTTCCCCTATTTGATATATTCTCAGTTTGATTTATAAAGATTGGAACTAAAAAATATTTTACAAGAATGATATGTACTATATCCAATATTATGTAATTAGACGTATCATTTACTGGATTTTTTTGCTCTATCACGGATTGAATTCCACGACAATGCATCTGTTCCCAAGTGTCATCGAGTAGTTAATGGGCCATTATAGGATACTAAGTTTAGCGAGATTGGCGGAACGCAGTTATGAACTTATGCTCATCAATATAATTACGACACTTTGCAAACCTGATGCCACGTACACATAGAGGTGCAATTTTGACTCCCTACTAGGCAGAAGACTAGCTATCGATTAGGTCACGATGCGTTAATTTTATCACCGTTGGTACGGTCAGGATGTAATTCCTACGTTTGTAAAATATTATGCAATACTCAAACATTGAAGTATTAAATAATTGTACTACATTGCCAACCAATTGCAAATTACATTTTGTATATTTTGAATATTTTGAAGACTGAGAAAGTTAAAGCTACGACGCGTTATTAGTTCAAAAGGTTTCTTAATGTGTTTAATATCTTAGATATTAAAATGACAAATATACTTGTTCTAGAGTGATCTTTAGTGCTGCAATATATTGCTACATTAACGAATTGGCTACCAGTAATTAAGACATTTTTTGGTTATGTTGCGACTCCTAAACGATATTTAAGTGAACGTAAAACGGCAACACCGGTATTAAAGTAAATAAAACCAACACTTGATTTGTTGCTGTCATTTTCACATTGGTGGAAACAATGAACCTTTTTTTACGATTTTTTGGATAATTTTTTTCCATTTTTGTAAACAATGTCTGAACCATCTAGAAGTGAATACGTGTAACTATTGAAGTGCCGAAACGAAAGGACTATACTATGTGACGTCAGATGAGTCACCTATGAGAGGTCTGCGGCTTAAACGAAATAAATTAAATTCTTTTGAGGTCACTACTATTTTTTTGTTAGTTGATCATTGATCTTACCTTCAATATTAGCATCAATACCATGTTTATAGTTATAATGCAGGCATTTTCATTTTAAAAAATATTTACTTTTAGGTTATAATCTCTTCTATTTGTGGAAAACAAAATGAAAAAACAACACCATCTAGCCGTCCATTCATGTAAGTACTGTGACCTCGAAACGAAAATAATACTAACGTGTTGCTGTCGCATGATTATTTCTAAATTCTTCGAAATGAAAGGCATATAATATATTGACCTATACTTCAAAAACTTTCGAAGCAAGATTTCGAATACCAGATAATAGTACTATTAGTATTATTGCAATATTAGTGTATAGTATTATTCTAAAATTACTATAAAATATAAGAGAATGATTGAAAAAACTTTGGATTAAATCTACTCCATGACATTAAAAAAGTGCTTAATCAGCAACTTTATTTATTTTCATTTGAACACGAAAATTTATGGAAAAATTGCAAAGTAATTTTCTGTCATAAATTCTGTCGTAAATTATTAGGAAAACATATTTATGATCTAATGCGATTTGTTCCTGTGTTGTTTACTGCCCACGTACGCGCAGATATGAGACGAGTTTCGCAAGTTTCTGCAAATTTTGTTCTCACAAGAAAGTTATTACATTTCTCTTGATAAACACGATGCTTGCATTTATTTGAGAATTATTCACTTATGATGTATGTGCTCAGCTTCAATTGCATTAAACGATTTCAATTACATTATAGGCTTCTGTTTACAATTGCATTTCGAAACCACTTACTTAAAATTAAGCACAAACAAATTAGAGAGCATTTCTTAAATATTCAATATATTTAACTGTGATTCATTAATTTTGATTTTGCTTTGTTACCAATTTCTATTTTAATCTAAGGCGGACTCAGAAATATAGCATAACCTACAAAAATTATTGTAATTGATGGTACATCTTTTAATAAATTTGACATAGTGCACATAAGATTTTTTAAATTCGAAAATATTTTTTTATTATTGTATATCATTCTTTACTGTCTACGTTTTAAACGTTTCAATCCTAAGATAATAGTCGATTTATGCAAGAATTTTGAAATAATTCTCACCTAATGTGCTTAGACAAATTAAAGCGATCATATTCCAGATAAGGTCATTATGAGATGTTTGGAAATGTTCCACATGCGGGCAAGTCTGCACATTTATATAATTACAAGAGCAATTCAGTACTTAACCCTCAGTTTTTCATCTACGTTAGTTGGCGATTGTCATTCAAACTTTAACAGTTTAATAATTAATCTTAAACATGGAATACTAAAGACGCAGACTGCAAGCTGCTACTTGGAAAGTTAGGCAATTAATTGATCGAACACGGATTCCAACTCAATTCGTGATGGGCATGCTAAGAGCTAAGTGCACTGACCACTTAAAAATCGATTCCTGCCAGAGTTTCGATATCCTCTGTTCATATCGAAAAAGTGATGTAACATAACCTTGAAACAAATTCAGGATTTGAACATTTCCGTCAATTTTTATACTATTTGAATTTGGAATCTTTAACCCTCCAAAATGCATCTTCTCGCATGTAGAACTACCGTTGCACCTAAAATAAAAATGAGTGCTCTAAAAGAAATCAGATTCGTCACTTTTTTAGATTTTGGCAATAATTATGCCGTACACTCAACAATTACTGCATGTTTTCAAAGTAGCTGATTATAAATCTGAAATTTTGAAATTCAAAATAGCTGGCTCAAACTTTGTTGCTAATTAAGTAAAGTACAACTGCATATTGATTTCAGTACGCAATATGTGGCTGAATATGCAAATTAAGGAATGGGATCTCTAAATTCCTCCGAGTGTAATAATGTAACTCTTAAAGGATGAGAATTCACTCCAAGTAAAAGCGAAAGGTGAGTCACTCTATGTGGAGTGAATTTCCACTGTTTCTTTGAAGTAAATTTTTTCATTCCAGAGAAAGAACAAAATATTAGCTGTAGTTAAAACACCGACAGTAGCAATAACGACTAAATGTGAAGACTGTGGGTAAAGTTTGGGCCAACGTGAAACTTTTTTCTCAATATTTGTAACAACTGCTGCAATTGCTGCAGAATTTATAGGAGGGATTGAAATGCAGTAAAATTTTAGGAAACAACTTTAGAATAGGGAAAATTCAATCATTCTTTTTTACATTTAGTTTCAGTGAATATCAAAATTTATTTTTGAAAAAAATAGCACTTCATTAATGACAAAATCTCGCTCTTTTTGCAGTGTAATTTCACTCAACGCTAGAGTGAATTGTCACTATAACATTTGGACTGATCTCACTCCACGTGAAAGAGTTCAGTGAAAATTTGACTTCAAGAAGTTTAGAGAGTGCATTCTGGAAATTTTATTCTTTAAAATTTATTTTAATATAATATTTTCTTTAATACCTTCGACTATTTAAGTACAGATTTAGTTCCAATTACAACATTCTATTTCTTTGTCGATTCCTAGACATATGTGTATGTTGACTGAGAAAGTTTGGAATGATACATTTTTCTTGTGCCTTCATTTCTGATAAACCACGTAAGGTGTAAACAGCAACATACGCAGTGCACCATTCAACTTGAGTATTAAGATTTCTCTGCTGATTTAGTCGTTTATGGTTTGGTTTAAGTCTTGTATTGTCGTGAAAATAACTTTATTCAATGTGGTAATCCTTTATTTATTCTTTTCACATCTGAAAACTATTCTACTTCTAGTGCTGCTAAATTTTGCAGAGCATAAAAAAGAACTTTTGTGCTATAGATTAAATGCAAAATTGCACATTTAGATTAAGTAATTACACCAAAGTAAACTAAAAAAAAGTACTTTCAAGAATTAATATAATCACTCATAATAAAATGAAAACCATATAATACTCTATTCAAAGATTTAATTTTCGCGATGAAAAGAGAATTTATAGTAGAATTCTGAATCACCTGTATGTACAGGAAAAAATACCATTTTACTCCAAGAAGTGCAAATTTTTAATTGTTCTGAGACGTAGCAAGAAACTCATATGAGCTACTGTATTACAGAACATCATGGCATAAACTATTACGTGTTTATTTACGGGGAAAATAATAATATTAATTGAAATACATTTATTATTTAGAATAATTAAATTCCTGCACTATTCACAGTTACATATAGTCTTCGATATCGTCGAAATTGTGGGTAATTCATTTATTCAATTAGGTTAGGTGATATTACGTTAAGTTATATTAATTTAATTAAGATTAGATTCGTTAAAATAATATAAGTAATCTTCTTATCCGTAGTAAACTTATTTAAAATGACATAATTATGTATTAAAATAAATTTATTTAAAAATGGATATGGTTTTAGGACCTGTTCAGAATAATAAACTATACCATTTTAATAAAATATATAAAAAACGATACAAATCTTTTCTATATTAAAAAACAGTTGATTTGACTATTTCTATTAATAAATTTAACCATTGTCATCTTAAATATTTTCCAAATGTATTATAAAACTTAATTAATTTACAAACTCAATGACTATACTGAAAACAAATATAGGTTCTAATAAATATTTACTTAAACTGCAGAAATATCTTCCGTAATAAAGCAAGATTTGGCGAAGAGAAGAAACAATTCATCATTCCAATTAAGTACACATTTACTCATGACTATTTAAATAAATATACACCAGACATATTGTACAGAAACAATGACTAATTAACTTCTCTTAATAATTATTATTATTTTAATAAAATTTCCTATACTTTATAGAAATTTTTCCAAAAGAAGAGGAAGGAGCACAATAAACATTTTCCCGAATGCATCTCTAAGAGATATATATGTCTTTGGAAGATGTGTCAAAGATCTTGTTAACGATCTTTTTCAAAAGCCGATATTCAACACAAATTTCTTCTCTAGTTCCCCGTTACAAATAGAATCGCCGCCATGTTGCCTGTATTATTTACATTTTTATGTTTTAATTTTGATGATTTTTTTAAAAAAATAAGTTACTTTTATCCTTTCTCTACTTCTATATACGGAAAGCGCATCAAAGGCGTAATAATTAATAGTGTAATAAAACACGGTTCGATTCCCCGCTGGGAAGTTTTTTCTTATTGATTTTCGAGTGTTTAAAATTATGTAAAAATATTATAAGATATTCTGATATAAACTTATAATACATATATAATAAAAAAATTAAATTGATTTAAAAATAAACAGAGCTGTAATAATTATCTAAATTTTTACGTTTTTTACTCTGTCAGTAAATGTTTTTCTAAATTATATTTTAGAAATATCTAAAAGATGACCTGTCAAAAAGTTACCCGAATTTGTTACATGAGACGTCTAAAAGATACCTTGTAGACATCTTTGAGACATCGTTTTGCTTATTGAAAGTCTATTCCAACAGTGAAAATTTCCTAGTAGATATTAAAGTCGGGATGCTAAAATTTGCTACACAATTTTTTTACGTATACTTTGACCAATGTTTTTTTAAGAGTAACACTGTTGTGTCGGTTTAACAATAGCATCGTACCTTCATGTCAATATTATTGCAAGACATATCGTAATCACAATATATATTTTCTCTATATAGGAAATTTCCGATTATGTTGTCTTGTCTGGAAGCCAATTGGTCATCGAGCTTCAATTAGTGAAGTGTCTGAATCACATGAGTTAATGTCTTTTCTAAACAACTCAATGAGTTATTTATCAACTAATGTGAATCCTTAATAATACTATAACCAAGTACATGAAACATTAAGTATGCACCTGCGATATGGGTACTTATGGGAAACGACATAAACATGCGACTAACGGAAAGTAGGTGAAGCTTTTCAATGTCATTATTGCAAGTATAAAATCTCCGTAACAGAACCTTTATCTTGATAGATAAAAGTGTAATTAGATTTCGCCGTATTGCGTCCGTTATCAATAACGCCACCCGCATGGAAAATATTAGTTATCGAAACCTGTTGTAAGGATTGCAACTCTCGAAAGATCGACGTTTCTCCCTCGACTAGTGCTTATCTCGATACATCGGCTTGTGGTAAGCTTGTAAACTTTAGATCGCGTAATGCGAGATTTATCTGTTTTTTTTAAACTCGAGCTATTCACACCCTACAAATAAGTCCTGAGTCACACCTGGTGATTATCCTTATCGATTTCGCGAAAATTCACAAAACCCTTCAAGCATGTCACTGCTTTGTTGCAAGGATAAACTCGGAGAATTCGTAAGCTTTCTTGTAATGTTGTCGATAAATGAATTTAGCACATTAACAAGAACTTAAATCCTAGTGCGATTCCTAAAAATGAGAGAAATAATTGTATGTCGAAATAGGAGTTCGCCATAATTGTCATTTTTTAATTCTAGAATATTCTCGTGAGTTTTCACGTAAACACAACAAAGCATTTCGAAATGGATGACTCACTTGAAATCGATAGCTGATGTCAATTGTATACACTTTCAGACTAACGTTATTCTTGAAAATGGCAACCATGTGGCCCCAAAACCACGAAAAAAACGAAAATCTGTATTGCCCGAAGGTTAAATACAATGCATCTAGTTCAGTCTGGTATCTGGCCCGTATTATCAAAAATTCAGATTTTGTTATCGATATTTCGTGGAGCATTACACGAACCTTATCTACCTTAAAACGTCTCAGTCGTGTACGCCTGTTTTAATTGCTGGCCAGATGTAATAATCTGGGCGACATATACAAAGAACCGATAAGTATTTCCTACTATTAAGAAACTTACCTTTGCCGGTGTTATCACGCTGCGGGGCATCTGTACGTCATCGTCCATCGATCACTCGACAATAGCTTTGCATATAAGCTCGCTTCTTCGGGGAGATAAGCCAGACAAGTTCAAACTGCGAACCCGTTAACATTTCACTAAAACGAAGAATAGTAGAAAATTAACAGTACGTACTGTGCATCTAGTGAATTTAAATAATTGTTTACTAAACATCTATTTCGGCTATTTAGTGCTTTTAATAATAATTGAATCCTGCTTTTCAGAGATATCTCGCGATGACGAAGGAAACGTTGTTCCTTTGCTTGTTGGCGACAGTGATCGCAGTGACTTTTGCTAAGGATCCGGATTTTTGTAGACCTCCCGGATTTCCAGTAAGTAAATCGTTTGCAATTTCGTTAGTTTTAAAAACTATTATTTAATATTTCAACGAAAAAGTGCATTGAATTTGAGAACATGTTCTTAACATACGTGTGAATTTTTAGTGCGCCCAGTCAAGTGAATGTTGCTCTCCTTATTCGTGTAACCGATGGGCACAACGCTGCACTAAACCAAAGGATCCCCCAGGACCTCCAGCCTTAGAAGCTTCGGACGATGTTTGTTACCCACCTGGCTTTCCCGTAAGTCTTTAAATACTAAATGTTGTCTGTTCCTAAATCGATCGAGAACTTGAATTACAAGTTGCTTAAAGTATTATACTTCGGACGGGAAAAGCAAATTATAAATTCATGTCTTTATTTACATACAGTGTGTGAAGTCGAAAGAATGTTGCAAACCCTTCGTTTGCAATCCATGGGCGGGTCGTTGCACTAAACCGCGACCTGGAGATTCAGGAGAAAGAGTATGTTCCTCTGCTGGTCAAACGGTGTGTATTATTAATTTACTTTTAATTACAATTTTTTCATAATAAATATAAACATATAACTAAAACAACTAATATAACAAAATAATAATATTATTATAAATTCTTTATCAGTGTCGAAAAACGAAAGAATGCTGCAAGGGCTTAGAGTGTAATCAATGGAAAGGTCGATGCGTGACGCCGAAACCAGCGCCACCATCATCTACTGAATCAGGTGAATCAGGCGAATCAGGCGAAAATGTGTGCCGCCCACCGGGTGCTGTGGTAAGTATTAATAGAATAAAAATATTTCCAAGCCATGTAATTATCATTAGAATAATTTTTTCCGAATGTGAAACATCATCTTACATAATATTATACTTTGCAGTGCCGAAACACTGAGGAATGTTGTAAGCCATTTGTGTGCAACCCATGGGCAGGTCGATGCACAAAACCGCCAAAGCCAACTCCACCAACAACGAGTAAACCGGAAAGTAGTGAATCGTCAGAAAGTTCAAATGAAAGTTCTACTTCAGATGGCAGCTCTTCTGAGAGTGGAAGTACGTCTGAAAGTGGAGAAGGATCGAACGAAAGCTCAACAGGATCCGGAAGTGAATCGTCTGAAAGCGGTAATGGATCTGGAGAAAACACAACTCCATCTGGAGGTGATTCGTCCGAAAACGGCAATGGATCTGGAGAAAATACAACTCCATCCGGAGGAGATTCGTCCGAAAGTGGTAATGGATCTGAAGAAAACACAACTCCATCCGGAGGTGATTCATCCGAAAGCGGTAATGGATCTGGAGAAAATACAACCCCATCTGGAGGTGATTCATCCGAAAGCGGTAACGGATCTGGAGAAAACACAACTCCAGCAGGAGGTGATTCATCCGAAAGCGGTAATGGATCTGGAGAAAACACAACTCCAGCAGGAGGTGATTCATCTGAGAGTGGTAATGGTTCGAGCGAAAGCTCAACTGCATCAGGAGAAGACGGGTCTAACGAAAACACAACACCCTCTGGAAGTGAATCATCGGAGAGTGGCAATGGATCTGGAGAAAACACAACTCCAGCTGGCGGTGACTCTACGGAAGACAATACCGAATCTGGTGAAAATACTACGCCAGCAGGTGGAGATTCGTCTGAGAGCAATAACGGATCAGGTGAAAATACAACGCAAGCTGGTGGCGACTCTACTGAAGACAATACCGAATCGGGTGAAAATACTACGCCTGCAGGAGGTGAATCATCTGATGGTGGAGATTCTACCGAAGGCAATAATGGATCTGGAGAAAATACAACACCAGCTGGTGGTGATTCTACCGAAGACAGTAATGGATCTGGTGAAAACACAACGCCAGCTGGTGGAGAATCCTCTGATGGAGGTGAAGAGTCCAACGAGGCAACAACACCTGAAGGTGAAGATACTACCGAAGGTAATAACGGATCTAATGAAAATACAACACCATCTGGTGAAGAATCATCCGATGGAGGTGAAGAGTCCAACGAAGCTACAACACCTGAAGGTGAAGATACTACTGAAGGAAACAATGGATCTGGAGAAAACACAACTGATGAAGGTGGAGATGCGACGGAAGGTAGTAACGGTTCAGAAGAAGTTACGACACAAGCCGGCGGAGAATCCTCTGATGGAGGTGAAGAATCCAACGAGGCAACAACACCTGAAAGTGGAGATGCCACTGAAGGAAACAATGGATCTGGAGAAAATACAACTGAAGATGGTGGAGATGCGACGGAAGGTAATAACGGTTCAGGAGAAGTAACGACACCAGCTGGTGGAGAATCCTCTGATGGCGGTGAGAGTTCCAACGAAGTCACCACACCTGAAGGTGGAGATACTACTGAAGGAAATAATGGATCTGGTGAAGATACAACTAATGATGGTGGTGATGCATCAGAAGGCAACAACGGATCAAACGAAGCAACAACAGAGCCTGATGTCCCCGAAATAACAACCGACGATTTCGGCTTGTTTATTTAGTCAAGTAGAAGCTATTTCGAAGTAATCAGAATCTGTCATTTTTATGGAAATCCGTTAAACGAAAATAAAAAACGGAGTCGACAAGAGATTCAACTAACTATAAATTATGACACATAGCATAGTTTGCTTTTTTATTAGACAAAACTACCGTATGCATGTAATTATGTATTGTATAATATTAAATAATTATGATCTAAAAGACTTAAACTTAATTTGTAAGTAAGCATTGATTTAAGGAATCTATTTTCAGAAGTTTTTTAAATACTATTTTAAGTAATTTATACTCTCAAACAGTGTACTTATATGATACTGCCGATAGTGTACGAACGTAGAAATTATTGTTAAAATGAACATTTTTATAAAATAAAGTATGTAAAAAGTTTAATTAAATTAGTAAGTTTACTTTGTTTTTTAAACATAAAATGGTGGCTTTCATTTTACTTGGTGGTAATTTATCAGTATAGAATATTAAATACATTAATGCAAATTTACAAGTATCAATAATTCTATTAAAATCAGTCTTTGCAATAATGAAGTAGTAATTACAAGAATATGTAGATGTTGGTTCTGACTAGAATAGAAATTACATTAATTTCATACACCATGGAAAGTACTAATTTAATCTGAAAATCAAAATAAGAAAACTCCTGTGATTTTACGTAACCGGTAATTTACAAAAAAGAAGACGGACTTGTTTCATTTAAAAGATGTGCAAAACATAGTTAAAGAGTGATGGACGTAGGTAAGTGTGTATTCTGTCAGTCTTACGCAGGTGGAACTACTTCATTTACGACTAAGGTGCAAACCCGTACTATAAAGTTTACGGGAACTTCGGTTTCAACACCTTTTAACAACTTCTGTTTTACAAGGTAGTTTTAACTCAGAAACACGAGTACGAACTATGCGCTGATGACCAAATGTCTCCAACAACTAAGTAAATGCGGTAATTTGTTACGTGATCTTAAGGTTTCTGCATTTCGTTTCATCGTTCATGTATATCTAACTTTGAAAATTATTTTTAAAAAATTTTAAATAAAATAACAATTAAAAATTTAACTATATTATAGTTTAAGTTTTAATATTTAACGTTCATTCTATATGATAACTGACAGAAATCGTGTGATTAATTTTCATGATAAGTTAATATTTAGCATTGGCTAATCTTTTATTCTTTTATTGACGAGTAAACAATAAAGAAATAATGAAGAGAGAGATTTATAGACCTTTCCGAATTTCCTGCATTAAAAGCGGTTGATAACGTCCTCGAAATCAGTATCTTTATTACACAATCAATCTGATAGTCGTAGTGTTGCACTAACTTTTGATGGCTCAAATTCGGGTTAACCTTCATTTCAACGTGTCAATCCCGCCCTCAATTCGGATTTTACTGACTTTTAATGGATACTATAAAAATCTCACTGCCACGTGATATCGATTTGTCAATTTTCCAATAATATGAAGATTATGAGATTTTAAATAAGTGAGAGAAACGATAAAAAATATTTTCAACACCTGAACTAAAATGTCTCCTTTTAAAATGAGCGTTATTAATTTTATTTAAATCTGTAATTTTGCAATATTAAAAATTATATTGTGTGTAGTATTACTAAAAACTAGCATTTTAATCAACTCTTTCAAATTTAATCGGAAGTAGATATGAAAAATAATTATTTAGAATACATAATATTGGCGTGGTTTAAAAAATTATGTTATTCGATTATTTCTTGACATACTTGACATGAAATTTTCATAAAAGATTGCCAAGTGCTTTAAATAGTACAATATTTAAACTCTTTAGTACGTTTAGTCGTTTAAATTTATGAGCGAAAAATAAGCGGTAAAAATTCTAAATTTTCATAAAATCAAAAAAATTTATTTCATCTACATCAACGAATCTATTTTAATCTTAATTGTTGTATTGAATTTTCATGTTTTCGAGTGAAAATTTATTATCGGCGCGATTAAATCAGATGCTTCCTCACGAAACTTCTTGAAATATGCGCCATGTGCTGTGTCATTCATTATTGGAAACGAACTTGTCTGTTACGATGTTAGATGGCATTACCGTATCCTTTATTTCAAAATTACGTACTTTGGATAAAGGAATATGAATTTCCAGTTTATATAAATTTGAGTAAAATAGTTAACTTTTACAATTTAAATAATTATAAATTATAAATTTTAATTGCTAATTTTGTTTGTCCTATATACCAAGGGGTTTTTTTACATTATAACCGAAAATCATGAATTTTAAACATTTTTTACAACATTGCACTTTGTAAAACTGAATTAGCTAAGAACTACGAAGCTAAATGAAAAGTTAATTACTGCCAATTAGTCATTTTTTACTTGAAAATAGCAGAAAACTAATCCGGTAATAAATTTCTACACATCTAAAAGTAGAAATTGAATAATTTAGTACAGTATTTTTTAGAATTATATTATTAAAAGAAGCGACGCAAAAAATTTAAAAAATGCCAAATGGCGGATCCAATATATCCGACGAACTTTTTGAAGTTCGAATTGCCTCAAACTCGTTATCGTCTTAGCTACTTTTCGAGAAAAACAGAAAAAAATGTCCCAATACACGATTTTTAAAATTAAAGTCAATTGAATATTTTAGCATCCTATTTGGATTCTGGAGCGAAATCCTATCAGAATCGACTCTTACTTGCAGAGCAACCAAATTTTGTAGGGTTATGTTCTCAATACAGGATGCTAATTTATATTTTGTTATATACAGATATAGTCTTGTTTCTTGAACTTATAACGTTAATCTTAATATCATATAGTTTCTTAAAATATATAAATCTTAAACGCATACCCAATTATTTGCAACTATTGAACGTATTAACTTTATAGATAAATGTACTGCAAAAACAAAAGAATGATCGTTTGTTTACTATAAAAAGTAGCTTCCGTAATCTTTCAAAAAAGTAAATGGTCATAGAAATCATATTAATTTCAACAGTGACTTTTATTCCCGTGTTGATATTAAATGAGAGTCAGGGAGAGGATGCGAAAACTTATGTAATGCACGTGTGAATGATTTAAGCAGAAAGCGATCATCTGTCGTCAGATGTTTCCTCGATTGACCTAAATCATGTGGGGGAACTCCTCCGTATGGGATTTTTTGTGACCTGCAGCTTTTTGTACACTTAGTGATCCGGTAGAAGCTTCTTCGGATACTAATGGGAATTTTCTTCCTTTTTTCCCATTTTTACCAAACTTTCTGTATTTAATTAGTATATTTATTACCACTTCAGAGTCATAAATTTCAAAAGTTCTATATGGGATCGAAACTTTATCAATAAATGGCGAAAAAGTGATATTAATTGTATATTGTTTGTTTTTGTTATCAATATATTATTAGTTTTATATTTCGAAATTCGAGAAAACCAATGTAACAATGCTTTTTATATTGTTTTGAAACAATAATGAAAAATTTTAAATTATCTTATTTTTGTAGCCAAAATATATAATATATTAGTTAAATTACTTAAATTTAATAAAACAGTAATTTTTAAATGTCTTATGAAATGTTGTCAAGAATCAGTGTTTTAGATACTACACAAAATTATCATTTGAAGCATACTGAATGTTAAGAAGTAGATATTAGAAGTTTTGATAAGAACTCTATTATAATCGCATTTATCGTAGCGATCTGAGATGTTTAATTTATTATCTAATATTTTATAACAAAAATACACAGAGAAAAATTAACGTTATGTTAATAGTTACGATTTAACTATTTTTGTACTTACTATTTGACGGCATTGTATATTTTTTACTAATATACATATACCTTCAATCATTGCAGGTATATTTCATCTTTATATTAATATTCCAACCAAATGATCACTATCTTATGTCCAAAAACAAATGTAATTTGTATCAATATCGTTTCTTTCTGTAGATCATCCTTATTTGAAAATTCTATTTTTCTGTATATAGTTACATTTATTTTATATTTCTATAGTAAATTTATATGGTTTAATCGTCCGATTAAAAAATATTGTAATTTATCATTATCATTTTTGTATATCGCAGTTATTTCTTGGTTTGCACGCAACATGAAAATTTACAAAAAAACTGCAAAGGTATGTCGTAATATTATAGAATTATTATATATTTATAATCACTTTTTTATGAGATTTTTCATGTGAAATCAGGTCATTTTATGCTATATATCATTACTTTTGAATGGCTGTTTAGTGTTACATTACTTTGTAATAAACCACATATATTTAAATATACCTCAAGGAGTGTGGATTATTTAAAATAGACTCATAATTCAGAATAATTTTGTTATTCATAAATGTGTAAGTAAAAACTGTTTAGATAATATAATATTTAGAATTTTAGTCAACTAAAAATGTGTAATTGTTCATCATCAAACATTAATAAAACTGCTGCAAAAAATTCAAATAAATAAGAATTCATCATAAATAATTCCATAATTAGGGTCAGACTTAGAGACCATTAAACAGTTTTAGACCATTAAAAGTGCTGTCATGTAAATTGCAAGCCATCAAATTTTTAACAAACGGATTGTAAATTTATTACTTTCTTTACATTTCTTTTTGCGTAGTGAACTATTGCAACCACCATAAAAATTATTAATGCCAATATGAAATTACATTACCGACAAAACTTACGCAACTATCCCCGCCGTATACTTCGAAATAGAAAATTAATTATATTCTGTTATAAATTTGATTATATATTTTATATCCTTTAAATTTAATATAGTTAATAAAATAAATAAATTTTGCAAATATATCTTTAAAAAGACTTTCATTTCAGTAAAATCATTCGAATCCTCGATCAAAATTATAATAACATTACTTATTGATAATAACGCCCTTTAAATTTCTTAGAGTGAGAATTCACTCTTGATGGAATGGAAATATTGCTACTCTGGTAATAGAGTAAATTTCCAGACGGTGAGAATGAGAATTCACTTTTTTTCTGCCCTGACATCTTACTCTGAAGGGAGTGAACGTTGTCACTTGTACTACAGTGACTTAATTTTCACTCCATCAAGAGTGGCATTCCAAAATTTAGAGAGATTATGACCTCACAATGACAAATAAAATACGTAAATAGTCGTCGACAAGACGAAAATGTCTGTCACAAAAGAATCTATTTACCAGATGCTGACATTTTTTGTGATTCAATGCTGAAATTATACTATAAAAAAGACGTTAAATAGAGGTAACGATTAAACGCATGAAGTGCGTATAGACACGATAGATATGTAACAAATTTTCCTTCATGTTAATTTTTTTTTATTTTAATTTTAAATGTAAAGGGCTTTTATGCCCGTTTAATTTTTATAAATAAACGAATAATCGATCAAATATTTTAACGAACATACGTGCTTTTCTATTTTTGGGCTTACTATTTTCAAATTTATTTGAAAAGAAAACAACTCAAAAAGACTTTAACCCCCCTTTTTTCATACATGTATCGCGTTAGGAAAATTGTGGGGTTTCCATTGTTTTTAAAATCGAAAATTATACTCGTCCTATGAAAGAAAAAAAAGGAAAATTTTATCGGGCTGTGTAATCGATACCTAGTAAGCCGACTAAAAAATATTTCCATTTGCGAAATTCAATATGACATGCATAACATGGATATTGTTCACAAAATTTACAGTCTATAATTTTTAAATAAAAAATTTTTGTTGGAAAGATAGACTTTCGCAAAATATGTTGCGAAATAAAAAGTTCTTAGGATTGATCAAAGAATACCTGGACATTTTTTTAGAATTCTTGTATGACTTTTCTTATCGTATCAAAATTTTGTGATTTTGAAAATGAAGGAAAGTGTACAAAACGTTCTGACGAAATTTGAGCGTATTCTTTGATCATTTCTAAGAACTCTTTGTGCAATAACATTTTTTCTGAAAGTCTATGATTTTCGAATAATAAATTCCGGAGCTTTTCGCTGATATTTTCGCGTTTTAGACGCCATTTTGGAAGTTTCCAACTTTATTCTGAAAATGCTATCATGCACATTTCAAAATTAAAGGTTCGTGGACGCAATATTTTTACCAATCAATGATCTCCTTAACCGTTTTTGAGGTGAGAATGCCGATTAAATAATATTTGTCGGTGATAAAATCTGGTTTTCTCGTGAAAAACAAAGCATAACTTTTTCGGAATGGGCTCGATTGATTTTTTAATGGCAGATTTGGAAAGATCGATCAATTTTACGTAAGATGTAATTGGTTCCGATTTTTCAAAAATCTGGTTAGTCGCATAAAACACCCTTGAAGTCAACGACGAAAAATTGTCCATTTGGTCCTTAATGGGTTCAGAGCAAGTAAAATTCAGGGCCATTTGCCAGAAACAGCTTAATTTATACATGAGTATATTACAGAAATATCATAATTTTTCTGATATTTTTAATTATATAAACGCAATGCTGAGGTCGAAAATTGCGGCTTATGCGTGGCAAAAATTCAGTGTTCCAACATAATTTCGAGATCCTTCAACTTTTGTGACATGTGTTTCACATACTCAGATGCTTTGAAGCATGGGTTAACTGTATAAAATGGCGAAACAAGACACGTGAGGAATATCCTAAAAAGCAAAGGAGTGCTGCTATTGGAGATAATGTGAAAAATTAATTATAATAAATTAATAACAAACGGTTTAAAACAGACATTCCATTACAGTTTGAATATTTATGATTGTAAAAAAAATATTATTTTTACAATACATTATAACTCCCTAAAGGAACAAAAAATAATACTAATCGAACAAAAATGAAAAAATTACTTCCTTAAACAGTAAATGTAGAATTAATGAAATAAAAAAATTATTTAAGAATATTTATTATGTACCCACTAGTTAGGTGCTAGTAATAATTAATTCATTTCCAGTACAATAGAGTCCCGGTATAATTGCGTATCGTTATATTTAAAATTGAAATATTATCCACCTTGAAAATTGGAGCCTCGAGAAGGGTAGAAGGGCCTGCTATGATGTCACAAACATAACGCGATTGTGAGGAGTGAGAGAACCGACATTCCCCTTTTCTTGGTAAATATAACGAGAATGGAGGGGAAGGCGAGGAACCGATGGGGTAAATATACCGGAACGCTACTGTAACTACGCCGCTTAAGCAAATTATTAAATAACGTTATAAAGCACATTGCTATGTTAATATTCGAATAATCATTTCTGAAATAATGATATTTAGACAGTTACAAAACGGGTTTATGAACTAAAAAGGGTTTGGAAAATTATTAAATACTTTTTTAACTACTCTCTACCAAAAAATATAAAATCACAAGCATACACGGAGAGAAATGGATTGTTATAATGGCTATCAGAAATTGTGTACCGGGTACAATATTTTGGGATTTCTATTGACAAAGCATTAATTATTGTATCAGAGATAATATTCTCATCGTAAGAATATATTATCTGCATATCGTAGAATAGAGTTTGTAGTGGGTATTATCACAGATTGTCAAAGCGTACAACGAGTATAATATACAGTTCGTATAGTATTTATGATTGTATAACCTCGGTATTGTCACTGGTATTAACTGCAAATTGTAACAACGCGTATTTTATATTGTGAAGTAGAGAAGCTCTTTTGTTTATCTTATTAACTATATGTTTATTATACCAATATTCGACAGCGCAAATATTACACATCAGTTCACACTTTAATTAATTATTAATAACAGAAGAATTACAAACTATTCATACATATATAACGCTACTCTGCATATTATACCAAAGCCGCACTTTACCATCTGTAATACAATTGACGTTTCCAGAGGACAAGAGTTCTTCGATGTCAATGTTTAGTTTTAATCTATTACTTGCGAGAAAACGCTGACTGTCCTAGGCAAACGATGTCTCACGTATTGATGATCTGATGTTGCAAAGGGACTCAATACTCATAAATGGGGCGAAATCATTTACTGGGGTTATTTTCAAGCGTATGCATACGTAAACGCCATTTTAATTTCTTAGACTTTCTCGTTAATGATTAATCCAGGTTAATAATTCAGTACGATAGACTAGGAGGATGTGACAAAATGTATAGGGAAACTAGTGTTTATTAAATGTTTAAGTTTTAAACAAAAAATTAACAAATTAATACTATGTCGATTAAACATTTCAACGTCTTATAAATGAACAATACTAAACTTTCGCACTTTTTTGGTATTAATTTGTTTATTTTTGATTTATAATGAACGTGAATTTTTTAACCATAAAAGCAGGTCATATTACAAACCTTTTATATTATCAAAAAACGTATTAAATAATAGTAAAATGTTATTTCTTCCCTCGTGTGGTAAAAAGAATTTCATTGGGATTTTTTCCTGATTATTTACAGATGTGTACCTGCTGGCCTGTATGCAACAGTTCGTGACGACACAAGAGTTATGGCCAATGATCAGTCGACATCACCGTTCAAGTCAGATTTCGGTGGTTCCATTATATTTTTAATTTTCCATTTTCCATGTGTTATTATTTGTCGATGTATTCTTCGGTTCGGTTGGAATTTCAACCCCCGATAACTATTCCAGAAAATTTGTCATAAGACAAAGTATTTAAAAATTTCAGCTAATTGTATCCTAATTTTTTTTAAAAAGTGTTAAAAAAAGTCTTTTTTCGATTTTCGACTCTTTTTACTCTGGTACGATAATACTGAACAATTTTGAATAGTGCTAATGTAAAGGGTGCTATAGATTGTTTAAGTTCAGTTACGGTCCCACAGTTTAATTGATTGGACTCTAAAAGAATGTGCATAAGCTTCCGGTCTAGAAAGGGGTACTATAAATGTAGACGTGGTTGTACATTTTTCTGATCTCCTAATGTCCTGACTAACTAGGGGAAATAGTTCGGATAAATAAGACGGTATGCCATATGTAAGTAATGTATATAAATGCTAGATGATAAAGTAATCACGTCTTAAGTTGGAGGTAAGCCAATTTGATCAATTGCGATACCAGGGGATATGCGCATCACGTTTAATCCTGTAGACGAATCGGAGACAGAAATTGTGCAACCTTTTTAGTTTAATATCCGGTACCCTTTAACAATAATAGTAGAATTAACAATGTGAACAGTTGGCGTAGATGTTACTTTTACAATTCAAAATATTGTAAAATATGCAACAATTATATTTACTATTACAACAGGAGATTTTCATTTAATCAAATTTTATTACAACTATTTTATTTTATTATTAATAAAATATTGAGTTAGATTTGTGAGACATGTGAGGTAGATTTAAGTTTACGTACGATACCTGTATTTTTAAGAAATAATAAAAGAAATAATATAATTTCCGTGTTAAGTAATTTTGAATTTAAATAGTTTTTAATTACCGATTTTACTTTTATACATTGATTTTATTAACTAATTTTTGCTTTTCGTGAAGTGGTACTAATTGTATATATCGCACAAATTGTTGGACATTGTCATGCATACTTATTCATTTTCAAGCATTAATTTTGAGTTCTAATGAAATATGTTAAACGTGCAAATTAAACATTATCACGTATCACTGAAACATCATTAAAAAACGAAATTATACGATTCTTAAAAAAAGGGGATCAAGCCAGATTCGAACCAAGGACCGCGACCTAGAAATCCAGTCACTTATAGCCGTTAAGCCCCAGTACATTGTTTGATGACGCGACGTTTGAAATATATTCGAGTTTTTTCAAACACTTTTGTTAAAACAGAATTATCACACTCGACTATCAAGTATTGAGTTACATAACTTATATTTAAACTATTTAAATTGTTTCTGTTTTTCCAGCAAAATATTCTAAATTGTCGAAAGTATATTTAGTGGTTAATTGAAAATTCTTCTATTAATTAATATAGACATATATTATAGTCAACAGCGACTTGGTAACAAAAAATAAAAGACCAACTTTTGTTTACGAAATATCGCAATGTAAACAAAACTGGAGTATGCTGATGATGAAAAACATACATTTTTAAAGAACCATTCGCAGTCTTCTCGTAATTTCTATGCAGATAAAAAAACATTCCTAGCTGAAATATACAGTTTCGTATACTTATACACTGACGCAGTCGTTCATAACAAGTCTACGACAAACTGTACATGGAAGCATTTTTCAATCATGGTTAAAATTCAAAAACGTCGAAAATCAATTTTTTATAACTACATATCCTTTTCAAGGTGCTATAAGCTGGCCGACCCCTTAGGGCCGAATCGAACCAAACTAGTGCCATTAATTGTTGCTCAATTGTTGCTCAAAAGTTGCTCTATTCCCGTATTTGTTGCTCCCATTTGTTTAAAAAAAATAGCAAGTTCGGCTAGCTTGCATATGAGCCAGCCGACCCTAGCTCAAAAAGTTGGAAAAACAAATGCTACCGTAAAAATGAGTACGCAGCTAATTGTTGCTCATTTGTTGCTCAAAGATCACCGCTGTAATATAGAATTCCAAAGTACCGGTTCTGATATGTAAAAAAAATAAGTAGGTTCGGCTGGCTTGCCTCAGAGCCATCCGAACATAACTCAAAAAGTGAAAAGAACAAATCGTATCGCAAAAACGAACATACAGCTAATTGTTGCTCATTTGTTGCTAACAAATAATGCCATAATTTACAACAAATATAGTCCGAAATGACTGACAAAATAAAAAATACACATATTTTTGAAAGCACCGTGAATGGGCGACTTCAACCAGGCTTATATTACTGCAAGTCGAATGCAGCAACAATCAGCCGACACTTGTTGCTCGATTCCTTTGCGTTTTAGGGACATAAATAAAGGATACTATCATGGTCCGGACCGATTCGGCTAGTAAAATAAAGAATTACACGCGTTTGAAAGTGACTAAAAAAGAGCGTTAATCTGTCAATAGTAATCGCCCAATATGACGACGGCAACAAATAGCCGACATTTGTTGCTCGATTCCTTTGTATTTTAGGGACATAAATTAAGGATAATATCATGGTCCGGACCGATTCGGCTAGTAAAATAAAAAATTACACCGTCATATTGGGCGATTACTATTGACAGATTAACGCTCTTCTTTAGTCACATTTAAACGCGTGTAATTCTTTATTTTACTAGCCGAACCGGTCCGGACCATGACAGTATCCTTCATTTATGCCCCTAAAACACAAAGGAATCGAGCAACAAATGTCGGCTAATTGTTGCCGTCGTCATATTGGGCGATTACTATTGACAGATTAACGCTCTTTTTTAGTCACTTTCAAATGCGTGTAATTTTTTATTTTACTAGCCGAATCGGTCCGGACCATGACAGTATCCTTCATTTATGCCCCTAAAACACAAAGGAATCGAGCAACAAATGTCGGCTAATTGTTGCCGTCGTCATATTGGGCGATTACTATTGACAGATTAACGCTCTTTTTTAGTCACTTTCAAATGCGTGTAATTTTTTATTTTACTAGCCGAATCGGTCCGGACCATGACAGTATCCTTCATTTATGTCCCTAAAACACAAAGGAATCGAGCAACAAATGTCGGCTAATTGTTGCTACCTTCATATTGGCTGATTACTATTGACAGATTAACGCTCTTCTTTAGTCACATTTAAACGCGTGTAATTCTTTATTTTACTAGCCGAACCGGTCCGGACCATGACAGTATCCTTCATTTATGCCCCTAAAACACAAAGGAATCGAGCAACAAATGTCGGCTAATTGTTGCCGTCGTCATATTGGGCGATTACTATTGACAGATTAACGCTCTTTTTTAGTCACTTTCAAACGCGTGTAATTTTTTATTTTACTAGCCGAATCGGTCCGGACCATGACAGTATCCTTCATTTATGCCCCTAAAACACAAAGGAATCGAGCAACAAATGTCGGCTAATTGTTGCCGTCGTCATATTGGGCGATTACTATTGACAGATTAACGCTCTTTTTTAGTCACTTTCAAATGCGTGTAATTTTTTATTTTACTAGCCGAATCGGTCCGGACCATGACAGTATCCTTCATTTATGTCCCTAAAACACAAAGGAATCGAGCAACAAATGTCGGCTAATTGTTGCTACCTTCATATTGGCTGATTACTATTGACAGATTAACGCTCTTCTTTAGTCACATTTAAACGCGTGTAATCCTTTATTTTACTAGCCGAACCGGTCCGGACCATGATAGTACCCTTCATTTATGCCCCTAAAACGCAAAGGAATCGAGCAACAATTGTCGGCTAATTGTTGCTGCCGTCATATTGGCTGATTACTATTGACAGATTAACGGTCTTCTTTAGTCACATTTAAACGCGTGTAATTCTTTATTTTACTAGCCGAATCGGTCCGGACCATGATAGTACCCTTCATTTATGCCCCTAAAATACAAAGGAATCGAGCAACAATTGTCGGCTAATTGTTGCTGCCGTCATATTGGCTGATTACTATTTACATATTAAGTCTGTTTTTTTGTCACTTTTAAACGCGTGTAATTTTTTATTTTACTAGCCGAACCGGTCCGGACCATGATAGTATCCTTCATTTATGTCCCTAAAACACAAAGGAATCGAGCAACAAATGTCGGCTAATTGTTGCTACCTTCATATTGGCTGATTACTATTGACAGATTAACGCTCTTCTTTAGTCACATTTAAACGCGTGTAATTCTTTATTTTACTAGCCGAACCGGTCCGGACCATGATAGTACCCTTCATTTATGCCCCTAAAACACAAAGGAATCGAGCAACAATTGTCGGCTAATTGTTGCTGCCGTCATATTGGCTGATTACTATTGACAGATTAACGCTCTTCTTTAGTCACATTTAAACGCGTGTAATTCTTTATTTTACTAGCCGAACCGGTCCGGACCATGATAGTACCCTTCATTTATGCCCCTAAAACACAAAGGAATCGAGCAACAATTGTCGGCTAATTGTTGCTGCCGTCATATTGGTTGATTACTATTGACATATTAAGTCTGTTTTTTTGTCACTTTTAAACGCGTGTAATTTTTTATTTTACTAGCCGAATCGGTCCGGACCATGACAGTATCCTTCATTTATGTCCCTAAAACACAAAGGAATCGAGCAACAAATGTCGGCTAATTGTTGCTACCTTCATATTGGCTGATTACTATTGACAGATTAACGCTCTTCTTTAGTCACTTTCAAACGCGTGTAATTCTTTATTTTACTAGCCGAATCGGTCCGGACCATGATAGTATCCTTTATTTATGTCCCTAAAACGCAAAGGAATCGAGCAACAAGTGTCGGCTGATTGTTGCTGCATTCGACTTGCAGTAATATAAGCCTGGTTGAAGTCGCCCATTCACGGTGCTTTCAAAAATATGTGTATTTTTTATTTTGTCAGTCATTTCGGACTATATTTGTTGTAAATTATGGCATTATTTGTTAGCAACAAATGAGCAACAATTAGCTGTATGTTCGTTTTTGCGATACGATTTGTTCTTTTCACTTTTTGAGTTATGTTCGGATGGCTCTGAGGCAAGCCAGCCGAACCTACTTATTTTTTTTACATATCAGAACCGGTACTTTGGAATTCTATATTACAGCGGTGATCTTTGAGCAACAAATGAGCAACAATTAGCTGCGTACTCATTTTTACGGTAGCATTTGTTTTTCCAACTTTTTGAGCTAGGATCGGCTGGCTCATATGCAAGCTAGCCGAACTTGCTTTTTTTTTAAACAAATGGGAGCAACAAATACGGGAATAGAGCAACTTTTGAGCAACAATTGAGCAACAATTAATGGCACTAGTTTGGTTCGATTCGGCCCTAAGGGGTCGGCCAGCTTATAGCACCTTCCTTTTCTCGTTAACAATATTTGTGTACTGTTTCTATCCGGCTTAATTATTTAAATTTTTCAGTAAATCCGTTGAAACCGCAAAGTTACGTTTTTTTCTATCTTTTGAAAGCTTTCGCATCGGAAATAGAGACTGCTAGACATAAAATGAACCCAATTGTTTATCTGACATACAAATGTCAAAATATTCACAAATACGTTCATATAAATTTCTAGACAATACAGTGTTGACCGGGATACATCTATTTGTTTAGTTTTGTAATGCCATAATATAAAGCTTCTAATTTAGCTTCTGATTTTTTTTACGTGTGAAATTCAGACAAGTTACCTATAACCTAATTTAACTCAATTAGAACGTTTATGCCAGCTTTATAAAGGTAAATAAACAGGGGATATACAACAGTAAACACTTTAGTACTATGTGTAATATTTCGATGTAATATTTTGACATGTAACATTTATGTTTATCACATTGTGGCACCTTAAAACTGGAAATATTTATCAACATCCTTTTCTCATAAAATAAAGTTAGAATCTCTAAAATCAGAGGGAACCCAACGTTTTACAGGTTTTGAATTAAGTACATTCAAATTCATAGTAAAGTACGTTGAGATTTATATAAAATAAAAAAAAAAATTATATCCACAGTTTGAAAAATACAAACTTTATTGACTGAAATAGACTACAGGAAGAATGAATAATAATAAAATTGGAATTTATATCAAAAGAGATTTGGCACGGATATATATTTTGAACTAAAATTCGAATAAAATTGTTTGATAAAACTATATTTTTATCTCCGAATGTTCAATACTCTGTGTTATTATGTTGGCCGATTATTGACATTCCAGATTTTATCAAGAGCTGTAGATTTTACACTAAAAATAATGGTTATGTATCCAACAAAATAAACTTTTTACATGCTGTTATTTAATTTTATTAAATTCAATCTAAATTGGAACATTTTTTTATCGTATGTATGCCTAACCACTATTATTTTTTATTAAGATCACTATTATGTTTACTAAAACTGTGGTATCTTAACGATCCAGATTGTTAATATAGAGCAATAGTTTTGATTATTGGGGTAACAAAGACATTTTTTTGATATAAGGATTAATACTACGGAAGAATCAAATTTAACTAATAAACTATAGTTTTACTTAAATAATGTATACTTAAATTTTGCTGATATTTTATTAATCACAGTCGGTTATAATTTTAACGGTAATGAAATACTTTTCATAACAATATAGCTTTAAGATTTTTGGGAATAAAGTGGGGTATACTCTTTCAATATGAAATAATTATTAAAAACTACTAATTAAAAAACGAAAACTGGGTCAGCTATTCAATCCTTAATCATTAATACTAATAAATAATGAAAAACTGTTAATTTATTATTAATTGTAAGAGTTACTAAACGAAATTATTCAATTTTCGCTTTTAGATTAGTATAATTTTATTAATAAATTAGTAGTTTTTTACTATTTTTTAATTAAAAAAAGACTAATTGAAATTAACCTGTTTCTCATTGCAGATTAGTAGTTTTTAACAATTTCAGATTTAAAAAATATTATTATAATTTTAACTATATGTAGTAATGTCTCTTTCCAAACAGAACAAGCTCGACTCAGGAGCTCCTGAAGAGCTACCGGGGGCCAAAAGTGGAGATTTGGAAGTCCTCAGGGGCTCCTCATGACATCCCAAGAAGGACTTTGTTCATTGGGTAATAATAATCACATACCCACTAATTCTGAATATGTAAAAATTTGCTGATCATAACGCGAAAAATTCGTAAACAATTAAATTGATATTAATTTTTAATTACATAGAGTAAAAAATTACTAATTTATTAGTCAAGTTCTACGAATTTCAAATTAATCATTGTATTTTTAAATTATACCTGATTGCTATTCAAAGGAATTAGTTAATTTTGACATAGTAATTATTTACTCTTCATTCGTAAAGAGTCATTTTATTAGTGGCAGACTTTCAACTCTTTGGTTAGTATTTTTTGACTAACTCAAATGTATCTTATAATATGTACTATTATTTTAGTATAATTCAGTAAGAAAAAGTACAGTTAAAAAAAAGTTTAGTATATTTTAGTAAATATTTATTTGAATAGTAGTAACTAAAAAAGTGGGAAGAAAAAAACATTTTACCCACAGTACCCCAACATCAGTTTTCTCAGTGTCCCATAATTTTTCTACAAGTTTACTATATCATAATTATTGTAATTATTAAACGCATTTCTACCCGTTATAAACTCCACATTCTTCATTGCGATGTCAATACATATTTTAATTAGTCTATTTTCGATCCCTTTGATTTCCTCAGGATTTTGGGATATTTGAGGTTTACATTTTAATTGAATATTCATAACCGAGCCATCATTACATTCTGTTTTTGATTGTTTGAAGAAACTTAAATAAGCAGGATGCCAATGCAATTGATCGGATGCTTTTGCCATCTGATTTACCTATAAAATACACAAAGGATTTTTCACACATGTTGACGTTTTGTACATTTCATTCAATAAATGTAGGAGCAATGATTTAAACTTCATTCTTTCAGAATTAAATTCATTCCACAGAAATAAAGTACATTCTTTCAGAATTAAATTCATTCGACAAAATTAAACTTCAGAATTTCACTATCAATCCCATTGAACGGCACTTATCCTCTCTTCAAGATTCAGAGGTCAAATTAAGTATTATCCATCACGAATGCCATTTTAGAAATAGGTATCTAAATAAAATATTTAGTGTTGTGATTTTTTTGTATTAAAATATTAAAATTCTACTGAAACAAAGCACAAAGACGGATACAATAAGTTTAAGTAATGTTAATTTCATAACCAATTTCATTGGAAAGACCTCAATATGGTGTTACAAATAAAATTTCTTTGAAAAATTTCAGGGCGATGTGACTCAAAAACTATGAGATTCCTTTAAAAATAAAAGTTCTTAGAAATTATATATTCTTCGATGAATTCTAAGCAAATTTTTCGAACATTTGCTAGTTTTTGAGGTAATGAATTTAAAATATTGTAGCGAAGAATTTTATCTTCGGAAAGTACAAATCTTTAAAAGTTTATTGAACAATGTAAATTAAAAATATTGTTTAAAAAGTCTGTTTTGTTTAAAATAAACAACATCTACTATACTTTTCTACGATTTCTAAGAATTTTTATCTCTTAACATATTTTTTTAAAACTTCAGAATTTTAAGTTACTGCGTATAGAAATTTGTTACAAGAAATATTCACCGTGGCGTAGGTTTAAGATCGTTCCAATGAAATAAGGTATAAAAATACCATTTTTGCTTATAATTCAAATATTTTATCCACGTATGTGCATATACATTCTGAACAATCCAAATATAATAGTTCGAAAAAAAATTCATAAGAAGAAATATTTCTAATTTTTGTTTGCAATTTTAGCCAAAGTTGACGCTTTGTCGTCCAAAATACCTTTCATTATTATAAACTTTGATGTTGATATGTAATATATAAGTACATAATACGTTAGTTCCTCCATCAATGGGTAACTTTGGATGCTAACAATTTTTTCCCTTTTGAGAATTGTTAATATTCCAAATTGTTTTTTATAAAGGAATAGACAGAGCGAACATATTCATTTTTTAAATGTATTATATTAAAGTAAATATATCTGCATCTATGTATTATGGACCTAAATATTTGTCAAGGAAGGTAAAAATTCAATGATGAAATTACCAAAAAAAATCTTTTAACGAAATTGTATTTTGTTCAGTTTTACTAGTTCGTAATAAATTTATCCAGTATTTTGAAAATTGTCCATATACTTATTGTTTCCAGTTTCAAATTCAGTGTTAGAGAAGCGTGGAACACATTGAGTGACCACGTGTAGCTGCAGCCCTCCAACCGTCCAAGCCGGGGGGTCCGCCAGAGATTGAAGCCCTGTTCTTCGTTTTTACAACCTTGAATAAATTTGCTGCAGTTCAAATGATGGTTCTAGTTGAAACAAGATCTTTTATTTTCTTTTACACTAATCAACAAATATTTCGTTACAAAAACATGTATTTAATCATAATGGGCTGGGTATATAAATTTTACACTATTCTAAAATCGTGAACTGCCTGAAACATTTTCTAAATATTTTCATGGTATACGCACGAATTTACATATTGCACACAAGTTTTTGAAGATTAAGCCTCGGTACATTCATGACAGAATTCTTTTACATTTTCTTAAAGGTACACAAACAATAAAAAATATCCCATTCCTAAAAGTCACATTATAACTTCAACAAAAGTTACGAAAAAAAAGTTAAATTGTTAGCAATAAAACGGAAAAAGTTATTTTTTTTAATAACGTAAAACACGTGGTTAATTAAATCAATTCTATTTTCTCACAAGTATTTAAGAAAATCCGAAACTCTTGTGTCTATTTTTACTTTCAATGCCATGACCGATACTAACCGTTTAACACACAAACCCTCACATCTGTTCCCAGCATATTTCTAATAATTATTTAACAGGTTTAAGTAGCACTGCGGCACTTGAAAAAGAAAAATGATGTTTTCCAAAATGATTCGAGTCAAATTCTTGTATTCCTCGAATATGACTCACATACGTAAAAAATATCTCGATACTATTGCGGAAATTAATATTATTGAAATGTATAATTCTTTATTGGATTTCAAAAGTTATTGTACTATATTGTGTATAATAAATGTGTCTAAATAATATGTAAACATAACTTTATTTAAAATGTTTGTAAAAATAGCAGGTAGTAATACATCCATTATAATTTGATATAATTCATATTTAATAATTTCAGTTTTCCACTGATATATTGCTAACAACAATTGCATGCAAATCTAGATTAAAAATTTTTTAATTAAGAAAGGTCTGCTAAAAGATACAAACACTGTTTTGAAATTTGGTTGTGAAAAGACCTTACAAAGAAATAGAAGAACGATCAATCAACTACTTTTTACATTTATTAGTTTTAAAAAAGTCATAATAATTAATTTGTCGCGTTAAATGTAATTATTTTGAAATATATAATTTCGAACTTTCTGTACTTACATAGTTTGAAATGTAATAATTAGCATAAAAAATACGAAGAAATAAAATGCTAAAACTACATTTTTCAAGTAATAAAAATCATATATGAACTGTACACATACGAAGTTTGAAAATGATACATCATTTTTATGACATTCATGAATATTTATTTTAGTAATTACTTTTATCAAGAGCGATATACGAAAATGACTTACAACGAAAGAAAGTTTGAACTTTTCAAGAAACTTTTTAAACCAGAAAAACTGCGAGTACAATTTTATCTTACGCTTTATAATTGCTCATTAACGTTTATACTGAAATTAATTTATTTCATTTTTAAAATTAAATCAGTATTTAGAGAATCAAACGTGCAAATAGTAACTAATCATAGAATTATATGAAAATAACAATTTGTAGTAATTTTGTCGGCTATTTATATGGTCAGAGTTGATAATTATTTGTTTAAATGCAGGAATATTCATTCATGTCGTAAAAGCATTTTTTATTAATGCGGTACATGCTTTCAATTTTGAAAAATTTAAGGTGAAACAATTATTTTTAAAAATGTTATTTAGTCGTTGCACACGTTTAAACGTTTCCATTGATAATTATACAAAATTAATTGCTATTTTATATTTATCTACTTTTTCATTTTCTTTCAGAATAGTTGTTTTGTATTTAAATTAGATGCGAAATCTTGACTTCGTTGGGGAACTTGACGTGTAATATATTGTTTCGATTGAAATTCGTTTTTCTGTTTAACTCAGAACTATAGATTACGCTCCAGTGTCGAACAGCAGTCAACAAACTATAAATTTCCATTCAAAACTCGGGTCCCCTTCTGGTATGATGTTCGACAATCATGAACGAAGGGTAAAAATGTCTGAAGAAATAGAAATAAAACTACAATTGTCTAAATTTGGTTATAAAAAATAGTTTCTTAACGAAAATGTCAATTTGTAAATAAAAAAACGATATTTTTAAATTGAAATCGGTTTATCGACAATAATTTCAAATAATTATTATGAGAATAATGAAGACTGCTCTTGCATAGTTGCGATAAAAGTGTCAACTGTTTATGAAATCAACTATTGAATCATTCGAAATTTCAGAAAATATATCCTGCTTTCACACTAACATAGATTGTACTAACAAATTATTATCTTGATAACATCTTAATGCTAGACACGAATGTAATATGCCACAACGCTCGTATATAGGGGCAATGGGCAAATCTTAGAAACCTTTCAATTTCAGGTCACAAAAGTGCAAAAGTCTTCATTGCTTAGCACACTCTTGACATTTTTATGTTGTTGTATAGGTTAATATGTACCCGATGACGGTATGGTGTTTAATTTTTTCAGCAAGTTCTTTTAATTATTTTCGCTGATCGATTCAGAGAAGTATTTTTCTATTGAAATAATTTGTAACTGTGACCTTATAGTTTTCGGAGTCGCTGATTGTGAATCTGACTCCAGAAATCAGAAATTCAAAATGGTGGATCCAGTATGGCATATTTAAACAGAAAAAAGCTTCAATTTAAGTGAAAATAGTCACTTGTGTGTCTCTGGTTTCTGTGATTAAAAACCTGGAATTTAAATATAGTAATTAAAAATCATGAAAACAATAAAATGCACGTTTCATGTAAATGAAAATTGATGATTGATGGCCTGCATAGCATGCACTACATCAGCCCTCGAACCGAATTATAGAAAGTAGTAATCGTTTTCGTAGTTTTTTCTGTTCATCTTGTTTCAGTTAATAAATAACAATTTATTTTTACGGTTACCAGAATTGTATCAAATTATTGCATGCTAAATTGCAGTCGAATTTGTTTAAAACTGAAAGAATACGAAAGGAAATAAAGTTGGTACAGGTGTTTTATTAACATTTTTTAATTTGCTCTCCACCAATTCTCACCCGATTAGTTGAAATTTGGTTTCGAGATTACATGAAATTATTTTTGATAGAAAAACTAATTTGAAACCTAATATAACTGTATTAACATATGAAACCTAAAATCAGCATAAAAACGTATCTAACATAAAATCAACGTAGAAACGGTATAAAATGCAAAACCTAATACGAACAAAAAAAAAGAAATCTACAACGAATGTAAAAACGTGAAAAAAAAATATTGGATGTTATATTACAGTTTCCAAAATACGAATTATTCTGATCGGGACCGCCAGTTTCTGCTGTCAGAATAAAATACAATTGGTAAGAATTAATTATCAGCGTGCATATACTCCATCTTTGAACATCATCAGGCATCTTTGTACATATAATATAACATATACAGTAAAACCTTGAGAATTCGACACTTCGACCTCGGTAGTTCGGCAGTAGGCGGAGCCTTCCCTCTAGTGTATGCCAAGTCGTTATTATGCTCACGCAAACAAATGAGCCAATCACATTCGCGGGACTTCGTAGTGGACGTGATAAAAGTAATGTTGTTAAACCGAGGGTAAAAGCAAAAGCGTCTGTAACTGAGTATATCGAACAAAAGAGATTCTACCGTGTACATTAATGTGTTACTTACTCATTAATATATGAACGTATACAAATATTTATTTAGATTCAAATATCAAATATTAACCGCAAATACAGCACATTCTTGAAACTTAAATTTTTTCTATTTACAGTTTTATCTTTTGTTTCAGTAAATAGGTTCAATAAATAGGTTTGTTCATTATAGTTACACAATGTTCGGGTCATGTTTTTGAACTTGTTTAAAATGTTTGTCGCCCGAAATTTGAAACTTAGACACTATTGGTTCGGATTATGGATAAATTCAATAATTATTTATTGTTTTAATTAAGTTCGACCTAATATACGTTGCATTAGTAATAACAATTACTACTATAATAAGTAAAGTTCTGAGGAAAAATGTTAATAAAAAACAATAGAAAATTCAAGTTTAATAAACTGAATACTTACTCTTCTTATTAAACTGAGCAAAAATCAAAAGTAAAAACCGGCGTAGTGATATTAATACAAAACTTTAAAAAATGCTTTTTAAAATTTGAAAACAGCTCATAACGTATCGAATAAGAATTGTTACGATTCAAACGCGATGGAAAGTATTATATCCAAGACAACGACAGAAGTTACCACTGCGTTATTATGCCATTATCGCCACATACCCGGTTATAGCTTGTCGATAACAATGAAAACTGAAGAGATTTCAGTACTATTCACCCTGCTTTCCAACAGATAGGTTTAACTAGTTTCAAGTAAGATTTAAGTTTTCAAACTTCATATATATAACTAATCATTGATTTTTACCAGTCGATTGCACGATCAGAAGTGCAGAAATTTCCGCCTCGATGGAAAATCATCCCATCGTTTCGACTATCACCAAATGTGAACGAAAATTTCTAGTTCATTGTTTTATCCGTATTAATGAACAAACTGTGTCAGTGGCAAAGTGAGTAAATGGAATTAAAGCCTTGACACTAATGCCATATGGACGTTTCTCTGAAACTTTAAAATTTCGTTTCGCTTTGCATTTTTCGGCAATTGTATGTTACTTTTATATTTTTAGAATGATCAATACCGATAAATGTAACCTAAATACATCGACTAATGTATATAGAGTTTCATTGATTAGACAAAAACAAGTTCATACTCTCGAAAATGAAAAATGCGCCAAAAAGGCAAAAAATGAAGTGTCCCAACGTTAATTTTTCGTGACGTCTGAACCTGAAAGAATTTCAAAATTTCTTGTAATTTATATTATAATTTATTCCTGAAATATACAGGGTGTCCGAAAAGTATGGAAACACTCAAATATCTCGGAAAATCGACATCGAATCGTAAAAGTAAAAATACACGTATTCAATGGTTTCAAGAGAGCTATCCAGTGACACCTAACACAACCCCCCACCCCCACCCGCTGGGGGTGATAGAGGGGGTAACTTAAAAATTTTAAATGGGAACCCCCAATTTTTATTGCAGATTTTGCTTCCTCAGAAAAAGTTACGTAAATTTTGCCTACCATTATAATTGTTTTTGTTGACAGATGGCGCTGTAATCAACGAAATTAAAAAATTATTCTAAAAAGTTTTAAAAATCTCGCGAAAAACACAACGGATCAAAAAAGTAAAAACACACGTATTCAATGGTTTCAAGAGAGCTATCCAGTGACACCTAACACAACCCCCCACCCCCACCCGCTGGGGGTGATAGAGGGGGTAACTTCAAAATTTTAAATGGGAACCCCCAATTTTTATTGCAGATTTTGCTTCCTCAGAAAAAGTTACGTAAATTTTGCCTACCATTATAATTGTTTTTGTTGACAGATGGCGCTGTAATCAACGAAATTAAAAAATTATTCTAAAAAGTTTTAAAAATCTCGCGAAAAACACAACGGATCAAAAAAGTAAAAACACACGTATTTAATGGTTTCAAGAGAGCTATCCAGTGACACCTAACACGACCCCCCACCCCCACAGGCTGGGGGTGATGGAGGGGGAAACTTAAAAATTTTAAATGGGAACTCCCAAATTTTATTGCAGATTTCTCTTCTTCAGAAAAAGTTACGTAAATTTTACCTATTATAATTATTTTTGTTAACAGATGGAGCTGCAATCTGCGAAATTAAAAAATTACTAAAAAATATTTAACTTGACGTACATGGAATAGCATACCACGTTTTCAGAATTTTAAATAACGTCTTTTGCCTTTAAATATTTCTAGTTTACCGATTCTCACCGCGAGGAGGTAGACGATTTTGAGAATCTTCTGTTTTACTTTTTTTTTTATTTGATTTCTGTTTTTTACCTTTTTTTTATTCTTCACTATTAAATTTTTTTATGTTTTTTTTTAATGTATTTGCTTACCTTTTCTTCCAGATATTAAAATTCTTTATTCGCTCCCCCCTTGTAATTGTGCATACAAAGTTTTTGACAGAAAAATGAAGAATCGACATCCTTATTCTACGAGGAAGTGAATGTCGTGTATCCGAATAGCGTAAATGGTGACCAAATCCGCATATGGTGTTATGGCTTTCTTGCATGACTGTGATTTTGTATACTTGTGTGAAAGTACTGTAGGTATCGCTTGCGGAAACCCATTGCATACACTCGGTCGATTTTTTCAACTGCCAGTGTTACAGAGAAAGTAGTCAATAATCGAACATCGTCAGCGTCCAAATCAAAACAGCACGTCTTAGTATTAGTTAAGCTCTATTGTTTGAATGAGTCAAGGTCTCGGTTATTTTTCAGCTTTGTGAAAATTACACATGCGAGCGTCACTCTTGTCGAAAACTTGGTCAAATTCGTACCGCAAAAAATCGCAATTCTCTTCGTTCTCGCTATTTGATACTTAATGTAATGTTTCTCTAACATTTGAATTTCTTCTAATTTTTTATATTTCTTTTATTTCTTCATTCTTTGCTTCATATTTCTTCCATTTCGATACATTCTGTATTCTGCCTCCTGTTGTAATTTGGCATACTATGTCTTTGACACAAAAAGAAAGGATCGAAATCCTTATTCTGCGAGGATGCGGCGATAAAAAAAGAACATACGAACAAGTCGTCCGCCAATTTAATGATACCCATCCTGATCGTCTACCTATTTGCAAATCAACTGTTTGTAAGACTGTTTCTCGGTTTCAAGATACTGGCTCTGTCAATGATCGACCAAAATCAGGAAGACCAAAAACGTCCACGAACGAAGACAACAGTTTAGCGGTCTGTGCAAGTGTCGTTGAGGACGTCCATACTTCGGTAAGAAAGATTGCGCAAGCCACTGGTATCGGCAAATCGTCTGTCCATGAAATATTAAAAGCAAATAAGTTCCATCCATATAAAATAAAATATGTACAAGAACTTTCGGAAGATGACTTCGATCGGAGATTAGAATTTTGCGAGGAAATGATGAGACGTTGTGACGAAAATGAATTATTTCCTTTCTGGATATGCTTCTCTGATGAAGCTACGTTTCAGTTGAGTGGAGAAGTTAATAGGCACAACCTACGATATTGGTCGGACGAAAATCCTCATTGGATGAGAGATACTCACACACAACATCCACAGAAAATCAATGTTTGGGCTGGCATTTTGTGCAATCAAATTGTTGGGCCTTTCTTCGTTGAAGAGAATTTCACGGCTGAAAGGTACTGTAATTTGTTAAATAACCAGATTATACCGGCAATACGAAATATTGCTGGTATAGCGTTTGATAATGTCTGGTTTCAACAGGATGGAGCTCCTTGTCATTTTGGTTTGATTGTACGCAATCTATTAAATAATATTTTCCCCCGACGTTGGATTGGTAGGAGGGGTTCGATCGAGTGGCCACCGAGGTCACCTGATCTAACTCCTCTGGACTATTTTTACTGGGGTTTCTTGAAGAACAAGGTCTACGAAACGAAACCAAAAGACATTGATGAGTTGAAAGAAATGCTGCAAAAAGTTTATGATAACTTCTATGCACGATTGGGATATTGTCAAGTTGCTGAAGGACTTCAATTCGAACATCTTATAAATTAGTGGGCATAGACATGTTAAAAATCCAGTAAAGAAAATAGAAGCGAAGGAAAATTTAAACTTTAAAATAGAAAAAAAATTAAAAAAATAAAAAAAAAACAAATAAAAGGTAAAAACAAAAAAAAAATATACAAAAATAAAAAAAAAAGATTCTCAAAATCGTCTACCTCCTCGCGGTAAGAATCGGTGAACTTTGAAATATTTAAAGGCAAAAGACGTCATTTAAAATTTTGGAAACGTGGTCCGCTATTCCAGGTACGTGGTTCGCTGATTGCAGCTCCATCTGTTAACAAAAATAATTATAATAGGTAAAATTTACGTAACTTTTTCTGAAGAAGAGAAATCTGCAATAAAATTTGGGAGTTCCCATTTAAAATTTTTAAGTTTCCCCCTCCATCACCCCCAGCCTGTGGGGGTGGGGGGTCGTATTAGGTGTCACTGGATAGCTCTCTTGAAACCATTAAATACGTGTGTTTTTACTTTTTTGATCCGTTGTGTTTTTCGCGAGATTTTTAAAACTTTTTAGAATAATTTTTTAATTTCGTTGATTACAGCGCCATCTGTCAACAAAAACAATTATAATGGTAGGCAAAATTTACGTAACTTTTTCTGAGGAAGCAAAATCTGCAATAAAAATTGGGGGTTCCCATTTAAAATTTTTAAGTTACCCCCTCTATCACCCCCAGCGGGTGGGGGTGGGGGGTTGTGTTAGGTGTCACTGGATAGCTCTCTTGAAACCATTGAATACGTGTATTTTTACTTTTACGATTCGATGTCGATTTTCCGAGATATTTGAGTGTTTCCATACTTTTCGGACACCCTGTATATACACGCACCATACACATATTATATATATTATTTTTTTTATTATTAATAACATATTATTTTTGTATGGGCAAAAAACAAACTTAGTGGTTATTCTCCGAGTCATTTTCATTCTCGTTCGCCTCTCCCTCTTCCGTACTGTGGAATTTTTTACAAAATAATGAATTATGCGACAAGTCTTGAGTTCAGCCCACATGAGAACAAAGATACTATAATCAAATTATTATTAATTTTTGTAGAATTTTTGTTAACACCTCTCTCCTCTATATTACGAATCCCAGAATAGTCTTACAAAAATTAACATAATCGAAAAAGCGAAACTTTTTAAATCCTTCAAAGCCCAGATTTTGGATCTTGAAAATCCAAGCAACAGCTTGGATCTTGAAAATGTGATATAAATTTGAGACTTAAAATTCTCCTTCCATTATATCTTAATCTTTCACATTTGAAAATTATTGAATATGAAACTGTGACAATTTTTGTCATCATAGACGTTGTCATATTAGCGAAAGGAAAAAATTAAAAAATGTTAAATCAAGTAATAGATATTTTAATATTGCAGGGGTTCATACATGAAGAAAACATTACTTTTTCTTAGTGTTTTAAAAGAGGCAGATAATGTTAAACCATAAAAACCTATTTTCATCTGCCAATATTTTTGTTGCATTTCTAAAAATTGAAATATATTTGGACCAGATAATATTTGAGTCAGATAAACATTTTGTATTTCGGAAACGTTCCAGATATCGAACAATTTTACGACGATTACCAAAAATCATAAAAAAAGGAAATTCTTTAAAAATATGAAACTATAGCAGTAATCAAGATTTCTGAAATAGTTCGATAAGTTTTCATTAAAAGTTCAACAATCCTTTATAGACAATAATATTTCCAATCGCAATTTCGGAACTCTTTGATCATTTTCATAAATCCATTGTGTCTAAACTAACATGGCCACATAATCAATATCCAATCTATTTAAACTAGCACAAATTAATATACGACTATAAATTTTCTCCCGAAAATAATTTGAATGTAGTGAATTTCATCTTAAAGGAATGGGAATTAAGCCATACTCGTAAAGTCAAATTTGACATCATATTACGGTGAAATTCCACCTTAGTAAAGGCTTTGGTGTGGTTAGGTATTAAATATTTACTTGTATCTGATGCTTCTTCGAATTTGTAAATAACATGTGTATTATATATTATCTACAACAGATGGCATGTAATATGTAGGTGTTTATTTAATGTAGAAAATGAACTGGCTAGCTGCAATTTCATTATATAAATTAAAATTACTAATTAATGCTTTTATTTATATATCAAAACCTTTGAAATCTCCTTGGATGACAAATATATGGTATAAATACAAAGAATGAGACTACGCCGTTATAAGAAATTTCATCATCCAACAATAGAGACAAACATATTACTCACTGCTACATACAAAATCATTACCAAATACTTCTTCTTGCTAAAATTAAAAATAAACGATTGCATGAAAAATAAAGCCATAAAGTTATAACACAAATCCAATCTGCATTTATAGGTTAGATAGATATGAATTTCTGTTATAAGGTGTTTTTATTTCGAACGTTCACTAGATAGAAGTAAAAATTGATGAATTGACTTTAGAAAAAGTCGAATAAGACTCCAAATTCATTTTAAGATATTTAGAGCATAGGTTTCTATAACAGCTTAAACGTACAGTAACAAATTACTTACTTCAAGTCATATAATGCCTATTATGATACACATTTAGACGCCTGAAACGCCATAAATATCTTCTTCCAAAACATTTTTGTCTCCTCGAAATCTTATATACTGTGTGCTTAAATAAGTTATTATCAAAATTCAAACCAACCAAAATTTTCTTTCAGGAATATTTTCCAGGATATAAAAGAACATACTCTGTGCCGGAATCAAACTCATCGGCCCCTTTTTTGAAAAATGTGATGTTGTTGATGAATTTGTGAAATTTATGGTATGAACAATATTTCATGTAAATATCTTACAAACCCTTTGTTAGCTGATAGTTTTTCATATATCATGTTTTAATTTACTATTGAAGATATGCATTGCAAGATTTCATTTCAGGAATGTTTTCCTTCCGAATAAATAAGACGATATTCTGAGCAAAAATCATCCATCGTGCCCTATTTAAAAAATTTGAAATTTTTGCGAAAATCGTTATTAATTTACGGTTAACAAATTTTCATGCAAATAACTATCACGAAAATTCATCCAGAGGAAGGTTCGTGATCACGATTGTGTTATATTTAATAATAGAAATAAGAGAATATTATAGAATATCACAAGAAATGGCAAGAAGAAAGTGAAAGCGAAGAAGAGGCTACTGATTTTGAGAACTGTTTAAATTTACAGTCAATTCTTAGTGCTGTTAATATTAGTTTTAATAATATGTTAATAAAATATGTTGAACTTTACGTAAAATTTTATACTCAGCGAACAATTTTTCGGAGCTGCTTAAGATTGATAGAAATAGTATTAAATCACATATCATCTAGGGTGCTTAGAAGATGTACTTTTCAAAGAATGTCTCCCAATGATTGAAGATTGTTACATTATTAATTTGAAAAATAGTTACAGCAATTCCATTAATAACTTCTTAAAAAGTTTTCAAGATCGTGCCATATCTATTACTTCAAAAGTTCACTCTATTTTTTTCCATATCGATTTTTGTTCAAGGAATAGGGACGGAATAGCCTTATTCTACTACTTAAAGTAACCTCTGGAAGCAGTTCATAGGTTATAGAATATCTAAAAACGTTGAAACCATAAATGCAATCAATCAGATCATCCAAATTATAGTAGCCTTCACATTTAAAAAGTTGTAATATCTCCAACTGAAAATTACATCGGCATAATATGACAAACTATAAACTATAAGTCAGGGTTTTCAAGATAAGTATGAAATATCTTCATTTTTGTCCTCGGAAACATTCCGGAAAGAAAATCTTGGGTGTTGTCAATTTTGATAATAACTTATATTTAAGCCTACCAACATAATACCGAAACGTAATAATAACTTAAGGCAGGCAGACCATTACAGCAAAGATATGATAATATAAATTTATAAAGATTAAGAAGCACGAATTAAAAGTATCGTAGCACATTTCACAAATAAATAAAAATACATGATTTTACATTTATATCAATATGTATTAGAATTAAAATAATTATATAATATTATAATACAGTAGAACCTCACACTAGTGGCACTGTCGGGACCAGCGGTTTTTGTTTTTCTCACACTAGTGAGATGCGGAGGGTGGAATGTTTACCCCCTCTCTAGGGACGTATCGTATTTGCGAGCGCATGCGCATCGGCAGATGTGCAAACATGTGCATACATATGTCTACACACTTTCATAACGTTCATAACCAAAAATACTTGTATTTTTCTCGCTTTCTCAAAACAGTATGGAAACATTGTTGAAAACTGCATACTCCTTGTCACTATTATATGTCATCTGCAATAAGTTGCTACATGCTGGTCTAGGCGAATGTAATGTAACGTTACAAGTTACTGTAAAAATAAAAACTACCATTACCTTGAATCTTTTTTAAAAGTTTATTTACTTTAATCAGAAGTGTTAAATTTATTTACCATGGCAGTTAATTCTTCGACTTTGTAAGTAAAAAAGGATAAAACTTGTTAATAATAAATGAGTTGATCCACATAACACTTCTATTTAACCTCTTTTGCCAGTAATTTTACATTTGTGTCCGCATTTAGGTTCTTAAGCGTAGAATTATTTTCACATGATATACCAAGCCACCGATACTAAATTAATTACAATAAATAATACACAAATCGTAATGTGTTACAGCTTGAGTATGTAAATACATACGTAATACTCACATGTATACATACAGCTTTTCGAGTATGTTTGTGTACATACATACACATGCATAAGAAAGTGGCAGAGTGGGGGGTACGAGGAGAAGTTGATGTTTCACTAGTGATAGAGACAAATGTTCACTAGTGCGAGAATTTCACTAGTGTGAGTTTCACTAGTGTGAGGTTCCACTGTATGTATTTTGGGCTCCACGTCCATTATTTCACACGACAACTAATCACACGACAAAATATCACATGGACAAATAACCGTAAACAAAAATATCACTGAGGCAAAAAACCAGCTCAAAAAAATTGGACATTTCTCCCGGAAATTCATGTCAGTCTTTTTCCGCCATCATTCTGGCATTAGGACATTTTGGCCCCTCTGGTTTGGCGTCGAATGTTTTGGCTCCGCCATTTTGGCCTATTTAACCCTGGTTAGTGTGGCGAGAATTATTATAGATAAAATTTCGTTTACTAAAATGGGGGAGAGAGAAATGGCAACGTCACGAAACTAACCTAATCTAACTACTCAGAAATCTGCCCACCACTAATAATGCTTAAAAGCAAATGGGTGCCCTAAAACTAACCTAACCTAAACAGTCAGAACTCCACTTACTCCTAATAATTCATAAATGAATATGGCTGCACGGGGAAATTTGTAAATGTGTGATATTTTGTTGATGTGATATTTTATCAATGTGATATTTTATCAATGTGATATTTTATCATTGTGATAATTTGACGTGTGATCAAATGTCCGTGATATTTCCTGGTGTGATTATTTGTCCGCGAAATAAAGACGTGCTATCGTATTTTTTATTTTACACAAAACTTATTTATGTGTAAATAACAACAAATGAAAAATGTACGAAGTTTAATTTTTTCATCGAATGTCGTTGTATTTTTTACACAGGTCGGTCTCTTTGTAGTTTCTTTTTGGCGAGGTCAAAAACAAGTATACAGGGGATATACTACTCACTGATTGTGAATACGTCACTATACATATTCGATGTCCGACGTTTTGAATTTCCGAATCCATATTAGGGACCTTAAAAACTATTATTAATATTCTAATAAACGTACAATAATATAATATTGCTTAAATTCGCATTTATTCACAAAATAAATCGACGAAGAAAAGAGTTTAGTGTTTATATGCTACCGGGTAACCTTCACTTCTAAAGACGCAGGTTTTTACGGTTGTGATTTTTGTATTTCTTCGATATGGCCGAATACTGTATTTGCTATTTTTTTTTCGGGAACCTCCGATAAAGACGGTGAGTCCCGAGGATATACTATGTAGTCACGCGTTCAATATGGAACCAATAGCATGTGACCTCCACGTACCCCCACGGACCATTGTTCTTAAAATACTGTATCCGCCATTTTAGAAGTTGCCATCTTGAATTACGAAATAGGCCTTGCATGCGATCTTAATATTAGCCTTATGCCCGAATGCGAAATTGATGAAAGTGAACACGCATTTGTCGTCAATTTTATCGAAAGATTGCGAAAGTGCATAAAATTTTATGTCAACAATAATTTTTTGAATATTTTTCCAACGTGTTTATATACATATTATAGAGGCTTAAAAAATTGCGTGCTTCCCAGCGTTAATGGGATAAAATAAGAGACTTATTTTTGCATTGCAGATCCTGTTATTTGTACCAAAATATTTTCATCGTATTTTTAATGAAATATGCGAATGATTTCGTGATAAACCAAATGTGAAATATTGACTTTATACAAATTTCCATTTTGCACGTTGTAAACCATTAATCGCTGAAATCCTAAAGCGGAGCTTTCCATTGCATTTATAAAATCGTGTTAAAAACGGCCTTTTGAAATATCTACTGAAAATAAAATAAGCTAGTTATTACTAAACTTTTAAGTAACAAATGAGTCAATTGAGAAACAATGCTTATGAAAGTATTTTCTTAATGAAGTCCGATGATGATATCGAATGATGATGATATCATATGCGATGCTGGATTCAGATGGCGAACGATGGCGATAATGTAGAATGAGTAACATTTACTGCAGTACTAATTTGTAATCCATGGATCTAACTACATATAAGATACATTTTATATCAATTTGTAATTTTATATACCACTCGACAACGAGATAAAAAATAAAAGGGTTGAAAACCTCTTGAAAATATGGTTTAGTGATTTCTGAAGGTCACTTTACTGGTCTAAAAGATATTTGTTTAATAGTAAATGTATTAAATATACATAATTTTTGTATGAATGCGGTTTCCGCAGTGAATGCATCTCTGTAAAGGAGTGTTTTTGAAACACATATTTTACTAATTAATTTTTAATTTTTTGTCATGGTTCTTCTTTATGGCAAACAATTCAAATATTCCAATAATAAGCAGTAAAATGCTAAAGAAATTATGGTAATTAAAGAAATATAGAATTTATGAAGACAACAATTATGATTGTAATATTCATATATCGTATCTAACATTTCTTTAGCATTTTACAGCTTATTATTGGAATACTTGAATTGTTTGCCATAAAGAAGAACCATGACAACAAATTAAAAATTAATTAGTAAAATATATGTTTTAAAAACACTCCATTACAGAGATGCAGATTATATGTATCTGTCAGATATAATGAATAAGATAAGCAGTATATCAAAACGCTCCTTCAAATAGTCTAATCTACAAAATAGAAATTCTTTTCCATAACGAGAGCAAAATAAATATGCGAGAGTCACGAACGCTACTAGCGGCGCGGTGGCTAAGCTAGTTTCGTCTAATCTACATTTACATATTCACTCTTCTTAAAAGATTAATTATTCTGTTAACATTAAAATTATAAAACTACAGATAATAAACTACGAAAAAATCCTTTAAAAACAAAAATCACATATAAAACATAGTAAAGGATGAATCAATATCCCGATATTGTATTATTAATATTAACTATACTGTGCATAACCCAAACACTATATTGATAGTACATTAGCATTCGTTGCACAATTGCAATTTTAATTTTACATTTCAAGTGGTAAATTGAACCCGGTATGCAAGTTATTCCAATATAGTTACATTACATATAACATATAATAATTTTCAACAAAATTAAATTTAGATTTCAAAGATTATTTTTCGGTATGCGAGTACTATATCGAGTAGAAATGTATACAATATGGAAATGCGAATTGAAATTGTTTTACTTCACATTGCACCGTTGAAGTGTTTTTGTTATCAAATTTAATTGAATTTATACTATACGAAATCTCTAGTTAGAATTTTATTGCATTAACGGATGAGTTGGCTTCCTATATAAAGATAGTGTCGATAACCAAAAATAAATCAAAATAAAAATAAATTTAAAAAAAAAAAATTTTTTTAGATATGTGGATACGTTAAATTACGACTAGCAACTATAGTTAATATATATATTATAAGTGTTTAATTAATTTAAATGTTAGAAATAATATAGTATATAAAATAACGTTTATTACTAAGTTATGTATGAGGCGATTCACGATAAACCTATGTTAAACTTTTTAAACATTTCAAACTACGAACAGAAGGTTATGCTAGATTCGAAACGAAACTTCCCGAATCTTTCCGAAGGCGCTCGTTATATGTCTCAGGTTATAAAATCCGATGTCTTATTTATGATCAATAGATGGAAGAAATAATGTTTAAAACGTTGAGACACATTGCATTAAAAACAGATATATTGAGATATTATTATTCTAGGAGTATAACGTACTAAGTATTTACTAAACTTTAAGTAAACAATATAAATAGTTACTAGAGTTAGTAAGAGTAATTACAAATATACAGTTATCATTTCTTCTACAAATTCAATCTGATGAAATACAATCAGGCCATGTAGTTCGAGTGACTTTTTCCGGTTATATTTATAAATGTAATTTTCAAAACAAGCTCTTTACAGTCCCGTTATAATAATTTACGAAATATTAATTTTCATGGAGGTGTATATATTTATTTAAGCTTAAGTATTTAACGCGGATAATGCAGTGCGAGACAAAGCTCATTTTAACGTAATTTCGTTATGGAATAAAGCTTTCATTAACTTCTCGCGGTAGGAATTTTCAAAATGCATTATATTCACGAGTTACACAACAGTCAAAAAAATTCCAGTAAATTATTATTATTATTTACGAGCGTATCAGGTCTTCCAATATGACATAACATTGAATTTGTTTTTAATTTTTTTCTGAACATTAGCAACCTAACAAAATTCTACTATTTTTGGGATCGTATTTTTCTATAATTATTAAAATTTCTCATTATGGGTAGTACGTTAGCCTCCGATTATTCAAATATACCCGACTCTCACTTTAGAGAATCATTTTTTACTTTTTTTTGTAACTTTGTTTGTATAAAAATGAGTGCATAACATATTACATTACGTCAAATATACACTTCTCCTAAATTGCAATATGTACCATCGGTTTAGAATTTATTGATATAGCCGAATAAATTTTGCCCATAGTTATTACAATTTATCGAATATACTATAATGGTATTTAAATCAAAAGTGAATAAAGCACATTACAAAGTTTACTTTTTTAATTCGTTTTCCAGGACACTTATTGACTATCTCTATGCAAAAATTTGAAAACTAGCTAGAGATGTTTTCGTTCTATGTTGATTTCTGTTTTGAAAATGCAATACTTTGAAACAAGAATACACTCACGAAAACCTCACTTCTTAAATTTATAATACACTTATGTGTTTTTACAGTATTTCGTTATTCTATCACTCCTACGTAGAAAATGTCAATCAAATATAAAAAGTGTATTATGATCTACAACTTTCATTTCAAACTTTTCTCGATTCTTTCAGAATTTAAATAGAAGAATCCGAACAATTTTAATGTGTACAATTATTCGGACTATTCTACGTATTTAATTATATAGTAAAAAACGTTTGCTATCCACTCTACAGCGTCGAAAAATAACAAAAAATTAAATTATGTTTAAGGGGCTCTATCTATCTATATAATTAAGTAATTATACAAATTTTGTTCCTTAGAATTATAACAAAATGGCTGCTGTGCAGGTGATTGACTGTAGACTAATGTTTACTCTTTTTACCAAACATTTTTGCAATTTTAAATATATAAGGCTGGAGAAAGACACAGATATTTTTTTAAAACTTTATGACTTTTTTACACACTTTTTTAATGACCTAGCACTGGTTGTAAGTCAAGTCACATAAAAAATGGTATGATATCACGTTTTCATATACCTCCTCCCTCCAAATTATGTGAATAATCACTTATAACTACTTTAATCTTTATCCAAATTTGACAAAGTTTTCTCAGCTTTATTTGATCCTTGTCAATTTTTTCTAATTCCAGTTTTGAAAGGCAATTTAATGCTGCATCGAAAAAATTTATGATACAGAAATATGTACGAAAATTGACAGAAATAAGTGAGTTTTAAAATTATATGAATTTTTCACTAAATTTACATATCATGCTAAAATTGATCATACTAAAATTTAAAATGTTTGACATTGTTTTTAAAAAAACAAACTGCTAGAACGGTGTCTTTACTGTATACGTTTAAAAGAGGTCCTGCTGCACTCTACCACTTGAAACTTCAGGGCTAAGTGTCACATGTTTAGAAATAAATGTTCGATAATCGAGATAAATTTTATTTTATTTGCGATTGATTTGTGGGTCTGCGGTTTTATCTAAGTTATAAAATAACAAGGCTGTAAATGATGATACAATTGTTTTTAAAAACTCGTTTACATTACAGTTCAGTAAAAAACTTTCTAAAAATTAACTGAATTGAGTAAAATTAATAACTTAACATTCATAAATTTATCGTCGAAACGTCTTTTTACCAAATGTTATTAAGTTTAATTAATATAGTCTTCGTTGTCTACCTTTCAGAAATAAAATACCGAATTCATTTGATATGAAATATTTTAGTTTCTTTATTAAGCGCGCAATTTTATGAAATAATATTGAAACGGGACTAGACTTCTTAAAGGAATGTTTTATGAGTTTCATATACTTTAAGAAGATCGATTAAATTCAGTTGTAGTAGTAGCATTAAATATTAAAAATAAGTTTAAGAAAGGATTATTTAATAAAATAATAATAATTTTTAGAATTTAGTATGGTATTACAAGAAAATCATATTCTAAAAACAAAAAAAGGTTTATTTGCCGCAAAGCAAACTTTAAATATGACGAACTCAAAAATTTCTTAGCAATGAACAACAGTTGTTAATAGTTAAAATGTTACAATGATCAATAAGAAACCTTCACATGCAAATACGTTATGCAATATAGGATTAACAGATATCGTCTACAGTTAGCGAATTATGGATATTTCACTATATTCAATTCATTAAAGCCTATAGAAACCAACAAATTCTAATTCAACTTTAGAACACAAATTATGTAAATATTTTTTTACAACCCAAGTTCTCTTCACTTTTCAGTTTTCCTCTTCTTTTTCATTTCAGTGAGTCTCAAAAACAAGAGTTTTTGTACACATTATGATATTTTGAATGACATATTGGATTTATAGACTACAAATATAATGCAAAAGTCATAAACAAACTTGATTATTACTTGATTAGTATTATGGTATCTAAATATCGTGATTATCTTCGTAAACTGACAAAAAACGCGCAGCTGGGACAGTTTCAACATTTTAGACGCCATTTTGCATCCGCCATTTCGTTAATACAGCGATTTTTCATTCACACATTTTCAGAAACAATTCACAGTCGAATTAGGAGCGATTATGTGCCTGTCATTATGAAAAAAGCAGAGTTTAAATACACTTTATGAAATTTTATCCGTCATCTTGAATTTCTGCAATACAAAAATAGTGCCAATGTCATGAACAATCTTGATTTTTACTTGCTCTGTATTTTGGCATCTAATTGTAAGCGGATCCACTACCGTCACAAAACTTTAAAGAACGAGAATTTCGTCATATTTCGGCATCTTGACCACCATTTTTGTCGGCCAATGTAACCAAAACGAGCCCTCCTCTACTGTTTAACATAATTATCGGGTCTATCGATTACATGCGTTACAAGTCGGTGAATAACAACAATTATTGACAAATTTGAATTCAATGAAAATGACGCGGTAAAAAACGATATTTTTGCAAAAGGGAAAACAGTTATAAATCTATAGAAACATATCATTTTGAGACTTGTTCAATTAAAAAATGTTGTGAAAATTCATGCAGATCAATTATAATCACTTTTAAAAATTCAAATAACCAAATGTAAATTTAATATAGATTATACTAACATTCAGGATTAAGAAGATTTCGTATTAAAAAGAGATTAGCTTTTCCTTTTATAATGTGAACATTTTCACCCCAGCTAAATGTAAAACATTTGTATAAAATGTACAAGGGGAGGCATTTTTACCATCGTAATCCGTGACATACAAAATATTGCCAGATAACTGAAATGCGTTTTCTTCCATGAAGACCTCTGAATTTTGAATATGCGTAACATGGATGACCGTAATTTGATACCGAATAACATTTTTGCACTTTTTATGTAGACATAAGTCTACATGCAGTCACTTAATTTTGGTAGTGATCCACAATTAGAAAAAAACTATCCCAAACATCGAAAAAACACAATTTTGTTTTCTTTTCCATCTAAATCTAGAAACTAAAAACCAAACACACTAAAACACATAAACACTTATGATTATTACATGACTGAAATAACTTAATAATTAGAAATAAGAGAACGACGATAAGAACGTAAAATGAAATAAATTGAAATTAATACAAATTTTTTAATACCGTCTGAAACCTGAAATGAACACAAAACATCTGAAACTAATGGGAATCGGAAATCATCACAAAACACCTAAAAATATCATAAAACTTAAGGAAACCTGTAATTGACGAAAAATCTAAACCGAAGCAAAATTAATCATAAAACTCAATAATACCTAAAACGAACGTAAAATAAAGTACAAAACGACAATCAACGTAAAAAGGTCTGAAATAAACAGATATGAAAGACGTGCATAACCTAAAACTACCCTGAAATGCGCAAGACCTAAAATTTACGTAAAAAGTACAAAACTTAAAATTGACGTAACAATTATAAAGCCTAAAACTAATGAACCAACATACTAAAAACCTAATATTTGCCTGAAAAAAGTATAAACCAATCTCTCTCGAAATAGTAAAATACCTATAAAACCTACAATGAACGTATGAAGGTATAAAACAATAAACTAATATAAACCGAATGCAAATAAATCTAAAAACCTTACAAATATATCTAAAATTAAGGTAAATAACCTAAAGCGTAACAAACCTCAGATTGACGTAAGAATTATAAAACCTAAAACTAACGCGAAAATATATGAAACCTTAAAACAATCGAAAAATATGCGTAAAACCTGCAATGTACGTAAGATAAAACCTAATATTATCAGAAACATGTATAAAACTTCTAAATAATAGTAAAATATGTATAAAACTTACAAGAAATGTAAAAAAGTATTAAAGTAAAATAAGCGACAAAAACCTATCACATACAGAAAGGAACGTGAATAGGTTTTAAAAAATAAACTAATGTAAAATGAATGCAAATAAACCTAAAATCGAATAATAATAAAAGCATCTATAACACGATGCAAAATTAATTTATTCTCAGTCGTTTTTAATAAATTATGCATTTATTTCTCGGTTCAATCGATCAACTGACTGGTAAGTAGAAAAATTAAGAAACAAAGTATGTTGTCAAGGTACAACTACTTAAAATGTTCAAAGTGAAGGAAAAGGTTTTAAAAACGTGAAAATTGTCGGATATTATCGCGACTGAATTTCCTTTCTGCTGGTAGAATATATACGAACTATGGATAATATACTTTCAAAGTAGATTCAGTATCCCTCTGGCGATAATATTGAAACAAATGCCTATTGTAAAAAATTCCACGTTTCGTCCCAAGTATACTTGTTGGACTCGTCAGTAAGGCGACCTAGTATACTTTGCCTTATACGTATGCATATAGTTTTGTTAAGATTGAAATTGTAGATGCTTAATAACATAGAAGGAAATGTTAAAAGCGTGAATTTGAACACATATAACCTATAACGGTCACGGGAAATGGTGCACACGTTATTCCTTAATTTCTCTACTTACTAGCCAGTTGATCGATTAAACCGAGAAATAAATTAATAAATTATTAAAGCTAAAAATCGAGCAAAAATATCTAAAACTAAGGTAAATAACCTAAATTTAGGTAGAAACGTATAAATCCTAAAACAATCCTAAAATAGCATAAACTATACCCCATAAAGTTTACAAAATGAACCTAATATTAATTACAGCTAGGTTAAATTAAAATTATAAATTAACTATATAATGTATAAAACCTAAAATAAACCTAAATTTGATAACAATAATACACTAAAACTAAAATTAACGTATAAAAGTATAACACCTCACATGAACGTGAAAACTTAGCCGGCACAAAAAGAACCTTAAAACTGTCTAAAATAAAATTAAGTCACTATTCACTTATTTATAAGTGCATATGCACTTATTTTTCTACGTGGACGACTTATAACTTACAATAAGTGCATTTTCACTTATTCAAATTTAGAGAGTACATATCATGTCGGTGCAATCGTCATTTTACAAAAGTTGTATCCATGGTAACGTACGATATATTTTTCCGCGTCGTTATGTATGTATACTTCTCTCTCTTCTTGTTTTGATGTCATTGCAAATCGCGATTTACTATTATAATTATATGTGTTAATTAAAATGCCGAAAGCAGATAATCATGAAGAAAATCGTCTAAAAATTTGTTTGTTGTGTTTTGGAAAAAGAAAACTGATGATACGTCTAAAAGGGAAGTTAAAAGATATTGTGAGACAATATTTGAGTATGATGCTTTAAACGAAAGATTGCCAAGTGTTTTCTGTAGCAGTTGTAAACGAGATGTACCTATATAGAGCCAATAATGATTCAAACGTTAATGTGAAGTTACCAAGTTTTTCTGCGCTCGAATTGCAACGGCATATAATGAATACTAGATTTAGTACCAAATCTTTGTGTAATTGTCACATTTGTCAACTTGTGAGGAATACAAGGCCCAGTCAATTGACACGCTCTACACATAACGATGTTTCTTTAAAAGACGTAACAAATAACATGTCAGGTAAATAACATAACATTTTATAAAATATTTAACCATATCAATATTTCATTTAACAAATATTTAATTTGATAAAATATTCTTTATCATTTTAAACCAATAATAACTTTCAGTATATGTTATACTGTAATTTTTTTATACTTTGATACATCCTTTTTAGAAAAGGTGAAGTCCCCTGATATTGAACTTCATTTCAACAATTGTTTTTCCGCAATAGGAAAGGGCAAGTCCCACAAATGCAACTTGACATCACAAAAACTCGATCTAAACGTTATTTTGATGAAAATATTTACGATAACTTTAAAAAAATGTGAAAAATCAAGATATTTCGAGTTTTCCTCTATCGATTACACAGGTCAACATGGTTTTTTTGTTGGGAAGCTCGGGGTCATTTCCGACGTAATTTTGTGCGTAGAATCAGAATCCGAAGTCAGAAGTGTCCCATCACGTCAGGATTTTCAGATATTTGAAGTTATTTACTCGAAAAACGCGATTTTTTTCTATTTTTGAGGTCTTGTTCAGAAGACACAACATTTTTAGGAGTTTTTCCTATCGTTGGATCATGTGATACTACTCTTTCTCTTTAATATGGGATGCTCAGAATTCTATTACGACTTTTCTTCACCAAGATACGCCAATTGGAAATTACGATATACATGTAAACAACTTTACCTTGAAATGCCCTTGGAGAATAAGATCAAGGTCAAATTCAATGTCATGAAACCTATATAAATATAAACAACTATATAAAATATGGATACTAATAAGTAAAATCACGTTTCAGTATTGTGACTATTTTTTGGACAACGTTAATGGAATATCTCGTAATTTCAAAATGGCCGTAACTTTGTAAGAAAAAATCTTAGGTAATCGAATAAAATCTCATTTTGAAGGGTACAGGTAGTACTAAAAGATGCAAATAGTACAGAAGGCCAAAAAAAAGTTGCGTCCTGTACGTAACCCCAAACAGAAAAATAACGCGTTTTTCGAGTACATGACCTCAAATATCTCAAAAACCTGACGTGATGGACCAATTCTGACTTCGAGTTTGGATTCTACGCATACAATTACGTCGGAAATTACCCACAGCTTCCCAATAACATCTAAGACCCTCTTTTTTTGTAGACCAGTGTTATTTTCATTTAAAATAACCGCGAGACAAATCTGAAAATATGCCTACAAAAACCGCGAGGTGCAAGAACTTTTGGGTTGAACTCAATCAGTGACTAAAAAACAATATAAAAAATATATGATCTAATTTTTCTCGACATTTTTTATGGCAAATAATGTTTGAAATTCAGTCTTTTTGAAAATCAAAAAGTTTTAAAAAAAATTGTGTTCAAGAGCAAAAAGAAGGACGGACGTCTTGAAAGGATGTCTTTAATCGCGCCTTTCGTTCCAAATTTAAATCTCGGTTAGAAAAATCTTGATGGACCCTTAAAGACACGTTGTAATTTCCTTGGAAAAAAAGGTTTAAAAGAAACATGAACAGGTCGCAATTCGTCCTTAGAGCAACCTTGTGCCGGTTGAAAGTCGTCGTTGGTGGAGCATCATCGGGTGTGTAATTACGTCAGAAATCCCTCTTGTTTTCCATCGTTGGAGAAATTCTCTCCCGGGAGGGCCTCGTTCGGAGATGTTACAGCGACCCGTGTCTCGGCTCCCGAGACGTGTGTTTACCTCGAATAAGTCGGGTTGCAGCGAATATCGTCAGGGCGGTGTATCCGATATACTTTTCGCCTATATAATACACACGCATATGCATGTGTACGCAATACGCACATACGGCATCATCTAGCGCTCCTGGGGGTTGGATGGAGAGCCGGCCGACCCGAGTCCGAGCGCGTCCTCGGCTCTTCTTCCTTCCTTCCTTCCTTCCTTCCTCATCCCCTCTCGATGGCTCGCGCGCGGGATGCTGCCACCCGGTGCTCGGCAATCTCCGCGGGCGTTCGGCGACCTCCGTCGATCTCTGCGGGGGCAGAGTCCTCCGCCCCACCATCCGGCCGAGGGAGCGAGAACCGGAGAGGCGCACACGCGATCACTCCTTCGCCGAGTGCGGTCGCTGAGTTCCCGTACGCGTCCTGCAGCTCGCCCTAATAATAATCCCAGGTCAAAACCACGCGAGCTGTCCCGGTTACGGATACCAGCGGTTCGGTTCTTTTTTTTTCCAATTTTCCCGGTCTTTCTGGAAAATCAGCAGGAAATTCGCAGAGGAACAGTCCGGGTGGTCCGAGCACGTGAACCTCGCTCGCTCGAGGTGATCCATCGATCGCTCGTGTCGTTGCACCTCCGAGAGCAACACGCCGCCGGCGGACGAAAACAAACCCTTCCCCTCCGTGCCCTCGCGAGGGTCGCGACGATGCCATAACCCCAGTGACGTGCAGTGCTACCAAAAGTGAAGTGACGTAACTGCAAAAGTGCGGGAAAAAACGGAGGGTTTGAAAAAAAGTGACGAGTTTTTTACTCCGAGGAAAACTGGATTTTCCGTCATCGGCGATCATTTTGGTTTTATAAATGTGCAGCGCGCCCCTCGTTTCGTGATTCCAGGACGACGAACACGATGACCACGACGATGAGGCGCAACGTGCAATCATCGGCAATCGCGGGCATGATCCTGATCGCACCGGTCGTCCTCGTGCTCTGCACCACGCCCACAGTAAAAGGTACGAGCACCTTTTTTTCCTCAATCCCCCCTTTGGCCGTTTATTTCAATCGCAGAAACGGACGCGAGCCTCCACCCGGTCCGACACTCGCGAGCGATCATTAACTGCGGTTTAAGAGCGCGGTTACTGCGCAAGGTGCACCGCACTCTTTCTCGCAAGCGACTTTCTCCCTCGGTCTGCCCGGTTATCCACCAGACCCGAGTTTGTTTTCATATCGACATCTTTCTCTTTCTTGTTGCTACTTTGTCAATACTGGACGTTTCGCCTTCGCCTTTTTCAATCCCGGATTCCAATCTTGAAATTGGCGCCAAATGACCGGTACCGTTCTAAACTTGAAAAACGCGAGAAATGTAGGGATAGAGGTTAGGATCCGAATTATATCATTTGCTCCTTTCCCTCTATCCTGGGCTGTATTATAAATTTTGGAGAACAATTTGGAAATACGTCAGATTTAGAGTACTTGAAGTTAGCATCATTGGTGCCAGACCAAAAAACAAAATAAAATTTTGTTTACTTTAGGTTTATTAGGTTCCTACCATGTCATGTATGTGTTTGACACGATAGATCAGTATTCATCAGTTCCATTCTACTTGATGAATTATACAACTTAAAAAACTGAAAGTAAACACAATTTTTGGAACTATGGTTAGACTCTAATGATGGAATCTTCTAGTACGTCAAATTATACATTAGTCTTCGCGAATCAGTGACGATAATTTTGAAATTCACTTTTAGTGATGTCGATAACTGTTGGACCACTCAGGACCACAAACGAGTCAATGAAATACTTAAGGTTACCTTTTTGGCCATTTAGAGTTAGGATATCTTATTATTCTGACGTGATGGATGAAACTGGACCTACAACTGTTCAGTTTTTAACTAATTCAAGCCAGCGACCTCCCATTTTCTTCGTTTTTTCAATCTCTACGACTTTGTCACGGACGGAAATTATCAGTCTATTAAGTGCTTCAAGATGCACATGAAAAACACTAAATATACTGATTTTATTGTCGACTAAATATCAATTGCGGAGCTTGAAAGAGGGTATAAAATGAATGGTTCCTGTATTTTCAAAATTGGCGAAAATGTCGTAAAAAACGCGAACTTTCTAATCTTCAACAAAAAGACAGACATTTCAAAATTATCATTACCGTCAGACCAAAAATCTGATCATTGTAACCGTCTCGCATAGAAGTTTTTCCAAATTGTCACATATGATACAAACCCAAATAGGAATTTATTAAGACTTCGATCAGGCCCGTAATGATGTGGTCAGGCCCTAATCCGGGTCTGAATAAAATTCTACTCGGGAATACGAGATTCGAGTAATTCCAAATAGGTTCGCTGCAGTTTTAGAAGTTACAACATATTTTTTTGGGAAACTTAAAGACTTCATTTATCTGCAGGGAACCTTGAGGAAGTCACCAGATTTATTTTAAAGCTCAACTCGAACTGATTTTTTTGTGTTTATAGGACGCGTCAAAATTACCAGTCGAATTATCAGAAATGTTCACTGTAATTTCATATAGGCTACAGAAAATATCATCGAATGCTGCAACTCAAATATTGAAATACAAAAATAATCCTCAAGATTTATGACATTATCAGAAAAGCGAACAAGAAGATTTAACAAGAATTGTTTTTCGACCAAAAAGCTCAGATTGTCTCAACGGAATTCATACATCGTATGACGTCAAAAATGCGTTTATTGAAACAAATGAATGAATTTTTGAAACAATTATTTTCAGTATCGTAACAAATTTGATAGAAACTCGTCTGCACGATTCAGAAATGTTACGAAGATACTGGAAAAATGGAATTATCCTGATCGAAAATATATATTGTTTATAATTTTTTTTTTTAGGAAAATTTTATTTTGCCGGCGTATCTTCTGATTTGTCCAGACGATTTTCTGACTTTTGAAGAGAAACCGATGTAACAATTAGGAAATTAATTTTTTGAAAAATGGCATACAATTGGTTTAGTAAATGCATTTTCAATACTGGTAGTAAGAAGTGATGATAAAACTCCATTTACAGGTTTGAATTCAGAAGAAATTTCGATCGGAAATACAACACACAGAAAAAAGTTACTAAACATTTGTTTTCAGTAGAATATGGATTGATAATATTCAACCAAAATGATTGATAAAAGGATTGTTAGGATGACAAACGGAATTAGTGTACAAGAACGTATTTTATAAACAAACTGGGATTGTGATTGCAGCAATTATATATTGTTATAATCGTTGTCTGCAAAATAATTGGAGTATTTCAATTAACAACCCCTTTTTGTTAGTTAATACGTTACTAAGTATGGTAGTCCTAGCATCCTTTTGCAGCTTTGGAAGTTCAAAACAAAACTATGCACAGAGAGAGAAAGGGTTAATGGAACTATGAAATAAAGGTTAAATTGATTGTAACATACATAATAGTAGACGATGCCCCACAAGAGGCCGAAACATAGACAATAAATACATTTTTTTCAAGAAAATGTTTCAAAAAGTCTGACACAACGACATAAATTACATTATATATAATAATAGTAGAATTAACAGCGTGCAAGTAGAATATATACCGTAGAATAACTATTTTTACCAGGACGAAATAGTGGTTTTCGATACAAGGGCGTATGCGTAAAGAACTTTACACACACACACGTGTGCCGAAATATTGTTTACGTACGGCTTTTTCGTGCGTAAAGTTTACTTTACGCACAAGTTTACTTTACGCACCGAAAAGACGTACATAAAGTTATTTTCGTTTAATCAGTTTTATTACATCAATTCTACCATTCACAAATATTTAAAGCAACTATTTAACTAAAACTACGGCAGATTTCAGGTTATGTACTCTACTGTGTATTTAACGATCGGCAAATTGTAAACTGAACAATAATATTGTCTTGTTTACTGAAGATCTCAATATACACAGTTAATTAAACTATTTGTGTAATACAGTAATTTACGTTTGTTAAATGGTTGGATTAACTACTTTTTCTCTATGTGCACATGAGAAAATTAGAGATCTATGTAAATAAATGTCTATTAACAACAAAACATACAAACAAGGCACTGGTCGCGGATAGAGTTATATATAAACCAATTGTAACGTCAAACCTGGATATGTTATTTATTACCACGACAATTTTTGTTCCGGGTGCCAACTCAAAATGTTCGGAAAATAATATGGTAAATCATCTGAGATTTTTTTAATATCTCGGTTAATTTAAGGAGCCATTCCCTTATTTTCTCCATATATTATGAGAATTAAGAAGAAAAAAAAGTATCTTGAAGAATCATATAAAAATCTCATATGCTAAATCATATGCTTTCCGAGAAATTTTTTGTCGGCAATAACGTAGTGAAGTATTTTACTCGACAAAGTATAACACACTATAGTAGTTTAGTAAATTTATCTGTCCTTGTATTAGTCTTATGTAAATTTACAGTACGAGAGAAAAAATTGAGCCGCGTGTAAAAATTTTATTAAAAAACCACAGTTTAAGTATGCAGTAAACAAATTGCACGACATAAAACTGCTACAGTCAGACGTAACTAGGTATTTTTTCACGTGTTGAAAATGATCAATTCAGTTCCATTTTAAGGGCTATAATTACCTTTTTAAAAATTTGTACTGTATTTCAGTAATTTTTCTTTTATATGTTCCATAAAAGTATCAGTCTCAGAGAAATCCGTAGAACAATAGTAAAATTACAGTGGCGTCCAAAAAAAAGGAAAAATACCAGACTAGTACGTATAGTATTTTTTAAACTCACGTAATATACATGATATGATACCAACTTAGTACGAATTCAGTTGAAATACTCTGTACGGTAGTTGCCAGAACACAAAATGATTAGTACAAACAATTTGAAATTTGTAAAACGTATAAATATCAACTTGAACCGTTACTAAAGTTTAAATTATGTAAAAAATTTAAATTTTTTACATTAAAAAACTGTGTAGTTTCTTTCCGAAAGCAACACGAATCGCTTGACACTACAATCAAATCTTGATAATAAAACACATCACACAGAAAAATATCAACAAATAAGTATATATAATATGCGACACGTGAAGAAACAAAAAATAAAAAAAATCTACACCATTATTAATAAATATAATCGTGAACTATATAAATTTTGATAGAAGTACTCTGGATGTCAATGTTACTATAACTAGAAAACAAATTTTTTAATACTCTGACTTGTTCACCACTCTACTGATTTTTCTGTAATGCTTAACCATTAACGTTAAACCTTCCAATCAGTTTACAAAATATTTTTGTTTTTGGATCCAGGAAAAAAAAATATCATAAAAATGTTTCTTAAACTTCTTGCAGTAGTGATTAGATGCAATTTCCTTATCTTAGAGGTGTTGGTGCATCAAAATTGCATTCTGTGATCGCGAGGTAAATCGCTACAAATGTCCCGCGACAAAAAGTACCTCCAGTTTCCTGATACTCGTGTACCTTTTTGTCCTTCGCTTCCGAAACGTAATTCGAAAAAAGGAAACGGATTGTTTTCACTTTTTACATTACGTTCGTTTGGTGTACATTCTCGAACAATTCGAAAAAAAACTACTCGGTTTTATCGACGGTCAGATGTTACGACAATTCGATCGTTTGTTTACATACGTCCGTCCCGTTGCGTTTTTCCGATGACATTTCTAATTCTCTAAAGTTCGATTTCAAGTTTGTATGTTTTGAAACTTTTGCTTCGCAGAAACCTTAATGTTTTTTTTTCTTTCAAAATAAATGAAATTTATAGTGGAACGTTATACATGGAAGGATATTGAAGAATTAACCAATAATTGACAATTTGACAGCTTGTTGCAAGTCTCTAGAAAATTCACAATTTTGAAAAAAAAAACACTTTACCTTTTCTTAACACTTCAGGGATAGAAAATAAAGTTTAAAATAAGTTTGTTTTTTTGTGAAAACTTACCTTTATTTTAGTTCGAACGTGAAAATATTCTTAAAAAACATGAAATTTAATGTATTTTGTTTTCCTTCATTTTTAGGATACAAAAAATGATTTTTTTTCTCCTTAATACATTATAAAGCTTACGGTACAGTTTAATAAAAGTATTTACAGGTTTTTTTAATGTGCACCATTAACCTTGTAAAAATTCTAAAAATAATAGTAAACCTTTATAAATTTGTATATTTTTGAAAATATCTTTCTGGCTCAAACTTGATTTTCACGGTGTTAATCATAAAAAAAAAATATGATTCATGGTTTTCTTGCAATTAACTCGTAAATTTTTTATAACTTTTTTAAACTTTGAATAAAAGTTGTGGGTCTATTCAAAATACACTTCCCCCCTCTCCCCTCCCCACTTACAAAGTTATTAATACTCAGAAAATACGAAAATGTGTGCGTAATTTAGACTTTAATTACATTTTTTGTAATATTTGGAAGACCGATAAAATTATTACCTATTTTAAAAAAAATTATGTAATCAGTATTGAAATGTAGTCAACATTTAGTGATATTGCTATTTGAGAATTTTTTTTTATTTATTTCGTATCATACGTCAAAATCCTGTCAAATTTATTACAAATTTGAAACTTCAATTGTTTTGTAGGGATTAACCTGAAACTCCAACATTTCAATCTTTTTGACGTTTTTACTAGACAATTTTTTCTATATTTTTGTTTAATGACATTGATTATTTTTTATGTTTAACCCAGTTAATATTGAGTTTGTCCTAAATATCATAAATATTGAATATTGACAAATAATTTAATTCAGTAAACCAATTTCAAGAAATATTTATTTGTAACAAGTACATATTTTCTTGATTTAAGAACATTAGCTGCTAGATCAAGATGTAAAAACAGAAGAGATGTAAAATTTGTGAAATATATCAAAATATTTTATTAATTAAAGAAATATTTAGTTGAGTATGCAAAAAATGCATACATTTTTCGTAGAGAGTATTCCCATATCCATTATTTGTTGGAATAATTTCTTCGTATGATTTGTACTTTTGAAAATAAACTCGAAAAAATAAAAATATACACGATTTTGTTTTTCAAGATGGAGGCTTCAGTTTATTAGACTAATCTTTATTGTCATATTAGAATTGGAATGAAAAATTATGTTGAAATAATGTAACTGAAATTTCGTTTAAGAGGAAGTAGTTCATAACACGGTTTACCAAAACTATTTTTTTATGTGGTAAATTTAATATCCAGTATTAAACAAAATTTTTTATGAAATAAAATGGTTTCTACAGTAAGCTACGTTAGCTCGTAAATATTTTAAAAAGTTCATTCATTATTTTGTGCCGGTTACATGATGTAATAATAGTCTTCACAATAGGAACACGTCGATACTCCAGAGACATAATAGGGACAAAAACAAACGCTATGGTTGGCAGACAGGTAGAACGCATTAACTTTGTATTGAGATTGGTCACAGGCCTGCCTATTGTTCCATCATATATTATCTAATGGGATTTGTAGGGTTCGTAATTGAGATGCCCCCATTATTATCCAAAAGCGCTTCAAAATATTTTCAAAATCAATATTTTACCTTCATTCCCTCTTTTTTAACACAATTTTTTTGACGTTTGCAATTTATTGTTAACGTACAGTGCTTTTTGGAAACGAAGTGATCCAATCGGTCGGTGTAATGAATTTTATAATGAAAAATGTGTCGGTCAATTACGTTAGTAATTAATCATCGTGTGTCATAAATTTCAATATGCAATGCAATTTTTTATGTTCCCTGAAAAATATTTACGTGGAAAAATGTCACGAAATTTACTGTCTATATTTTACTAATTTTATGTTTACTATTTTTTCTCTTGAAATGTGAATTTAAAATGTGTTATTTATGAACAAATAAATAATTGCAATGGAAAACAATGTTAAAATTCTACTTGACCGAATGGTCGATATATTTAAAGAAAATAGTTCAACGGTGTATAAAATACAGTAATCTTTAACCGGCTTAAAGAGGTAATCTTACTTGTTAACACTTAAGCTTCCATCGTCTCGTAATTCTAGAAAACAGCGCTGATTGTTTTCTGCCGGTCAGACGATGTTTAATTATAAAATGGAAAATAAACTGAAAATGTAAAAAGTTAATTATTATAAAAATCATTTTGTCACAATTGTATCAATAATATATAATGTAGTTTAATTGATTCACTTTGTACGCCTTATACATTGTAATTTAAAACGTGAATATTAATTTTCAATTTGATCCTTACAATTTTCAAAAAATGTTTTATCATCGGTAGAGAGATTTCTCTAGACTACAAAAAATAAAACATTTTTCCTTTGTTCTTCACCTTCTCTTTCACAATCGCGCGTGGATTCGCGCATGGATTTGTACGCCATCTATCATCCGCCAGAATTACTTGATTATTAATATATTTTTAGTCATTGTAAGTCGTATCGTATTTTTTATACAGAAAAGTTGATTAAAACGATTAAATAAACAGCGAGCTTCTTAGTTATCACTCAGAAGCCATAACGACTTCAGTTTTGGATTTGTGCGGCACCTAGCGTCTCGAATAATTACTTTATAACCAATATAATTTTAGTCATTTTAATTTTCATTGTGTTTTCAAAACGATAAAATAAAATGGCAGGGTATGCGAAATTCGAATACAATAGCACATTTCGTAATGAATATTAAATAAGTGAGATTCAGTGAATCATGGATCTAATAAACGACTGCTATGCGCAACAACGTTTCCGTATTAAATGCTTCGAAAAACCTATTAAACTCTTTCTTACTATGTTTAACGTTCCATCCCGGAATTACGTCGGCTATTTTTTATATTCGTTTCAGACCTGGTTCTTCTGCTGCATTTCGTTTTATCGTTTTTTTCTATTTCAACGTGTGTTTTACCGTCTTTATGCTGACGTTTTCTCGTTTTTACATTTCTGGGTAGCGCCTATGTCCGTCTCTCTCATGCCCCTTTAAAAGTTATTAAGGACGACAGGTTGTAATTCATAAGCCGTAAAAAGATTGTAGTTAAGAAAATAAAGCGAAATTTCATACTTTTTTTAACCGAACAAAGTTTACTTCATCCTACAGCGTACTATTAAAAAAATTGATGGACAAAATGTTCCGGATATCGAATATTGTATCGCGAATTTAATAGAGTTGCATATATCCGATATAAATGGTACAAAGCGAAGAATCACAGATAATAACGCCGAATCTAATGGAGTTGGAATTAAAAATCGTTAAAAATAGAACGAAGGTGTTCGTCGGTGAATTTACAAATGCAGAATTCAATAAAATCTCGTAGTAATTTTAAAACTTCCATTCCTGCTCGGAAATTCCTTGCATTTTCAAAAAATAAATGCTTCAATTAATTTTTTATAACATTCGTGGCAGTTTTCTTAACAAGTTTAATGTACTTGATTGATCAATTAATTGACATGTTTCTCAGGTTTCCTACTTGTCCATATCTGCAAACTCGTTTTTATTTTAATGTTTTTCTGTACGTTGATCTTCACGCGACTAGTATACACCCTATGCACACGTCCGGCACGTTACGTTCCTCAACTAATAGAGGTCGCCGCGGAACTTTAATCGTCTCGCTAAACGATCTAATTTAACGCTGATTCACGAATCAGTTCTTGCCCATCTGTCGCGGCTTACCGTAAAAAGATACGTTAGCTTTTAACGAAGACGCATCCTCAAATAAGGATGCGTCGGAATAATTCGAAAGAAACGCGTCGTTACACATTAATTTGAGACTGATATTCACAGAAGACAAAGAAATTGGTAGTTGGAAAATTCTTGATTAATGAAAAATAACCGTGGCCGCGATAATGATGTGACATTCTTGCTGGGATACAATGAACTTTGTTTACTTTCGCATCAGGATTATTTTTGGTTTGATTACTTATATACTGATGGAAACTCATTTCTCTAATGGGCGTGAAGCGTTATTCATTTCGCCGCCACGGCGACTAACGGTAGCACGAGTAACTACATTACCGATCGGTTTAAATTATTGAATTTCCGGGTTTCAAGTAGTTATGGTTACTATTTGAGACATTATTTACTAAATTTAGTTTGGGGGAGTAAAGAGAGTGTGAGGCCAGGGTAGATTAACGGCGAACGCAACTTAAGATGAAGACGTTACGTTCCATGAAGGAAGAAGTACATTGATTTGCTTATAGCCGCAGCTTTTTCTGAGGGATTGGCGGAGTTTGTTTTGTCGTTTTAACGAGTTTAATCTCGATACCCGGTGGAACTTTATCGTTCCAAGATCTAACGATCCGATTTAACGATTGCGCATAAATCACGTTTTACCTCCAGCGAAATCAGAATTTTTAATTAACTTTAAAGCTCGAGTACTTGTCCGACGTTAAACGGGGTAAATATAAAATAACGATTGAACGACATTTAATCCGAGCTCAACGTCTTTATGGAAGTATACGGATTCGTCGTATATTTTACATTAAGACACTGCTTAAAGCATTATAAACGTAGGAAATTTATTAAAGTTATTCCGAAACTTCTCCCACGCTCTTGAAATATTCTTCGGAAGTTTCGGGACGCAAATGCGGAAGGGTGTCTTGAAAAATGACCTTTTTTGCCACCTAGGCTCACTAATTCAAAGCGTTAACAAATGACTAATGGATGGTAATCGTCTTAATGGAATTTTAATTCATAGTTACGCTATGTCGTCCGGCGGGATTATATAAGGATGCTTGAAATAATAAGGGCGTTTCGATTCGAAAAAAGTCCCAAATGCTTTTTTTTTTAATAAAAGTAAATTTTACCATTATAACTTCACGTATTCCATAAACTACAACAGGTGTGTTATTCGTTACGAATATGCAGCTTATCTTAATATCAAATGTGTCTTGAACATGGATTATTTTAATTTAAAAATAAAAATGTTTTTATAATTTTATAAAAAATATAAAAATATATCAGACGCTTTTGTATACATGTACACTAGTTTGTTGTAAGTAATTAGTACTCGAAAACAAAAGTTTTTTTTCAATTTAACACTGGATTTTTCTTTAGAAGTTAATGTGTCAATGGTATTCAAGGCCGTCAAGATTTAATCAATAAATCGAAGGTACTCTTGTGAACAGTATCCCAGTTGTTTATTGACTGTCAAGGCGAAAATACATGTAAATTCTGAGTTCTTGGTTCCTGTGAGTAAGTAAACAAAGAAACATACAAGAAAGAGATAGACAGAGTGTCGGGAAAAGCGAGGGATTATTACGAAATGTATGTAAACAAACCAGTTCACCAAAACAAGTATTTGTTTACTTCTTTCTATTTACGTTTCTCGGATTACGGGTTTTTAAATTCTCACCCCAATTAATAGAAAGTTAAACGAAATCTATGATATTCTATACACATTGGCCATAGAAATTAAGATATATACTATCTAAACTTATTTATTGTGCATGATTAAAATGTAAGTTATAACATTTGATGTTAATTTTATTTCAGTATAATATTTTAACCTTTTTACACCAAACTATTTGAAGGGTGATCAACAGACGGCATGCTTGTTCAGAATTAAGCTAGATGCAAGTTTCTAATTAAGTTCTATGTTTTCATCAAATTGTGACCAAAAGACGTAGATTTAATAGTCATTGTAATTGTTTTACTATAAGGATTATTATAGCCAATCATATTTCGGAATTATTTATATGCATTGTAGATAACAAAATGTAGAAGGCGCTGATAGGTAAACACGTACGGCGTCATGGTTTGTTTGCTTAAAAATACTATAGGTGTACTATTTCTGAATTAATACAAAAAATTTAATGACACTTGTAACAAACGGGTGACGTTTGGAAACATTTGTAACATATGCAAACTACTGAACGAATTACTTAAAAATAAACACAAATTATAGAAATGACCAATACATAAGTCTATATTTCTTTCTTATATAGTAGCCCCCATCCTAAGTTACGCCCTTGGTTTTTTCAAAATGGCGGAAGTTTCTCCAAAGTTATAGCCCCTCGTTATCCCCACTTCCGTAACTCTGTTTATATCCGTGCAATGAGTGCTTCTGTGTGTGTCGGGAAGCGTGTGTGGCTCAGCGAAACAATGTGGAGAAAGGAGAGGAAGAGAGTGATATAACTTTGGACAGGCCAAATGTATAACTTTGGCTAGACATATAACTTTGGACGGTGTAACTTCGGGCGGTACAGAAATGTATAGCAAGTCGCATGCGTGAGATGAGGGGATGTTAAGGGACCAACCACAACACTGCAAGTTTCTTAAGCGCTAATTCAAATATTTATAAAATTATCTAGTAAGACTATACTACATTATTGTTCCCATCACACAACATAACCACTTACAGAATTCTGACTGTGCATCTACCTAATCTTTACCTTTCTTATTATACCACGCTCTGCGCCACAACTGCCTCTGTTCATGATTCGTTTCGTGTATATTAAAAGAAATTTCAATAAGTCTCCGCCTTGCCTATTGAAAAATGAAAAACAGATTTTTGTTTGAGGGCACACCGGTCCTGACAGACTGCATTCGAGTTGGCCGGCAATGGAGTGCCCAGATGATAAGTTGACGAGCAGCATATTCGATATCGGCCGAGCAATGCCAAATGAAATTACAATTTATCGCTGCGAATGTACGCGCCGGGTTATCGATTATTTATGATGCCGCCGGGCCGCTCGGTGGTTGTAAAGCATCCCTTTGAACTCTGTTAATATTTCCGTAGGAAAGTGCCATGTGCAATGCGCATAGCTACAATGGATAGTGCGCGTACGAAACGACCGTATTAATTACGGCTGTAACAACGCGTGCAGGGAGTTCATTTCCTAAGCAAGTTGTATGCGCGCGTACGCGTCTGTTTCGCGGTCGACGTAATTTTGCGACAATATAACTGGCATGTTCGTCCGGCTGTACGCGCGTGTTAAACATCTCGTACCTACGCCGTTTAGGCACGAAAGCGAAAACGATTGCCTAAAACGACTCTGTTTATCGCTAAAAACATTTCGTTATGGTTGCATTTTGTCAGATAAATAGACATTTGATCTGGTTTGTAGAAATTTTGGAGCATTAGCATTCCTTACATTTTCAGAAGAGAAGAATCACCAGGATCTATCACTGTCACCTTCAAGTTTGGCACACTGCCTTTTGATCCACGGGGCTTACACTGGCTGATTTTACGCGTGAGATCATTCGGATCAAAGAATTAATCCGCTCAGTAACACCAATATACGCAGTACACCCCTACTCCTCGTCCTGCTTGCTCATCCTACTCTCGCACTTCTCGCTTCAGATGCGAACCGCGAAGACCCGTAAGTTCCGAACTTTTGGGGTAACCATAAGATACTATCGCAACCATGCTGATTAGTTCATCCCCAAATTGTTTTGTTTGAATATAGTTATACGAAATCTCATAGTTAAACGCGAGTAGTAGCCCCTTTTGAACTATGACAGGCCAGGGAGCTGCAGCCACAACCAGTCCTTCATTCTAAGCGATACAAGACACTTCTGTTTCGAATACTTCAGGGTCTCTCCGCAAGAACGTAATCGTAAAAGCTGATGGTACAACAAGGAAATTGGACTGCTGCAAAAGCCGCAGAAAATATATAGCAAGACAAGAGCTAAACCGTAACGTTAACGCCATTTTCCACGACATTAAATTCTTCTAGGCGCGCGGAGAACATAATCCAGAAGCCATAAAAAATTGCTATAACAGCATCGATCGCGAGAAATCGGAATAGGTATACATAGAGGGAGCCAGTGGGGATGGGCGTCGAGAGGCCGCTTTAAAACGGGATATTAAGCGCGAGTCTCCTTTTCGCGTAATAGGGTTCCAGAACGTATACGGCCGTCGGCGTTTATACGTATCTCGCAAACCGTTCAATGGACCTGGTGATAATATTGGGTAGAGGATTGGTCACCTGCCGGCGCGTTATCCGGTTCGAGTTAAACGTAATTGTGCCGCTGTATAGTGCACCTGTGCAATCCAATAGGTACTTACGACCGAACCTCTGCGTACGTGCCGTAAGACGAACGGCTCTAATACGAACCACAATTAACGTTAGGTAATGAAATCCCTCTCTGTGAGACGGAGGTGATGCGAACTACCCCGAGTAAAGACGCTCCAACTCTATAGGATCCTTCTGTAAATAAAGCGACGCTTCTTTATTTTGCTGGAAGGACTGAGTTACGGGGTTATGTGTGTATGTGCGCGCGCCAAGAGAGAGAAACGAAACGAAAGAGAGAGGAAAAAAGGCAATTTTGGCTTCCATTTCTCAATTTGCGGTTTAACGGCGAGCTCGTGCCTGGACGCTGTGTAGCTTGGGAAAACAACGATTTTTCCCATCAGCTGGAACGACAGAGACGAAGCCCCGCGTGGCGGTACTTGCGTTTTTTACGGCCAGCTAAAACACATTATTTGTACGCGGGAACAGTGCGTTTTGTATTTAGTCGCGTACAGAAGATTACAAGCGGTTAAACTTGATAGTAAAGCAAGCGATCATCGGCTTTTAAATACATTGAGCAAATTGAAAATGAATCTTCTAGTGTCGATGATGAAACATATATATTATTGTCGGTGTAAATTATTTACTTTTTTTAAAAGAGGACTTTTTCCACCTTCAGAGGGTTTAGAAATGGAATAAAGCGGTAGACGGCGCTGAAATCTAGATATATGAAGTCGCACACCGTTTACTTGGAATGTAGATATCTTATTTTCTTACTTGCTTTGTATTACGACGTTTCCAATGTGCACAAGTGGGTTCAACATTAGCAGAAAACCAGAACTTCCTGAACATTTAGAGTTTTCAAGCTATCGTTAGAGGTTCTCTTAATCGTGCCTAAGTGCTATTTGTAATTGTAGAAGGAAACTGCACGTAGCAACGTCCGCTGGTATTGGTAGTGTGCACCTAGAGTTGTGTATCTTTTCGGTCCAAGAGCATTGAACCTCCGACATCGCTCTGCGATGCTCGGAAACGGTCCAATGATTGGCCACGCAGAAAATCCAGATCACTGAACAGCCATACATAACCATAGATAACTGCGTAATTACGTCAACGCAACTCTGGTATAGGTTATTTATCGAGTTCGGATAATCCACAGCGTTACACGGGCATTACGCACTCGCGCACCGAATTCACATACAAACACGCACCGTCATCGCCAGGCGGACTGATTTTTTTTGGGGGAGGGTCAAGCGGTCGAGTCCTTGTCTAGAGCGGCGTTCGATATTTTAAATCGGTAGTGCAAATAACGAGAAGAATTAATACGTCTTTGTATAGAAAAAGGTGAAATAGAGACCAGTCAGCGCTCAGGTCGTAAAAATCAAACGGGATTTGTCGCGCCCGACAGATTTACAATGACTCATTCGATCTCTTTAATGTAATTTTCTTTTTATGCAAATGTATGGTGTGGGAGCCAGTGTTTCTTAGGATTTTATCGATCCAGCAATTAAGCAAAGTCGAGACAAAGTTCTGCTTTCGCAGTTCAGTAATTTCAATCGAACAATCGTACGCAGGGCAAGATTATGTCGGGGCTTTGCGGTTCGATGCGATTCCAACGTGTCGCGCGCTACACTCGAACCTAACTTAACCTTCTCGCGCATTTTGTAAGATCGATAAAATTTGGTCGTTGATGCGTTTTATATTTTTAAACGATTTCAACGTCGACGAGCTTATTTCTCTTCACGATACGGCGCACTTCTGGTTCGCCGGCAGTTTTCCCACGCGTGATATTTTTCCTCGTTGAATATCACGAAAGCGAAGGGAAGATTCGCAGTAGTATTTACGTTGCATTTTCGCTTGCTAATATACGCGCATATAAGAAGGTATATTTGCACGCACTCGTAGCAGTGGGCGTCTTCGAGAGATTTGTCCATAAAGCCCATCTAAGAACGTATCTACATCAAATCTCACGAGCGCTCTTTGAAGATTGCACCAAGACGGGTTACAATGGAGCTGTGGGAGCGCAAACGGCGACGCGGCCCGATGTTGGCAGAGCGAGAAAGATAAAGAGACCGGATGGCGAAGTAAATGGGTGGGGTGAGAGAGTGTATTTTCGCGCAGTCGGAAAAGGTGCGTTTCCTCCCTTTCATCCTTTGCTGCACTCGGAAAACTCGGTATATCGTAGTCTCTCTGCCGGACAAATGTTCGCTGATGCGAGTTCTACTCTTTTTCCTTCCCTTAAGAGCATCGGAGCCCCCGCCTGACGTCCGAGCACACGTGCGATTTAAAAGACCCGTTTATTCCCAGCACTAGCTGACGGTTCACGCACTGCGCCTATAATGAATATTTCATTTTTTAATCGAGTGGAAAAATCCTAGTATAAACACTCATCGACGTTCCACGTAACAGTGTCTTTTTTTAAATATATTAGTTTTAATTTCTAATAATCCTTAAATTACTCAATATAAATCAAATCAGTGTTTTCAATAAGCATTTGGATGGAAGCCTTCCAAACATTCTGTTCCACCAGTTAATGCAACCGCTCGAAACATCGCTCCCACCGAGATGATTACTACCGAGGGTTTAATACCGCTTCATTAGACAACACACATACATCGCCGATTAAGTTGGTATTGAATGTTAGTGAACGTCACCTTCACATGGGAAAGGAAAGACACGTAAATGTCATCACATATTTACGGAACGAATAATTTCGTCGATTGGTGGACGATGATGATAAATATATCTAACGAACTTTATAATGGAGAAATTCTTTCTGTTCACAACTGCTAAAAGTAAATTTGCATAACAAAGAGTACGCGAATGGAATATTGCTAGTCTTGTCACGATACGAGTCTAGTCAGCCCTTTTACGGTGTAGTTGAAAGCGAGAATTTCTTATTCTGATGAATATTATTGTCTATTGTAACTAGAGTTATCTCGCACACGTGCACCGCCGTGTGCATTGATTTTTAAGTATTTTATCGACTGAATTTTTATTTTCATAGATTCCTTTGATATGATTTGTTAAAAGATTTCTATCCCGGTGCGTCATCTATTACTGAAATAATACAATGGTCGGAATATAATGTTTATGAAAAGAATTTCTACAGAATATATTCCAGATATCAACATTTATATTGGTATGTAATCCACTGAGACGATATTATTTGTAATACACACAAATACAATATATATTTTCCTATATCCGATATATTATAAGTTTCCTAATATACTAAACAAACATCTATTGCTCTATTAGTTGTGGCCAAATCGCAACTAGCGGTAGAATTACTAACTACTTTTGGCAGAACAATTAACTACTAATCTGTAACTTTGAGAACAAGAATAAAATGAACTAAATCAGCTCGATTTATTTAAGGAGGGATGGTCCCGAAAAAATGTTTTTTTTCGATGCTTTGAAAATTTTTGTATTTGTTCTAAACATCTCAAGGATGTCTCCTTAAAATTTTAAAACAAAATCATTATTAGTTTTGAAATGTCAGCATATTTTCTACCGCAGGTATAGGTTTGGTTTTGTAGCGCGCGGCAGCTTTAAACGCGTTTTTCTCGAAACACCATTTTTTCATACTGCTTGCACGATAACTCTCAAAAAATGATTATTCGATTGCTTTGAAATTTTGTAGAGCTCTTCTTCAAACATCTGGCTATACTCCAAATCTATGATTGTTTTTTTTTGCAAATTACGGGTTTTATTCAAACAAATTAATTAACAAAAAACGTTTTTTTGTAAAAATTACTTTTTTTTGGTTTTATAGGTTTGGAGTATTAAAAATAATGTTACTAACAATACCTCTTTTGAACTTTTGTTACAGATAAAAAATAAAGCTTTTGAAAGTTCAATACAACAAAAAATCATATCGTATACTTCGGATGTATATAACTCACAATGAAAGATTTTAAACGAAAAAACAACACTTATTCACCTCAAACGAAATTCTTGAAAATCTACCTCGTTTCGGGATCTTCCCCCCTTAACTAAACGTTATGTTACTTTTATTATTTCCAAATCTGTTACCCCACGGTAGTTATATTTGTTTTACAGATATTTTCAATGTAACTATTCGATTTTTCCAAGTATAGAGATAATTTGAGATACTTGACAAATTTTTCTTTAAATCACGTAAAGGGTGTTGATTTTAAATCCACTTCCCGAATGTCTTCAAAACAATGCAAACGCCACATTCACAAATTGCAGGGATCATATACAGTGGCCCTGTATAGTATGTTTGTGTGTATAACATTAACATTTAACTCAAAAGTGGTCTATAAAGTCACCGTTAGTCGAGTGGGGGTAGTTTTAAAATGAGACACCTAAAGATTGGTCAAAGAATCGAGGGAATCCTTTCACCAGTCTTCAGAAGTTTTCAATTTTGTTACAATCAAGACACTAATATGACCGATATAGTATAGAGAGTCACAAAACATATTGAATATATCCGGTCTCGAGTTTATGCGGTACTACGACACGCACGTAATTTATCGTAGAATGCGCGGCGCATGCTTATTAATTATCGCTCGATACTTTCATAATGAATTAATCGAAGTACTTCTTGATATTCGCGCCGCAAACAGGATGAGAGGGAACGCGAACAATTACGCAAAGAGCACGTGTGCCCGCGGTCAATTGACGCGCATCTTTGCTATGTGACGAGCATGCGAAAGGTACAGGACGATTCGCGTCACGCATTGCCGCTCTCATCGATAGCTTCCGCTCGTCAAGTCGTCGAGATAAGCCAGATAGAAGGTTTCTAAATTCAACGGACGCACGTGACCTTATTCGAAGTCGTCGTCGAGGATCCGTATATACTACGTGCACTCTCGCGGGAAGGGATTCCAAATCAAGGAATATGCGCGTGACCTTAATATAGTAGGGGGAATTCTGCGGATACTGCCGCGAAAATTATCTCACCCCTAAGAGAGACGTCGGATGTCGACGGAGAAACCTGGAAATGTGGACATTTCAGATTCTCCGGCGCTAGCGGGAAGGTCATCATTATCATGAAAATTCAGTGTGAAATTATCGGCTTTGTTGCGAACGAGCGACCTTATTTATTTGACCAGATATTCCTAGTACGGTCAACTTATCGGAAAATAAGCAACATCTTCATTTCAAACCCGTAAATTCGTCTTAAATAGTACTTTTAATTTCAAACGCTTCAAGTTAATAAATTTCCCATTAAGACTATTGATCACGAGAGAGGCGTTTATTGGAATTGTTTGATGGATGAAACAGGACGTACATATACCTTAGAATAGATGTTAACGGCGGTAGTGGATTACGCGTCAATCTTGATAAACGCAAAACTCAAAGCCATGTCGGAGCGTCCATTCGATGACAATCTAACAAGTTTAATTCTCAGGACGTCTCTATCCACGTTACAATATGGATCTTGATCACGCGCCCAGTACCTCGGTAATACCCACTACAATTAGATTAGCGAGAAAAAATAGGGACAAGTCGCGAATTCTTCGGAGGAAGTTACGGCTCACTGCATTTCACCTGCCACGCTCGGTGCATATAAGTTCATACGAGCATGTGGTTGCTTAAGATATCGTACGTGTACGTAACGCGCGACGCATCCCGAGTGTCGGACCATACTTGTCCGCGGGAAGCCACTGGTGCTCTTGAATGCAAAGGAGTTTACTGTCAGGTGAACGCACTTCCACGTACCTAAATGGATATCCGCCTTCCGACATTCGCGATACGTCAGCGTGACAATAGGCTCAGTCGATGCAGTTGTTGATGCCCAAGAATACAATTGTCTTCATGGGTCGCTCGTCATAACCGCGTTACGTATTTAACAAACCACTGTTTATTAATCGCTTCTGGACATTTGACAATTGAATTTCGTATAAGCCATTTGTTCATTGTTGCATTGCTGGCTTTCCAATGCCGGTTAACTATTACACATCTTATTCCGAGGAGGAGGCGGAATCATTAGACAAAGTGAAATCCACAATGTCCTTAATAAGTTAAATTTACCACTCCTTTAATAAATTTAATGCCTACTTTTATGTCGATATAACCTTACAATTACCTAATTTCAATAATTTTAAAATTACAAATGAATAATTTCCTCGTATTTTACTTCTGAAGGGACTATTATTAAATTGATATATACAAACAAATAACATTAAAAATTGGCAACCAGTATTCATGAGGGCCAATGGCTTCTAAAATAAAATATGTTCCGCGGAAGAAGGGAGAAGCGTTATGTCCCGATCGTAACTACTTCGCATTCGAGATTAGAGACGTATGTGAAACTCTGATGTGCAGTTTCGCATGAGAGAGATTGAAGCAAACTCGCTCGGGTTAAATCGAGTTTACCTGTACACGAGATCGAGTTGCAGAAAACTAGTCCTTGCAGTCGGCGGGATAAGTCGATAGACGGGAAGATAACAAACGCAATTGCAGCGTATACATTTGTGTACCGTGCATTTCGCGACGGTAGTGTTCTCGCTCGCGGCAGATGTTCGCTGTTTATGCGCCGGCCGATTTTTACCCTACATTTACCGCGAATCGAGCGCTCAACTGACATTTAATGCACCACAATTTCTACAAATGCGTAAAAAGTTACGTTGCCGACAACGATTATGAGACAGTCTAATAAAAACTCGAATTATCATTACTTAGAATAAGAGCCGTTTTCCTCAGGCTTCCGCAATGCAGAACCGGAAAGTCACGTATTTTTTTTTCGCTTGTTTTATACGTATCACCAGTAACTGGTTAGAATCGCTTTATTGTAGAAATATGTATTTGCTAGCCCAGCATTCGAGGCTAAAATAATTGTTATCGGTAGCGACTCAAAACGTTCGTTTTCTTTTGTATTTAACGTTTAGTATAAGGTAGTTGAGTGATTAGATCGTTGCTTTATCTTTATTTTCATCTGAATTTTTAAATCTTGACAAAAACATTACTTTATCTATTTCGTGATTACTTATGAGAACGTAAGTAAGCCGCAGTGAATTCGATTTCAGAATCTCATTAGGAAAATGATACGGCATTCCTTGTGATGGGTTTAATAATCCGCTCCTATACAATTAAGTGTGGATGCTACTATTTCGCAATATAATGAATTTAGCAGACCGGAAGTAATATCGAGTGCCACTCTTGCAATTCCTCCCTGCAGGCGCATACATTTGTAAGGGTTTTTTCATCCCCGAGCAGCGAAGTCGAGAAGGTAGAAATCCGCGGGAGAGAGAGAGAGAGAGAAGAGGAGGCCCCCTTTCCAATTACCGCATGTAATGCGTCGCCTTGGTGGCGTTGAATCGCACCGCGTCCCATCCTTTATTTTCATACCGGAAACGCGCAAGGTGCTTTGCGAGGTAGCTCCATTGTTATTCCGCTCCTAGTTCAATTTGTCGGTTGGCTTCGACCTTCTAACGATCGTCGTTCCTAGAGTATGGGAAGGGTGAGAAAATTGATGCGCATGCCAGTACAAGCCGCTAATAATGTCAATACTCTTTTAGCCTTCTCTTCTTTCTTCTTCTGTTGGTGCCGTTTCTTCTTCCCTCCTTTGTAAGCGCGCTTTAAACTGCGCGTTTGCACGAGGAGGAATAGAATTACCGACATCCGTTTTTGCCTTTCCAATTACTGCAGCACTTGCGTCCGCGGTACTCGAGCGAGGGAGAAATGACAGTTTAACCTCGAAAATAGTACGAGAGGGAAGGTTTTCAAAAATACAAAGGCAACTAGGAGAAGATTACAAAGGAGCTTGCAACAGGCTTTGGAATAAACTGTTACGTAGTCTGTAAGCATTGCTGGAGGTTCTTCACAGTAGGATAGCGCGGTTGGAAAGATAATATCAGTAACAGCATTGTACCAGCGTCAGCCAGTGGTCCGATCGGAGGCGAGAGGATGAGTCACGAGGTCCGGCAGTATTCCTATCCGCAAGCAATTGAGTACGGTCCAACGAACATAACCCCAACACATAAGATCATCACGAAAGTAAGAACTTGGAAAACCCCTTTGGAGCCGAGCCAGACGCGATTGTCGGAAATTCACGACGTTCCTGATCCTGTGAAAACGTATCAAAGAGAGGGGATATTTAGGGATGAAATATAGTCCTTCGATGTGAAAGGCAGTTGCAGAATGAAAACGATTAAGTTATGTCTCGAAAACGAAAAAGCAAACCTGGAAAATCGGCGATGCGATAAAGTTATACAAAATTTATTCTTCTTTCACAGTTTTTCTAACTATTACTTTAGGCTATTGTCCGCCTTCTATCAAAAATTAATCTTATGCTTCCTTCGCGAAATACTGCGGTCACTACATTGTCCTTCTATATTCGCAAGGCTTAAGCACCAGATTTAAGGAGGTAATCGAATTTTTGTAAGATTTCCTTCACAATGCATCCGAGAGTGTAATTTTTCCTTATTATTTAATCTCTCATCGAGAATTAAGCCAGAGGAGTCATTGGTCCATTCATTTAACTTGCATATAGTAGAAATACGTTGGGGAATATACCTGCTACAGCTTTAAAAAATACAGAGAGGATTATTCGATGCACATTCGCTTTTACTCTTTTTTTTTCTAACTGGCTTTTTCTGTTGTTGAATCGCACCACAGGCGAGGAAAATGGTTTGTCTAAAAAAGTAGAGTTTTTTATTGCGGCAGTAGAACCAGAGTATATTCAAAGACCAGGAGGTCGTACAAATAACGTTGCTAGAACGGAATCGATCGGGTTCTCCTGCTGAATTCCACATAGCCGATCGCAAAGACTGGAAACGTGTTTCCATGGGAAACACGAGAGTTGCTTGTCTATCAGGAAATACTGACACAGTACCGCAGGGGGCGAGAGCACTTACTTATCACCGGGGTAACTAGGGCGCCCACCTATATACACCTTGTGCCTGTTCAGCCAGGCTCAGCGGCACTCTGCCTATCAAATTAGCTGCAAAGTACTGATGCGAGAGTAATCTCGTTCCATCGGCGACGAAAATCTAATTGCCGTCTCGACGCGACGTTACTAATGCAATGTTTTATGAGCTTTTCTCGTCTCACTCAGTTTCACGCGCACGTTTCAAACGTTCCAAAACTTGGCAATGCCGCCATTTCCGACATTTCGCGAATCAAGTCTTCCCTTTGTCGGGCTTGTCAAACGTTCGCGTTTACCATAGTCACTTACTTACCTCGGACTTTTTCATTTGTACGCGTATACTTAGGAGAGTAGTACAACTTGTACGAAGCGAAAGAAGAAAGTTGCAAACTCGCGGAACTTGCGAATATCGACCGTGAGGAACGCGTCGAACGAAAGAGCGTGAAATTTGCTGTTACCAACAGGTAAAACGAAAATTAAAACATTTTTTAGGATAAGGTTTCCTAAAACACATTGTTTGAGCAAGAATCCAATCACATTACCGATGTCGTTGTACCAAATGAGGTCGCCTTTTCTTGTTTATCCGGCAGCATTTTTAAATCCCATCGAGACCGAGGCACGAAGCGTGAAAACGAGCTGGCAGAACGAGCGCGATTTGTTTGATTTCGAGTTCTCCCATATTCTCGAAACACTCGGTGTCTATGAGACCGGCTGCCCAATGAAGTAGCTTGACGTGTGCACGGTACGCTCGAATTCCGCTTCATTTTACGATTTTGGCCGAACGCAGGTCTCTCACCCACACCGTCGATAGCTGTACCTATAGTGCCGTGAGCCGCGCGGTGCACATGTACCTACCTCTACTACCGGGTATACAGTCATTATGTACTACGTACACAGGCCGCCGCTCAGTGCTGCTCTACAAATCGTGAAACACAATACCACCCCGTACCTAGAGATATCGGTGCCCTCGCGCGATAAATTCGACCAGGAGAATGCATTATGCAACGTCTATAGACTCGGCTAAATCGAAAACAAGGGTTAACCAGTTTTTCTCCGCAAACGTTCACGCTTCTTAAGGTTCCTATACTTCGCCACTGGTCTTTCTTAAAAGTCTAGAAATGTTCTCGATATCTTAAAAAATCTCCACTTTATTTATATTTGCCCTGTATTTAGGCCGATTACTAAAGTTTCAGAACCGTGAAGCGATAATAGTTTTCAGGGAGAATTCTTGAGCGTATTAAGTTTGGTCCCTATTCTTGTAAAGTTGTACTAGGATGAATGTATCGAGTGATTAGTTTTGGGGAAAACCTATTTTTTAGGTTATGTTAACGCTCAAGATATCGAACATTTACTTGAACGCAGTATTTTGAAGAATTTCTCTAAATTCGAGGAGAATGGGGTCGACCCCAACCGGACACACGGTCAGTTAATTGCCAGTGCTTTTGGTTAAATTTTCGAGGTAGTTGCCGCATAACCGAGAAAAACGTTGCGACAATACTTTGCCGAAACGCTTGTCGTGAATATGTTTATTCTTTGCGGGCTAGAAAAGAGTTTCCTTTCTTTTTGGCGGATACGGCTGTTTACAACTCGAGATACCGGAGACGGAGGGCGGATGCACAAGTGTTCGAGTCGCGACAATGGTGTGACGGTATCTCGTTTTAAAATTTGTCTCTAAGGAAAAGATGTCAGGGATGGTACGAATCCAGGAAAAATGCAGAAACGCTTTGAAGAAGAGAACGAGTGAAAGAGTAGAATGGCTTTATGTGAAATGCGTAAAAACTGCACAAGCCTCACGCACGAGGACAATTCATTGCGCGAACTAAACGCGGAGCGGCGCACCGTGACACGTACGACTGAAATTTGTTAGATCTCAGTGAATGCAGTCCGCACCTTACGAGGAGAGTGCGTTTTGTATAAAACATTTCGACGCGCGTTTCGTCTGTTCCAGACGTATTAAATACAATTGTTTCCTGGACCGCTACTTTCAGAGAATTTATCCGAAAAATCGCGAAATCGGCTTTTGGGTAATGTTATTCCATTCAATTCAGAAACCATAATTTCGCGATTCACCGGACTTAAACGCTATTCACATTTTTCCAGGTTTCCACGAAAAGACCATTACTTTCGCATTTCAAAAAGTGCGGTACAGCCCATTCCATATTTAGAGGGCATCGTATAGGTATACGGCAACATTCAGTGACAGGATTCATAGGATAGCAGGGAGACTTTCCGGGAGCTGAGAACTCGTTCGGGTAGATGTGTTTGGGAAAATAGAACGGGGTTTCCACTTGCCCTCTCTCTTCCTCGGCAAGGACTGGCGCGACTACGGTCTAACTCTGAATGTACCGTGACGGTAGTTCCTTCCCTCTCTAGTATACTTCGCGGGTCTCCTGCTTCCATCCTTTCAGCTCCATCGTGTCTTTCTCTATGTCTCCCTTTTCCACGTAAGCGGAAGCTTGTAGAGCGGCGAAGTGGATGGCAGGACTGCGCCAAATGTCTTTGTTCCCGGGGGGTAAAGCGGGGTCCTAACGGGCAGATTGCACACGATACGAGTACTTTTCCCTTTTCCTACTCTTTCTTCTACACCACCTATGACATACACTTTCTTTTATTTTCTTCCAGTGCATAACTTCGCCTTCCTCCGCCCCGCTGTTTGCTTCTTTCTCGAGCCAGTATCGCTTTTCATCGTATTCTCATCCCTCGAATGTTTTCAACGACGTTACATCTATAGGCATCTCTACAGACTGTTCATGTCGACCATAAATTTTCCGTCATGTTGGTTCCATGCCTTTATCTACTCCTTCACGCTTGTAGAAACGATCCTAATGAGCCTCATTAGCGACGATTTTCGATCGTGATTATTACCTTGCAATTGGCTTTTTAATTCGGCATTTCCCGGCCGTTTCAAAGTACTTTAAAGAGCACTAAGGAAAGTGGTTATATTAATTGACTGAATATTCCGATGGAAGTTGGCGTCGTTATACTTGTAGTCGTGAAACCGTTTAGTTACAGTTGTTAACAAACTATTTGATAGCTTCGTTCCTTTAGCCTCTTCTACTTCAAATTTAAAGCCCATAATTCACCAACCGCTCAGTCAATTTCAATACGCGACTTCCTCATTACGTCGACGTTAATTTCGCAGCGATCGCTCTCCGTAAGTTCAGTTCACTTGTGGCATATTTCTAATAAAATCCGTTCAGGTACGAAAAGGCTTCACCGTAAAATCGCAAACGCAATTGCCCAATGTGAAAATGATATATTTCTCCTCCCTTACTCATAATCTCGATGAAATCCGCGACTACCGTGGTAGGCAAAGTAAATCCGTTCGCAACTTCCAACTTTCCCAAGCAGACGGTACCCGAAAGGGGTGGATGAATCTAAGGGAGTGTAGGATTTGGATCGGCGCCAGACTGCAATCTATTAGACTATCCAAACAACGAGTGGTGAACACATCCAGAAGCGCGCCTTGTTACAAAGCCGCGATCAGTAATGCATTTGCTAATTGTTTTTCCACAAAGGCTGGTCCACTGGAGTCCTGGAAATAGCGGGAAAAGTGTATGCAACATGTTTAGAATCTCGTGACTTTCGCGATAACATCGAAACTGTCGAGATAAGGATGAAATCATGAACCTTTTTGTTAGTCTCGTATGCAACTAAATCCTTGCTGTTCGACGTAAATGCGTCAAATATCCCCGTTCATTGAAATCTACCGCCACGGAAAGATAGCGATATTCATTTCGCTCGGAATTGTTCGGGACACGATATTTCAACTTATGCGGATCATACTTCATTGCTGCTGCAGCCAATGGCGGGGTGCCTTTTCTGCTGGCGCCATACGCGCACCGCTGCATTTCTATATATCAAAAGTATATATTTTCGGTTCGTGGGGTTCGAATTGCCGCTTTCTACGCGTTCACGCTTATGACAAAACGACCTAAAGACTGATGGCCCGCCAAGGAAACATTATACCTACCAACAAAACATTTTTTTCATCATGTTTATCGAACGCATTGCAGGTACCCGTAAAGTGAATTCTTTCCGGTTCATTCTTTGTCTATTCCAGTTCGGATACTCGAATTTTATTCTACGTCATCTAGCGCGTGTAGCGAAAATACGATATTTCGAGAGGTACTTCGACAACGTGCGTTTTTATTACAAGAGGGAAAAGGACACTACTTGATCCTGTATTTTTTTAAAATCTCCTCTGCACGGTTCTGATATATCGTTCATGTACGCACTGGACTATTGAATTTCGGGCAAACACCGAAGCTCCTGGTCCCTCTATCATTCTGCCAGTGACCTGAACACGGAACGAAAATGCGTGAGTCCGCCGGAAATTCTGTTCAAAATAGAGCTGTCTGTACATATAGTAATCGGACGTACTTCCCATCTCGTCTATGTAGATATAGTAGTTCGAGAATGATCCTATTATCCCTTATTGCGGCTATGTGCAGTTACTAACTTAGACAGCTTGGTAACGGTGAGAGAAAGAGAGATGGTAGGTATGACCAGGCCAACGACCATCAGAGAGTGATGGAAAGATGGAAAATAGCGCAAGCGCGTCTACATATATACATATAAAACCTGACTATATACGCGTATATTGCACATCACGTTGTGCTTAAAGCTGCCAAATTTGTTCTATCGGTATTTTGTTCATGACAAAACGTGACACTTTGATGTATAAGTAGTATATTGGGGCTACAGTACCATATTATTGATTTTAAGGATCCAGACAGGGCGAGAATGAGCGAAATGTTTGTCACTCGAGATATACGAGTAGAGGATTAATAAGACTTATACGTTCTTGTAAGCAGAGTTTCCATAAGCTCATTACTCGAATAATTAATCCTGTAGGTTAAAAACGGAACTCTGGGTATGAAACACTTTTACTTATTGGTTTTATATAAATAGCATAACGCTATAGAACGCGATTATGCAATTTTCCGATATCATAATTATCCGTCAATTTCAACATTTCTTCAGTCAGAAATCAACGTAGTTGTATCTGATAATATGATTCAACAGCGAAACTAGGTATCTTCGTTGCATTTTTATATGGAGCAATATTCTTATAATCCATCGTTGGTAAGAGTCTGGAAATGTCGGGGACGATAGAATATTATGTAAATGAAACCAATGCCGTCGGACTTTCTTCTCGAAAGCTTACCGGGCCAGTGGCACAGTGAGGACGTCGGTGTCGACGTTGACGACGTCGAATCGAGGAGAAAACGAGGGCCGTAAAAGTTTCCATTCTATTCATTCCGCGAAAAACTTTATGAGTCCGATTGAACGCGAGAACGTGATTCGATTTTCTCGCTGCAGTTCATGACTAATTGTCTCATTAGAAGGTCCCACCCCTATCTTGCTTCCGTACTAAATGGCGCGTAAGACTTTTCTTCTTGGTCGGCCGTTCGGCACGCTGCTAATCAATGTCCCTTTATCGCTGCCATGCCCCGACACTAATAGCCCTAACCTTTGAAAGCCATTGTTCCCGTTGTACCTGATCGCGACGTAAAGGCCCTTTATGCGCACAGGAGAAAGCGCTTTGTAACGGTAACATGTTTTCAAAACAATTACGGTAGTTGAAAACATTTGCAAAACTAACATGAAATATTAAAATAAAACGGATTCTGAAACAAGATCAAGAAATGAATAGTTCTTTATGTAAGTCGAGGTTTTAGTAATTCAGAGTGAAAATCTCGCGATAGTTCTTGGTACTTTTTATCTTTTAAAGTGGATTCAAATTTTACATGAAAATCCTTGAGAAAATCCGCTCCCCATCCGTAGATCATTCTTAGCGCTAGGCTCTACTTTCAACGTAACTTTTAGCCACCTCTCATGAGGATAATAGCTCTTCACAGCCAAGGCAAATTTGCAAGTAGTCCTGGCAAATGTAGTACAGAGGTGGAAGAAATCCTCAAAATTATTGTCGAGACATAACCCGCAAAGAGCTCGCAAATAGCGAGATTCGTAACTTAATTTATATACTCGTAGGAGAAGCGAAGGTCATAAGAGGAGAGAGACTTTGTAATTGACTACGTAGCCGTACACGCGATGCGCTCCCCTTTGACACTTGTTTCGTCTAATTTGGTATAAATGAAGTATTTTACTTGGGCCGCCAGCATCCAGCAAAGAGCAGATTGACCTGAAAAATAACTTGTTCTTAGGTCTCGTGACGGTTCCATCTACATTTCTGGAATGACGTTAATACGTTAAGACATTGACCTCGCCATTGCGCAACCTTGTATGTTCTTGTCGAAAGCAATCTTGAATCATCCTACTGAAGTTGTCGAGGCTTCCATGTAAAGTCGTAAATTCATTATTTGCTCTTAAACTAAGATGTCACATTTGGTAATAAGTTTTCCTCGCATAGTTCATAAAGTTTTCCAGCAGCGTCACTGCGCCTTGTTCCGACATTAAGAGCGGATCTTGGAGGAATAATTCTCCAGGTGTATCTGTGTATCGTACGTTATAAGTCACACTGGCCTACTCTGAAGCTGTCGCCCATTATTCAACACTCCCTCCGGCCCTCTGAAATTTACATCGAAACTTGGCGAACCGCGCCTCGTCGTTTTCCGCGTTTCCCATCTCGGCACCTTTGTATTTGTAAAAGCGTGCAAACAGGAAAAAGCTTTCATTAGGCTGTTCAACAACTGTTCCTTGTTAATCAAGATTCCATTTTCTACAGCCAGAGAGCAGGAGAACGTGAATAAAGATTAGTTCGATGAAAGCTCGTTCTTTGTTTCAATTCCAAAAATAATTAATTCCTATCAAATTGTAATGTTCGACGTCCCTCAAACTTGGAGGGCAGTCCGAGTTACTCGCGCTAATTGCTCGAATTACATTTAATTGAACCGGGAGACGAAAAACGGCTTTCAACGAAAATCCCTTTCGTCTCCCGGTTATTCAAATGTGATTTCCAGGCTTGGAGGCGGTCGAAGTAAAGGATACTTTTCCTACTTTCGCATACGAAAAAAGGATTTTATTAATCACGAATTATAATTGGCAAATTAGAAGGTATTAAAACATCGCCTCATCCCTACAATCCTACCTAGATTAAGTGCATATTTTAATCTGTCGCTGACAAATAAATTTCTATTCTACTCCATAAGTCTGGATTAAGTAAAGTTAATCACCGAGACTTTACCTCCTCGTAGAGTAGATTTTAGTCGTCGACGAACGAAGTCCTTGATGATGCCAAAGAAGAGAATGATTCGGTAAACGAAATTCACGTGGCAGCCAATTTGGCCATTAACTCGTGAGTTCTTGCACGACGCACTTTAAACAAAATGAAGTAAAAGGCGAAGTTTGATATTGCAGACAATGCGTATTACTTCATAGTCGAGACGGAGGTATACAATAATGGGTCTTATTCGCGTTGCACACAAGACCTTAGGAAGGAGACGGATGAGCTCTCGGCAGACGTCTAATTGCTTTTCGTCGTTTGTGCATTGTGTATTGTGCCGTATACACGAGTTTCGTGCTAAAGACCCGGGTCGTTGACGACCCCAGCGAATTGCAATCGGACGATGCAAATCCAACGGGGGATTCGGCATGAGAATCACTGTCGCTGCAACCTACTGTTCCGACGCACGCTACACGTGTATTAATATTCAACGTACACCAGACTTAATCGGATCTCGCGCGCTTCGAAGTGCAAAATGAAATTTAAGGATGTTTCGCGCGTGCATTTTTGGAACCGCGGCAGTAACTGGGGAAAGATTTCGGTGGATGTTCTGAGTTGAGGCGTGACAAAATGACGAATATCATAAATTTACGGCGTTGCGCTATGCAAGTGTGTCGGAGTAAATTATTCCCGAGTCAGGGAAACTAATAATTGAAGAAGTACAGGAATCCGAGATTCTCGCGATACACCTCTCAAGAAGACATCACTTTACCGAGCAAATAGACTCTAGCATGGATTTGCTTTCATTTCCCAGCGTGCTGTTACAGCAGTTTTGAGTTTCAAAATAGGTTTCCGAACATTCAGGAAGAGCACGAGAAATTCTCGCAAACTTCGTCTTAACGAATCTTCATTACTCAGACGTCGACATGATGACAAAAAGCCATTATCGCATGCGCAGGTATTCAAGTTTGAAGTTTCCACGTTTTTAACGCATAAAGACTAGTTAGTGGCATCATCCGGGCATAGGTACTATTTTTCTAATCCAGGAAAAGGGGCGCCTATGTCGTGAGCGATGCAGCTCCCGTTAATTAAACGGAAAAGACAACCTTATTTATCCTTGGCACAGTAGACGCTTCCTTTGAACAGTGCCTACTTAATACCCCCGTCGTTCGCGACCGAAATAGCTCTGTGACAAACGCTGTTTAACGTTTGTTCAATGGAGTACGCAATACATAGAGGGAATGGCGAAGGACGGTTCGGCAAGTTCCCCTACATTCGAAACTGGAGCGAGGGTCGTCGGAGCGACACGGGAATCCTCTGGCGCCTATACCTCGTGGGCAGGCGCGTTGCCGACGTGTGCATACGGAGGTAAAGTGTATGGACATTGCGCCTCCAGACCTAAGTCGATTGAGTTTGGTCAGTGGGACGTGAACCGAATTAACATTCCATCCCGTTGGTGAACAACATTATTTCCGACGGTAAATCCTGACCATTGTGCCGGCACCGCGAGGGATAAATTCAGCCTGACGGAAGTTTCACACCTTCCTCATTACGGCACTAGGAATTAGCACCTAAGTTTAGCCTGATGACTTTTTGCAATGCAATTCTGGTCCATCAGTTTCTTCTTTCGATATATAGTCGATTCTCCAACTCTGGCCATCGTAAATTACTCGGTCATTAATACTGTCTAACCAGATGGTAAGGGAAGCGCTGCCTCGTGTCGATAGTAAAAATGGAGTCCTGGCGTATCGCCGACCGGGCGATCTTTGGACGTAACTGCATTGTCTCTGGCATTTTCAATTACCCCCGTAAAAACGTCGCGGAGCAGCCGAGCCGAAGCAACGAGAAAGTGTCCCAGAGGAAGCCGGACACAACGGATCTAATTTGATGTCCCATCGAGTCCAATTTTGGTGACTATGCGAATTGATCCCCAGCGTCGAATTTTATAGACGCTCCCGACGGGCGTGTCGCGTTCCTTCCCTCTTATCAGTGTCCTCCAAGTATCCATTAGGCGAATCGCCGTCTCTATAATCGCTCTAGAATTTCATTACGATATTCAGACTTTGGCTTTTTTAAATTGAACATATCTTTTGGAAGGAAAAATAACGACATGCTACATTACGCGAAAACGTATTGTTCCGAGTTTTGGGCCACGCAGAGAAAAGGGTTATATAATAAATAAATTATTAATCGAATTGTTACACAGACTGAGGGAAATTCATTATTCCTCGAGCATCTTGCTAATTATAAAATATTCAGAAGTTATCGCGTATCGATCGGCGATATCGTACAGTGAAATCTCGAAGGAGATGGCGCAGGTGCATTCGGATAGCGGTGAAATTATAACAGACACTTCCGACGCTCTCGGATGCTGGCTATAATTAGCGTTATCTCGAGTCGATAATAGTAATGGTTAATGACATAATCCGGGGGACGAGATGGCCTGTCGCTCGGAGTGGCTTGTCGGTTAAATTCGTATTGTAATTAAAGGCGATCAATCGGGCGTTGGTTCCGCTCGGCATGGATGCCACTGATAAGGCGCCAACCGCGTTAAACAATTCGCCACCACGAAGCGGTATGGGGGGCGGGGTCCAGGGGGTGGATTGAATATGCCGGAATTTAGTGGCCGTTTGCGCCATCGCGCCAGAGTCAGCAAGTTGGCGCTATTTTACTGCAGTTCGAGCGTGTCGTTACGTTCGAAATATTGGGCAAACAACTGCGAAATTGTCGGACACGCGCGCACCAAAAGTCCAGATCCCTACGTAAACAAATGTTCCGTTAGGAACCGTATTTTCCGATTTCGCGACCGACGTTGGAACGATTCACTCGCTTTTTTTTCATATTTCGTCCTGTTTTTGAACTCGATACGCATTCCCTTCGTAATTGCGACGACGTTTTCCGCCATATATTATTGCGAGATATGTCTTTAGTTTTTTAAATTATTCCTAGAAATAGTGATTTTTGAAATTTTGAAAAGATGAGCCTCTTTTTCGACCACAGCATGAGCAGAATGCGAGACTGCGAAATTCTCGACCCGTGCGATTCTTGTGGCACGTACGTCGATATTGTAGACATCGAATGAAAAGGAATTAATCAGTCAATATTGCACTGATAAAATGATTTATTTTGTTTTAGCTGCTAAATTTTGTGGTTAGAGTAAAATTTAATGTTTTTTTATTTCTGTATTATTATTCATTCGATTCCACGCATGCAATATCATACATTTTTTTGTAAAAGACTGACTGAAGTAATAGAATGATGGAAAGATATAATGGTCGTTTTCGAGTAATTTGAATACGTGCAGCTCTCAAACTATAATCACCCGTAAGTGCATCCTTTATTAGTCAGTTTCACCAGTGATAATTTTTCATAATAAAGCTTTTCCCAAAATGAAATTCAAATCGTTTGAACGGCGTTTTTATCTCGTACATACAACAAGCCTCCTGTACTTATTATCGGGCGAGAATATTAGCTTCGGCTTCGCTGCGCGCAGACCATCAATATTTGGATTAATGGTGGAGTTAGTAAATTGATTTATTCACTCGAATATTTGTCGCGATTCTACGCCATCGAGCGGTTATTGTTCAACGCCCGCTTCGGTAGCGTAAATTATTTTAATTTAAGTTTTCTGTCGAGCATGAAACAGAACACGGGAAAATTAAACATTAAAGGGAAGAAAGTTTATTTTGCATAATAGATGTAGGAGATTTAAAAAAACTTACAGAATTCGCGTTCTCTTAACTTATTTAAAACGAAAGTTTTAAGTAGAAAAGGAAAAACGACGAGAGGTGATAAAGTTTTTCATTATCTCCCGCAAAAGATTTTCAATGTTTTTTAAGAATTTAAAGTTTAATTACCGAGCAACTTTGAACTTTGGACTAACTCCCTGTCGTGTGTGTGGGACTAACTTTCTTTATATTTACCTCGTGACGTTTAAGCGTGTCGACGTTTCTTTGATAAGAAGGCCCTCTGTGTCACGAAAAAACTATTTTTTGTTACAGAGGGCGTAAAATACCGCTTTATTTTTTTTTCAAATAAAGTATTGCGAGCGTACATTACGTAACATAAATTTACGTGCACTCCCAACGACAAGGGGCAAAGTCCTCCTTTCCGATCGTGCATAAAAGTATACTTTACACCCTTGTTAATTATTATTATATTAAGCACCAAATGCGCACATATGTTCGGCCCATAATACTCACATTTTTACGCTTGCATTAAAAACTGCTATTTTAACCCCGCACAATAATTGTCATGATGCAGATGTTGCGGATAATTTTTTCGACTACGCACAAAGCAATGCGCGATATAATTAGAACGTAAACTCTCGATTTTCGAATTTATCTCCGACACCGATAACGTATCCGTATATTTCACGTGTTTGAAAGCGGTAAAATTTGGTCCATTGTTCCAACGGACAGCGGCAAGTCGGACTTTCGAGTTCGCGGCCCAGCCTCTCCCGTATATGAATGTAATTGCGTCTGTGGGTAATTGAAAAAACGGTCGTTGCATAATCACGATCCGTGGAAGTCGATTTAACCTCTATGTGAAAGGCTCCGTGTAATACACCGGCGTCCGCATAATACATCCGATACTTGTGTGTATCTCTGAAATCGTTCTCATTGCCGCACCTTGGAAACGAGATCGCGTTTCGTACCCGATCATGGGGCACAAAAGTAACTTGAAGGGGGAGGGGGCATCTTGGAAAGGGGGGGGGGGTCAAGAGAAGCCGTACAAATAAGCACGCAATCGCTCGCACGCTACGCGACCTTAAGGCAGCCGTGAAAGTACATACGGTAGTGTTTGTGTACACGCGCGTGTCCGCCATTATATTACTGATCTGGAGGAGAATGGGAACGATATCGGTGAAAATGGGCAGCCGGAAAAAGGCTACGATGCAAAGTCGTTGGCCCGTGTAACCGTGGAACAATAAAGCAACAACTTTTACATACTTCAACATAGCACGTGCTCCCGCTCTTTCACGCGCCTCGGGGGATTCCTGAAAGAGAGAGAGGGAGAGATAAACATTGCTCAATTCTATGCTTAAAAATCGTTGCAGTTCGTTCTCACATACTCCTGCTTGCCTTTCCTCGCAATTTCAAAAGAAATGATTGACAGAACGTCATTTATTTCGTAATTTAGATATGCTGCAGTTCTATTATCTGTATCGATTCCATTTTGTCAATTTCTGCTTTGTTACATTTCACTGATTTTTTGTCGAGTTACTACTTTTCCTTGATGGTATAGAGAACAATCTATTTTCAGACAATTTATTGAAGGAATAGTAAAAAAATGAAAAGTCAAGAGTATATTACGATTTTCGTGAAATAAGATTTCACATTTCGTAGAACGAAAATTGAGTACTTAAGATTTCAATGTTATCATGTCTGAATATTTAATTTTATTAGTATCAATTTTTCGGATGAAGATTACGCCGTCAAAAAGTGAAATACTATTTTAACCTTAGGATAACCTGAATTTAACGTATTATTACAAGTTTTTCTTTCATGATTACTAACGTTATTTCAATGTTCATGTGATTTTTGGCAACAAAAATTGTTCGCTTATTTCATGTTTATTCATAAATAAACGTGTATTTAACGTTTATTTCATGTTTCTTAACATTAATTAAACGTTTATATAACGTATATTACATATTTATTAACATTTATTTAACGTATATATTTCATATTTGTTGCCGTTTACATATATTTTTTAACTCCAATTCAAAGTTTATTTAACATATATTTCACGATTTTAAGCTTAATTCAAGTTTTAATTTGTAGGTATTTACTATCGTTATTTAAACGTTTTTATTTTAAGGGGCATTATTTGTTTATTAAGGTTAATTCAACCTTTATGTCGTTTCTGAAAAGTTAATTGAACGTTTATTTTGCGTTTATTAACGTTAAGTTTTTTTAAGTTGAAATACTTTTTACTTTTATTTTTACTCAGACTTTTTATTTTTACTAAATTCAAGAATCAATTCACAGTCAACAAATTTCACAAACAAACATTTATTGTGGTTTCATTAATATTTTAAGAAAAATTAAGTACATTACTATTATAAAAAAAAAACAAGTGTAAAAGTCAAATTAAATTAACTAATCGTATAAATATTATCGCTCCGCATTAAGATACAATAATGATTAATATGCAGACTCAAATTTGACATTGAAATACATAAATAATGCGCTTTCCATTGTCTTGAACAATAGACATAGTCGCAGTAGTGGAACCATAATAACGTAATTGCCTGCGTGAAACAATAATCTTTATTCATTGTTTTCTATTTGTCCTCATTTACTCATATCGTAAAGCAATCTAATCTCGATCTGATAAATATCGAATATATCTGTTTATATACATTACACGCAAAATTAAAATATATATTAAAAAAATAAGCGGTCATAAGTAAATTGTATCGTTATTTCATCATTAATGTACTTCTTTGCATAGAAAAATATACAATTTTCCTAATATTGCATGTAACATTAATTAGGAAACCCGTTATATTTTTAACATAATAAACTTTTCTCCTCATTCAGTAATGCAAAACATACATTTTTGTTGCAGGTAAGCGGAAACCATGTTTCATTGAAGTTTTATGTTTTGAGTTCCACTGCTAGGTACGTGAATATTTTTCAGAGTTACGAGAATATTAAACATGAATGTAATGCGAAATTTCTTGGGCTCGTATATGGAAAAACGAATGAAGTTGTATTTTTTTTCGGGCGTGCCATATTTCAGTCGTTGAATATTAAAATTTTTTGAGGAGTCAAGGGGTGATGCCATTTTCTAACTATATTATTTGGTAAAAAATAAAACATTGCTGGAGACACGAAACGTTTCTTGACGATTGCTTCATAGTGTAATAAATTAAATACACGATTCTTGGTTAATATATTTAGTTAAATCTAAACATTGATAACAACGAATCTTATGGGTTGTGCATAAAAAATTGCTAGTTTTATTTTAATAATATTTTATAAATTATAAGTTAAAAATAATACTAATAAGAGCACGATTATTTAAATAATACATATCTCATACGAAAATAAGGCTGAAAATAACGAAAATATAATAGCGCATTATGTACGTTTATAAAGGACACAGGTGATTGTTCTGTTAATGTTTTTAATACCTTCTTTAATGTTGTATATACAGCATAAATTAAACACGTTTACTAAATGTATTAGAAAAATGTAGGAAAAATAATATTAAACAAAAAGTTAATAAAAGGTATATAAAACGTTATAAAAACGTTCCATTACCAGGAAATAAAATTTCAATTTAGCTTAATAAACACGAAATAATAACGTTATGTAAACTTTAAATTAATTTTAATGACATGAAATCAACGTTAAATAATCGTTGAATTGTTAAGCAAACAACAATAAACATGAAATGAACTTTAAATAAACTATATAATGTTATACAACTTTGTTTTAAAATGTGCAGTGTGATTATAAAATATAAAGCCATTTAACTATAGTGTTTATATTATGTTGAGTAAACTTAATTTAACGTTTATTTAACGTTTATTTCAGATTCATTAACGCTTGTTTAACGATTATTTCATATTTATTAACGTTATTACAACTATTATTTAACGTTAGCATTTATTGTTTATTATGTTTTTTCGTGTTTATTAGCAGTATTTGGACGTTTATTTTATGTTTCATAACAACTGAACGTTAATATTATGATGTTTATATCTTATTTAATAACATTTATTTAAAATTCATATCATGTTTATTAACCTTAATTCAATGTTTATATAACGTTCATATCATATGTATTAACATCATTGTATTAACATAACATTATTTTAACGTTTATCAAGGTTTATTGCATGCTTATTAACAGTTTTATAAATGTTTCATAAACTTTATTTTACATCTATACTCTAAATAAACTTTTCTTTTATTATGTTTATCTTTAGAAGAGTTAAATTATCTAATAGGCAATAAATTAAAAAATCTAAATAAAAATCATGCAGTGCTTTTTTTAAACATTTTGTATACAAATTCTACACTAGTAAAATTAACGTATTAACGTTAAAGCATCGTTCAATATGCGTTTAAAGGCTTTATTTCAAAATCTTTCAAGTTGGACATCATAATTCTCATCAACATTATAATTCTACGTAACTTTTTACACGATTTCCCAAATCCTACCATTATACCGAATATTAAAAACCTAATTATACGTTTATTAAACGATGAGTTTAACCAAAATATGCAAACCATGTTCTTCGTTGAGGTACCTCAGGATGACAGATGCACGCATTTTATTGATTATGACGTTTCATACAAAAGCTTGTCCGCGACGGAAATTGACGTCAGTGACGTACGAGGCCGAGAGAAAATAATTCTGGCGATTTTTTTTATACATATATATAATGCAGCAGTGACCTTAATGAAAAGTGCGCGGGTGGGCGCGGCGGCAAGCGGTTTTGAAATGAGTTTTTCATAGCGAAAACGCAAATTGTCACGTTGGTCGTGGCCGGCGGCAGTGTCGTCGGTAATTTTACAACGTGGCCGAAATGAACTTTTTTTTGACCCGTAACGCGTGTAAAGCGCAAATCGACGCGTTGCAACAATAGCCCCCGCTTCCAGGATTTATGCGTCCGGCAGTCATATAGCCGCCGCGGCGTTGTTGGCCGACGATGAAAACACGCTGTTATCTCTACCCTTGATGTTCCAACGCCAATGCTCGCTTTGAATCCCAAGTAGTTTGCTGATATTTTTTCAGACATCGAGAGTCCAGGAAAATAAAATCACGGTGATCGTAAAAGCGGGTACGTGCTCTATTTACTGGCAAACGCACTATCGGGAAATTGCAGTTTTTCATACGGGAGATCTGACTTGAAGCCCTGAAAACCGCGGTCAGAAATTCGGGTTGCTGCTGCTGAAGCTTAAGAACGTCGTTACCTACGTTCAAACGTTTTATTTTCTAACTTTTCGTTTTGGGCATGGAACGTAAAAGCGACAAATGATATTTTAAATTTACGTTCCATTCGTGACGTAAAAGAAATATTAAGGTCAGTTGATGGCTATTAACATACTCTCATCAGAATTCAACATTTCACTAGCCGTAAAATTTATTTCCAAAAACGGTTATCTAAATAGATCGATTGTTTTTTTTTCTAATAATATTCAATGACCTTAAACATTCAATATTAGCGTTGAAACGTCATCTTTTTATGTATGAAACAAATTTCGTTCCAATCACTTGTGAACTAAACCGCGTGGGATCTACGCCATCTAGTACAAAATGAGGTAACTCACGTCGTTAAGTAGGTAAGTACTCGTACGTTTATGTTTATTAACGTTAATTAAACATTAGTTTAACGTTATTATTTCATGTTTCTTAACGTTTAATTAACAATTATATCATCATGTGTGATACTGTTAATTCAACGTTTAATTGCTGTTTATTAGCGTATATTGAACGTTTATTTAACGTTTATGTCATCTTTACATTAATTCAACGTTTCTTCCAAGTGTAATAACGTCAATAGAAGGCTTGTCATGTTTATTTAACGATTACATGAAGTTTATTACCATTAATTCGTCCGTTATCTGACGTTACTATTTCATGTTTGTTAGTGTGCTTTGACTTTTGTTTAACGTTTATGTCATTTTTTAAACATTAATTCAACGTTTATTTCATGTTTTGCAACCTTCTTTCAACGGTTATTTGAAGTTTATTTACTATTTATCAATGTTTATTCAACATTTATATCGTGTTTATTAATATTATTTCAACGATTATTTAACGTTTATGCAATTATTTCAATATTAATTGAGAAGTTCATTTCATGTTTACTAAGAATTCAACGCTTATTCAATGTTTAGTTAGCTGAATTCAACGTTTATATAACGTTTTTATTTATTGTTTATTAAGGTTAATTCATTCTTTCTTTCTAGCTTATTAGTGTTAATTGGACGTTTATTAACGTTACAACGTTTATTTAACGCGCACTTCACGCTATTAACATGTCATGTCAATTCAATGTCAATTTAGTGTTCAGTAACCTTAACTTAACGTTTATTTAAAGTTTATGTCATGTTTATTGATGTTTCGATTGACATAAATTATATTCGTTTCTCCAAATGTTGAAGCGATTTCGATGAATGGTGGTTTTAAAAAATGTCATACACGTTTCGTGATGTACTGCACATGCATCAACGACAATACAATAGGTGCATCAAATGACTTGATGCAGAGGGCGGGGTGTGTCCGTAATCACTGGTAAATCGACGGTACGATACATTTGGCCTTGAGCCAGTTATGGAAATCGAAGCGATGATCGTCGTCGTACCAGAGCTTAGGAACCGCGGTCATTAGGTTAATTTCGTAGTTAGCGTATCGACGTTAACGTGTCGTTGACTTAACGAACTTTTCCTGCCCGACGTTGTCTTCGCGATAACATAAATTCTCACGTATAAACTGGGCATGGTATTTCGTTAATTCCGGGGTGGTTAACGATTAAAAAAGACATTTTTCGCACGCGAAAAGTAGCAGTTCAACAAAATGTATTGCGGAAGACAATTTTTGGAATTGTGATTTATTAGCGACGACCTTACGTAAGAATGAACAATTTTAGTTTCGTGTGATTCATGGGCCATTACACTAAAAAGAATAGTTTATTTTTATTAACTGGATTAGTCGGTCGTCACAATGTATTTAAAATATATTGTTATCTCTGTTCTCTATATTTAACCAAGCATATAATTTATTTGTAATTTGAATGGTTGATGCCGTGTGCGTACATGTGTTAAGAACAAATTTTAGTTTCTCTTGTTTCCGCTAGATGCGATTAACGTCGAAGGTTGCCATTAGAGACATTAGTTCGGTTATAAGTCATTTAAACTCCCGAATAATTAGTACGGTGTATCATATACATATACATATATAATTAAGATGTTTACACCTTTATTATTACTTTACATTTTCACATCAATTAATAAACAAATTGTAGTTTCGTTAATGCAGTCAAGTGCAACAATTTGTTTTGTTTTTACTTACGAAGTTGATTGTTCGGGTTGACGGGTCAAACAAGTTTTTTTAAGTGTCGAACTGGAAATTAGGATAGTTTCCACATCAGTATTTTCTTTGTACATCGTTTCCTGGGCATGTAGTTGATATGTTCATTGTTAGTGGCCGACGTGTTCACTCGGTGAATTAATTTCGTGCTGCTAACGTGGCTCGTTTAAAAAAATGCGAGGTTTCAGTTTAGGACCCCGATAAATTCACCCCTTCATGACCAAGTTGCCTTAACGAGGAGGTACTAGATTCAGTTATGAGATACGTGGTATAATGCGAGCAGTCGACATTTGGATCTTAGCGTATCGCTGTAACGACCATCTAATAGTTATTACCCATTTAAACTTGAGGCTGATAAGAGATGTAAATGTAACCTAATTGTTTATAATATTTCGAATAAGTAAATAATCCCATGATTGATATTATTTATTTAATTATTGTAAACGTTCATAACAAGATTAGTACATTTATGAACATATAAAGAGAAAGAAATATGTTAAACAATTACCATTTGTGATTTCAATATTTTCATAAAATTACTTTATTTTTATGTTTCGTGTATCTTAAAAATATGAAATAATTCTAAATAATAATACATAAATTCAAATGACTCAAGCTGTTAAGTATTAACTTCTTGAACCTGATTCTTACTGTTTAATTGTATTTCAATAGTTCTACACTCAAAAAATTGTATTTCAAATTTTACTATTCTGATTAGAATTTAATAAACGTAACATTGGACATTTTTATGATGTTTTTCGCAATTTTTTCATTTTTGAAAACCGAACCCCAAAGAATTGTCGCGCCAGGATTTGATCCGTGGACCTTCGTATTGCCGCTGGACTGCTTTAGTGTCGCGAGCTGAACAAATATTTATAACATAAAGAAATCGTGGGTAAAATAAATTAGTACTATTTCACTAATGTGGTGTTTGCGTTTTTTTTTTGTATTCGTGACAACGTCTGTGCCCCCTGCAATTTTACGATAAAGTTTTCCTCCTTTGTAAAACGCCTTTATATATTATCGCGCCGCGTTATTTCTATCCGCGAACAAGTTGGTGCGAGGTCGCGTAAAATCACTGTTTTTATAAGCAATCATGTACATAAAACACTGCGTGCTACTATATGATTTTAATCGCGAGAACTTTCTCAGGTGATAGCGAATCCTGTTGTTTTCTGTGAAAAGCAGACTGCGCCAGGGAACGAGTTCATACAACGGTTTCCGATGCTCGTTTTTGCTTCGGATCGACGCGACGACGCGAGGTGGACAAAAACCTGCAAGCGTTATAAGGAAACAATAATTCTGATGTCGTTTTTTTTATTACACTCGGGTAAAATTTATATTAATTAATTACCGCGGCATTAATGCAGTTTCGTCGCGTCAAAATGGGTAGGCAAGGGTGTATATAGACACTCCAGCAGAAACCCGAGCATCCTTCACGAATGAAAACAGGACTAACTAGGTTAACGAGATACCCGTGAAAAAAAAGATACAGTTGGTTGCTGTTCTATGTGTCTAAGACCGAAGTTCGACCATTGTCCGGTACGTCTTTTTCGTGGTCGGAGTTAAAATTCATTCTTGTACTTTGTAAAAAATGTGGAGCGCATGTTTTCGAAACGGTGACTTTTTAAAGTTTTCCCGACGAAGTGATGCTATTGTGCCCTTTCTAAAGGATGCAAGATATGTTTCATGAGTTAACATTGCTTAATTAAGTTAACTTTTTAAATCCAGCGCTGACACATTTTAAAACCATTTTTAACATATATTTTCTATTTAACGAAAAAAAGTCGAAAAGATTTTGGAATCATTATTGCACATTTTTTTATGGCATGGACCCGAGTTTTAAAAGCTTTACCCGTCATATTTAATCCGTCATTTTGAATTTGTTTTCACTTTCTTCATAGAAAACTTTTTGTTAGAAAAGATATAAAAATAACGAATAGCAATCTTCAAAGAAAGAATAGTAATTTTTGTAGTTGTTGATTAGGAATTTGGAGTCAAAGTTTTAAAATATAATATGGCTTATTGAATGGTGCACCAATCCATTGTTCTGTGGAGAGGATAGACGCGCTGGAGGGGATGTATGGTCGGAGCCCAAAATTGAAAAGACGAAACATACAGCGGGACGACAGTATTCATCCATTTATGCGATTTTAAGTGTCCGTATATTTTTTCCGGTCGTTATTTATGACTATATGGTTGAATTTCTAAAATTCAAAATGGCGGATATCTTCACGAAATTTTTATTTTTACAATTTATTATCGTATTCTACGCAATATTAAAATGAATGGTTCCTGGGATTTTTATCTGAGTTTGTGAAGTTTAAAACTATATAGCGTATGTGGCGAATTTTGAAAATCTGATGACAAACTTGTCATCATCGATCGACCTAAAAAATCATTGTATACCAATTGAATGGTATATTTCGAGAAAATGGTGGATTGAAGGATTAAGTAGTTGGACCAACAGCAAAACACGAAGCAAAAAAGAAGTTGTTGGACTCAACGTCATAATTTACCAACTCGATACATTTGAAACGGTTCCAAATACATTTTCCAGGTGGACATATGGCCTCGTCGGTTATCGACAATAAAAACCTGACAGTAGCTTTCGCAGCGCGAATTCGTTTTCACCTGGACAGGACATTTGAAAAGCCGGATACAAACTGGACGTCGCCCGGAGCTCTTACGGTTGGATACGTAAGGTCATTTTTCGGATGGAAGAGCCAATCGAAAGGGACGAGAGACGTTGGATGCCAGGCATCTGGCTACTATAATGCGGTTATAGTGTCGCTTCCTGATCTTGTCGGCGGAGTCTCGCACCAGGGTCGCTGCCCCAGAGAGCGGAGCTTACTGGGTCGAGGGACAGAGAAGCTTTAAAAAGGAAAGGAAAAAGGGGTTTGGTATGGAGAGGAAGAGGGTGCAAAGAGAGAGGACCAAGAGGAGAGGGTGGCGAACGCCACCGGGATCAAACGAGGGCGAAACGGGGAAACCAAAAGTCGGGCAGAATACCGGCAAAGAGAGGGGCGAATGCTGGGCGACCAGGAGGTGAGTGACAATGACGTCACGCGGCGCGGGAGATCGATCCGACGTCCGCTGTCCGTATCCCAGACTCGTACCAGCGACACGACGTACCTGTTCACATTTTTTTTTGTCGCCGAAAAGGTTTTTCATCGACGGAAATTTATGCCAGTTCTCCAGCTAACGAGATAACCCGAGGGTGCCCGGGACCTTCGACCTCGTGTCTGAGGACCAACATCCGGCAGCTCACCAGCTGATAAATTACTCGTGGAGGGCAGAATCAAAGTTTGATGATGACCAGTCGTTAAATTACTGGAGGTCATTTTATTTCATTCGGCGTTTGACTCTCTCGCTCGTGGTCCGATTATATTGGTCGGCGGTTATTTCATTAATTCCGATTCAATAAGTTGACTTTTCGAGACTTTATTAAATTTATGAAATTTACGGAAAACGTGCCGGACGTCCGTGGCACGGAAATGCGGTTAGTGCTCGGCCGGCATGATACGGTTCATGATGCGAATTCAAAACAGCTTGCGTATTTTTATAAATAGACCTTTCAAAATGATACCGAGTTTATTCTGCCGTTAAATCAATCAAACTAAAAACGGTTGGTGAAAAAAGCTAAACGGGCGTGAAAATGTAACAATTGTATTAGAGTGACTTTTATTGCATTGAGCAGATCAGCGGCGTAATAAATTCACCTGGTGTATATGAGGAACCGGAACGTTCGAAACGGAAAAACGAGCAAATGAAAGTGAAAAAAGAGAAAGGTACTTGGGAAAGTCGGATTAACTTTTGTACCGAGAGCATTACGTCACTCTGTGAACCCGGGCTGGGAGTGAAGAATGACCGTTCGCCGCCTTCAGCAACCCTTAACCCGAAAGCTCCTGCCCGGGAGGTATGGGACGTCCTCCGGACTGGATGTGAGGACGAAACCGGCCACTTGTCCGTTGAGGGAGAGAAAATGTCCCTGGGACAGACGCCTCGTAATTTCTGACACTTTTAAAATCGTCCCCGACTCGTAGTCTGAAGGAAACTACTGTCGAGCAAGGGAATCAGATTGGGGTAGTTTTCTAGAAGCGGCGACTGTATTAAGTTTTACGAGGGCGGCGAAAAGAAAAATTCCCAAGTGCATAAAAGACATTGATAGACGGCCTAAGGAGTTGCGGCATTTTAATTGATGAATTTTCTCAAAAGTGGAAATTCCCGCCGCGAATTTTTCTCCCGAAGAGCGGTTGATGCACAAGTATTTCTGTTTGGTTGGAGCTTAATATTCCCAAACGTGCAAAAGTTTCAACAATCTCGCAATCGAAGTTTCCTCGTTAATTTGGCTGGTATAATTGAAAAACAAGCGTCCTTCCGGACAATGCGCCGTATCCGGCTGCAATTTTAATCAATTCGGCAGAAAGAGTGCAACTGCGCGAGTCCGCCCCGGCCATCGAACAAGTGGGTCTATGAATGTCTTTTTCAACGTTGACAAGTTTCATCGGGTTTTAAACAAATCCACTTTCGACTCTGCTTTATTTAGGGAATCTCGTTCGATACCATTTTGGAGAAATCAATTAATCTGGCAAATAACGACCCGCTTTGGTCTCTTCATTTTATTGTGATGGTATGTTTACGGGATATAAAAACGCTGGTATCTTCATTTTCCATGGTGGGATTCGTAGGTAAGATTAGCTTCGTCATTTGGGAGGGAAAAAGTGCTTAGATTCGCAACAAGGGCTACGGTTACTCAAGAGATGGGGCGTTTCCCCCAAGTGACGCTTTCAGTCGACCTATTGATATAACTAACATGAAAGGGTGAACATATAAGGTATGTCATGGTAAGGTAAATCTCGAGTGGCAGGTGCAGAGGATGCTCATGCATATGCATGCGTGGCGTTGCATGCCGAAATGTTTTTACGCCATTCTTTCCCACCCATAACCAAGATTAATGACACTTTCTAACTATCGCACTTCCGGATGATTCAATTAGAAATGCGTGAAACAGCCCTTAGGTATCAAGACGATTCTTTAGCCAAAGTATTTTCCCACAACTTATTGCCATTCTGTAAGGTCAAATAGGATAGATGGTAAGTGATGATTATTTAGATGATTCAGAAACTACTGCCTGAAGAGAGGCTCAAAATGATCCACCTACGGATGAGTCCACAGGACAGTCCAACATAAAGGGCCACCGAAATGTACTGTAAATAAGTCGACTCTATGCAGGTATTTCATCTATCAAATTCTCGGAGATTAATCGACCGTTAAAAGTATGCCAAACGAAAATAGCCGAGTTTCGGGTTTCCGTCCTCGTCTGTCGTTCTTAGCCGACAGTATGGCCCGAAGGGACTTAGTTCGATCAGGCTCGTTACGAGCAATTCGCTCCCGTGGTTGATCCAATTATGGCTCGGGCGTCTGTGGCTCATCGAAAGCTTTGCACAGCCTCGTCCCAGCGAACGTGTTTGCATGAGATTTTCTGCAACACCCGGCTTTATTCGATACATTTACTTGTTACTTGCGTTTATAAAAACATTTTTATGGAGAAAATACCGTGGAGGTGCTTTCCTGTACGTGATTAAAAACGTGATGAAGATGATCTAGAAATGAAAACTGGAAATCCGAATATTGTGGAGTATTAAATATGTTATTAATCTACTTGATTATAGTAGCATGTAGTATGACCTGAAATATTACATACAAATATTGTATTATTATTAATTATTTTTGGTTCGTTGGTGCGCCTTCAGATGGCGGTGCAATCCATAAACGATGTTACTAACCGATTTGGTGAAATGAACTTTCGTAGGCAAGTGATAATTAAAAAAGGGATGTGTTCCTTGCTCTGCGTAGTAATTCGACTCCTGAATTAATTGCAGCGCCACTTAAATTATGTACTTGCACGCCACCTAGTACGCGTCGTAGAAAGGTATCTTTAAAATAGTGTTTTTAACCGCCAGTAAAATTCTTTGTTTCGGAACGTGCGTTTTAGAAAAGCAATTTTGTTGAATTAAAATTAGAATTAGTAAACTATCATTAAAAAGTATCAAAAACTTCCACTAATGTTAAACTATGTAGGATATTAAAAAATGTACAGAAGTATATACTGTTTTCCGTTTAGTTCGTCATTTTTCCTTGTGTTTGTTTAAAAACTACAAAAAGTATTCAATTATTCCAGTAGCGAATACAATTTCACTCATTAAATGATCTCAAGACAGAATATGAACTTTATTTACTTTACCTTAAGTACTTTACTTGCGGGATTAGTACGCCACCTAGTGGAACTTCTATCTAATTAATAATTTGAAGTAAAATTTTCTTTTTGAATAATCGTATTTTGACCCTCTAATGACAAAATATTAAAAATTATGTGAATCAATGTAGTAGGAACAAGTTTCTAAAACGCGTCTACTATATATGCACTTTATTTATAGGGTTGATGCACCACGTGGCGTTTCTAAAAGAACTGTTTGTAGCTAAATACTATATTTTCTAACGTTTTCTTTTCGGAGCATTAATTTCCGACTTTCTAACGATAAAATACTAAAAATGCAAAAAGACTATATAGAATAAACAATGAGATTTGCCCTGGAATTATTTGTTTCTGATGTACCACCTGGAGGTTTGTAAATCAACTTTCATCTACAAGCGCAATTTTCTTTTCGGATCCTTATATTTAGACCCTGTAATGATAAAACGTTCATAATAGTATTAGACTGCATGACATAAACAAATGTCTAAAGTAATTATTTCGCACCTTTGTTTGTGGGATTAATGCGACACCTACTTGTCATCGAAAGAACCTCGGTCTCATAACACTTATTTATTTTTGGAAGAATTCTCATGTTGGGATTATAATTCATTGTTATTCATATTTATATAAAAACTAATAGCATGACTAAGAAATATCGAGGATTGGTGATTAACTGCTAAACTAGAAGGTATTTTGAGAGCCTTTCCTGGTATGGGGAGGAGGATGTTCGTGCTACTCCACCGAGCCCGGTAATCGTACGGCCTCAACTTTCGACGTCGAGTTGCAGATTGGGTGGCGTCGAGACTCGATTATCAAACCGCAGCAGATGCAGCCCTAACGGCGTTATTAGTTATGGTCGACCGCCGATCACGTGGCTCGCGGCATTCCCTTGTGTGGTTGGCATAACTCTCGCTGCCCTTGTTGTTTTCCTATTGTAATAAATTCAAATCGATCAACATTTCTAGGCGTACTTGGTCGAATAGGTTGGATTACAGAGGAGGTTTCAGCTATCCTGGATGAGGGACGTTTCGTTAGGTAAGACGATATCCTGGAGGAAGTGTTTAGTGAGCTGTTTAAGTTTGTTATCCCGGCATTAATACTCCGAGAAGCTGGAAATCCGGCGGCTGACCATACAACAGCCAAGTTTCCGAGTCTCCTTTGGTAAGGTCCGGTGTCGCACTTGAAGCGCACTACCGGTTATCTCCGGTATGCTTTGCTCCCACACACCCTGTCTATGTTCCTCCTTTACTCTCCTCCAGCACTCTTTTGCTCCTTGAGGTTTTTGTGGCCCCTTGTCACGCGTCTGCATCGCACTCCTTTCATGTGGTCTTATTATGTGCCTGCGCGTTATCGGCAGTCATCTATTCACCTTCTTTCCCGTCTCCATTCTTTTCGGGTTCTTGCGCATTACTGCCGATAGCCATCGCTCTGTTGAACTTTGTCACGGTTTTGAAAAACTATTTATATTTCCTTTCATTACCATTCCACTGTTCATTGCTCCACAAGAGAAAGGAACTCGGCGAAACTAACCTCAATTCAAAGTCCAAACACTTCCGACTCATTTTAAAGGATCAGTGAAAAGGATTTTTTGGTTCAGGTTCTGATCATTCGACGCCATCTCCTTTACGGCGCGACGTATTTTTGTTCCTTCCATTGGCTCTGAGGGTTCGTCTCTCTACGTGCTTGTCAGGGACACCAAGAGCGAGTAAATTACCGACGAGAGCTCGTAATGTGTCTCGTTACCCGTTACTCATATATATAGATATATGCGCTTAGGTAACGGTCCAAGTTGAGCAACTCATTGCACATTATACACTCAGGCGGTTCGCAGCTTCTCGACTTGGGACACTCAAGGGTCCCAAGCTTCCTTCCGCGAAGATCAAAGTTGAACCGCCCCTTCTTGCCCTCACCCCATCTCGGTCATCGAACGCACACCGCCGAAAAACACGTTTCGGACGGTGCATTAAAAAGTCGTCCAGGGAGCTTTATAACCAAACTTTCCTCCATTTTCTCACGAAAGCCGAGGGCGATCGATTTTTCTTTCTAACGTTTTCTGCGAAATTTATGCCTTGCATATTCCTACCTTTTTTTGACACGTCGGAGCAAATTTCCAGCTGCGATCGTCGTTCGAACACGATAATGCAAATATTATCGGGATTTTATTCGGTGGCCAAACAAAGGTTCGGTCTGTTTATTCGACGCACTTTTTGTTCGAAAACTAGGGAGCATTGAAAAGCGTTGATCTCGTGAAGCTGTCAAGCACAGCCTCCCGCAAAGTGTTTGGCGAATTCAGTCGATCCCGGGCGAGCATGTCTCGGACGCTGATTACGGAACTTTAAATTCGCGGTGGAAGCAACTGCCAGCATCCGATCCTTTCTCGGGAAAAGAAAAATGAGCATGGAGAAACTAGAAAAAGAACAAAAAAAAACTGGCGACAAATTCGCACCACGCCATTTCTTTTGGTGATCGAAATTTTAAAAATTCCAATTAAGTGGACGGATAACGTTTTCTAGCCCCATTTCGATCAGGAGATTTACACGAAATAAAGACCGAGAGTGAAGGACGATGCCACAGGTCACAAAGACAGGATGAAAAGTGGTACACGGAATTCCGAAGATATTTTGAATATTTTAGTACGCTTCAAAGAGCACGTTCGAAATTATGAGATCTCAAAGCTTGCCCTTACCGGGGCGGAATAAAAATCCTCTTTGGTGAGCGGACAGTGGACCGATGATAGCGCAAGCATTTATTTAAGGCACAATACGCTCAAAAATAATTCTTTATAAAACGAAATGCATATGAAATACTCGGGATATTTTCGTAGCGATTCCTAATTTAGTTTCTATTGATATATAGGTTGCAATTATTTAAGAGGATTTCGATTCTAAAGAGCATTATTTTCTATAACATGATGGAACGATCAATGTGCGGAAATGTAGAACAGAAACGTTTATTAGCTAACATTTCATTAGTGGAAGTGCGCATTAAGCTATCATTATCAACCGATTCCTATCATCGGAATTGTAAACTGAAAATGTAAATAGATGCCTGGAATGTAACGAATGAAATTATGTCCCGAGTTATCTGTTTAATCAATTTCCAATATCAACGAAATCACTGCAGAAACGTATGTCAAATACATAGAACTAGTAATTACATAGATCAAATAGCTTGCCCTGTATAGAACGTCTGTGAAGTAAACGTATCGACTATTAGAATCTCAAAAAACTCTATTGGTAACGCTCTCAGTCGAAAAGCTCCTCTTTCAACCTTTTATTTAAGCCCTACTTGAAATGTGCTCTAGGACAGATTTTGTTATATTGCATTTCAGAAAAGCATATCAATTACAATTAAATATAAACCGTGAAAGAGCAATATAATGCTAGAGGAACTGGATGGTGAACGATTCTCCATAGTCTTAGTAAGTTGCATATGTTACGTGTCACATCTCAATAAAAAATGTTAACGTTTAATATACGTTTATTATACCCACCTACAATGGTATAGGTCGATGATAGAATCGCGTTGAATATACGTGTATTATATATGTTTCTAATGCATTTATAGTATACGAAACGACTTTTAAACGTTAAAAAATCTTTGATGAAGTACTATAAACAGCATAAGTTTAAAGCGCGTTTAATAAATGTATATAAATGAGCATGGAGAAACTAGAAAATAGACGTGTATTAAATATGTTTACATTTGTTCAAAGCTACTCCGGTCAGAAAACGTGTACGTAACTCGGTGTAATATTCATAAGAAATACGTAAATAAAACGTTGAACTTATATCACTTTTGAACCGAAAATATTTTAAATTTGCATTATCCGTTTACGAAACGAAAGTATTCTAACCCGCTTTAGTGTTCAGACTAAAGACACTATTTAATATGCGTTTTATACTCGTAAATTTTTTTATCGTACAACAACGTTTCTAATACTTTTATCTAATATGACACGTGTTTTAAACATTAACAAAACTTGTTTTAAATGCTATAAAATCATATAAGAAAGAGGTTACGAATCAATTCTGAGGTTCAAATCATGGAGATTCAACTCCTTTTTTCTGCGGCAATTTCATTTTTTTTTTATTCCTTAAGAGTTATCAATAAAGTATTTTTTAAATACGTTAACCATGAATAAAACGTTTTATAAATGATTATGAGTGTACAGATATCAAAAAACTGTATACAGGACTTTTTTAGGCGGACCCAAGATTTAACCTAAATTTAAACGTATGCTAATATATCGTTTTATAAAAGATTCAATAATTGCTAATTTTAAAATAAATAAAAAATTGAATTTTTTGTACCCTAGTTTCTTCAAGTGGATAACAATTTTTGTAGAAAACTGAGATAGTTTATTTCAAAAATTTCGATTCCTCTTCTCATCGGACGTTCCGAAAATAAATCAAACGTTCGCGATAGGGCCATCGGGCAAATAAATATTCCATTTGACCGATGGCTAGTCCGAGCCAGAAGGCGCGATGTACAGGCGATATTCCAAAAGGGGAGACCAGTGACGGTGCGTGACGTATTAGATTAGTAGAGTAGCAATGGAGCATCGTAAAGCGATTGATATATGGACTGAAAGTAATTCTTAATTCGGTTAGTTTCGGGAAAATGTCGCGAGGGTAGAAATGATAAACTAAATATGTCATCGAAAAAAATTTGTTCAAAATAAGATTATTCGAAAGGTCATGTTTTATATACAAATCGTTTTTGTACAGATTACGTCAAGTCCGAATTTTCTAAGGCTGTCTAATAGAGAAGTAAAAAAAATCTGTTAGAGAAAGTAAGAGCGAAATCCCGGAGGGAAGGAGATGCGGGATAAAGCGTCCGTTTAACTTTCGAAAGCATCTGGGGGACAAAGTTGGAACATTGGCGTGAGTTGCGATTTTTTTACGTGACCACAGGGAAGAATTTTTTACGATAACAAATCGCCGGGAATTTAGGAAAACCCCGGAAAAGTTCGTGGGGTAAGTTACGGCTTAATTATTTTTCCGAACACCCGTAAAAAACTTTCGGAATGGAAAAGACGATACTTAAACACGGGGAGAATATTTTATGCGGCCGAGATTTCCTACTTTGGGACTTTTTACGTCGAACTATATTAAATTTAAGAAATACATCGATTATCTCGTGGCGTTTAACGCATGACTTCAAATTCGAGCGATTACATTGCGTTATTGGCGTTTACACGGTTTATGTACCTGCTAATTTATCTGGTTTATAATAGCAATCAAAGCGTTATTAAACTTGGAGTGTTTGTAATTACGTAGTAACTTGGATCGTTAGTTTATGTTATTACGAAAAACAATTAGTATAAATTTATCGTCAATGATTGTTATCGATTTCGTCATGTTGATGGGACATTTCGTGACAGCATAAATCATAAAACATTAATTCATCACATAACCGGATATTTTTTTACTTAAATTTCAACATTGTGAGTAAAACATCAATGAATTAACACAAAAATTACATTCAGCTCATTTTGGCGCCCATGAGGGGTCCAACGTTTTGGTAAGAATAGTCAACCCAAAATGGCGCGTAAACTGCTGTACAGTATTCTTGGTACAGTATAAAATATGCCTTAAAAGATATCGCAAAATAGCTTAGTATGTCGCGCTTTCAGTAGGATTTCTACCCATATTATAGAGCTAGTTTCTAGCCAGATCATCGAAATCTAGGATAATTCTGGGCAGATTTTCGTGACCATCTCTACCAGGGAATTTATTTAGAGTAATTGAAATAAAGAAACTTATTGTAACACGAAAGTAGTGGCGTGTGCATAAATATAAAAAAATAATGCTTTCAATGCAAAAAATCATCGGAAAAAGATTTCTAACAGAAGAAGACCCCTGCATCCAACGTTACCATATGGAGTATAAGGGGTCTATCGAATGAAGTCTTCCGATTTTCTGGGTTCGTTTTCTCGCCATCTTTTCTGGAATAAATTCACATATTTGTTATTTTTAGTTTCGATTTTCAGAGATTTAGATCGTGTCAGAGTAAGTCGTTCACCGACAATCCGCTCCCACAGAGAATAGATTCGAGCGTGTGTACCGAGGACATGGTTCGTGCGAACTCGTCGACGCTTTTTTCTTGGGGCTCGCGCGGGTGCACCGCGGTTCTGGATAATTAAGCGGCATATACATTTAGAAACCAGCTATTTCAGGTTGCAGGGCACCCTTAGCAGTCCGCGAAATTACCTGACGCGTGAGAAACGACGCCCGGCATCGCGCCGGAAATGCATTGCGCTGCGTTATGCACCAGGGTTCGTTAGCACGACCAAGTCCTTCTTTTCCGCCGTCTGCCCCTCTATAGGACTCATTCTTATACGCCCTATCTCCACCTTTATCGCACCACCAATACACTCCTTCCTAAGACAACAATTGTGCGCGCGCGCACACGCTTCTCAAGCTTTCTTTGCCCCGCACGAATCGGCGAAATACAAACACAATCACGGGTAAGGGACATTCTTTGTTTTTCTTTTATCCTTTCTGGACGACGTGAACAGCTTTCTTTAGCTTCTGAGGTCGCTCTTATACCGTTTTTTGGAATTCAACGTTCAACGATTCCTAATAGTTTTAGAACGGTATTTGACTTGTATTTTATTGAAGAAACAAATGGTTTCTTTAAAATGTATAGGACTTCAGTTTCGTAAAAACAACTTTAAAACTCCTATAGAACGATCGATACGAATATCCCATATTGTTTCAGATGATCCACTCCATATTGCCTCCACGAGTTTGTATTTTACAATTCAGACATCTGATTCGCTGTCACCAACTTCGAAAATGCCGATTTGTACGACAATCCGGTATTGTTTCAAAAAACGACCGCCATTTTGGATCTGACATTTTGAATTCTTTCTTTAGGTACGTCATCGTCTTCGAAACCCCCAAACCTTTAAAAATGTGTTTTAACTCAAGATTTGAATAATTCTACATATTTTTTTTGGTATTGGATCCACTATTTTGGATTTGACAATTCTGACTTCAGATTCGCAATTAACAGCTGCGAAATCATAAATATTTAAATTTCTACGTCAATCTAATATTGTTTCAATATATGACCGCCATTTTGAAAACTAGAATCCTGAAAAACTGTATTTTATATATGATATACCATATTGTATTTTACAATTGTAACATAACACTCACAATTAGCAAATACAAACCCCATGTGTACCACTTTATAGGAAAATTAAGTGTTCATTTTTCAAATTATATGTATTAATTTGAATTTTTAACGTCAAATTGGTTAACAGCGATAACAAAACTTCTATGAAATTTAACATATTATTTATCTCGTAATTTGTCAGGACAACACGAAATGCGCACTACGGGTGTAACATTCAACTTCACGCTCTTGCTTAAGATTGCACCTTTTTCATGACGTTATTGCACCAATTTTTGGAAAAACCTTGTTTATGTTCAATTGGAACTTCGAACGTCAGATTTAACCTTGGGTACGACCTTTTGGAGAACAGGACCAGCGGCTTCTGGTAGCGAACTCGAACATTAAATTCGGCGAGCTATTCGTAAGCTATTTACATATCTTCTGCATGCAATCAAAGTTAGTAACAAGTGAGCCTCTTCCCAGACTAACGAGGTTGTCGAACCAAAGTAGCATGCGTTACGCCTTCAACGCGCTTTTGCATTTCCCGTATCATCCTCCGACGACGATGCACTTCGTCGACGTATTTTACGCATATCGTGCATGTCTCTGGCATTCTCATCGTACTAAGCTTTCGATCGACCTTTCTGACGGATGTACAATTTGTACCTTGCGCCAGTGTGTATAGGTGTCCTGCCCCTAATGGCAACAGAGGGTAATCCCGAGAGGGGGCGCAATATGAGGTGCCTCCGCACTATCGGGCTATTGTGTATTATGCGTGAAAGCTGCTTTACTCTCCGACCAGCGAATGTTTCAAATTAATTTTCAACTTTAAAGGAATTTACGTATATTTCAATTAAGGCTGATATTACGGAGTTATAAAGACCGTATTACGCGCTAGTAGAGTTTTTATTCTTTGATATGTTCAACTTCTCGCTGCATTCGATAAGGGAAGTTCAATGATGAGTTCTATGAAAATTCGAAAATTACTTAATCAGATATGCACAAATGGTGATTTTTTAAAATTGATATTTATTTTATTCAGCGCAAACTTTAGAGGGTTTAATGAAATACACCCCATGCAGAGAAACATAGGAAATTTTACAATTCTCGATGGCGACTCGAAAGTAGACTATTATATTTGCGTTCTCCCTGCCGCCGGGGATACATTAAATTTTTTTTTTTAAATATCTGCTGATTAGAAAATGACTAGAAGAAATATGAACAGCTTAAATATTTTCTGAATTTAGACTTCGTTGTATATTTTGCACGTATCATTAAAAAATAATTTTAACGTTTATTTAAGAAATTATACGAAAAATCCCGAAGTATTCCGGGCTCTGCCGACTGGCCGACGGAAACGCCCACGGGATTAGGTTCCGCCCAACTGATTCGTTCGTTATCCCCACCACTTTCTTGGGACCACTTGGAAATTTTGAATACTGCCTTCAATTTCTTCCTTCGAAACGGTCGAATTGTTGTTGTGGTACCTCAACTTCATATATTTTATTGCATTTTTCGAATGCCAATAAAACATTGTTTTGATAAGTCTCTATGTTAAAGGTCGAATCTACCCGACCGTATTGCATTAGGCAACACCCGTAGATCATAGGCGAGTATCGCACCGTAAGTTGACATTGGTTGAAATGACCCATGGACGCTGAATCAGAGGCGTTGATTATCGCGCCTAGAGTTTAATATCGTCGAGACAATGCGCGAGAGTTCGCGTAGAGTTTAACGACAAAGTGGGCAAATTGCCAAGAAGAGCACCAGTTATCAACGAATCCGTAGCATTCGCGGAGAACAATAGAGACAGCCGATAATTTTACACGCGGTTTAACTTCTCGCTCGGTCCTCTCGGTCAGGCGACGGACGTTTCAAACATGGATTCGCGAATTCGGGTCATTGATTTCGGATAGTTTTATTTACGATCCGCTTGACCGAAGTCTAATACGTCGCGACTGAACGAAGCGGAAAGTGTAATCAGTTTATTTCGCACGCGTAATCGGGTGCAAATAACTTGCCGAGTTCATTCGCGTTTCACCGCATATCCACGGTTATTTCGCGTTAACCGGACATTGCGAATTCGGAATGCGTTTCGCAAATTCCCTCGGCCAAATCGAATCAAACATCCCGATGTTCCCAAGATGCCCACGAATCGATGGCGGAATTTAGTCTTGGAACAACTTGTGATTTAATCACCGGTCTTAATTTAGTTTCAGTTGCGAAGACGACGCCCCGTGCACGCTCGCTAAAGTTTCACGGAATAATTTCTGCAATTCGCGTCAAGACGCGAGAATCGAATCATTCGCGGAGAAACGAGTGCAGTTGGTTGAACGAACCACGGGGATGGTACTCTCTATGCTATAGTATAGAAACTTGTGTCACCTGTTTTGTGGCCACTCACGATCATTTCTCAAGTGACATCCCGTTCATATCCTACGATAGAGGAAAGGAGAATGAATGGGGAAAATGCGCAAGATTGCAGTGGGGACACAATGAGCTCGAGGCGCCGCTATGTGGTTTAGTTCATCAGCTTCAAGACTGGTACCAGGAAAAATCCGCCAGTATCAGCCCCGTGGCGATGACGAACAGCGTGGGTATAGTTCACGACCTCTAGTGTCGGTGGAGGTTTTAATAACATCCCACGGACTTGCTTGATCGATAGAACTTTCAAACTCGTCGCCACGCCTTAGAACAGATAATTGGCCACGGGACCGCGGGGTTAAACTATTCGTCGAGTATTTGAGGTTGCGGCCAGAGGGCGTCGCCATCCGCAGTGCGATCTCCTTTCAGGACGAGGGGGTATCGAAATTCCTCTCGGCTTTCCCCGGGGCTGTCCTCTAGTCCGGCGCTAATCGAAAACGCGTCTTCGGAATTGGGGAAGTGGGTTATTCAGAGCGACTCGGTGGAGCGTCATCTCTGATCCGCACCTATCTCGGGCACTTTGGAATAAATATTATTTCCGCTCGAGAAGCAAAATAAACTCCCAAGACGGGGTATATTTGTGTGTGTGGTAGGTAGGCGATGACGTATTTGGGGTAGAGCGCGACCGACACGGAGGTGGGAGCCATAAGTTCGCTGCGCTTCTCAATTCCGTTATATTGGCACGAATAGTGCGAGACGATGAGGTAATCTGCATATTGATCTCGAGGAAGGATGGCATCTTGGGACCCGCTCAGACGAAAAGGACGCTTGGCAATGTGCCCGCGCGGGCTAAAATCAAACTCTCTTCTGCACTCTCGGTGCCCGGGTGGTGGCCGAGTGTGCAGGTGCCGTCGGTGTGCAAGGGACGAAAGCAAAATAAAGAGAAACGACAGCATCGAGCACGAAAAGCAGAGAGCCGAGATCGAAAAGAGGCTAAAAGCAAGGAAATTGGAAAGAGAAGCAACTCCGCAGGAAGACTGGCGAACTCCAAAAGGGGATCAGCGAGCAAATCGGAGAAGACGATCAGGGAGATTAGGAGAGAAACCAACAGTTGAATAAGAAAGTAACCGAGAGAGATCCACAAAGAGTGAAAATAAGTTACCAAGAGGAAAACGAAAATTTCCTTAAATATTGAAGTGATAAAAGAATATGCGATTTCAGCCAAGTCCATTCGGATGTCAAAATGACGCGGAGAATTATTAACAGCAAAGTCCAATTCTCGCATCAAAACTGATGCCAAGAGAAATTTGGACTGAGACGAACTGCGCTGAGATAAGAACACTCCAAGGGGGTTGAATAAAGGGACCTGGGAGATTTAGGTCTCAATTTGGGTGAATTCTGTTTATTTTTGTCTGGGCTATTCTTCGAGGCACCGTCAACGCGCCGATTCTCGCGAGATAATCTCGCGATTTCCGGCTGTCTCGCATACATCATCCCTCCACTTCTCGAAAAGATGAAGAAACGCAATTCTTTTAACACGACGCTAGGGTGATGCATCATCCGGCATACCCTAGCAATTTTCATTGGACGCCTCGAGAAAACTACGCGCGATTGGGCTCTAGGGTTATCTCTTACTCCGACAAGGTGGTTGCATCTTAATATTGCTACCGAGAAACCCGAGAATTAGAGAATCCCATTTATATCCATTTTTCTACCGTCGCGGCCAAAAAGAGACATCTTCCTTTTCGTATTCCAAGTGTTTGTACTTTCGTAATATAATTGATAAGGGCTCATCGAGATTGGGTCAGGCATAATTTTTCATTTAATTGTAGTTTAGTTTTTTTCAATTTGTTTGATCGAATCTCGTCAGAATGAATGGACATCCAAGTTAATTATGAATCTGGAATCCAGTCTTAAACGTGCAAAACGGCTTAACCAATATGGCGGACGATTGTTCTAACCGATTGAAATCCATTAATTTGGTAATTCTTTCATGCTTGACATCTTTATAGTTTCTACTTAATACTAAATATTAACTGGAAATCGACATTATCGAGCTTTTAAGTCTGATGCTCATCCTCTTACGAGAATTCCCAATAATCAGTTCTTAAGAGCGCCATCTTTTAAAAACAGTATTGATCATATCAATAAACGAATATTTTCAGATGGCCAAGTTTACCCGAGCGATAAATCGATTTCGTGTTTTACGACGACCCGTGCCACGAGGTCGACAATCGCTCTTTTTTTTTCACGACCGCGCTGCACTATCGGTGTATTTTCCCTACGCTGGCTGAATTTTGCCGCGGTACGATCCCTTCGCTTCAGAGCGCACCGTTGTTAATTGGGGCGTTCAAATTTGAGGGACCGCCGGTACTCTGTACTCTCCTGTTTGTATAGCACGAATCGACCTTAATAAGGTTACGCGCGATCTCTGTTACCGGCACGTAAGGCAGACACTGTCAACAGAAGTGCTTCCTCTGTAATTAACTCGAGCCATCCCCGGCGTCATACATTCCGCCGCGATTGGGAAATTTACGTTATTGCACGTTCAGAATTCGCAAGGTCGGCCGAATTGATTAAAAGGACGTCGAATCGGTTCTCCGAGCTATTCCCAACATTATTCTACGATTTCGTTTTACACCGGGGAATCGAAAATCCTCCCTTCTATTGACATCCTACGATTTTCATGGAGAACAGAGGAAATTTTAATCAACTTTTGTTTCATAGTCAATAATCTTCGTAACCAAAGCGGGACCTGATGTGGTGAGTTGATAAAGTCGGAATTTACACTAAAAACTGCAAAATAAACACACATCATAAAGCAATTAATCCAGAATTGACCGAGAATTTTGAGAAATAGATAATTTTCTACTTTATCGACGGACCACTTTAGAACCTTCCTAACGAGTGAATTCCTGTTTAATTCTTTAAACGAGTCGGAGCAATCCCAGTGTTTATCTTTGCAAAAGCAAGAGTCGCTACTGTCGATTTCCTTTTTATCTCCGAACGTCTTTCCGCTGGAGCAATACATCATTTAATCTGCCATTCATCGACACTTAATCGGCGATTCCTTGAGCACTCGCCATTTACGCTCGGCACGTAGGAGCCATTTCGAAATCTCCCCGGCTGGTGACCTTAAAGGCTCATAATCCGGAAGTCGCTCGTCGAACCGGATCACACAGGCGTTAATCCGTTGGAAGGCAGAGGATATCGGGCTAATGCCTACCTGGCAAGTTACTGCCTCTAAGTATACACGTGCGCGAGCGAGCTCCTAACGGGCTCATTACGAATTCCTCGCGTTATGAATAACACCTCGGTCGTACGTCATCATCCGCCCGATCCGGAGCCGATAAAGACTCCTCTGGATCGCGGAATATTTTATCCAGCATCGTAGTGTCAATTATAATCACGCGAGAAGCACCGCGAATAAAAACGAGAGAGTCAACTCGAAATCGGAGTGATAATCAATTTTTTTGCGCGCCCTCTACCAAGAGATAATTGCACCGATCGCTCGTAATTATTTCATCACGAGAAATTACACATCTATTGGTAACTGACAAATCGAAGAAATATCAAATTTTACTTTTTTTTGTTGTTGACTCGTACGATATTTTTAAGATCAAACTGAGATACGATTGTATTTTATTTCCTCGCGTCAAATGCATGAAATGCACGTATTTTTTCTATGATAGACTCGATACATAAACTCAGAGTTCATAATTATACGAGGTTATTAATCATACGATCGTCGGAAATTGCAATTTCCTATTTTCGCAGTAATTGAAGAGATGGAGAATGCGATATTTTATATTGCGCACTAAACGACCATTTTTACGGTAAATGCGGAAATTCTTTGCTGAGATCAATTCCTAAGATTAGTAGTATATTAATCATGTTCAGAGAGTTATCGCTTAGTGACAGCCTTTTTTTTTAGATGCTTTTACAGAAATAATTGCGAGGTATATTAAAAAATGTTTTCAAAATGTATTATTTTTTATTTATCTTCGTTGGACGTGTTAAGATGTATTTGAATCTATACGGTAGATTGGGTATACCAGGATACATTGACTACCATTTTCAGGAGCCATCCATTGACGATAATGTAATGTAAATGTACACGAAAAAATTTCGTTCCAGAAAAATTCTACATCGCTCAAGAAGAATTCCGCAACCGCTGTAGAATTCTCTTTCATTTAGAAAAAAATGAAATAGAGATAAAAAAATAAAATAAATCTTACGCCCTTGACGAGTAACCCCGGACTTCCTCGCTAAAAAGTACAATTACTACTATTGTCGTGAATGATTGTTCATTTCAAAACATATGCAAAATAGCAGATCCAACATGGCAGACAGTTCAATAAAAGTTAAAGAAAATATGTTTTAGACGCGTTACTCGGTGCTTTTCGAAGTATTCGATTACGAATCTGAATTCAGATTTTAAATTTTCAAATTCGACAATCCAAAATGGTGGACGTTTTTTTGTAATGCATTGACATTCGTTGTTATGGTCCATGAATCGACGGTCCCCAGTTAGGCGCCAATATGTAAAACATTTCGTCATTAAAAAATGTGGGATATTGTTAATTTCTGAACAAAAATTGAATATGAAATGTGGGAATTTTCCGAATAGACATTCGTCGTAAATTGACGTCTCTTAGGGATATTTCAGCATATCCACAAGTCGGTGCATTTCTCGCTCTTCACAGGAATCGACGACACAAGCAAATCGCGAAGCGTCTTAAGGGATGGAGCGCAGCTGCTCGGAAGTTTTGACGACTAAGAGTTGGTGGGTTCGTCTGGCTTCGTGCCGAGTCTCTCCGACATGGCATTCGATTAGTACATTCGATCAATCGCGTTTGTCGTCGAGAGTTTCCAGTAGCTGCGAAATGAAGTCGATGGCAAACATCTCAGAACTTCATTCTTGAAATTGTCGGGATTGTAATACGTCGTCGAGTTACTCTAGAAAAGACGTCGTCGTTCCGGTACTCTACGACTTTTTTTTTACCACCCAGTTTTCATACGTTTTAATCATCGTTAAAATAGTGATGTTTGTTACGAAACATTTCGCAAACTCTTGGCGTATACTTGAGACGAGGTCTCGGAAAGTTTTTGACGGTCTTGCTGAAAACGTGGGTCGGGGGCGGAAAATACTCGTGATCCACGCCAACGCTTACCGAGAATGACAGGGAACTGCTGAAACCTGCGTCAAGTGTGGTACCGGTCACGAGAGTCGAATCTTGAAAGTCGAGTCGACTAACAGGGCTTCACAGACCGGCTCGTTAACTCTTCCACTGAGGAAGTGACGGTTGTTGTTGTTTTTATTGTATTCCCGCCAAAAATATTCTGCTCCGAGGAGATTTCATACAAGCAAACTTGATGGAATCAATATTTGTTTCTTTAGCAGTCTTGACGTTCTGTATACATGTATTCTTGTCCACTATTGAGAAAATAATCCCCCTAGTGAGTATAACTTTTGGTCACTAAAGTTTTGGGTCACTGTTTACGAATCTAATCTCAGATTTTGCAAATTCAAAATGGCGGATCCGATATGGCAGTAGGAAATGTAAATAGTACGTTGATTGAGGAAGAACTTGCGTGTTTAGGAGTTTTGGAGTCTCTCATAGATTTTAATCATTCAAAATGGAGGATGCAACATGTCGAGCCGAAATTTCAAACAATCACGTAAATTCTGTATGACAAGAGTATTTGTAGTCGCATACAAGCTTGATTTCAAAATTAAAAATGGAGGATTCAATATGACGTCAAAGTTCATAACCATTTTTGGCTTAGGTGAATTTCTTGTCCCCAAAGTATGTCTGCACAGCTGATAATTCATGATGTAGATAATTGGCGCTGAATTCAGAATCGTTCCGAGAAAGTCCGCGCAGACAAATGTGGTAACATTTGAGAACGACGTCATTTTGCAAGTGTCAGGACCCGCTCTGATACAAAAGTAGTCGCTAATGGCCGTATAGTACAGGTAGTGAGTAGGCTCTTCGGTCGCTTTAACGTCGGCCACTCGACTCGACGTTTTTCAAGAATATCTCGTGTTCGCCGACGTGCTTTACCAATGCTCCTTGGGTATAGCTCATTCTAATTGCACGGATTCCAACGGTTTCGGCACTTGTGTTACTTTCCGAAAATTTATCTGTCTGAAGACCACCGTAAAGGAATTTCATGGAAAAGCATTTTTTTGTGAATTTGTCAAAAACAAAATTTAATACATTAATACGCATGCAACAAAGAAAATAATTTAAGTTTAAAACAAAACGGCGTAAAATAAATAATTCTGGGAATTTGGAATCGCTATTTTGAATGTTTAAACTGGTATATTTAACTTATTTCAGCAACCCCAAAAACCCATGATTACATATTTTTAGGGGATTTTCCTCTCGTTAAGTAACTTATTAATTATTCTTCGTCGATAGGAATTTTGTTTTATAATAATATGTATAATAAACCAAGAAAGGTTCAGTGAGAACTCTAATGATGTAATTTTGTGAAAAGGAATGATTTGTGCTAAATAAGAATTGGATGGCGTGTTACTCAAGAAATTGCAAGGAAAATGGCTCCCGATAGAGAAATTCAGTGGAGACGAGCTCCGAAGTTTAAATTACTTAGGAACAAAGAAAAAGCGTAAAATAATGTATTATGAGAGAAAGGCGCGTATAAAATGTGAACAGAGAGAGAGAATTACAGTATTAAATAACTGTACTGCGCCGTGAGTAAATTTTGAAGATTTAGTCGAAAATTAGATTCAATATTAAATAGTGATTAAAGAAATCTCTAGATGTCAAGTGAATGAATCAGTATTATATAAAATGTTGTCCGTTACATAAAACGATGTTTCTTGAGGTCAGGAATTTCTTTTATGGGGCCGTATGTAGTAACTTTGGGGAAAAAGGACGATCTCAGTGACGTCAGGGAAACGATAATCTCGCAAAGGACGACTAAGAGATGAGGAAAGCACATCCCAAGTTTCTAAAACGTTAAGGCCAGTCAAGTTTTAAGATAATTATAAATGTAATAAAATAACCATCCGATCAGCGCGCTCGACGGCAAAACTGCGTGATTAACGTTAAAGTAAACGAATTCTTCTAAGGAAATTTGAGGCAAAGTTCATTTTCCAAAGTATTTCGAGCAAACGAAGAAGAAAAGGAAAACTAACCGGCATTGAATTAATATTAAAGCAAAGGCATCGTCGCACGACAAAGTTCAAAATTGTCCTCGCGACAAAAAAAAACATACAAAAGAACTAGATGGTGGTGGGCGGTGGGCAGAAAAAAGGAAAAGTAGGCCGGTACCAGTTTCGGGTAAAAATGAAAACTGAAGACCGAGCATTATTTAATGAGCCGCAGATGTCGAGAGTTTGTAGCGCGTAAGAAAAGTTACCGGGAGTAATACTTAACTATGCATTGAAGCTATAAAACAGGAGAGCGAAGTACTCCGCGACAAGGTATGATAATGCCGGGAGTGTTTTATTAAGTTTCCAGGTTGGGAAGTCGCTCGAGGAAGAAACTCATTTGCGAAAAGGGTGGCAATGGCCCGGAGGCCCACTTAGTTCGCCTTAACTCTCTCGGGTTTGCCCGATGTCGGGAATTTCCGCGAGTCAATGAGTCGAAGAGCAGCTGTCAGCCGTTTCGTTGGACGCCGCGCCGGGCATCCCACGCTTTTCCTACCCCTCTATCGACTAAATCCAGCCTCCATTGCGTTTTGTCAAAACTTTTCCATTGCCTCAAAAATCCATTGCTACGGTCCTCTTTTTTTTCATGGACCAAATTTTCCCGATAATATCCCGATTTGTTTACAACTTTATCCCTTCACTTTTGGTCCATATAGTCTCGATTATCGCTAACACATATACGCTGATCAGAAAGTATAAAAACGTCATTATAATTTACGAGAAACGTATTTCGTAACCTTGGATGACCTTGAATTTTAACGCGGAATCCGACTATGACCTTGAGATTAATTTGGCGTCTATATAGGATGAAAATATAATAGCTTTCATTGACTTTTATCAAAGTCGTTGAAATTACCATTGAGACATACAATCCCCACTCTCCATTTTGAGCCATGACCTTCTATGTCATTTGCAATTACTTTTTAAATGAAAACAAATTCTTGTACACACGTAACTGTAGACAGGAAAAATGTTTGTGTCCGATTATGGCCGTGAAGGCACTTTTAAGATTCAATTGTCAATAAGGATAATTAAGGATTTAAATAATAAGCGCAACCCTGGATAACGGAAAGGTCATGATCAAGGTCAAAAATATAAATTGAAATGACTGTGATCTTGAAGGCAATGATTTCTTATCAAAGTCAAGATTAAGGTGGTAATCGAGCGTATTTATGAATTCTTGTTTGACAACAGAAGACATTGAAGATATTATAAGGAACGGAGTGGGGTGAACATTTGAAGGTCAACATTGACCTTGATTATGACCTAGGTAATAAAGGGTGGGGGTTGTAAATTTTGATTCTATCGTACAAACGCGAATTGTGGTCAAGGTCATAGTTGGATCTTGAAATGAAATTCGCGGTCATTATCAAGGTCATAGTTGGATCTTGAAATGAAATTCGCGGTCATTATCAAGGTCATAGTTGGATCTTGAAATGAAATTCGCGGTCATTATCAAGGTAAAATCTGAGGTCAGAATTAAATAATTATAGAAAAATTCTAAAACCTTCATTTAAAATAAAATACCGTGCGTTCTCTAGGTTAGGTTTTGTTATAAAAAAATATAATAGGAATTTGAAGTAAGAACCCGCGAATAATTCCGATATGTATCCCTTTCATTCTACATCCTATTTCTATCATAGTGGTGCGATTTTGGAATCGTAAGGACATCCTTTTATATTTTGACTTTGCAGAATAGCGTGATAGGAGGGGGAAAGAAACGAGCCAGTACAGGACAATCAAGGTAAAGTACTGTTTGTCTAGGGGTTTGGTTGGAAAAGGGGCGGAACGGGCAGGCGAAAAAAGTATATAAATGTGTCGTGAGACCGTAGAAGGGAGAATCGTGCGCGAACGCTACAGGTGTTGTTTAAAATTGAATGTCCCATGAAAGGCACGGAGTGACTGTAGCGCCGTCTTAACACCATAAGCCTTTCTCTTTGACCCTACGTCGACATCCGTGGATCGAGTTACCGGCTTCCGCTCCGGGCGTCGTTGTCGTCGTTTGTTTTCTGCGCATTACTCTCCGTAGAGAGACAAATACGCTCTTGACTTTCCACGAGATACGCCCGCCTCGACACCTATCCTGGATTTTCAGAGAAATTGTTAATTCAACTCGGCCGATAACTCGATTCCGTCACGACGCCAAAAGTTTTGTTATTAAAGTGCGATAGAGTACTTTTGTTTTGAGAAACCGATTCGGAAAATCCCTTTTTTCGAACTGTTTTGGTTTGGCAATTAGTGAACATTTTATTAATCCATTAAATGTCTTCTAAAATCATCATGGCGGCTTTTAAGGGGAGGGCATACCCACAAAATCAGCTCTATGAAATACACTTTTAAAAAATTTGAAAAAATGATGTCTTTAGTAATTTTTGACGTGGAATTCAATGGCTCTAAAATAAAAAAATGTAACAACGATTTTTGAACCCCAAATTGTAATTTGCCAAGAAAATTGGTTTTTCGAAAAAGTGCTTTTACATTTTTCAAAATTAATTTAAATTTAAAAAAAAATCAGGGTGAACGTAAAAACACATTTTCTCAATAATTACGGATGGATTTTAAAAAATTCGGTTTTTTCGACAAAAAAAATGTTGTTTAAGGATTAAAAAAATGTCTACACTTTATCTTTTACCACCACTGAATTCTACGTCAAAAATTATTGAAGATATAATTTTTTCAAATTTTATAAAAGTGTATTTCATAGAGCTGATTTTGTGGGTATACCCTCCCCTTAAAGCGAAAAACACCGAAAATTTGAAAAATTTGGTTTTTATTTTTGTTTTGTATTAAAAATGTAATGGAAATGAATTCGGTTTTTTGTTTTCCGTCTAAAATCACCGTAACTTCGAAAATTTTTTATTACAGTCACGTACAAGATATAAACCGATAGAATTATGGCGATTAAACAAAAAATAATTTCTTATAGTTTTAATGAATTTAGTAGTCGTTTTCTCTATAATAGAACAAAACCATCAGATCTTATACGATGTTTAATCATGTTCAGAAGTAAATAATTTCTGAACTATTTCTTTCTAACTGAGATCTTCAATGAATAAGAAAAAAAAATTCCCAACAATAAAGGACGATAAAACTGTTTAATGCCTATTAAAATGTGTAATGAATGGAACTGACTATTCAACAGCTTGCGAGAAAGACGCGCCATCTACATAATCTTAACCTAAAAGTTTAGAAAGGAAAATATAGCAACATTATGACGTCTTTGAGAGATGAAATAAAACCTCGTACTAAATTACATTATTGAATTTATATCATCGCTTAAGTCTAGATAGACGTACTCATAACTGAGATACAATTTAACGCTCGATTTTTTTAAAGATTGTATGAGATCCGTTTAGAAGTAATTTAGATTGAATGAAACTTTATCCCAAAATGGGAAACGTAATCAAGTTTTTTAATATTATAAAAACATCAAAATTATTATAAAATACAAGAAACAATATTATAAATACCCACACTTTCAAAATAAAACGTGAACACTCTACAATAATTTACTAATAAACGAATAATTGGATCGTTTGTCGACTCCTAATTTAACTACCGAACGAAATCGGTAACTCGAACAGTTGTAACTTTCGTATTGTTTGCGGAAGAAGGAATCTTCCCACTGACATGAAGTTCCACTCCCGAGGAGCGCAGAAGTCAAACGAATGCAAATGTAAGAGAATTTGAGATATTCGAAAAGTTTCGAAAATTTTGCCATGCTTGAATTAATAATGCTGGATAGACATCGAGAAATTTGTTACATTAACGGAATGAGATTAAACTTCTTGTATTGCATAATTTTATGGTACTTCCCAATTTGATATCATATTGATGTTTTGATTATTGTTGTGCTTTTCTTACAATAGTTTGGAATTTTTGTTTTAATTTTGTTGATTTCGAAGACTGATTTATATAATTATAGATTTTTATATTATCCAAATATCAGTTTTATATGAACCTAAATTAATAGAAAAACGATATGATCTTATCACGGATGATAACCAAAATATCTTTCAAATACGGATTTCTTTAAGGTCTTGTGCACTTGTGGGAAAGTTTAACATTGCACCATCTAGCGGACACTTACTGAATGTATCGAAGTTAAATGTACTTTACCTGAAAACAACAATAATGGTTGACTAAGTAATTCCTACGTTTTATATTTAGATAGTTAAAAATCATTTAATTGTTACAGTATGAAAATACATTACATTGTTACCAAAAAACGACCTATTCGGTGATATTTTATTGACATATGTAAGATACGTATATATGTTTATTAGTTGAGATGTGGTTAGAACCTTTCTGTGTTCTCCACTAGAGCGCGCACTATGCAACTTTCTCGCAAGTACAACCGACTTTCACGAAATGTATCGGTTATCAAAAATAATACCGACGTTATCGACTTCTTTTCTGTCTAAATTTCAATATATATATAGATAGACATTATCGACAGTATTATTTCATATTTAGTATTTCCGTCCCTTGATGAATTTCGATATTCAATATGAATACTAGATATCTAATTTTATATTTGGTTATTATTTTTTGTCATATATTATAAGAATATTTTTGTAATTTTAACAAAAACGATTAAATCTTAACAAAGGTTGCCCACCTTTGACGTTCCTCTGCAGACATAATGGAACCTGAACAGAAACGTATCTTTGTACGAAAACTACCGGACGAAACTACGAGAAAAAAAAACACTTAAGGTTGTCTTTCAAAATGGGAAATGATATAACCATTGACCGATTGGTCATTAAATTTGGCAGGTTGCCTCAGCCTCCTGGACGATGCAGTTTTGGACGAGTTTCGGAAGCACCTTGGACGTATCTCATTTTTTATTCTGCTCGAATCCAGATGGCCAGCCTGGTATAGGTGCGCGCGCGCGTAGACACACACGAGCAGCGATCTTGGGCAGCTTGCAAGCAGGTGAGAGGATTCACCTGTCTCGCACCTGTTAGGCAGGAGAGGAGATCGAGCACGAGCCTCGCCGCGGGTTAACCTGACTATTTCACGCCTAGGACGACTCGTCGCGCCACCTGACGTTCGGTTAGTCCGCGAATAAGATACCAATTAACGGTTATGGTTGTTCGCGTAAAAGGAGTAGCTTATTATTGGACTGGCAGGTGCGGAGGAATTATTGCAACAATCTAGCCAGAGGTGCAATTGTTTCGAGCATTTATGGATTAATTGCCAAGATAGCGCGAGTTGGTAAAGGTCACTAGGAAATTTTATTATGAATTATTCGTTGACGGTTGGTATTCTATTTTGTATACGTTGTTTTTTTTTAACCAAACGCGACTAATACTATCGAAAGAGATTCAAAATATCGTTTTTGAAGTTTTGCTTTTATCTTGGTCGATATTCATCTGACCAAAAAAAAGGTTCCAAGAAAAATATAAGAAATTTGGCACAAATGAGGTTATGTACAATATTTATGTAAAATAATAAAATTGAGTGAAATATATTAGTTGATATTGTTAACTAGAATTTATGTACAATTAGTACTTTAATTTTTGCTGCAGCAATGTGTTGTTTCGGTTTTGTACTGAAATAAATTAATATACAACACTTTTTAATGATCTTTACCATGAAGATTTTTTAAAAATTATAATCGAATTACAAAACTCGAAAAATGACATTGAGAACATATGTTCTATTAATTTCTCTAAATAATGAGTAGTTCACCTGAATATAAATGAAAGATGTATTAAATAAATTTTAGATAGTTGCTCCAATGAAAAGAATGAATAAATGTTATGAAGTACTTTTCTAAAAAGAAATAAATTAATTTTATTAAATCTAAGAGAGTAACAAAAATGAAGAACGAAAAAATCATACATTTGACTAAATTTAATTAAAATCATCCATTAATGAAATTAACTAATCCAGTACAAGGTAACAAATACTTTCGTTTAGTTTAACAATAGTAAATTTTGATTAAAATGGAGCGTTAACCAAAATTAATAATTTTACAAATTGGTAAGGAATAAATAAATGTAGAATAACGACGATGAAACTAAATGAATAGAACAACGTTATTAAACTAAACGCAATATTCTGCGGTGGCAGCGAGTGTATTCAACGCCATGCCAAATATTGCGGTAGGAAAATAATAATAATGGCATTCCAGACAATAAAATTACTATCGATTAAAATATGCCATGAAATTTATCGAACGCTTTCATCATTACATCACGTCAATATTATTTGCTGTTTAGCCGTTTCATTAAAAGCGATTTAATATTATTCATTCCGAATGTGCGCTACGACTGTGCATGTTTCTATTTTGACAGATAATTGAAATGGAAGCTTCTGTTTTCTGATTAAATATTTCAACGCAACAATTATGCGAATACGACTCGACGTTATTGTAGAACATCCGAGCAATATTATTAAAATAATATTGAAATACCATTTGTAAATATTACATTACGCATATTTCATACCTAAGTGTCGTTATTAATTATAAAAAGTCACAGAGCAATACGATATAATAAAGATAATAATACTGAATTATTTAATTCGAGGAGATATATAAAAACAATTTTACAATTTTAAATAATCGCTAAGAATAGTAGAAAAATTCCTTAATTTTACGTTTGCTGGTCATGATATATTAAGTGATTTTTATAAGTCGCATTATAATATTAATGATGTTATGGTACTGTAGATTCAACATTATGTACCTCACAGAAATAAATACTTGCGTACGGAACTCCGGATGCTCTTACCACTTTCGAGAAAATTTGAGTATAGCAAAGCACGTGATGAAGCGAATCATTGGATGCACCACTACTCGGTGAGCGTTCGAATTAATCGTTCGGGGTCTATAAGTCGAAGAATTCTGAACGTACCATTTCTAAACTATTAACTATATTTTTATAGCTAATAGTAACAAATATTTCCTACAGATACTGAATTAAATATATTCATTAAAGACAACAAAAATAGATAGTAGAATAAGTAATAGAAATAGGTAATAGAAATAGTAGAGTGCCTATCCTTTTAATTAATGTAGAATGCGTAACGTGGGTGAAATAAATATTGAATTATGTAAAACAAAATTAAATATTATTTTTTGTTGTTATTATTTATGTAAATCTTGAAAGAATAACATTGAAATGACTCGAAATGTAGTGCGCGTTATCAGGTGAATGAAATCAATACGTTTTATTGTTATTCGCAATGTACATTTCACGCGTGCGTTATTATTCCATCACTCGGTCGGTATGGAGAAAAGCCGAAACTCGAAACGCATTTGAAAAGCTTTTAATATAACAAATCATTATTTCGAAATTAATCTCTGCTTTCATGAAGGAATTAGTACTAATAATAATTATAAAAACAATGGAAGTGCAATGATAACTGCAGTTCCATTGTAATTTATATTCATTTTTCATTATTGTTTTTTTAATTACATTTTTCGTACGAAGGGTCGCTTTTGCATGGATTTATTTCAATAATTTATTATTGCGCGTTTATTTTGTTAATAATAGTAATCTCGGGAACCTCTAATTTTCTGAATTTGTAGCGTAATACGGCATCCCTAATTAAATAACAATGAACGTCGGTGGAAATAATATTTAATTTAATTTTAGGAGTGAATTTTATTTTATGTCATCTTCCAATTTATTCATGTAAATATACCCATATAGATATATGTTAGTCCTACAATTATAAAAAAAACTTGTTTTTGATTGTATGGAATAACGAAAAATTGTGTTCTAGATGTTATCTCATTATTTTGGTACACCCTAAATGTCTGAGAATTCACTCTATATAGAGTGACAATTTACAGACTAGTGAAGTAGAAAGCTCACTCTTTATAGAGTAAAATATCACACGAACGAAAGTTCATTTTTTGGAGTGTTAACCCACTCTTGGAGAGTGAACGCTGATTCTGTATAGAGTTAAAACTAAGTCGCTTTACTGAAGCTCACTGTTATAAAAGTGAAAATGGAGGCCCGTTATTGAATTAGTGAGTTTATTTTTTATGGAGTGAAAATTCACTCTTAAAAAAAGGAATCTCACTCATTACAGGAGGCAAATTAAACCATTTTGGGAGCTACCAAAGCTCATTACTTATAGAGTACATATATCAGCCACTTTCGTGAAATAATTGAAGCTCAATCATTATGGCGAAAAATTGAGACTCTAGTGGAAGGGCGAAAGCTCACTCTCGATAAAGTGAAAATCACTTTTCAAGAAGGACAGCTTATGTTTTTTAGTGAAAATCCACTTTTAAAGAGTGAAATTAACTGAAAAATGAAAGCTCACGCATTCTGAAGTGCGAATTGGGGCACTAGAGTGAAGAGTCAAAGCTCAGTCTTCGTAGAGTGAAAATTCTGTAATTTTAGTGCAAGAACGGATAACCACTTTTTATGGCGCAAAAGCCGACTTTTGAAGAACGCAAGCTAATTTTGTATAGAGTGAAACTAAATAATTAGAGCGAAAGCTCACTCCTTACGGAGTTAAACTTCAGCCATTCTCGTGGACGAGTGAAAGCCCACTATGTATGGAGTGGACGGATCACTCATTATAAACTGAAAAAGAAGCCACATTAGGAAAAGAGTAAAAGTCAATTATATATGCAGTGAAAATTTGCAACGAGAAAGCTCTCTGCTTATAGAGTGAAAGTTCACTCGTTACGGAGTAAAAATTGAGCAAATACCCCGAATTACTTAAAGCTCACTCCTTGTGGAATGAAAATTGAGGCTCTTTGAAGTAAAAAGTGAACTTTCACTATTTACAGAATGATAAATGAGTTATTTTGTGAAAAAACTCACTCTGCATACAGTGAAAATTTAGTGGCATAGAGAAAGCTCATTCATAGAGTGAAAATAGTGTCAATCTAATGAACTAGTGAAAGCTCACTCTTGATAGGGTCGAAAGACACTCGTAAATAACTAATAAATTTTCTGTGTAGTGAAAATTGAATCTTAAAGAGGAAAAGTTCATAATTCAGTGAACATTTATCCACTCTAGTAAAAGCTCACTTTTTTCAAAATTCATCCACTTCAATGAAAGCTTACTCTTTATGAAGTGATAATTAGGAAGCTTTGTTGAAAGCTCACTCTTTATAAAGTGAAAATTCACTCTTACATTAGAATGGCTTTATTGTTAAAATATTGAAAAAATGAGTTTTCACTCCAAGAAATATAGAGAGTAGTTTCTTTTTGGGTCAGTGACAGTCGGAAATTTGGTATTTTTGATTAGGTCATTTTGCTCCAGCACGTCCATCTAATGTTGGTATGTGTGCGTGTATGTACACAAGTATAAGCGGCGGAGCGATAATACACGGAGCCGCGGTACTCACATTTATTAAAAATAATGCACTTCTCCCGGCTACTCTGAACCCGCCCAGGAAATTAATTTGCGAAAAACATCCCGGAGGATTTCCCTCTGACAAGTTGATTACGGTACACAACCTGTGGCAAAAGATGAGAGGGAAAACTAGGCGACGACGGGCGTCGGGCCCGCGCGTTGGAATCACAAAGGACTGTGCCCCCTGCCGGAGCCCCCCTTCAGGCCCCCATGCCGCAGCAGTCATTGAAAGACTTTATTAAAGCTCGTCATCTTTGTACCTTCGCGCCTTTGCGCACCATCGAATGCTCCTCGTTCTCCGCGAGCTTTTATTACATTTCGTATATTAAGACATTCTGTTCCGAAGAGGCGGTTTCACTTATTACTCTCGCTTTTTATTATAAATCTCGTTCGGGTAATATCGAGCTTGCGCGAAATTCAGTTTAATTCCGCGGAATGAAAACTATTCTTTCGCGTACTTCCACCCCTCCGTTATCTCGCGTACATTACGCGAAACTCGGATTAATTAGCCTTTGATGTTTTCGTCACTCGGGTGGGAGCTTTTGCCTAACTCTAGTTTGCCGTTTAATAATTCATATTTTTTTTTATAATAAATTTCTGGAAAGAGCTTACACTAAAGTATCTTAATTTTTACTCCATAACAAATGAGCTTTCAACAAAGTGGCTGAATTTTCAATACGTAATAAGTGAGCTTTTACTACAGTGAATATATTTTCACTATATAATTTAGTGAATTTTCACTCTAAGTAGTTTAGAAAGTTTTTTAAAAAAATATCGTTATTAGTTGCCTATTTTTTTTTATAAATTTTTGAAATTACAAAAAAGTATTTTAAATAGTAATTAGTTTCTGTTTAGTTGCAATCTATCATGAATTTTAGTTCATTGTGATTGAATTTTCAGGCTGCTACGGTTAAGCAAAATTCAACCATTTATTCGACACAATTTTGTAATCTTCAAAATTTTTTTTTAATTTGTAATACTGTGTCATATAATGAATGTTTCGTATGATTTTGAAATGTTTAATAAGTAATCAATAGACAGATAAAAACTATATTTTTCATTACTAATGAAGAGTTCTTGTACCTTTGGTATATAAATGGATTATTTTACGTAAATAATTGTGGAGAGAAATGTTATCCTGTGCAAATTGATACAGCTCCTGGAACGCAAGATAAAATATTATGTAACGAATATATTGTATTCGATCTCATGAATCTCGATTACATCGAACACGAAAAAAATATTTTTCCAGACTTATGCAACGGTATCTCATCTCTAACAAACACAATTAAATAGAAATAAATAAATTTTTAAATTAATTATTTTGAATTTATATTTGCAAATGTTGTATTATGCGTTTATTTAAACAAGAAAATATACTATTAAAACAGGTTTCAGTCCGAATCATTTTACAAAAACTAAATGTGGTCGTTATTTTCCTCTTTGCTAATTAAGTTAGTTAACGGCAGATATTTAAAGTACTGATTTTGTTTTCATAAATTTAAACGTAATCATTTTCTAAAAATTCACTATTTTTATGAGATGTCCTTGATAATTAGAAAACTTTAGTAATTTTTATGTGAAAATATTCATGTTCAGTTACATATTTTTTCTTCGATTTACAGTTCGAAAAAATTACAAATCGATGTTGTACACGCAGCCAGGCAAAAAATTATCTTTATGAATACAACGAAAATATTTAATGATTAATTATATGAAAATATAAAGAATTAAAGAAAATGATTTGTCACTTAGGGTATGAAAGAAGATGTACAATTAGCTGAATGAAGATATCATGCACGTGATCATTAAACGTCAGCATAATACCCATCATTTCTCATTTCAAGTATAAGAATGGGGGGAAACTATCGTAAATACAGAAAAATTAATGAAAAAATAAACTGAGCCCTTGTTACGTTAGACAAACATTTCGATTAATATTCGCGATGGTTTACTTCCATTTTTCAAATTGGCTTCGACAGCTATTCATAATTATTGGATTTCATGAGAAAAAAAATTAATCGATTTTTGATAATCCGAATAAAAAATTATTTTATCCTTCATATACTTCCATTCTGTGTGTCATCTTAATTCATGTAGTGATACATTGAACTATTTAAATTATATCTTTATGTTAGATAATACATAAATAGCATAATCAAGGATTATATTTTAGATAATCAACGAAATGATGAAAAATTCTACTGATTTAAAAATATCAATTCAATTAATAAATAATGTGAATAATTATTAAAAAAAACATAAATTAACTAAAGAGTTTAACTAACCAATTAAATTACTGACCAGCTTTTCTGTTATGTATTAGTAGTTTTTCATTAACCGAACAGTTAAAGCAATATTATAATAATTATATATATAAATGACGCGATATCTCTAACTCTCGCGAAAATCAATGATGCAACAATCACATTACTAGCGGTGAGACACTGTAACTAAATATTGAGAGAGAGAGAGAGGGAGAGAGAGAGAGAGACGAATTTTAAAAAGTCGATTCATAATGTTAAATAAAAAATGACTAATTCAATCTTTTGAAATTCGGGTGATGTAAAAATAATTCTGATTTGAAAAATTGAGGAAAAAATCAAGCATTTCCGAAAATTTTGTGACATTTTTCTATTAATTTCTTGTGTACTTTTTAGATGATTGCATTGTCCTTACAGTGATGGAATTTTGTCTTGTTTAATGTACGGGTTTTAGCAAAAATTCCTACGTTACTGTACTTCAGTACCCGTTAAAAGTTAAAGAATCAGCTCTAGTTTAAAAGAACAAACTAGCGACATACAATAATCGTTTCTTGCGGACTAGATCATTTATTACAAACAACATTCAGAAGAGCAGACTCTAAATAGGAATTAGTAGAATTATCCTATATCAAAAAGTAACAGTGTGCGTCAGGTAATAAAAACACCCGATTGAACAGTATCTTCGATATTAGGTACTAGCATTGCCAATAGTCGCCTTCGCGATTCAATTCACTTATAGAAATAGATTTCTGCCCGAATAAAATAATTTTCCACAATTTACTAGAATTCACTATTTTTACATAGTACATTCGATTAATTTAGTGAATCTTATGTACTTATACGATTCGAAACTTTTTCTCTGATTCTTTGGACAATTCTGAACAAAGAGTAGCTCTTGTCAATTTTTCGTAAATTATAAATTATTCGTGAAAATAAATATCATATTTTCAAAAAATTCAATTTTCAGAGTAAAATTCCTGTTTGAACCCCCTTATCTCCAGATTAAGATACATGCTCAATTTGAAAATTTGATACGAGTACCCGAACATTAGAAACTTGTCTTTCCCATACATTTTTACTCCAAATTTCAGGTCCTAAAAACAAGCGAATTTTTGCCACTTTTTAGGGCGGCTCTTTGACTATTTTATCGTTAAAGAGCAAATTCATAAATTAACGGACATATTCGACAAGGATTTCCTGACACGAGGTGTTCGATTTTACACAAGATAGAGTGCAAACAATGTATTTGAGAACATGCGGGTATGAAAATTTATTGCAGCGAGTAATTTCATCAATTTTTTTGTCGCTTACCTGCGCAAGCGTGAAAGCCGGAAACAAGTGCATCGCATAATTGAAAGACCGGCTCGCTTGCAATTAATGAAAATACTGCTCGCTTACCGGCTTATTTTCATATTCTTCCCCAACTGTTGCTGAAACTCGTGCTAACAAGGCGAAACGCACATTCAGCCGGGTTATACAGGGAGCCGGAATGGCGTTTAGATGCGCCTAATCACTCTTAGCGCTTAACACCTGGGACGAACAAAGCAGACTTTAATTAAATTGTTGCGATTTTACGCCCGCTTTTACCTACGATCGATAAAGGAAAATTCGAATGACGACATTTCGATTTTTTTTTTTATGCACGCGCTTTGATTTTAATTTAGAACTCGGAAATACCGACCGACGTGTTCTTATCAGATCGGTAACAAATTACCCTTGTTAACCTTGTTAATCTGTCGTGGCATTTAGCGGAAATTAGAATATTGTACAGGTGAATTAATTAGTTGGGCGATATTTACTTAAAGCTCCTTTAATTTTATGAACGATTTCATGGATGATTGCGAGTTAGAAGTCATAAAAACGAAACGGTAGTTAGTCGTGGTTATTAACGTTTGGCTTGTCTTTCTGTTTCAGGTAAGAAATGAGATACAACGATAAAGTGCTCTACGTCGGATTCCTAGTGACGTAAGTGCTCCACTTTCGGTCGGGTAATTTCGCTTTTAATATGTAATCGTCGGGTTTTCTTTAATCTTAGTAAGTATTGATTCTTGTGGAACTAACTTTGATTTATTCTCCGATTGAATAAATTTATTACAACTTTTTCTGTGTACATAAGAATCAATCATTTACTAGGTAAGGGACCTTACTGGTAATAATTTTGGTCAGAAAATTCTTTTTTCCATTACAAAAAAACTTTTGTTTTGTTTTGAAGAATTAGTTAGTTGGTTACTAGGCGGCGCATCAATGCATAAATAAGGTACACAAACAAATATATTAATTAGTTAATGTTTGCTTCTACTGTCATTTTAGGAATTAGTATCATCTACAGTTATTATTTGACATTTTTGAAAAGTAGCATTTTTAAAATAAGATATTAAAGTGATATTTGTTTTCCTAATTTATCTTGTTCATAATTCTATCATTGAACTTTTTCTCATTACAAAACTTAAAAAAATATAATATGAACCAGTTACAAATTATATTTAAAAAGTTGGAAATGAACATATAAAAGTACCTGTAGAATCCACAAACGATGTTATTGTAGCACGGCATGATTTTGATTACGGAATTCGTTGACTACTGTAACTTAATTCGGCAAAATTTTATGGACAACTCTTAATTGCAACATGCGATTCGGGTGCTTTGTTCATGAAGCCGTCAGGTTGTACGAAGCTCTCAAGTCACCAGAAACTTCTCATCATCAGTGTTAACCTTATCCTTCGGCGATCATAAAGTAACACAATATGTGAATCCGTAGAACCGTAGCAGATGACGTCATCGTACAATATGTACACTCTCAGTTAAGATTTTAAGAAGGAAATTGTCCGCGAGAGGGACTTTTTAATAAACAACAGTATATTAATTATAGTATTGGAGGTTAGTACTCGATCAACTAATATTCAACCATTTTGATTTTGTGGAATATTAATATCTTCAAATTCATTAAAATAATAACTAATCCTAAACAAGTACAAAATTTCATGTAGATTAAAACAATTGTTCAATTTGGCAGAATACATTCCAATTCGCCATTTCGAACATTCGACTTTCAAATTCGGAATTAATTTCGGAACTATTAAAATGCACATCGAGCTAAGCGGCGACTTTTTGAATTGTTATGGAATTTAATATTTATATTTTAGTATTAGCATTGTTTATAATCGCATTTTAAAAAATTACAAGACGGAGGGGACATGTCACCAAACATTATTAATTTGTATAAAAGTTGGCGTTTAATTCGTTAGTAACGTTTCTTACTTTTGCAAAATGAATAAGAAAAAATATATATACACAATTTATTGAAATTCGGCTAGACGCCATTTTGCATGTGCCACTAACCATTTTTTAAAATAATATACTTACATTAGAAATTGTGAATGAAAAACATGCAACAAATCAACTGGTTCGGATTAAATTTTCATTGCCATGGGTTCCTTGCAGATTTCAAAAATTCAAAATGGCGGATTCAATAAATCTGGTCGAAGTTTACTAATTTATATTAAAGTCGGTAAATCAGTGAATGATGCGTCCCTTTTTCATAATTTTGGTGTCCGATTAAAACAAACGGCTAATAACAACAATAAAGAATAAACATACTATATATTTATTGAAATTCGGCTTCACGCCATTTTGCAGCCGACATTAATTATGTTTTGAAATATGTTTCTAGATAGATATTACCAATGGCGAATGCTGAGCGAAATATAATAAATCAACTGGTTTGGGTTTAATTTTCATTGACGATGGTTCCTTGCAAATTTCAAAAATTCAAAATGGCGCATTCCATATGTCTGACCAAACTTCACTATTAATTTACATAAAATTCGTTTGATTAATGAGTAATGTAAACCTTATTCATAATTCTTGTTTCCAAATAGAATCAAATTCTATAAAACGGATTTCAAAGATTCAAAATGGCGGATTCAATAAGGCGGATAGAAATGTGATAATTCCGTTGATTTAAATGAAATTCTTTTAGATGGACATTTGTTTCATTGTTCATTGTTTAATGACCGGGTGATCGGATATCTGAATGATAAAGTGTTCGGGCCTTCCGTTACAATCACGGGAGCACGTAACGAAGCAAAGTAGGGTCCATGCATATTTCAGGAGCCGACCGGGGTGAGTACCCGGCCAATTTAACGATTCCAGGTTGATTTAAGGGCAAAGTGTGGCGCTCGGAACGTCACTAGATTGACGTTAATGAAAGATGAACAGACCTCGCTTATAGCGACCTCGTCCTTTGTCGGAAGGGGGGGGGGGGGGACATTCGCCCCAACGGGTCGATACGCCCCATCGTCCATCGTTGGGAATTTCCAAAATAATTGATCGAAATTGCTGGTACCACAATTTACACGCGACATCAATTAATGTTGTTCACGAAACCGATGGAGAATCATCTCGTGACGATATTCGTGCACATGCAAGATTTTCAGGATGCGAGATCGGCGCGCATGTAAATATTACCCCTGGTGAGTCAGAAGCTCACTCACGACCCTCGAATAAGACGTCTCGTAAAATTCGCGGCGTCTCGTAACGTGAGAAATTGCGGCGCGGTATCAAAATAAAATCGTATAATAATAGGCAACGTCTACGGCACGTTACCGGCACACCGCCGCCGGGGACGTCGGGGTTGACTGGCTTCTGGAACATTCGTTGGAAAGTTGGTAAAGGCGGAGGGATGATCGGATAATATGAAAGTGTGCGAGCAGCGCAAATTTGATTGTCAGGTACACCCACCAGCGGCGCACTGGAGTTCGCGATTGATTGAAGTACATATTGTCCCCTTTGGAAAAGGATGGTGAGAATATTGACTCAGATTTATGGTGGAAAATCTGATTTGTCGTTATCCCATTACAAACGATTCATTAAGCATTGGTTTCCTTTTTTCGTAATTTCGAATTTTTTTTTCAATGAATTTTAGGAATTAATATAACAAAAATACTATAAATAAGAATTCTTAGTTATTTCTTTGGACGCTAGATGGCGCACAAATCCAAAAGCGCCAAAGAAACGGAAGGTAGCACTCAATACTTTTCGTGTCGTTCTACACTTTTAGGACCATCTTTTGAAAATGTTTGAAAGGGTGCTAAACGCTAGGCAATTTTGTTTATGGGTTAAGATGCCGCCTAGCATTCCTCGAAAAAACTAATGAATCTAAATGTTGTTTGGATCAAATAAATTTTTAGATGAAATTTCAAAATTCTATCTTGCAAGTTATGTTATGTTTGTTGACTACTGCAGGTAGACCACTAATGTTGTCAAATTCAATTAAAAGCTTCCTTGTTCGCTTCCATAATTAGCAAACAAATGAAAGCATTGTATGGTTCCCGCACTCGAGATTTTCAGAATTGTGAGAGCTAATGCAATCAATGCAGTCGGCTCGATATTCTCACATCGGGAACTCGGTTTTCCTTTTGATAACGAGGACTTATCTTCCAGGACGGTACTATTCCAAAACAGGCAGTTCTTCTTGTTGTTACAAAATTCACGAGCTTCGAGGAGCTTTTTTCATTCGTAAAGCTCCGGGCGCGGCACGACGACAGTCTTTCATCAAGAACCTTCAATTAAGAAGTCTTACAAGAATCTCGCCAAAGCGTTATCAATGCGATTTTCCTCATTATCAACGCTTGTGCAGCCGGTAGTTGAGTCTTCGCCCCCTCTCCCCGCCCTTCCCCCGAGCCACCCATCGGTCCTTTGATGTTTTTATTCCCGTCGTTTCTTCGAGTTTATCATCAATTTCGATAAATGCTTTGTAAAACTTTTCAGGGTTTGCGAAAAAGTCGCATCTTCAATTCCTACGTTCGGATTATAAATTAATTCGTCGTTTGTACCGTATTAACAGTTTTCATATTTCATAATTGATTGATGCGCCACAGCATCCTCGGAAAAACTCATTTGATAATCAAAAGGGTTTTGATGGACTGAGGATTACTTACGTAGAGTACCGACTATCGTGGTTCATTATCCCATAACAGGCACCGGGCCATATGCTCTATTCTTACTGCTTATGTAAAGAATTAATTATGTTTCGCCACTTGCGAGAATGACACCAAGCCCGCATTCAACGAGATAGATATCCTCCACCAAGCGGTAATAATTCAAAACACCACCTGTTCAAACACCTCCGTCACGTGGTGACCAGAACAGTGCCAATAATTTAGTTCCAGATGGCCTGACTTTGCCAAGTAGTTCCGAACGGTTTCTAACTTTCTTCGATGGTGGTTTTATGAAAACTCATCATGATTGAGTCCATAAAATTTGAAAAATAGGTGGGAAAATAAGAAATCCAATAGCCAATCAGTCGTTAATTGATAAATCGTAAGAGTTTCGCCGGTGGGCGAGAAACCGGGCCTAAACTCAATTCCGCTTCGGTGAATTCGCCGACCAGGGCATTTTCCGTTGATAAACGATTTTCCTCTGCGTCTTCCACTTGGCCGGTCTGCAATCCTTAATTCGGACATCACGCTCTGTCGAGACGGAACCATCGCGTTCCGTTAAGTTCAGGTTGAAGCAGACGTCGTTACTTTACACCGATGCAGTCCGACCTGGCAATCGAATTTTCCCGTGCGTGCCCGAAGTGTTAACTTCACGGTGTGTGCCGGACTTTATACGCGCGCGTTTCAGGAACATGCTGGAACTTTGCTGAATACAAGTTTAGCCGGGAACAGACTAAACTCTTGGCCCAAGTTGGATCTGCATGGCCTCGAGCGAGCTCCTGTCTCATCTCTCTCGCTTGATCTTTCCTCCCTCCACTCACCCATTCTACTGCTTCCATATTGCCCCAGTCCCACCATCGTCTTATCTTTACCTTCCTCGCGATATTTCCATGTCTCATCCTGCTTTGCATTTATCCCCGCACCACCCCCGCCCTTCTTTTTGTCTTCAGCTACCACTGTCTTTGCTCTCCTCTCAACTTCTCTATCTCATATCTAATCTTCTCCATGAACGTTCTCTAGTCGCGATTTGTGCTGTATTTCTGCTCTTGCTCTTCCTTCCCCTTTGTTCTCTTGATGTCTCTTTGTTTGATTCTGAAATGGAGGATGTTTCTCCTAAACGCTCTCACATCGTCGTTTCATATTTTTGGCTCTTATGATTTCCGTGTTTGATACTGAAATGAATTAGGCTTCCTTTAGAAATTGGCAACATCATGCAGTCTGCGGAGCCTCTGTATTATATGTGTCTGAATCTTAAAAATCAAAAAATACTTAACTCGTAATAATAAGTAAAAAATACGCCTTATGCTGAATGAAAGATGCCAAACATTTAAAAAAATGTAGATTTCTGGTTACTTCCAACCTGGAACTATGAAAGAGTTTCCAGCATTTCGAATTTTCTCGGTAAAAATGTCTTCAAAAACCCGACATTCAACCATACAAAAATTCAAAACTCCGACACTTTATTAAAAAGAAAGCATTCATATATTCTAAACACGACGATTGAACTATTAAAGCATATTATGCATTACAAATTACAACAAAATCTAAAAAATATAAAGTGTTAATACGCAGTTTTGTCAAAAGTTTATCAATTTTATTTTTAAATAGATTCAACGTTTGGCACTCGATGAAAGCTAAAAATTCACTTATCGAAAATGACAAATTTTTGCTGTCCGTAAGCATGAAACTACTTTTTCAAAATTAAGCACTAAAGGAGTACCATGCAGTTTATACTTCGTAAGAAATGTCGTAGCTCATATTTGCGATTGTTCTCTTCGCATCACGGTAACTTTACGGAGACTCGGGATTATCGTCGGTAGACTGGTCTGTCCAAGTTTTTCAATTTTGTTATCCTGTGCGAGCCCGTTCTCGATTTTTTTTTATCCGTTCGGTCACGAATTAAACGGGAAAAGTAGTACATCGAGGGATACAGGAAAGCGATCAATGAAGCGAGGATAAAACGATTACGTTTAAGCGAGACCTACACAACGTTTGAGCTGATACAAATTAAAAAAAATGGTTTTATCTTTAATGGATCGCTTGTGCTCACGTAATAATTTTTTTAATAATTTCAGTTTGTTCAATTACGACTTCGAAAACTTTACAGAGAATTTTATATATTCAATTGTTCAAATATAAAAATGTTCATGGCCTTAAACTTCAACGTGTATGCAGTAAATTGTTCAATTTCACGAAATCCAAATCCAATAGGCGGCGTATAATGTCGAAAAGCATAAAGATTTCAAACAAGATTTTCTTACGTAATCTCTTATTAAATTTTCGAAATGAAAAACGTCAGTCCCAAAATAGTCTGAAATGTTGTGAAAAAAACAATCAGTATTTGGAACATCATCCTGAATGTTAAAATCTACAATAATTGGACAGTCGTTTTCAAAAGTGCAACGGTGTAATGTCGTTGGCGAACTCGTACAAACGGTTTGTTCGCGCATATGTCCGCATTGCGCGCATCAAGCCCAAAAAGAAAAGAATATAAAAAAAAGTTATGAAAAAAGATCGGGCGAGGCAAGCCGCGAGCCCGGGGAACCGGGGAACGCGGAATGGAACGGAACGGAACTGCAGCAGTTCGCGCCAAGTTGTTCCGTTCGCGCAACGCGTATCTGGCTTTGACACGCACTCGACCATATTTCAGGGCGCACTTCGGGCGAGCGCGCGAGTCAGCCGCATGCAAATTTCAAGTCTCGCCAAGTCTCTCTCTCTCCCTTTGTACAGACGCGAGGAACAACGGAATTTAGTCGGCAGCACCGCCGGTGTGGCGTCTTTACATCCGTAACTTACCACCCCAGGAACAGTGCCACTCACTTTTACCTTCCCTTAAAGGCTTTCTTAATTCCGACGAATCGCTGGCAGAACACCTTTATTGCAGGATTTTGAACAATCTTTTGATTTATGAAAATATCGGGGACACTTAATATGTCCGACATTCGATACATGGCATTCGAAACCCGTACAGTCGAAATTCAGCAATTACAGAACCCGGAATTCGAAAACTCGACATTCGATAACCCGACATTCAAAAACCTGACAATACAGAAAACCAACATTCAACAACTCGATAATTAAAAGCCCGACAATTCAAAAAGTGGACCACTCAAAAACCCGACATTAAAAAATACCTGACACTTCAAAACCCCGATATTCAAAAACCCGACAATACAAAAAGCCAACATTCAAAAACCCGACCATTAAAAAATCGGGAATTCAAAAAACTCGACACTTAAAAGCCCGACAATTCGTATATTTGACCACTCAAAAACCCGACAATAAAATGCCCGATACTTGAAAAGGAAGACATTCAAAAACCCGACCATTCAAAAACCTGACAATAGAGAAAACCAACATTCAAAAACCCGACCATTAAAAAACCTGATATTGAAAAAATTCGACACTTAAAATCCCGACATTTAGTATATTCGACCACTCAAAAACCCGACAATAAAATACCCGATACTTGAAAAAGAAGACATTCAAAAACCCGACAATTCAAAAACCCGACATTCAAAAATCTAACGCTTAAAAACTCCGATATTCAAAGCCCCAACAATACAAAAAGCCAACATTCAAAAACCCGATTCATAAATCGGAAAATTGAAACCTCTATATTCGAAAACCCGCTAATTAAAAATCTCGATATCCAAAAATTCTACAATTAAAAACTCGACATTTAAAAAACCCGATATTGGGAAACCCGACAATTCAAAAACTTGACACACAATAAGACATTCAATCAGTCAAGAACTCGACAACTAAAGAGCCAGACATACAAAAATCCGACACACTGTTTTTGAATATCTGAATGTCTTCATTTTAAAGTGTCGAGGTTTTTAATTGTCGGGTTTGTAATTGTCGGGTTTTTATAATGTCTGAATGTCATTTTTTTAATTGTCAGATTTTCGAATATCAGGATTTTTAAGTGGCGGGTTTTTGAAAATGTACGGTTTTTAGGGTCTCCCCAAAATGTCGCCAAAGTGATTTTAGTGACAAAGAATTCCGTAAATTTCAGTTACTTCTTCGTAAGATCTTGTGATTGGCGTGCATCAATAATTGATTTAGGGTGGCCCGGCCAGAATTCTAATTAACGCATATTGTGTTTTTATCATTTTTGCAAGATATAAATATAGTTGTATCTACTTTATAAATCTGCATCTGAAAACTACTAATTTAAAATTGATAATGGGTTACTATCAATTAGATATTACTTTACCTAGTAAAGCAAGTAGTCAAAAACTACTAATTTATGAATAAAATGCTACTAATCCAAATGTCGAAATTGGATATTTTAGTTTAGTAGTTTTTCATTATTTATTAGTAAAAATGATTGCTAATTGAATTGATGACCCAATTTTGTTCTTTAATTAGTAGTCTTTAGCTAATGCAGATTTAAAGAGAACTATAGTAACTATAGTATAGTTGATTATATGTTTGAAGAAAGTACTTTTTTATTTTTTCTACGCAGATTGGTATGGAAAGGAAAGAGAAAAATTCAGGAGATTATTTAATTTAATAAAAGATTAACTACGAATAGTAATATGTAATAATTATAAGAAAAATACGAAAGGGCAAAATTATATTAATAATTCTCTCGGATTAATTTTAAACTGAACAGATGAAGAAGGGAGGAGAGATTATATTAATAAGATCATAAGATTAAATTAGACCCAAAACGAGGAAAAAATGGGACCAAACGAGGGATATTTAGTCAAAATTAGCGGAATCGAACGGAATTTATGACGGGGATACCTCATAACTGTTTCGCTCCGTTAAAGTGATCGTTTAATGGAGGTAAACATAGAAACGAATCGATAAAGGCGACCGCGATTATAAACAGGACAGACGTCAATGTACTCCTGTGTCAGTGCACTATTTAATCTGCTGTCTTGAAACGAAAAAGTCTATAAAAAAACTGAAGGCTTTATCTATTTCATGCATAAGTAAACTCGAAATCCAAAAAAACGTAAAACGTAGTTAATGTTATATTTCCAATCAACGAAAATTTAAATAATTTAAGGTGTACTATAAAGTTATTAATCTGTAAAGCTAAAAATAATATATTTTAATCAAATTTTCGTGTAAATATTACAAATTTGACTACTAATTATTACATGTATAGTCACAGAGACTTAGTAAGCAGAGTAATTGATGTTTAATTCGCGATAGAGTAGAAAAATATGTATTTGTGTATATTAATTTTGGTGTTCGAATAAATAATAAAATAGTACAGGGGACTTATACAAATTAATTTTAGAATAATAAAAATAAATACTAAAAACGAATTATTGTATGGTTATTCCTGTCAAAAATATTAGTTTTTAGCAATCAGATACAATGCAGTAAACATAAACGAGTTAGATATTCAAAATATGAATTAAAATGGATTAAAATATATTAAAAAATTTGATTAATATGAATTAAATCTCAACTTTAAATGGTTTTTAGTTTAGTGCAAAATGATTAGATGATATTTGTTTAGTGCATCCATATTCACCACAAAATTAGCATTGATCGGTACCAAATTATTGCCAGACTTTTGAAGACTTCTAATCGTAAAGTCAGTCTTAAAATGAATTAAAAACAATGACTATCATATTCTACTATCTAGTTAGTGGTTCCAACTATTTTATTTTTTATCGAATGGTCTACTAAACTTTATATAATTTAACGAGATACAAACAATCAATATGTTATGTATTTCCGTTGTTATATCAATGCATTTCCATTTTTCAAAACTAGAAAAATGATACGAAATAACTGGTAAAAAATATTACCAACATCTTCAGAAACCATTAATAAGCAGTTGGGTATTTTTCCTTTCTTCGTTATACTATGTTAATGGCATGACGATACTAACGATTCTTAAACTCAGCAAACAGTTGTTAACATTCCCGTAAACGTGTATTTGATAGTAAATATTTATTACAACGATGAACCTAGTTTCCTTATCCAACTAAGATTTATCATGAGGATAAATTATTTGTTAAAAATAAGAAAATAATTGCTTACTTCAAGTAAATACTCACTTGCTACTATACAAATACGTTTTACTTAAATGAATAGAATTGTTTCTATCTCAGTGTATGTAGGTACTAATTTTTATAAAGATAAATAGACTGGGTTTAATCAATAACAATGTTTAATTTAAAAATATCCAGTTACCTGATGTAATTTATTTGTTTTATTAATGCTTTTTTATGGTTTTTACAAATTTATTCTTTATTTTGTTTATTAAATATTTCGCGACGTCATTGCAACGAACTTTTTCAACTTCACCGACTTTGAGCTATATTTGTTATGCAATTATTTTATAGAAATAAAACTATTACTATTTAGCAAATAAAGTATAAAGTGCAGTTTAATGTTTGCGAAAAGTTGCCTCGAATACATTTTTGTGAAGAGCAAAAGTGACGCTATTATTGAAAATAATGCATTAAAATTTACAAAGCTTTGTAAAATATTAGTTAAACGAAATTTTCGCCCGTAATTTTAAAACATTTTACTAATCAGTTTTAATATTTTATTGTTCTTTTATAATTGTATATAATTTTCTGCATTTTTCGAAAGTTAAAAAATTAACATTCTAATACAAGAGAAAGTGAATGAATTCAGAAAATTTTTATATTTAGTAAAATTCATATTTAACGTTTCACTTCTTTAGTCATTCTTACTTAATTAGTAATTACATTAAACTCAAAATACTATTAAATATTCTGAAAATATATTTTACATCGGATGATAAAAAAAACTTGAAACCAGTTCAAAATTCATTGAACTCTGCCAATCGAAACTGTCAATTTCCGACGTATAGTCATAAAAAATATTAATAAAAAATTCAATTGCATGTAAAAAATACAAATTACAATGGATTGAAGCGGATTAAATCGCATTAAACTGGTTTAACAAGGATTCAAGTGTATTAAAATGTATTCAACCGCTTCAATAGATTAAAGTGCATTAAAAAGTATTAACTTAGTTGAAAATGTATTAAAATGTACCAAAAGTATTAAAACTGGATTAAAACAGATTGAAGTAGAGTATATTGAATTAAAACAACGGCAACTGAGTTTAAAACGAATTTAAATCCACTTCAATTCAAAACTTTAAATTTTTTAATTTTTGTTTACCGTACAAGGATTAAATGTTGTTTTTAATTAATATTAAAATTCCGCGTATTCTGAACATTTAAACGATATAAAAAATATTAATAAAAAATTGTGACAGCAATTGACAATGTCAAGAAAAAAAATGCACAACCCCACACCTTGACTAATTTAATCGAGTCAAATTTCTAACGTTTTATGAATAATTTTCAGAGTTTTCCAGTAAATATTTTCGAATTCAAATCTGCCATTTTACATTTCCTTGACTTGGCCCGACATTTCCTGATTAATCACGATATTTCACGACTGTGAAATAAATTTTTCATGTGGTACGTGCACGAGAACAAGGGCATATTTGTATAATACAGTCATATTAAAATATTTGTATATTTGTACAGTCGTTAATGCAATTCGTTCGAGCGTATACAGAGAAGTAGTACGGCGTGCATTTCTGAAATTACTCTAGCACACGTTACTAAATGAAATTCTCCTTTTACGACATCTCGCGTGTTCTCGTTGACTCCTCTTCCGTTAGAGCTTTTTTCTATTTTTTTTCAACGAGTTCACCACCTTATTATGTCTTTTTCATTTCTATGCATTTCTTGTCGAGGTCGTCGAAAAAGCTCTCTTAATTCGTTCATCCTCAGGCAGCCAGTAGAAATTTGTCGGAATTTAATTTAACCGCGAAAAGCACTGGCGCTGAAAGGTTTGAGCTTCTGTTGTCGGAAGTTCAATAAGCGAAGTGCCAAACTTGCATCGTTCGCATACGTTTAAAGATCTATATCTATAGGGATCTATGTTTTGTCGGAGAGCTTGCGAACACGCGATCCGATCATTCGGTCGGCACTGGATAAAGTTCACTTGATTCCCAATAAGTTTATCCTGCTGTCATAACGGCGAACGTCTTTATCATTGTCCGTAATTATTCCATGTTTAAGACAGATTCTAAAGGAGATGGGTCTCCAAAAGTTTTCATCAATCGAGATGTTTACTCATTCTTTTTTTTCAAAAAATCTTGAAAATTGACGTCCTGAAGTGAAAAAATGACATTTTTAGGGGACACGATTTTGTTTATTAATTTTGAATCATATTGGTTCATTTAACAAGACCCCCAATACTTTATGCTAGATTTCTCGAAAACCATTAATTTTTTTTTCAATCTGCGCATGGACCAAATTCTTATTTAGGGCATTGCAATTATTTTCATTCAAATCTTTTTTTTTATGTAAAACAAAATAACAGCTCATACAGAGAATGCCCCTCAATTAAATGTATTTCAACGTTTCGTAGGGGCGAACTGTTTATTTCTTGTCTTCGCGAATATGAGCACTGTTAATCCAGATTACAGTAATTTCAATGTACTAATGTTACAACTAATTTGGCTCAGTAGTAATGTGTGTTTGTTTCGGTTAGTTTGTTCCCTTAAGTTTAGTACTGACAATGAATAGTTTGCAATAACAGGTACGAAATTTATCTGAAAGTCACAAAGTCAAAAACTAATGATAAAGGAATGAAAAGTGAAAGGTCCAAAAAATAATATTAAAAATGCAATCGTTAATCTAAAGTAAGTGAATTTTGACTAATGGATTAATATATATACATATATAATAGTTTTAAATTATTTATTAGTAAATTAGATAAATCTAATGGATTGATATTAATATATAATAGTTTTAAACTATTTATTAGTACAACAAGTATCAATGCAGCTAATCATGTACGTTTTCAAATTAGTAATAATAATTACCAATTTGTGATTACTAGTACAAGACTAATGAATGACTAATTTTTAACAATTTATTATTAAATATAACAACTAATTTTTTATTAATAGAATTCGATTAATAAAGAAGTAGTTTAAAACAGTTTTTTAGTAAAAATAATATTGTGGTTAGTAGAGTTCGGATCATTATATTAGTAGTTTTTGGCTATTTAATAATTAACATAATTACTCAATTGAGCTTAGCAGAATTCGGTTAATGAAGTAGTATTAATTAAATTTTATTGATAAATCACATTAATTAACATTTACATAAAGTAGAGTTACAAAAGAATTTAAATTTTCGTTTCGTAAAAACTAGTTTACTTCCTGAAAAGTTGAATAACTTTATTTCAACTTGTATGAAGCGTAGATACTTGCCCTTCACATTTTTATTTGGATAGCAATCGTATTCTATGTATAAGAAAACCTACCATCCGTTTGAAGCAATTATAACTATTTCGTTTTTTTTTATAACATTCGACTTGCTTAATATTTTTTTGAAATTGTATCAGCGATTGGAAAAACTGTACCGTTAACGGTTGCAGTGCATTTACCTCGTACGTTGAAAGATTAATTACTCGTAGATCATTTTTTTTTTTGAACATCCGTTGATGTTGATGGCTTACTGATACATTGACGTGCAACTATGCGCATCTTCAATGTATATTATTAACTTAATGACGAAATGATTGCACGTACTTAGTTTCACCATTAGAAATAATTATTAAAATGCTTTCCAATTTAATGCGTGTCGTTATTGACGTCGTATTTGCTATTGAAAATAACGATGTCACGTTTACTTCACTTATTATGCAATTTTAAGCCATTTAACGTGATTGAAGTTCATTTTATATGAATTTGTGAAATGGTTAGTCACTACATTTTATTGGATGAAAATGTAGGATGAAAATTCTGAGTTATTAACCCTTCAAAATACTCTTATTACAGTCAAATCTTTTCCGTTTGCTAATATAAAATTTTATTACAATTTTTAAGTCTTAAACAATATTATCTTGAAAAAGATAACTAGTGCAAGATTAATAGATTTCGTAAGTATCGCTATAAAATAAAATAAACAAGAGTATTTTTTTATACCGACACGAGATCAATAAGGGAAACAACAAATTGTAATCGACACCTTGAGAGTTACGCGATGCAGAGTCGAGACAACTTTCGAGACCAGCTCGAGACTGACGAAGATTACCATTAATCTTGTCTCGACAAGATTGAAAAACAAGAAAATTTTTAAAAAACTTTTCAATTTCCTTCCTGGAAAATTTAGATCGAGTTTATTTTTACTCATGAGGTATCATTGCTAATTTGAAAAATGTTCTTTAGTATATTGAAAGAGTTACCGTACGAAGAATGTAACCCAGTAAACAGCGCTGCTACAAAAGGCACATTTTGCCAAGCATATAATTATTCCTTTTTCAAAGATCTGTCGCGACCATTTATAAATAAAGGGTATAACGGCCGTAAATAATGAGATATCGTTATGAAGAAAAACTGGCAGTTCCGTTGTATTCAAATACGTACTCGGTCATAAAATGGGTATTTTCCTGGTGATTTTTTGCAACATTCTCGTTTACGTCGCAACATTCATCTCCTTGGGTAGGTATGAAGTTTCCCGCCTATTGCTCATCATTTCCAATCGGTAATAAGCACCCTTAGTCCACAACTTAGCCTACATACACGTACCTACGCATTTACGTGGAAGCCGAGGTGTTTAAACAAAAAAAAAGTGGTAACATAGTAGGATTTACGGTAATTCGTCATATTGCCGTCAGTCGGAGGACAACGCCACGGAAAAGTCAAGGAATGTAGATGTTCGACCGGTTCTGGACTAATTGACCGGTCCCTAAGGTTCCCTTTACCTAGGGAATTCTTAGTACTTGCGGTGACACCGACTAACCGCTACCGTTATCCCTAGTTACGGTTACGACGACTCTGATAATGAGTACATTACTGCGGGTCTGCTACGATTGTCGATTTATAAATAGGAAATCGTCGAGATTATGTAGGGAATCAGCGGTTGGTTTTATCGACACATTCGATGGATAGTTTGCTTTATTAGTCTGGTGCGATAAAATGTTTTTTTGTTACTGAAATTCAAACCGTTACGACCGATTTTAGCGACTGTTCTGTTTATCGGTAGCACATAAAGGCATACGATAAAAATCGTTCCACAGCGAATTAATGGTTGTGTTTTCGAAGTCTGGATTTTTATGTAGTGAGTCGCCAAATTATCAATGAATAAATCTCTCTAAATTTCTTGCAGTGAGAATTCACTCTTTATGGAGTGAAAATTGAACCATTGTAGTGAAAAGTGGAATCCTCGTGCTTAGAGAGCGAAGATTTTACGACGTGAGAAATGGGACAACAAATTCACTCTTGAAGGAGTGAGAATTCATTCTTTCACTAGAGTGGCTCTACTCTATATCATTTTCTGGTTATTTTCGATCTATTTATTATTATTGTTTAATATTTTCCACTCTTTGTCTAAAATATATTGTAATATTTTTTTATTTTTCATACGCTACAGATAATAGTATGATTAAAATATTATTTAATTTATTATATATTACTTATAAATTGCTAATACTTTAACATGAGAAGTTACACGGAAAGAAAGCAATAATTGGGTTAACAATCTCAGGAGCACCGTAGGAATTAACTGTTTTCTGTTTTTCTTAAAGTTTTTAAAGATTCTGTTTTGCACGATCAATGACGTCACAAAATATTAATTAAATATTAAAGTGTCAAGACAAAAGAAAACTTTCTGTACAGTATCTTATTTCGATAAAATTATAGAATTCCTCTAAAATTGTGATTATCGAAATATTTTCATGTTTTTTATGGAAAGGTCATAAAATTTGAATGAATTTTGAAAACATCATACAAATCAACTAGAAAAATTTATCATTACCCATATTAATTTTAAAAAAATTGTTTTGATATTCACAATTTTAGAAACTTTCTAAGAGAAAGTAAATAATTTTTTAAGAGAATGTTTTGAAGTCTTTTATTTGAATAATTATTTTTGTTTGTTTCAGAAGAAAATTGTCATATTTTTAAATATTTGAAAGACGTACAATTGTCTAATTTTCACATATACTAAATTTATTACATAATATTCTGCTATCGATATCCAAAAATTCAGAAAAAATAACACTCAGAAAGACTAAAATTTAACCTAATATTCACACTGTTGAGTAAGATCTAGAATAAATATGAAAAAAAAGTTTTTTATAAAAATTTAATGCACAATCAGTTTATGAAAAAATCAAGTTTATGAAAATAACTTCACTGTGAAATTTTGTTTGTTAAAGAACTGGAAATGATTTAATTATCTTTCAAATGAGGAGTCGCATAGTCGAATTGATCGAGTTTTCTTAATCGTGTTACAAAATCAATTATAGGTTTTTAAAAAACCCACGTTTCCAATTTAATTAAAATAATTTTTTATAACATGGTAAGTTTACTTTCGTACAAAAATCAATGTAAAAAATAGTAAAATCACTGATTAAATATGGCAGTCTATAATTTTATTGTATTAATTAAACAAAAAGAAAGCTGCACGAAATTAAAGTTTTTTTAAAGGCTCTTTTGCACAAAGTAGTAATAATTAGCAAGTTAATATTCAAGACTCATTCATTCAGCGATCTCAAGGTTTGAAACTCTCAACGTCATGGGAAGAGATTTTTTACAAAAAACGGCGGATATGCATATGTCGCAATCGTTCAATCCATAATTGAAAGGATGAGAAAGTTCGGGCATTCGTTAACGTCCTTCGTTAGCTAAAGTTGGCACTTTGAAAATCTTTTCTCTCCGCTAGTTTAATCAAATATATTCGCCGAGGTCACATTTCACGTCCATTCTAACTAACCCCCCAATTTCGAAATTACCATTCTGACCTCGACTTCGATGGACATATATAAATGGAGCTCTTAAAATAACGGGGGCAGGCTATTGTATCGAGGCGCCATTTATGTGAGGATATTACCGCCAGGTTCCCCTCTACGTCATCATGTTTTCCCGCACCATCAATTTCCTTCTTCCGCTTTTCATCCAAGTGGCTTTTTTTTTTGTTCTTTTAGTGTCTAACTTTTTTTCCTTTCCGCGTTGCGGGTCCTTTTCGTCCCGGTCGGCAAGGCGAAATCGAGTTTTGATGAGAAAAGCTACGTTTGAAGAGCCCGCGTTAAATCAAGGGCGATTTCGCTGTGTTTCGCATATTTCGCATTTTGAATAATGAAGGGAATTCATCCCGGCGAAGGATTCATTTTCGCGACACTGTGCCCGTGGATCGTAATTCGCCGTGTCGGCCAATAAATGTTAAAGAAGGAAATGCGGTTATATTTGCACACCCGACGTAATGAGGGTTTTCAAACGATAATGTAATTACGACATTAATTATGAGTCGTTTTTTTTCAAGCTCGAATGGGATTATTTATTTTGTTGTTTCAGTCGTCTTTTTAATTAGTTAATGAATGCAAGGTTTTTCACATACCTTGCGTATGTACCCGGTTTGCCATTCCCATGACTATTTTGGTGTAATAATTATGTGAAACGTGTTATTTTGTGGTTTCATATTTTTTCATTTCATCACAATTAGTATAATGATATTTTTTACCTAGAAGAAAGAAACGAATGCACCTCAATAATAAGGAATTGGTGATTTCAATTAAAATGAAAAACTTTAAATTGACAAATTTCATGAGCTTCTACACAATCATCGTTTGACATGAGCCGTCCCATTGCAGACTGATGCTGCGCCATTGGGGACTCCTGCGAAATTCGTTCTGAAACATAATAAATATATAAGCAATAAATATTTAAGTAATAAAATGACTTATTTATGTTAAAACACAATCGCATCATTTGGTTATCGCAACCGAACTGTTTTGTTCTAGTAACTAAAATCGTTCTATCTTTACAACCAAACCGGTGTTTATAATGATTCTCGTAATCAATCATATATGCGAACCAAACAAGGCCCAACTAAACCGGTTTGATCGTAAAATAAAATATCTGTCTTTGGATTATATCGACGTAAAAGTCAACATTAATGCAAGGCCCACCATTTACAATCTGCGCTCGACATGACCTGAATGTAATATCGTGTTTTTTGTTAGCATCAAAGAACGAGGTATTGACTCAAGAAGGAACCGTTTCTGAAATGTCTTCATGAATAATTTCGGCATTTACTATTATTATTGGCCATTTCTCGTAAGCACACACGGCATAGCGGTTCGCATTAATTTAATTGTTCGCTACTGGTACCCAAAAGGCAGAAAGTCGTAAAACGCATCGGCTGCTGGTGAGGAACATTTTGAACCCTGGTCGGACGAGACATCGATCGAACGAGAAGAGCCTCCTCATAAAAGGGTCGTATAATGTCTCTTGACATTCGTTAAACGACAGTCAAGACCAGGAAAACTGAAGTGCAACCGAGTGGATCTCTTGTTGGTGTGTAGGTTTTGCGCTGGTGATGGTAGAGGATCTCATCACATGGACGGGTCAGTTCACTCGCCTATAAGATGCATCTACACCAATTGCTCCAGGTAAATAAAAGGAGCAACGCTGATCCACTTAACTGGGTACACAGGGATGTACACCCGATATTAGAGCAGCTAGATCCAGAACGATCTAGAGGATCATTCGACGACTTTGCAACCTGTTTTCACATGTGCACATGGCCAGATCCCCTTCTGTCCCACTTTTTCTTCCTTTTCCCTCCTCTCCTCACTGCCTCATTCAATATGTCTGCCTCTCCTGTTCCCTGGCCGATCCACTTCATTAGTACGTGTGCTAGCGATCTGCTGCACACGTGCTAGTCGAGGGCAGACAGACTCACCTCGAAATCTGTTCAAATTTACGTGAGGGGTGGCCGTGACGCAAATTGTCTGCTTTCGAAGCGACTTTCGGTATGTTTTCATTTGGGATTAGAAATTTTCACGGGGACGGGGATTGATTTACAAGGAGAAAGAATCGCTAGTTGAAACTCTCGAATTACCGAGGGTGACAGTGGAAAATGGCACTTTAATGGGGCTCCTGCTGATTTGTCGCAGGCAATTGCGGTATTAGGATAATGCCCGCATAAACGACAACATAAATAATGCGCCCGTTGTTGGATTACGTGACGGACGTTAAGATACTATTAATTAAACATTTTTTAAACGCTAGAAATTTCGATTTAAAATTTTTCGAAGCGTAAATGGCGCCCAACGAGGGACAAGTCGCTAAGAGTTTTTAAACCTTCTGCGAGGGAAGACGTTTCGGAACACAGATGTTTCAAAAGCAGGGTCATTAACGATGTGTCTCTGCGGACGTTGGAATACTATTAATTTCAAAACTTATCCGTTTTAATTATAATTTTGTCGATATTTATTATTTTTAGAGATGTATGTACTCCATTGTTTATACACGAAGCTTTATCAGTTTCATACGTTCAAAAATCATTATTACAAATAACTTCTCATGATTGTCTGAAACTTGATTAATGATGACTATACATAGCCTCATTTTTAGTGTTAATGACGTCTTACATGAATGTTGAGCAGCTGTTTCCATTTTATTTTAAACATAATTCTAACGCTCTATGAAGTGAAAATTGTTTCGTTTATACCTCAAAAAAATGAAAATCGCTATCAGTATTTTCAATTATTATAGGATTTTGTAATTTTCAATTCCCGTTTAGGTTCTTTCGAGCTGTTTGAGTCTGGTACATACGGCTACCGTGATTTTGTAAACGATCCGACGTATTTTCGAGGATACGTTTTATACGTAGGAATGTAAGTCTTTCGAGCTCGCGTAATGTGTTTACTGAGTACACGTACGAAAGAGTACGTGTGTAATAAAAGAAGAGATCCGCGCGCGTGCCCAGAGCCCCCATATAAATCATCTCGATTATTGGAGAAGCGCACGGCAAATGAAAATTACGTTCCACCTCGAGCCGTATTATCTCTAGATTCGCGCGCGCCCGGTTAATCGATCATCTTCTCCCCTGATGCCAAATAATAACAGTCGCGAATTCTCGCTTTCGCTTCACTGACTTTTTTTGGTAAATTAGGATTACAGCGATTACTGGGGATTTTTTAACTAAAAATCAGACTAATTAATACGATAAAAATAAAAAAACTGCATCCCCTCTGGGATTCGAACTCTCTAATTTCCCTTTTAAAACTGATGTTTAACTACTAAGACAGTTTTTATAGAACATAAAACATAAAAAAATCTATGAATCGGTATTCCTTTCCCGTTTAACTGCAATATAGAAGTTAGAATGGAGCGTTTCTTAAAAGCGAAAGGAACATGTTCCAATCTTAGTAAGGGTATTTTTTTAATATTTTATTTTTTTAATTGGCAATTTTTACATTCGCATCACAATTTTTTATATTGTCCTGACTATGATACGTGCAACATAATGTTTCCTAAAAAATACAAACAATTGATTAAATAATGGCTATAACTTTTTTCCGAAGATACTCATTTTTTAATGCAATATTTAAAGTATATTCTGTTTCGTATGTTGGTGGTTTGTCTCTCGATGCTATTTAAATTGCTCAAATTGTAAGCAATTGAAACTTTCGTTTGAGGTATCGTAAGTTCCAAGTATTGAAATACACGCTGGCTATTTAATGTTGTCCTAACTTAACGAGAAGTAAACTGATTTGACCGATATTCACGAATATTGATTAAAACTATCAACAGACGTATCACATCTCTGAGTTTATTGATTCTAAATAAAAGTAACATTAGAAAATGATTATTTTAATATCGGTTTTACGTACTTTATAGTTTGCGGAATCGTTTATTGGTTTATAAAACATAATAGTTTATCAGATATTGACGTTCCGTTTGTACAGAATTGATTTCTTTGTCGCCGTTGAGAACATTTTATTACGCGAAAAAAATGCCGGTGATACGTTTCACGTACACCACACATTTTTCATAAAAACCGGTCTTCCGTTCTTTAGGTGGCTCTAAAAACGTTACGATCCCATAAAGTTACTTGTTAGACTCCGGTGCGATATAGCATCTCGGTTTTTGTCTTCCAATCGCCAGATTCGAAATTAATTGTCTCAGCGAGTTCACACTTTTTATCACGAAGAGATCAGATTTTAACTTCACAATTGATTAGAGTTATAGGTCGAAAATTGAGAAAATACTGACTACAAGAATTCGAAGATTAATAATGTTTTCAAAATTACTTAATCAAGGGTCACTAAATGTCTAAACAAATTAAATTGTAGATAAATAGACTGAAAAAGTAGGCAATAAAATTACAAAATATAATCTGCAAATGGTGTTTTCTACTAAACAATAGTCTAGATTATGTTAGAGGAAAACATTCTTTAAAATGTTTATTAAAAAGTGATGAATTTTATTACAAAACAGAGGAAATGAAAAAGTGATAAGCAATTATTTTTGGATAATTTAGAATGTTATTAAATTAAGTTTATTTTTTAAAAAATCATTCCGACCTGCGATCGAACCGTTGACCAGATTTGATACCCCGTTTCATCTTATTGCTGTCTAAGTTCCCACGTAAAAATAAACAGGTCGCATTTCATGGATGCACCATAAATTTCCTGTAGATTTTATATGTTTATATTTTGATTCTTGCCACAGTTCGTCTCTTTTATCGGCATGAAATGTTTTGGGTAGCGTTGAAAGCAAAATATATTTCATCAAGAATGAAAATAACTGTAAAGCTGGCATGACGTCGCAAGCCACGCTATCTTTCAGCGGAGGCGGACCCGTTGAGTCCTCGGCATTTCGTATACGGGAAGCCAGAGCTCGTTTACGGCAAAGGATCATTTTCCATGGCCAAATGTCGCAACATACGAGGGAAGAGCCGGAGAGGGAACCCTCGTCCTCGTCTCATGGTTTTTGGCTAATATTACTTGCCCCGACGGGCGAAGCGACCTGCTGGCCGAGTCGAGCAACGGGCGCATACTTTTTCATCTCGCAGATGGGTCCCTCGGACCGAGGTTGTCCTATATGAGGCTGTAAATAGAAAGGATGTCATGCGAGCAGCTCATAAAAGTACCGAGACTCCGAAGAAACTTTTTCCATAAGTGTATATGGAAACAAATGCGGCACGTAGGTGCACCCGGCCAACCCCTTGCCTCCTGATACTTTGTCGGACGCAATGTCGGACGGCAATATTGCCGTGGCGTCTTCTCGTCTTTCTTGCCTATTATCAAGGTTGCATTACGTGCGCAGATCGACCGATACGTCCTCGAGTAAGCGTACGTACAAACATGCTGCGTACGTAGCGCACAATGGAGGCGCAGAGTTGAGACGTGAAATATCGATTTTCATCCGAGGGATTTTCACGAGGTTACGCCCGTGCCACGCTCCGTTGGCCGGTTCTTGCCTTTTCTAAACAATAGTCGTTTTGTTCCAATCACGTGTACAGGAGGTACACATGGTTGGTCATCTATTCCAAAAATCGAAGACGTACGAGTGCTCAGTCGCCTGTAAGATGCGCATACACGCCGGAGGAAGTCGGGACATTTTCAGATATTTTGGCTAATTTATAATGACGAAGCAAAATCGTGGAATGTTAACTAGAGGCTTCCCCGATTATTATATATAAATATATATTTCATAACGATTGAAATACATTTGGTATACAAACCTCAGTTAAAGGTGTATTGGACACATTTTTCTGACAATCTCAGTAAACTCAATAATAATAATTCTATGAATTGACTTTATTAAATTAACCGGTCCCTTATTAGACGAATTCATAATGCATTGTTCTTATAACTATTTGAAAGGAATTCTAGTCATACACCGGCTTAACCCTTTGAAGCATACATTTTTCTTTATGTTGATTGACTTGAAGTTTGTCACTAGGGGGTTTTTGGGATCGCAGATTACGAATCCGGTGTCAAAATTTCAAAATTCAAAATTGTGGATTCAATATGGCATATTTGTTGCATATTTACATCCTGAAAGCCGTCATATTGAAGCCGCCGTTTTGAATTTTATGAATCGATCTATTATACGAAATTTCAAGTGATTATCTTAAAAAACAGAGTCAATAATGAATTCTTCCGAAAAAATCGTATTTTTTTCATGTTTTTTTATTTATAGACTATACACAATAAACAATTACATCTTAATCACTGCGATTATACATTCTTCTATCACCATAGTAACAGAAAATACCAAACAAAAACCGATTGAAATGCTTTAACTGAATTTAAATGAGCAAAATCAAAGAAATCGAGATGGTAACGTAGGTTACCACTATACCTGCTTTTTATAAGCAATTAACCCTAACAAATAATGGATTATTTTTTCCTAACCGAACCTAACCTACTTGTTTCGGTGTTAATTATTTCTGACAAATGAATTTCTCCGTCATTCTATTTTTTTCCAATACAAATTTATACCTGTCAAATGGTTTTAACGGAGCTTTGTTTTAACCTAACCTAACAAAAAATGACTAACCCTAACCTTTAAAATCTTTCGAACTGAAATTTCGAAAGAGATTTTTTGAAAAATGATACAAGTTGGTGAGGTAGCTCAGTTTGAAACTGGAGTTATGTGCATGTCACAGAGTCACTGATGAATCGAAGTCTTGAATGGAAGACAAGGTGGGAGAAAGGCCGCCCAAAAGATGGAGTAGACACAATTAGATATGCATTGCAAAAGTCGTCGAAAAGCTGGCTTAAGGCCTGGTTGCAGGCGTTTGAGACCACGTCGAGTTATTCCATCAAGCTCCATCGACTCCGATTCCGATTTCGATTTTGATAGGAGGTAGCTCCGGTCCAGTATATAAATGGAACTATCGGCCAGCGCCGAAGTGACTTTAGACCGGATCAGTGGATCCAGTCAGATAAGGGTGACGCTTTCCAATGGGGTGCTTAGACTTCGCCGAGGCGAGGAACACGTATTACCCTCAACGTACGCGCGCGGTCAAGAGGGATGAACGAGCGGACGGGTGCGCAATCGACTCGACCAGGCCCGGGCGGGGACCCGGGCGGGGGCTCGGCCAGGATTCTGGAGCATCGCCCTCTTTTTTCTCCCTCATTTTTTTACCCTCGCCATTCCTGTCCTGTTACCCTCGCGTCCCATTCGTACCTTTTTTTTTACCCAGGCAGTAAAGATGTAATAGAAATGTTTGCATCCACGCTTTAACCCTTTTCGGTTTTAATTGCATCCCTCCTAGCCTTTCATATTCCCATTTGCGCCCGGTTTTTATACTTGATTTTTCTACCTCGTTTTCTCTGTCTCTTTAGAGTAATCGCTTCTTACCTTTCATCTCTCTTTCAAGGGATTTCCTTCGATCTGCTTTTCCCTCGCTTTAATCGATCATCTCCACCTCTTTCCGTTCCTCGTGGATCCTTTTATTTTTATTAATTTCCTCGTTCACTGTAAAGACGGAATGAAAACACATTTTTCATTCGCTTTACTGTCATCTCTCGCGCCGCGGCGCGTCTTTCTCATCGTATTCCGCGATTGGCATTACCCGTATTTCGCTCCTTTCATTCATTTCTGGATTTCATTTGATTTATTTTTGGCCCCGGCGATATCCATTGTGAAGCTTTTCTCTTACCTCCCCTTCGATCCGCTAGCTTAATACACTCCCTTGGCAGCACATTTCTTTTAACCTTGTTTTGTCAGGGTTCCTTTTTAATTTTTGTAAACGATGTTTGCATTCTTTTTAATCGCGATACTCGCCATTCCTTGCCAAAGATAGGCAAAACCGTTGGGTGGCCGCTTTTATCGAGTTTCCAGATTTTATTTATGATTTATGCAAATAGTATTAATAATTAGGAATTAATTATTCAATCACGTTTATTCGATTTGATTTACGTTAAATTTGTTTTCAGTACAACGACAATTTCATTCGCTTTTTTTTCGTATATTTGTTTCGGTTCATTTGTTTATTCCGAAATGGATTTATGGAGCTTTTTCGTTATTCCCTGTTACATCTCCGTTTTTGATGGGTTTAATCTGATAAACTCTAATTACAGTACTTCACATTGTATTACTTTTCGCCTGTGAGGTATACGCAATGTTTCTTTTGTAATTATTTTCGTTTGCCATAATATTTCCTGATATTTGCATTCATTTAAATGTTTTCTCACTTTAATTTTTCTACCTGGCTCGACTTCTTATTTCTTACAATAGAGAATATCCAAATATTTTAGACATGAATGTGAAATAAACACACAAAGAGCTACATTATAGACATTTTACCATTTTGATATATAATTTGAGGATAAAAGTAAAGTAAATCTTTAAATTTTTCTCAAATAAATGTATCTGAATGGCAATTTTCTCTGAACTTGGAAGGATGTCAAGTTGAGAGTGCATATGATGTAGTTACTCTTATCGCCGCTAGTCGCAGTCGTGATTGTGGCGACTGTTTTCCGCTTCCGTTATAGAAATGGATTTCCATTTGATACATTAGCAGAATGACTAAATAATAGTGTGAAACTTTAAATTCACTCTCGGTTACGAATAAAATATTTGTCTCGTACTAGTACCCTCGGTTTTTAATTGCAGATAGAATTTGTAATGTAAAAATGTTGGCACATAAATATGGCTCCAAACATCTGTCTTCTGCTTTGGGTTTCAAAGCTTGCAGGCCGGTATAATACTAATGGTTGATAGCTAGAATGATATGATTAAAATAGAGGGATTTACTTTGGGTGCATCATTCGCCTTAGAAAAGTCGTGTATCAAAACCTTTGGATGCCGAGTCCATAGTTAACGTTGACAAGCATCAATCGGCATTTATAACGTCATCACTGAATTAATCGTCCAAGAGCCGTCAATGCCGATACATTTCAATCAGCGACGCCGGTGCCGTCGATCCATTAATCATTGGCGTCGCGATATCTATATTTCATCATTAATTACGCGATTAGCGCAAGATAAATCGTGTACGCTTAGCATAAGAACTCGATAACAAATCCGCCGCTTCTTGTCACAATAAAATCGATTAATGTTCGCGCAACATCGCATTTTCCAGAAGACAATCTTGTTATTCTTTCGAGTAATAGCAAATTTGGAATATGAAGGGGAGTACCCTCTTAAGAGGATTACCCAGTCATAAATCAATAAAGGTAATTTAATGCCAAACTTCCACCCTTCGTCTCTCTTTCCCCCTAGTTATGTGCCGTCTCTTTTGGTTCGTTTCCCTTGTTCCTATCGGCCAGAGTTGGGTCATTCCCTCTAATCTTCGGATTGCCGGAATCCGACCTATTTGCTTCGCGTCCGCGGATATATCGTCGGCCTAACCGTCGAAAGAGATACTGCGTCGTCCGAGTCGTTAATCTTGCACGGCCCACCGGGAATGTCTATTTGAGTCCTCGATATAAACGAACAAACGGGCGTGTGCACCCGACGAAGCGCACGCGCGCCAAATGCACCGCACTGCATCAGGTCCGGCGGTTGCGAGGGCAAACCGACGCTGGATCACGCCAGATTAAAGTTCACCCTATTTTTTATGGGCAACACCTGCACAACAACTTGGAGATCCGACGATTGCCACGTGCCAATCTGGATTTAGCGTTTTGATCCACGTCACTTTTTAATAGAATCAGGAAGATGTACTGGAATTCAACAATAGACTGTTTGGGTTAGGGGTATTTAGGAGGGTGAACAGGTATCCTGAACATGATGGCATTCTAGGAACAAGTGTTCTCGAGCAGGTTGGAGAAAGGTAATTAAACACGGGAAATGTTGTAAAACTATTATAAACCTCTATAAACGTATCAGATGTAACGAGACATATGTAAAGTTCACTTGAACATATAGAGACATCGGAAAGGTTAGAAATATAAACAGAAACTCCGGGAAACATCAATAAACACTTTAACAATTTATTTAAACTGAGTATTATTCAGTAACATAATGCTCAAATGTTATATTAAACCTGGGATACATGGCATAATTTTGTAAATTTTACATAAACACAGAACAATGGAACATTTTCGAAATACTGTCGGAACCCGTAGGGAAATATCTCAACCCACTTGGAAACTGTTTAAAAACATTTATAAACATCAATAAACACTTTAAAAATGTGTTTAAACTGCGTATGTAACACATTGCACGAATGTTAAATTAAACCTAAAAATAAAATGCATGTCATGATTTTGTAAACTTTACACACACACATACACAGAAATAGGGAAAATGTTCGAAATACAGTCAAACACCGTAGAACTCTGTAGTAACAAATGGAAATGTCTTAAACTGCTTGGAAACTGTTTACAAACACTTATAAACATCAATAAACACTTTAGAAATATATTTAAACTGCGTATGATTCACTAACATATTGCACGAATATTAAATTAAACCTAAGATACATGGCATAAGTTTATAAACTTCACATAAATACAAAGAAACAATGAAAATGGTCGAAATGCAGTCGAAAATTCTAAGAAACTTGCAAGTAATAGATGAAAATGCCTGAAATCGCTTGCAAAATGTTTACAAACACTTATAAACACTTAAAAAATACATTTAAACTGCGTATGATTCAGCAACATATTACTTAAATCTTAAATGATCGAAATTCAGTCGAAAATTATAAGAAACATGCAAGTTACAGATAGAAATACATGAAACCGCTTGAAAATTATTTACAAACATGTAACAACTAAAGTACGTAAAATACTTATAATCGAGTAACTTAATATTGAAATGTTACTATTAAACATAAAATTCATGCGATGATCTTGTAAAATTTCAACAAATTTACATAAATCAGATTCAACATGTAGAAACTGCAAAAACCTCTGGCACCAATTGTAAACACTTCGAGTTTTTCCAAATATAAATTATTATTTAATAGAAAACATCAAAATAACATGTAAGTTATTGAAATCTGTGGTTTTTACAACCAGTGAATTGTGTCATGAATATCGAAAAATGTTTGTTAGCTGTTTGTGCCAAAAACATAACAAATTGTAGAAGTTGATGAAAAGAAATATAAATATTTTACTAAAGTAATAATGGCGACTAACATTTTTTTTATATTGCTAATTAGTCACCGGATTCACGGTCCAATTTATATAATATTTCATGAAACACCGGACGCATTACGAAATATTAATAAACAGTAAATACTTTTACATGTAAATTGAAGTTTCTGAGAAATTTATGGTAACGAATTAAAATACTTTGAATATGGTTGTCTGGAAAGTTGATCTAAGCCCTCAAACGTTAAAACACTACTTTAAATCATTTCTTCAGAAGTCTGCTGTCGATTTAGAGTTTTTAAATGCTTATAGATATTGGTAAACAGTTTCCAAGCACTTCGAGATATTCATAAATTATTTACTGGTTCTTTTTTCACAACTTTTCATACAATTTTCCATATTTTCATGCATTCCTGGAAAGTTTTCAGTAGTTTCTTTTTGTATTTTAATACTATTCCAAATTGCTTTCTTTGTTTTCTGATGTTTTTAGTGTTTCTACATGTTTATTCAATATTTTCACGTATATGATTGTGCATCGTAGATCAAATCTGATTTCTCTAACATTAAAGCATCTAACGTAGTAGTCTATACCCGTTCTAAAAAGTTTTTAAAGGTTTATACATATTTTTAAACAGTTCTGAAGCATTTTAAACTATTTAAGAAACACTTTCATGGGTCGAGAATTGTCCCACAATAAAAATTTATAATACAACATGAAAATACTAATTTAAAACATGAATAGAATTGTGTACAAAGTTATCGAAAAACAATGTTTAACGCATGTGAGTGTTACATAAAAACCCGAAAATGTTTATTAATAGATAATTTCTATCTATTAAACGTCTAGAAACTCTTCTTAGTACAACAATTAAGGCCTGCGACTGGATTTACGTGTTTTATTTTTCTTTTGCTTAGTAGTCATAAGATTCACGGCAAAGTTCTATCATTTTTAAGCAAGCTTAAGAAACACCGGAAGATTTACGAAAAGGCTGCAACGAACAAGGAACACCATGAAACATTTCACATGTTAACAATAACTTCTGAAAACTTAATTCATGAGCATTCTTGGAATTTTCTGGAAAGTGAGAAAAAAATTCTTCCTATAAATAAGTATTTTCTGAATATCTGAAACTATCTAAGAACTATTTATCTGTAAACGAAACTAAACATCTGTAAACGAAGAAACGATTTTACAATTTAATTATTTACATCTACAGACATCTAGAAACACTGAAAACATCTGGAAACGTTACAAACTATCCAGGATTTCTTGAATTTTCTAACAAAATAAACGAAACTTTTTGGAAACTTCACAATGGAGCATGAAAATACTTCAATAAACAAATAGAATTGTCTGAAATGTTATAAAAAAAAAACAATTTTTAACGGACGTGAGTGTTTCACAAAACCCCCAAAATGTATAACTTTGATCTAATATACATCTAGAAAACTAAAGAAAATATATATAAATGTCTAAATCTGGCATCCGGTGTTTTATTTTTATTTTGCTCGGTAGTCAAAAGATTCACCGCAAAGTTCCCTAATTTTTAAGTAAACAAAAGAAACACAGGAAGCTTCAAGAAACTTCTGGTTTGAACATGGAATAATACCATAAACATTTCACACGTACCAATAACTTCTAAAAACTTTACAACTCATGAGAATTCTTGGAATTATCTGGAGAGGTAGAAAAACAATTCTTAACATAAGTAAGTGGTTTCTGAATATCTTGCGATATCTAAAAACTGTTCATAAACGTCTATAAACTTTTTAAAATGATTATAGACTTATCATGGAATGACTTTTACCGCAAGTGTTTAAATGTTGAAATGATTAGATCAAATGTGTAATGCGTGACGATTTGAAAAAACATTCAATAAGCATGTAGAAATACTGGAAACATAAAAAACTGTAAGTAACGCATGGAAATATTTGAAGGCGATATGCAATTGCCAGGAAACATTCAAGAACATTTTGTTTCATGAACACCTTGCTTGAAAACTGTTTAGAAACAGTTCGAAATACGTAGAAACACTTAAAATATACTTCAAAATTTTTTTAAAAAGTTTTGCAATAGGTTGTTTATTTTAACGATTGATGTATTAAATTGGGCTTGGCATCATTTTTCGGTATAAATCCGGTTCCTGACTTTTGTTGGGGAACGATGGGATTGCAGATAAATGCAATAAATTTCCGTACCTAATAACGGTTGTGCAGATAGTAGGAAGCTTTATTAAAGTATAATTTACGAGAAAGCCTATTTACTTCATCGGTGCACAAATTGGTATCGCGAGGGTACACTGGTCGCCGCTGTGATTCCTATCGCAGAATCCGTGTTTGCGGTTTTTGTCGCGACAGCAGCAAATTCGTTCTAGTTTTTCCGCCTTTTTAAAAAAGCATGACAAACCGCACGCGTGCAAACGAAATATTCCACCTGACATCTGGTTTTTTATCACCTGCCTGACAGTCGGACATGCGCCACGCACCTTCCGTAGGTGTGCTCGCGAATTGTTAAACGCTATCGGATTGTCGATTTAAATGTGTATTTTAGGTGATATATATATATAAAGGATCTAGGTTGGTCGAATGCGTTACAACTAATACGTGGACCCAGCGGAGGATCCCATCGACCGTTTGCGTGACGTGGGATGGGAAATGGTGAAACGGAGATGAGACAAGGGGAGGTCGCTGCCAGAAATTGGCCGTGCGTTGTACCAAATGACGGATCCGTAATAGATATCTGAAACGCGGCATCGTCGAAAATGCATCGACGATAGGTGACCAACCAAGCAGGGTGCATCCCTGGAAATTCTGGGAGACGATAGTTACGGAAATCTCGCTCGATGAACGCGTCCGATGGATAGCGAATTCATTCCTGCTTCTACCATATTGGTGCGTTGCACGTATGGAAATACGATGCCGAATTCGCTCTGTGATATTTTCTGCATTTAACACTCGATGCATGCTGCAAACGTTACCAATGGCCGACCGGTTGGGTAATATTAATTGATTTTAATACCGTTCAGAAGTTGGGGGTTTGAGTATATCATCTATATATATCATCCTGGTGATCAATCAAACGAACACAAAATTAAAAGAAACTCTGCATTTGTATTCTGAAAGAGTCAGAGAAAACATATTACAAGAAGCTGTCAAAGAATTTTCCAACACCCAATGCCAATGTTGAAGCTCATTATCGGAAATTACGTAATTGCGGATTACGAATCGGTTGTAAGGGAATTGACATCGCTACAATGCTCGTTGTTAGGCAGCATAATGCCTGAGCCGGTTCCAATTAATCATGTCATTTTAGCATTGAATGGAGACGCCGCTAGCTCGTTGCGAAGATGCGAACCAAAATTTAACGAAACGCTATTTGAGATTTTTTAACATGCCGTCGGACGAGACGGATGAACTGCACAAAAGTGATTATTATTGAAATTTGAGCAGCCTACGTCCATTTGCATTTAAATCAGGAGCACATCAATTCAGGTAGCACGAATGTTAACATCGACGTTTACAAGATACTAATCGAATAACTCCAAGGTTTCCTACAGTTCTGGTTAACGATGTTTGAAATAAATCCTCACACAGAGGTATAGATGCTTCCTGCGAGCGATACTCGACGTACCTTTGGGGTTTCGTGACTTCATTTTTCACCAGGACGAACATCATTTCGGGTATCACGTCAACATCGCGTGCATAGAGGGTTTTCTCGGAAACGATCCGGCCTGGATGAGAGAACTCTCGAGAACAAAATATCGCAAAACGGAGGGTCGGGCAACCGACGTAATTAAGTATTGATCAGGGCGGCGGCTCACCGGCGGAAATCTAGTCCACCTGTTGCCCACTTCGAGCCGCCCAGAGCATCCATAATTCGATGAAATAACCATTATTCCTTCGAACCGCGAATATTTACGCTAACTTTGCCCAACTCGACCTCTGCCTTTAGGATCATCTCGCTTGCAAGAGTTATCTATGTTCTGAGACACTTCCGAACTTTGTTCGTACGTGCGATAATAATTCGAAGATTACAGTTGTCTTTAAGTTCATGAAAATCCGGATTATTCGATGTGAAACAAAACAAAAATAAAGTTCGTGCAATATCAGGAGATTTTTTAATAAGAATTGGTTTAATGTATTGATCGAATGTAACACCAGTGAGTTTATGTGAAACAAGTTTTGTTTGTCGAATCGCTGACAATGTCCACCTATTCCATCAATATCTTCCACTGAAGTTGAAGTAGTTGCAGTAAAAAAAAATTGACCTTCAATTAGTTCCTCAAGACCGAAAATTCTCTCCTTAAAACCTTAATTTAGATTATATGACGGAAACAGTCAACTCCTATACCAAATGCATGAAACTAATAATAAATACTAAAATTAATAATAATCTGTGGTGAAAAATGTGATTTTTACCTGAAAACAATAAACAAAGGAGCTGTTTCCACTCAGTGAACGCAATTCGCAACGTGGAGTGATGTAGGTACCTGGCAGTGTTTAAACAATATTTTAATGATTTCAATATTCGCTGATATGAACAAATTAATCAATTGCTTGTTTGAATGAAGTAACTTTTATAACCGCTAAGGAATCGTAAAGGCCGTTGGAAACTGTGCATCAAGAGTGTTGTAGATGCGGGGAAGTATTTCTCTTGCATTCAACTACGCCACGATTATCGGCGTCCAGCTACCGTTGGAACTAGGTTGGTCAGAACTCTGTCGAAGAACATCGGTCATTACGCTCTCCCAGGGCCAACAAGCTCGCTGGGTGCAGCTTTACGATGGCAGTATTAGCTGTTGCTCGAGATGCAGGTAGCAGTGCTCTTAGACAGTGGACTTGGACTGGATCGACGGAACAGGTCCGACAGGTTCCACCGCTAACAGAGACGAGATATGGGGCGTTCGCCGCGGTGCGGAGGAAGAGGGAAGGACAAGGACCCGCAAAACGAAAAAGAAGGAGGAAGGTGATGTGATGCGCGTGTATGCGTTCCTGGTTGTGCTGGAAGGGGGAACGATGCTGGTACTGGATCCGAACTGATCATGAAAGGAGCTGAGAGTAGATTCCGGGGTAGGGGAGAAGCTGGGGGAAAGAAGGAGAGATGATAAAAGGCCGCTCGTGTGTAAGTTAGTCTGCAGGGCACGAGAAGCTGCTGGGTTTCCGGTGAATGGCGAGCGCCGGCCACGAGCCAACATCCAATCAGGACAGGAAACGACGACGAAGCCACGCGTGGACCACGCTGTGGAGGCTCCCTATCGGTTCTTCCTTCTACCTGCTCCAAGTGGAAGGTGGAAGAGCGCACATACGACCCGAGCATGGATCTCTTTAAAGTTACGTTGACTCGAAACGACTCTCGTATCAAGCGTCTTGAATATTCGCGTAAAGTTGTATAAGAGAAACTGGGATGGTTCGGTCACGTCTATCAACCTGGCACTTCTTTCTTGGGTTCCTTTGTTTCGAAACCTGCTTTCCCTCTCGATTTTCTTGTACGCCCGAGATTCGTGGTGGAATCAGCGACTCGTTCGCTCTACCGCAATGTCCAGAGAACGTGGGAACTCTTCCGATTGGCTTGCCAATCGAAACTGTCCAAACTTTCTCATTTGGTCGACCGATGCAAAATACACCAGGAAAAATTCGAAAATTATTTTGTCGTACTTAATTAATATTCTTTTTTAAACGAACTCGGAAATTTTCATTTTGATGGAATTACTTGAAAGTTTAACAAAGATACTGCAGATGGTGAGAACGAGCGCAGATATTGCCTGACAGACGTAGAGCGAGGTTGCTTGTTTTATTCAATTAAACTCGTGACGAATTGGTCGTGAACGATATTTTACCGAGAGGTATTTCACAGCGAGAAATTCCGAAAGGAAGAGAAGCTACATCGTGAAAGCGATTTCCACTCGAAATACCCATTCCAAAGTGCATCGTCTTTCTTTGTTGATGCCCTTTAAATATTATTCCTGCAAAGCAGCAGCGCCAGCAGTCTTGAATTCTTTTCTCTCTTTTTTTTTGCTTTCTTCAGTATCCAGTCGGCTCCCTTAAAGGTCCTTTTCAGTTTCCCTTTTTATTTGCCTCATCTCCACCCTTTTTTCTTACTCGGTCGATTTCGTTCGCGGGCTTTTTTCCTTTCCTTACTCTCTGGATACTTGGCCCGCGGCGCTTTGCCGAACAGAACGGCTCAACCGGGGTCTCCGCCTCTGAGATCACAGACAGAGGAGCCGGAGCGAACAATCCTCTGAATAAACACCTACGGAGGTCTCGGCGCTCGATTTCCTAGACATCTAACTCTTCTCCCACACAGAATCTCGTCAGATTCGGCACTAACATGTTTTGTCGAGAAAAGCTTATTAATAATTTCGTAATTAGAGAAAAAGAGCTCTAAAGTCAGTTTTTATCAAGAAGAAAACAATGGATTAATATGGATGAGACGTAAAGAATCCCACGCAAGCCATATCGATGAAAAATGAACAGAACGGTTTCCCACAATTGTGCAAAGGAAATCGAAGAAGACATAATTAACGCTACTCGCGGAAGCGGCTGTAAATTGTTTTTGATTTACGAGTATTTTTTGTCCTTCCTGACCCGATTATGTGATATCTCGAAGCAAACCATCGACACTTGCAACTGGAATTTTTTCGGTGGTTGGAAATATTTTATTTCAGAGCTCTCGCAACACCAAAGGCTCACCAGAGTTTGGAGAACAATAACTGCTGGTGACAATGCCACGCAAAGCCGCGAAAGCAGGAAAGTTGATGCGTTTACACATGAAAGACATTTCCCCAGCATGAAAACAGTTATTTGCTAGTAACGAATCTGGTTTTTGTCGGAAGAAACGAATATTGGAATTCCACCAAACGAAATCGGGATACATTATATGAGTGAATTTCGCGTATAAAAATTTACGCCCCGAATACTCCGACGTATTCATCCCTCTGCTAGTAACTCAGGAGTTTCGTTTCGGCAACATTTATTCGCTGCGAAACGACATGGTCTTTGGCAAGGCCTCAACGCGCGATGGCCATTTGCGGGATATTCCTGAAATCAAAAGTTTTTTGGGTATCTAGGTACACCCAGCCAAGTGCAATTTCGTTTGAAAAATCGACGCGGTACAGAAGCGCGCGTTTAATGGAACGTACCCTAGCTGGTGGACGGCGCGAGTCGCAAACTTTCTTTTACGGGAACGTCTTCCATCTAATAACGAGCGATGACGCGGGGATGAAATGTTAAATGAGAGAGAATGCAGACAAAAGGCGAACGGAAGTTAACAGTTTTGGCAACAAACTTGACCTAATCCGAAATGTTTCATGAAATGCACAAAAGCTTTTTATTTCGATGAGAGTCACAAAAGGCAGCACAAAAAGGGAAAAGTTTTCCAAGTACGGCAGAGGTTATGGCGGAAATTCTGAGACAGGGGAAAATACGGATTACGAATATATACGATAAGAGACATCAGATTGCGGAGGATAATTCGAGAATCTAGACAAAGATCAAGAATAAATGAAAGGGATGAAGAACGTAAATCTCTTAAAGAAGAAAAACATTCAGAGCTGAAAAGTTCAACGAAACAATAATAAACGTAATGCTCGACCAGGAAAAAGCCGAGTAAGTCTAACAGATTGAAAATGATAAATAAAGTGCCTTAATATAATGTGAAAGGAGACGGGAGACAATTTAAATACTGAAATAAAAGTAAGGAATGCTACAAATGGCTGAAAGCGAAAAAAAGGAAGAGTTGGAGGTAAATATTGAAGATCAAGAAATAGAATATAATACAGGCTCATAATGATAACAGAAAACGAAATAAGTGGATGAAACGGTGCAATAAGATCCTATATTGGAAAACAGGCCGAGAGGAAAAGACGGTTCAAAAAGTATCGGGTAAATGGTATTCTCGGAAAGAGAGCAACTGAGCGAAAGAGACGAAGAAAATTGAAGGATAATAAGAAAAAATAGAGATGACCCAAGGAACAAGTGGGTAAAAGGAGGAGAAATAAGCGGAGAGAGAAGGAAACAAATGTTGCGGAATAAGAGGAGGGAAGAGTTGAAAAAAGGGAATGACCACATGCTGAAGGGGGACCGCATTTCCATGGCAAACCCTGTGACGCGCAATTCGAGGTCGTTTGTCAACGTCCCGATAGCTCCACCGATGCTTCATTTATGACTCCATAAACTTTGCACCCAGCATCAAGGCAGTTGTTTCATTCACGAGATTTATCACCAGTTTGTCCTATTCATTCGTGTTTTGAAAACGCCCGAACGCAAGTGGAAGGCATGAGATTGGCAACCTAACCTTACTTACGATACTATTCCTGCTGTGTAGATATTTGGAATTAATTCATGCGAAATCATTCGCGTCGCGAATTCGTCGCATACCTCTGCGGCTGTTCGCGCAATTTAACCTTTGACCGGTGGTTTATCCCTGCACACCGCGGTGAACTGCAAAGGCCGAATTCGAGGAACTACTTTGGGCTATCCTCTTTGGTGCCCAACCGTGGGCAGCTGGATCGACAACGAAGACGAGGTTCGAATGGCGGATTCCTTCACGCGGCAGTGGAATACCAGAGCGGATGATCCGACGTAATTGCAGGATTGAATCGTCTCTTGGATAAATGAGTAATCGTCTAATTGTAACCTGCATAATGCACGCTAGCGTCAAAGAGACGCGTTTGAAATTTGAGGTGAAAACCAGAAGGCAACAGGAGGTGGGGGAGAGTGCGATCAAACAGTAACTGACACAAAGCAGGGTTAACTGGTAATGTCAATTGGTACTCGGGAGCCAAGTGGTGCCCAATTTGATCTACAGCCGTGGCCCGACCGGCGGTGGTTAATAACTCATTAACCGATAATGCAGGCACGATTACGGCACTTGACGTAAGTGCACGCGATAACCGGCGAGCGGATCCGCGACAGATGGTGGCGCAGAAACCACTATGCAACGAATTGATTTTTGTTCGCTGGCTCGAGAGTCGTTGAAGCGCTCCGAGTTAAGTGTTCCTGGAGTAATCAACAGCCCGGATTATTATTTCTACAAAACGTGTCGTTGTGTTCCACTCGAATCCGTTATTTCACGATATGAGACTGGTCGAGTTAGCTATACCTATCCCACGGTCAAGGATATTCCACTACTCGCGTAGATTTCGCGCAACCTTATTGAGAAAAGAAAGGGGGGGGGTGGACTAATCAGCATGTCGGCACTAGGATATACGTTATTCGTATCTAAAGCGAGTAAAGCCAGAGTAGGACGGGCAAATATCAGGAGTAGGGGCTCCCAGACGATACTTACGTCACTGAACGGATTCATTCTTCGGCCTCACCAGGGTCACACTAAAAATTCGGTAGTGCCAGCTCTGTGACCATGGTTGGACCTATAAGAAATTAATTTTCATCCTGTCAATAATAATTGAAAGAAGGGACAGTAGTCCGCGTCTCAATGTCTAACGCGAATGAGGTGTCAATTGGATCGTGCTAATTCGATTCCATTCCTTCAATTGCGATCAATTGGCCAACCGTAGCGCCGACGGCAAAGGAGGAATTTACACTGATTGACATGGCGAATCAAAAGGTCGACTGCACATTATGGGATTTCTGAGAAAAGCGTGTTTGATGATTGCGATTAATAACTTGTCAAGTAAACGATTCGCAAACTGAAATCGCCGACAACGAGACGTGAATTTCTATAGAGTTGTCAGCAACTTCAACGAAAAATATGACGCAGCACTGAGGCCCATCCTTCGAATTCATTATTGATGGTCAATCGAGCGATGAAGAGTCGAGTCAGAGGGCGCTGGGAACGCACGCGACAAATCATGAACGACATCCGCCTGGGTTCGGGTGTTTTTGAATTAACTCTCGGCTTTACGGCTGGCACACGTGTTTACTTTGCGGGAGACGCAGGGCGTCCGACGGGGGGACGGTTTATCTTATTTTTGACCCGCAATGTCAAAGACAAAGTGGGGAAGTCACGCTGGGGGCACATGTGCGCGGAGCATGCTGCGTTTCACGCAGAGCGTCGCGCCTGGCGTCGCGTCATGTCGCTACCGGGTTCTCATCTCCTCTCCTCTCCTCGCCGATGGTTCCCTCTGGCCGTAGGAAAACTCGAGTGCCTCGTAGAAGAGAGGAATTGCCACGATCAAACCACTGTTTCTGTACTAGAAAATACTTTATCGCCCTCGTTTCTCACGCGGTTTTACGTTTTATCGTGGCAACGTTTATATAATTTTTCTGTACGCACGAGGATTGAGGGACATTTGTTTGTTGTTGTTTGACAAAAGTTTATCAGTTTCGGAGAGACAACGTGTAGAGTAAGAGTAGTAAGAAATCTTCCGAAAAATGTTGATTTTTGACATTTTTGGTAAAGAAAAGTACTCTGCTGTGGTCTGCTGAGTTTGACTGTAGTGCAGATTTTCAGCCAGACGGTCGTCTTTTTTTCAGACACACATAAAAATATAAGAAACAAAAAAACATCAGGTTTTGGGATTCTAAAATTGTATAAAACATGTGCCTATAAACAATTTCAGTTTTCAAAACCTCATCATTTTTGTCCACACGGAGATTTGACAAGTTAAGTTTGAACTATTTTTATGTAAGGCTCACAATCATGCATTAGTCATTTTGAGAACTCGAAATGTTTCTTTGATTAAGAAAAAAATATATAGCTACATTGCAAAATAGTCCCACCAGAGATTAAAAGTGCATAAATAAATAAAAAAATATGTAACGTATTTCCATTTTTTTTCGTGCATTAAGTAATTATTCCCCATTACCCTAACTATTAATATTTTCTTCTTTTTAGATTCTTTCGTAAGTGAAGTATGTCTTCAAAATTATGCACGAACATCATAAATTAATTTTGGAGAGATATTTCACTTACGAAAGAATCAAAGAAGAAGAAAATTTTAATTATTCGAATATAATACTATATTAGCATAAGAAGAAATGAATTTTTATAACTGGATTAAATCCAATTATGGAAAGGAGACTCTTATTCTTAAGGAATGGAAAAATTTAAATAACAAACTTTCGGCATCAATTGTGAGAAGAATTTTCTTACTTAGATGTAAAAAGAATCAATTCCTTCCTAAACACATTTTTTATAACACGTTTTCACACAGTACTACCTTTTATTCACCGTTATTTATGCACAAACATCATAAATTAACGCAAAATTTTAAGTCAAATTTACTAAACTTAGAAATTAGAGATACCATAGATTGTGTTTTTAAGAGCACATAAATTACATCTCTGGAGACATACCCTAACTATTGTTTGATATTTCCCTGCATTTAATTCATATAATTATTGTGACGGATCACACATTTATATACATAAATTCTGAAAAAACAGCGTCGCATCTAAAATTAATATAATTTTATGTTATTCTATAAAAATTCGATGTACAAAAAAGTTAGTGTTTCTATTGGTTCGTTTTTATAAGTAGATTATATTTACGTGACCGTAATGACATTTTTTAGAAGTTATGGTTATTTTAGTCCTAAAAAACCATCTTATAATCTTATACAATTTCATTCTTATTTGGATGAAACCCGTAATCATTTCCATTTCGCGTTCAATATACGAAAAAAAATTAATTTAAAAAAATGTCAAATTTTCGGGGTTATTTTATTTAAAAGCCTATTAGAGAAAATCACCTGCTCGACTAGGAAGAGAAAAAAGAATTACATATAGATGATTTTTAAAACAGAGTGAGTGATGATAATGAAGTATGATTGATTGATGGATTTATTTATAACTGAAGCATAAGGCCCTTCAGGCAACATTCCTCACAATTTTCATGTTCTTAAGGACATGACACTTAAAATAATATACTCATAATCTACATAATGCCAGTTTTTAAACACAAGGACACCTTACGTCTAAGTAGAGTATATTATGTCAAAAATAAAAATTAGATTATTACAAGATAATTATATAAGACGAACCAAAAGTATTGCCAACACTTCGATTAGTCAAATAATAACCCTGTTGGATCTGTTATTTTACTCAGCGGAAAAAAAATTTCTTGGTTTTTTAAAAGTCCTAGAAAATTTTGATTTTTTCAAAGACTTTTTTCGATCATTAAGCTAAAAATATATTTATAAAAGTCTTTAAAATCAAGATTTTCATACCATCAAATATTATTACAATATATAATTCATAACTATAATATAATCAAAATTAAAAAATGCTGCATATTTTTATATTTATTTATTTAATTGTAAATCAGTCAATTATTACAATATTCAACGTCTGATATAAACTGATTTACTAAAAGCACATTTTTACCCTGTATTATGTACATAGTCGCAGTATTTTATTACTCATCTCTGTCGAAATAATTAATGATAAGTTAGATAAACTATTGAAGTATAATGAGCTAATGTTTTTTAAGTATTAAGTATATCCGCAAGTTATTTTGTTCTTCGTCGAAACTGGGAAACGCCATTACTTAAAAATATTTTAATTTTTTTTAGGAAATAACCTTTTTTTTGTGTATTTGTTAACATGTAGATAATTTCCTTAATTCCTTATAATAGAATATGTAGAAAACTATTTCTTGTTGAATAGAATTGGTGTAAAATAATTTAAAATCAATTTGTGACCCATTTCAAATCTTTTATTAATTTTTCTGCAAGAAAAGAAAGTGATTATAAAAACTGTTTATAGATTAGTATAACAAAAGCAAATTTAAATAAATTACATAAATAATTACAATTTAACAATAACAACAAAATATTTAGTTAAATGTAGATATCTACGGTTAAAAATGTTTTCTGCATTATTAAGAACTAAACAATATATTTTTTAAAGTATAAAAAATATAAATAATTAAGAAAAAAATATTTTTTGTTAGTTTCGCAGGAAACTAAGAATTTTTTTATAAGAAACTTTTTAATTTACAATTTAATGAATGAAAATCGTTTTTTACTGTTTACTGCTAAAAATTATTATTAATTCAATTAGTTAGCGAGTTTTTACTTCTTCATTATTATTTATCGACTAGTATTAGAGGGTATGGCAAAATAATGCCACTATAGAGCCCGATGCAATGCTTTATATCTGCATCACTTCTTTTAACTATTTATTTTACGTTTTATTTGACATTAAAGTACAATTATTTTTAATTGTTTACCAATACATCAATTTTTAATATCTACGTTCGCGTGCAAGTCGACCATAACTTGCGTTGGTTGTACCTTCAATACCCCTGCAGATGTAATATTAATAACAAAACAAACAAAATTAAGTTACTTATCAAGACGAATCAGACCGGCATGAGAAAAGATTCCTCCATATGTCATTGTTTGCATATGCAAGAATAGTTCACGTAAGATACAGGAAAATTAATACCAGACCTGATAAATCCATGCAATCCTTTAAAATCACATAATTCATCCGCCGCTTTCCCGCGATTGCACGATTTATCGAGCTCTGTATAATATTTCTTCCGGGATGAAGTTTTTGTCTAATTGATCGTGCACAGAGACGAGAATACGCATATTTCAGGTGCTTATTATTATTGGAAGTCAATTAGATGCAATTTCTGAAGTAGGAAGCAATCATCTGAAGAGTACAATGAAGTGTAATAGCTTGTAAAAACGAATTTCATTTATGGATAAATAATTACTAAATTTTAGAAAAAGAAGGCTTTTCATAATAGTATGTGAAAAATTCGTATTTCCCGCACTGTTTTTAGCGCACAAAACGTATACGTACACGGGAACTAAAAACTGTGCAGGAAATACGAATATTCCGCACACTTTACAAAAAATATCGTTCGTTACTATTTAGAGGGTTCCCACATTGCGACTAGCGAATTACTCATGAGAGAAATCGTATTTCCCGCACTTGTTACGAAATATACTATTTGCGTACTGCAACCAATTCTGAAAATTAATTGTATTGTTTTTTGTTGTTTCAGGTGAGTCCAGAATTGCTGATTCCGTCTTACATTTTAGCTAAGTATGAAGATTGCCATTACTGTAACTCTGATCTTTTAAAACTAAAGGAAACTTTTTTGAAAATATTTTTGTAAAAGCGTAAACATTTTAAAAAAATGCATAATGTCCGCAGACGGGATATTTTTATATTCCACGATAGAACGAGAAAAGTACTGCTGATGAACTGCAGCGATCAAATCAATGCTTCCGCGTACAAGAAATTGTTTTATCGCGCTCGTTTCTCACGAGGATGTTCATTTCATTGAGTCTTCTGCCATTGTATAATTTCTCTTCCGGAAAATAATACTTTTTATGAATAATGTATTCGGCATTACGCATTTTACAATCGGAAACATTTGCTGGTAATTGTACTTCGGTTACTGTACCTTATTTTTGGTATATTTTATTTTCATATTATTCATAGGGTTTCTGTTTATTTTACAATTTCATATTATGTTTTTTTTTAATTACGACAATATTTTATATTTTATTATATTTGAAAGGATATTTGAATTGATTTACACATTGGCTTATAAAGACGAAATTAGTGGTAAGTGTAGGTATTTTTAAATTGGCATGAATTGAAATATTAAAAAGTTACCATAGCGACATAGATAATTTCCATGCTTGTAAAGAAACCTTAGATACGTCAGATGAATAGTTTCTACCTATCAGCGAAATTGAACTTTACTCGCTACAAAATGAGTTTGCAAAATGAAAAAATACACCTAAAAGTTAATAGTAAATTTAATTGAATTGCAATTTCACATATATATCAATTCTGTTTTATGCAAAATATGAAATTATAAATGTTTTCCATCTATTTTTATTTATATTAATATTCCTACAAGATGCAGCGTCTTATTTACGAGTCTTTAAAAATATTGGAAAAGAGAATAAGCGCATGATTTAGACGTTTTAATACCTGTCTCGACGAATAGCCGTTAAGTTTGCATTGCAAGAATAATACATACAGGCGTCTTCACTCTTAGAAGCACTTATTTTCGATTCTGGTTCTCTTCAATTCTATAAAAAGATGTAAAGTAACCCACCTTTTATGAACGCAGTTATTATTGTTTCTCTAGACTGAACATTACTTTACTATATGAGTTAATGTACTTGTTTTTGTCCGGGGACTATCAGCACATTGCCTGCGGTTTTCCTGCAGTGAACATTGTCTTTAGGTGTTCATATTTCGCTGTTATTACTTAAAAATGGTCACAGAAATTTAGCAGGGACGTGTGTTTTTTGCAATTCCAGACATCAACGTATTTTGTTTATTTCGTTAATATTCAGTCAAAAAACAGTAAAATTTTTTGTTACGATTCAGCACCTAACTTGGAATTCAACAAAAAATATGATAGACGAAAAAAAATATGTTAACGCGTGACATTAACACAAATAAAGAAAGACTAAAATCACAAAACCCGAGTTTAACCTAATAATTTTTAACGTCATGTATATTGTTGTTGATAATACATATATATAACCTAACCTAACATAGCATGTCTACCTTAACCTGACCTAACATTGTCTAACTTAACTTAACATAATATATCGTAACGCCTAGCATAATCTAATCTAAACTAACCTAGCCTAACCTAACCTAACCTAACCTGAAATTACCTACAATAACCTAACCTAAACCTAACCTGACGTAACTTAATCCTTTCATGCTTGAGAGAAACCCAGCGAATGGATTTTGTTGAAACTCGGTGTTCGGGCGTTTTTGGGATCGCCGATTACGAATTTGGAATAAGAATTAAAAAATCCAACACGGAGGAAGACTTTTGAGTCACTCAATTTATCAATACTAATTATACCTATTATTATAAATTTTATCAATTTTTGAATGAATTGGCGATTGTCGATTTCTTTCATTTTATAAAAGTTTGATCAAATTGTAAGTGGTACAATACATATGACACGAAAGAGTAAATAATCTGAACCTAACTGAACTCAATCTGACGTGACCACTTAAACCTAACCTAACCTAACCTAAACTAGGCTGAACTTCTTTTGTATTTCATAAAATATGTGTAATGTGTAAATAAAAGAATTACAATTTTTTATTTTAACTACTTTTTGTTTTGTTTTGTGGTGCGTATGTTTTTATTGCCATGGGTTTTTGTTTTTTTTCTGCCAAATTATATGACTATCTACTAGTGAATTTAGTGAATTTTTTTATTTAGTTAGGATTGTTTTCTATTATGTGCAGCTATTTTTCTTCTTAGACGAGGAAAAATTACTAATACCCGTATTACTTATTAACCAAAACTGTTCCTCGATGCCGGGTCAGAATTGATATAAAACTCTTATTTTCTCTCATTCTATTAAAAAAAATCAGAATATTAAACTTCATTCATTAAAAATATGACAATTATCCACAGTCAAATAAAGAAATTAACGAAGCCAATGGAACAAGTAAAATAGAATTACTGAAATATAAATGCTGAATATCCGGTAGCACATTTTTTTGCCGTATCGACAAATTCGCCAGTAAAATTTTTATCGCATCGGTCAAGTATATTTTTTATTTTATTTCTAACTCATATACACGCTTGTCTTGGATGTTATTTGCATATCGAGCATCTATGTAAGTAAGTACATACACGCTTTCCTTCCCCCTTCTGGATATTTTGGAGTGACGTTAGAAGTTTAGGATGCACTAAAAAGTCAAAGTCGCATTAACGGATGGAGAAGTCGCGATGCCATACAGACGTAAATCGGAAATACCTTCGGCGTCCGTTGCCATTTCATCTAAGACGACTCGTAACTCCATGGAAGACCCTCGGAGCGCAAACTGGTTCGTAAAACGGTTCATAAAGGGAACGACGAACTTGCGCGCGCGAGCACCATCTCGTATGGGAAAAGTAATGCGATGTTAACGCCATGTGCAGGACACGGTTACATCGAATTTATAAGTTCGAGCTACTTGTACCGGCCCCTATAAAATATGAAATACCTTACTTGTAAATTAGACGATCCAATCTCGCTCGGTAGTTGACTTTAAAAAGTCTACCGAGGTTCTATTCAAAATCAGAGATTTTTCGATCCCTCGCGTTCCTTTAAACCAGTTCTCTGGAGACGATTACGGTAACATATAATTGTTAGATCAGAAATTACGAAACAGAGTAGGAAGGAAATATTGTAGGAAATGTTACCATCTTGGGTGGTAATTTTTTTGTTAAACTTAATGGGAATCATGTATACAACGATTGTTATAAAAACAGAATTGTGATATTTATCATATATGATAGTAAACTCCTAGCAAACACAAAGAAAGTTAGCGTAGCGTATTATAATGTAGTTACTTTTGCTGCCGATAGACGCAGTCGCTACTACCGCAGTTGATTTCCGCGCTGGCTATCGCAGGGGATTCTATTCGATTCATAAGCGTGCTTGTCAGAGCATACTATAAGATATTCGTTTATTTGTAGTTTTTGGACACATGTTTTTTTATCTTTCTTTATTTTTTAATCACTATATATTAACGGGAAGAAAAAAATACACCATTTTTTTTATACTTTCGACAACTGAAAAATATTTTTCCTCTCCATTTTCAAGAACCAAATGACGTTTCCGGAAATGTAGAGAATTTGGTTAAAATCAAATATTAGAGAAAAAACATAAACGAATGACACAACAAAAACGTTTAATCCTGGGATTCGTGTTTCTCGTTGAACTACGTACATAAAGCTCGGCATTCGACAACGAAGCTAACAGATTCCGGCACGTCAGTATCGTTCCGTGAATTGGTCGGTGACACCGAATTCTGGTTGTAATTGAACACGAGCCGCCGCGCCGCGCCGCGTCTGGTATTGCATTGGATTAGGATTGGCTCGGCCGGGGAATCCCGAGAGGAAATGCGATATTCGCACAGATGTCTTTCGCGATCCTCATCTGGGCGTCATCCAGCCCAGGAAATCCTCGACGAGATTCGAGTTCGCTATTAACCTCAAGGCCCGTCCTCGTTCCTATAAATACGTACACGGTAGTCGGACGTAAAAACTCGAATGAGAATCGCAAGCAGGATAGGGAAAATAAAGAAAAAAAACTCGCTCCTGGAAGATGGTAACACGTCGCCATTAAGCGCAGTTGTGGGAGGCGTGCTAAGTAGTTTAACTCGGCTATAAAAGGGTGTCGGCTCGCGACGGCCGGTCGGGAAGGTCCGCTCCAGGAATCTCCTCCAGGAGTCGAGCTTTCCCTGTCTCCTCTACCTCTCACTCCGTCTCTATCTTTGGCTATAGCGGCGGCTACGACTAGCTCCAGGGACGACAACGAGAGCTTTTCTCTTCTCGAAGCAGGAACCGGAAAGACAGAGAAAAGCTCAAGTAAGGTTAGAGTTAGAGGAGAGGCTCGATAGAATTTATCGTGGCCGTCGGCAGTAAAGTGGGCGTTAACTCCTCGAACGTCCTCCGAAACTACCGACGTCTCTTTCTCCATCCACTGACGCTTTATATACGTTTGCCCCTGTCGAGTATGCGCAAGCTCACGCGAGCTTCCACGGACTCTAAAGTCTTTATAGTCTTTACCGGCGGCGGCCCGCATCTCCCTGCGATCGAATGAAAAAGGAGCGTAAATCCAAAATGAGTGTTTCGAGAAAATAGCCGCGAGGAGCAAGCAGTTTCATTGGCGTCGTAAAACGCCGACGATCCTTGCAGAGGGGAAAACTGGCGCGCGTGCTTTCTTTTTCGACACCCCTTAACCCCCCAGAAGGGGACTGCCTTCGACGAAAGGAGCAGCGAATGGTTCGATTCCTGCGAATGATGACGGGACTTCTTCGCTTTGATGATTTTGTTTTTCATCCGGAAGACTTGCATGCAATTGAGTATATAGTTACTACCATATCCTATTTTAGGGAAGATATAAAGTGCAAACTGAAGATTAGGATTATATTCAGGTTTATTAAATGATAATATTTTAGTATTCCTTTAACATTTCTTGTGGTGAAAAGTTATCCATTTTTGGGACTTCATAACTTTCTAATGTGAGCTTTTACTCCTTGCAAAGAGCTTCCGTTTCTTTAACAATGAGATGTTACTTATTTTAGAGTAAGCAGTCTCACCCAACAGGGTGCTACAACTTTACAGGTTGACTTTTAACTCTTTCAAGAATGAGCTTTTGCCCCTTCCCCGGTTAAACTGTATTCTATAATGAGCTTTCACACGTATAAAGAGCTTCTGTTCCTATGAGAATCATATCTCATTGCTCGAACAGTGAAATTTAACCCATAGAGGAGTGAACTTTTACTCCTTTAAGAATGTGCTTTCATTCCTTCAATAATCAGTTTACACTCTTTCACGGATGAGCTTATAATTCTTTAAGATTGAACTTTCGCTAATTTAGTCGTGACTTTTATTCGTAAAAAAAGTATTTTCATTCATTTAATTTACTCTGAATATTCAGGAATGAAACTTAGTTTAATCAGGAGCTTTCACTCCCTCGAGAATGAGCTTTGAACCCTTAAAAAACAGTTTATACTTCTTCAAGAGTGAGTAGTCACTCTTTCAACTGCGAGCTTTATGGCCTTGCATCATAATTGTACGACTTCGGAAATGAGCTTTCACTCCTTTAGAGTATTTATTCCGTAGGGAATCACCTCTCATTGCTTCAAAAGTGAAATTTAACATGTACCTGAAGTTCCGGATGTGCAATGAACGATATTCCATGTGTGTCGTAGCGTCAAAATATTCCAATAAAGGTATGCCACTCCTTACGTCATTCCTGAACACATTTTAACTTTTTGAAGAGTGAGCTTTCATTTGATTAAGGCTGGAGTGGGAATTCATTCCATTTGCAGTGTGCATTCACTCAAAAATGTGCTTTCAATAATTTGAGAATCAGCTTTCGCTCTGTCAATAATAGGCTTTAACTAATTCAAGAGTGAATTCATTCCGGAACGAGCTTGCACTCCTTCGAGAATGGGCTCTCACTCTATCGATACTGAGCTTTAGCGACGTCAACAATAAGTCTTCATTTATTTACAAAATGCTTTCTTGAGCTTGTACTTTTTCATGGATCGACTTATAATTCTATAAGAATATTGTGTTTTTATTATTTTTGTAGTCAACTTATTTCATACTTATTCATAAGTGAGCTTTGACTCCCTTAATAATATGCGATCGTCCCGAGAAGTATTGTTTATGCTCCTGCCAGACTAGACTTACAATTCTTAAAGAGTGACCTTCACTCTTTCAAAATATAGCTTTCAGTCCTTCGCTTTCACACCAAGCTTTAACAGATTTCTTAGTTTATGTATCGTATTATGTACTTAATTTTATTCCAGATCTGGTTATATTGCAATAAAATTTCTTAAATTTATACGATTAAATAAAATAAAAGTTGTATCTTATGTCGGAATACAAAATATCTGCTGTTTTAAGAAGGAATGTAAAAGCTCTCCAACCTGACGATCTTCATGATTCTTTCACATTACAAAATTTGTTGTCATTCGGAACGCCGCCGTTTCGTGTTTTTAGGGCAGCATAGCAGCAACTGTTGCGACATCCTGAGTAATTCGAGAGAATTGCCGGAATCTTTCATTGTCACTAGATGGTGGGTTTAGTATCGTTCTTCCTGACATCAGAAAGATCTAAAGTCCTCAATTCAAGCCCTGGGTGGCAGCCTTCCAGTACGTCGTTGAAAGGCAACATTCGGTACCGTTATTATTTTGTATTTCATGCATTAAACTGTTAAAATAAAAATAAATAATCATTGTCGAGCTTTCCATTTATGGAATATCGCATCAACTCGAAGGGTGGTCGAATATTTCGCTGCAACGTTTTTATCAATAACGCGTAGAGACGAGTATTAATTAGACGTGGACTTTATTAATCTTGGCTGCAGTTTAACGCACGGGGACGTAGCTGACGATTCATCGTCTTGTAGTTTTTCCTGTCAGCATTAAGAAAAGCATTTCGGTTTTCATTTAAACTGCAAATGAGAATACCTAAATAAGCACGACCGGTAATTAGTGAACTTTTAACGATGAAACTTTACCCGGATTCGCAAGTACATTCAGGTAAAAACGTCTTTCAGGATTTTATTCCTAAATGATTGTTGCAAAGAAAACATGCCATTTAACGAATTCCCGGCGCACACTAAATGGAACTTTAATCTCGGAATTAACAGTCCGGCATTTGATTATACCGCTCAGTTTCAATAAGATAACTATACTTCTTAAACTTTAAATGATTACTCTCGAAATCCCGTACTAAGGAATTTTAAGACAACATAACTAAATGAAATTTTGTTTATTCTTATGTTATACTTTCATGTTGATATTAATGATCCAAGTTTATCAAATCGACGTGTGCTCGAAAGTGGCCATGACAAACAATCCCCGGAGTGGATGGGTCATTTATTCCGATTACATCGCTGTGGATTGGACAGTATGGATGTATGGTCTTTGATAGCTTCTTTAACGATACCTGCAATTTGCCGCGAGGCCTATAAATCTCCCGTGACCTTAAGAACGTGATTTCAGTCTCGGTGTAATTCGATAAATTTAAAAGAAGCAGAGTACGAAGTTACTGCCAGTGTTACTCCAAGTTCCAATCGTTCACGGTTATCCTCGCCTTTTTTAAAAAATACGTTCGAATAAAAAAAAAACAACCGTGTTTCTTGTGACATTGACATCGTTGTTGATCAAATATCGTGTTTTCTATATGGAGCAATTTTGTTTGGATTCCTATCTATACCAGGTAGAAACAATTTTTTGTTACAGTAGGCCAAAAAATGCAATATTGCACCGTATTTTCGGATCTGAAAGTGAGATTTTGTGCCCACCCGGGTGCGCATTTACATTGTAAACATACTAATGTGCAGTACATTAATCCATGAAGTTAAAAATGTCAATTTACACCCCATGTACGAAAAATGTGACTAACGTTCGGGGTGTTTTACCCATTTTGCGCCCTCTGGTGAAACTTACGGGAATATCCTTCTACCTTTCCTATTATACGATACATACGATTAAGAGAGGCCGAAATTGTCTTTTTAATTTCTAGGTATGTTTCAACTGTAACGAAATAACCAATTTTCTACCCTCATGATACAATGTTTGAAAAATAAATGAATTAATTTCGTTTTTTTTACATGTCACTAATTTGTATAAATTATTGAATCATTAGATATTTCGACTGGAAAAGTAATGTTTTGCAGGTCAGAACGTCATTTCCACCTGTCCTGTTTAAAAATGAGTTGTGCAACGGCATCCCATTTATTGCGCTCGAACGAGCTCGGCACGATGCACCATTCGCTACTTGATCCATATATATATAAACGAGGCTAACCTAACCCGTAGACTTTTGTTCTCTGTACCCGGGGGTGCAGAAATTGTATCTATCAGGTCGGCAATCGCGTTATGTAGCACGACTGCAATTGTCGGAGGGAGCACCCGCAATTCCCATGTATACTTCCAACCCTTTGCTCCGTGGGCACATCGCGCGTGCACATCATCGCGTTGTCTCGCGGCGTTGACGATGATTGACTTTGTAATAAACGCTAAATTCGGGATTTAACATGGGGCAGGTTTTTGTAAAATTTTTTGGATAAATTTTTTTTTTTTACATAAAAACACGTTTCGAGTAAATATCCTACTTTCATTTACTTGGTCGAAACATTTTTTCCAGCCTTTCTGAAATGTGTACTATGAACGTCGGTATTACAGACCAAGTGTCTGAATTTCTTTCTAGTGTATGACCATGTTGTTTTTGAAACAAATGGAAATGAAACATTAAAATAACATGTAAATTCTATTTCGTCAGAATCTAAAGGTCGCGGTTCACCTCCGCCTTCTGCAAGGTATTCTTTGTGCCCCCGTTTTTTTTTAATTTTTCATAATTTTACTTTTGTTTGAATTTTTTAATGTATAATATCATATTTTGAAATGTCAAAAAATTAATTCTGATGAATTAAAATTGACCTTCTATCACCTTCCATCAAAATTAAAATTTCATCAGTAAAACTATACTTCTAACAGCATTTTTTATCTTAACCCGGAAAAAATGATTTATATCTGGATCATATATGCACCATATATGATCATACATCATCATATATGATTCATATATCATCATATAAGATTCATATATAATCCAGATATGATTATGTATGCTCATATATTGATTTTGACCTGATATAGTAATATATAATCATATATCAGCATGTATGAGCATATATATCCCATATATATTCATATATAGCTAAATCTGATTATTTATATTTATATCAGGTCAAAATCCCTATACGAGCATACATAAATATATCTGGATTATATACGAATCATATATGATGATATATGAATCATATATGATGATGTATGATCATATATGGTGCATATATGATCCAGATATAAATCATTTTTTCCCGGGAAAGAGCTGCATTTGAAGAGGCACAAGCTAAATTTTTAGGAAAGTGATTAGGAGTTATGATTTTTTTTTGTGAAAAACGTCACTTTTATATTTTATGTTTTATAACGGGTACCAATAATGTTTTTATCAAGATAACTCATCTACGCGGTAAAATTTGGAGAGTATCCAGTAATTTTGTTGAAACGAAATAACGAAAACTATCTGCGCAGGACGATATTATCTTCGGATTGGGGCCTCTCACGACCCCACATGGCGCTTTGTGTTATTTTTATATAGGATGGCGCTTTAAGAGTTAAATGTCGATATTGTAGTGACTCGCACTCTACTGGTGTAAAATATTCACAACGAATTCTTGACATTTCGCCCACGTTTAGAGTGGAAATTCACTACGTAATAACTGGCTAAATTTCCACCCAGTCGAAGTAGAATAGTATTTTTCGTCCCTAGGGCGCAAAATGACATTTCACGCGCGATGTAAGAACATTTTTTGTTTTTTTGTCGCGCAGTATGGTGTAAAGTGCGATGAGCACTCCGTCACCCTGAACATTATTATTTTCTTTGGTGTGGTGAAAAGGGGGACGTAAAATCGCATTTTGCGGCCTACTGCGACAAAAGTTGACTTTATACGAGTGACTCTCCATTCTACAGAATTTCGAGAGTATATATTCTGGAATAACTCTACAAAACAAGCACTAAAATATAGTACTTTCATAGAAAACAAAATTAATGCAAATAAATTTCTTGGATATTATTCTTTTTAATGTCAAAAAATACCTTTATCAGCTTACGTATAGATTTAATTTAAAATTTAACGCAGAACTTATTAACATATTACATTATTCGCTTTTCATGCGACAATAACCATGAATAAACTCGAAATTTTCCATTTAATTTTATGTAATTTTGATTAATTAAAAATTCAATTTTGTACATTTATGCACAATGATAATAAAAAAATAATAATAATTTAAGCATTAATAATGGAATTGTATGAGTGTATTATGACTTAATTTATTTTACTGTTTTTTGTTAACCAAAGAAAGTTAAAAACGTAAATCTAAGAAACGGTTGTTTGCATAACTAGAATTTACTATACAAGTCCTTGAAATCTCGCCAAGTGTAGACAAGTACTTTTATTGCTGTCGGTAATGGTATTCGCACCTAGTAAATTACGTGGACTAAAAATATCGTATATTATCTGATGCCATTTGAACCGGTACGCGGAAATAAACTGTGCGAAACTGGTTTACGATTATATTTAATAGCCGGATATCACACGGCCAGACAATTATTACCTTGTCCATGCTCTACTTTTCGACCTTTACCCGTTAGATAATCGATTATTCTCATTTATATTGTATTTTGAAAACTTGTTTAATTCGCGTCGTCAACCAGTCATCGCGCTTTTCAATTTGACAATCGATGGAAAAGTGTTTTTTTTCTATGCATTGAAATATTACAATGAATTCCATTTTGTATCCGTTTACTATGTAGTCGGGGTTTCTTGTTCGAAATTTTTTTATTCTTATTTTTTTTTAACATTTTCCAACGATTTTCATTGGTATACTGTATAAATCGATATTTATTAAAGTTTGTTTTTTCGGTCAACTTACGAATAGTCGGTTTCATATAATTTTAGTAAATATCTTATTACCAATTAGAAGTCAAACTTATGAAAATCAATTTGAAAGTAGATTTTCTATCGCTGAAAACGAATCTGAAGTAAGTATGGCGGAATCCAAATGGCAAACATAAAGAAGCTTTAACTTTTATTGTTAGATTGTAAATCAGAATTTGAAAAAATCGATGAAAATGTTTAGGTATATAATGTAAACGTTTATTGGTTATTTTATTTTATTGTTATGGTGAAAACAATTATATACGTTATTTTTGGGAAACGAAACTTAAAGAACGAAACATGAAAGGAAAAATTAATTTTCAGTTTTTATTTCAAAACTAAAATTCTCTGCCTGTAATTAATATTTCTGTGATTTTATTTTCGTGGTATATTTCTATAAAATTTGATTAATATGCTTTTCGTATTTTGGAAACAGAATTTATCTTTTCGTTTTTCGACCATGCAGTAATTAAGAAAAAAATATATTAGTTAACACTAAATAAATGTCAAGTTATGCAGCAAGTAAATCCCGTAATTTTCGCCTCGCTCAAAAGTCGGCAACATTTTAAATATTACGGTAGCGCAGTAAATAATGTCGCTGCATTATGAAAACTGGTAGTTAAAGTTGTATTACTAAGTAAATGAGCATTACATTTCTAGATTACCATTTCGCGAGGAAAGCCGAGTTTACTGCCTCTCACAAAAAACGCATATCCTCCCTCGAGACAAAAAAAATAGGGTATTTCTGATACTGCAGACAGGGCAGTAGCTTCATCGTCGTAAGAGAAAATTAATATAATAAACGTAAAAACTTGGCGGATATAAAAACGAAATTGTTAACGTCGATGCAGAAGACGCTAAAAAAGCGCGTTTTAGTCTTAAACGCGGATTTACAATATAAAGAATATATTTTGCGAAATGTGACCACCCTTCCTTAGTGCGGGATAGAATTGCCTTAACACGCAATAAAACTTTAATCATAAACTTTGCAATGTTAAAAGTGGAAGTTGGATGTTAAAAGAAGGTCACGAAAGATATGAATGGCTTTTGTTTATAATTTTGATTCCATCATGCTTCTTTCTGATCCACCGATCTCATTTGCAGAATCTGCAGCCCATCACAAAACCAATTTCGCTATATTACGTTTTTCTTATTGCTCAGAAGCCATTTCAAAGCGAGCCCATTGCATTTTCATGTAAATTCGCATTATTGATCATTTGTTTGAAAACCCATTAAAGGTTTTCAAATTAAACGAACTCCTTTCCTTAGTGAATGTTGAGTAATAATAATTATTTGCGAAAAAAACATCCGGTGGAATTAGTAATACCAGTTCGATAAGTGTCCGGGTTGGCTCAACCGTTTAACGCGTAACATCGGAACATAAATGTTAATCAGCAACACGTCAGCAATTTGATTTCGATTCGTTGCAAAAATCAGGAAAAGAAATTACTACGTTCTTTATGATTGAATTTGAAAAATTGAAGACGTCCTGGAAGGTAGTAAAAATAAAATATTCTACGTGGAAACTGTCGTCAGGTTTTCTGGGACACGTTGAATCTCGTTTGTTTTCGGGTCTTTCAAAAACGATTTCCGCATTCAATTTCAGCTTTCCCAACCACCGGTACATCCATCCATGATATTCCGCTCGAATTCTCGACTATCGATGGGGTGGTTTGATTCCCAGCTATCTCCACCACCGGGAATGAGACTCGGCATGCATTCGCGCGGAGCTTTTCTTCCGTTCCCATTTCCCGAATTTTTCTTCGCGTTTAACCACCGATCGATCCGGTATGAGTTATAACCGCGATATCAAGTACTGCGTTTTCCAACCGCACGTAACTGCCCTTAGCGAGACGACAGTCGGGAAACAATGCGGCTAGTCGTGAAACTGGGTTGGCCGCATGGTTACGATACAAATGTACCGTTCGCAGGATGACCGTCTTCCATGGTTCCATTTATATTTCCATACATTCTGAAAGAGAATGCTGATAACAGTTAAGGAGCAAGTGCGAATATGTGAGGGAGAAAGGAGAAAGATGTGTTTATGTTTTAAATGAACATGGATGAGGAATTAAATGCCTGGAGGTGATAGAGCAAGTCATAAGTGAGAAAGAGAGAGGGAGAGAGAAAGAGAGAGAAAATAGTTTAGTGTGCCACTTTTATGGTAGCACAATTTTGCAAATGAATCAGAAGTTTTGTATGCTGTGTTATTTAAAAATGTACTAATTGTTAAAAGACACACATGCATGATTATGTTGAAAACTTAAAAAATTCTATTGTAGGCTAAAAATAAAATAAAAATAATAAAAAGTAAGGAGATTTATAATTGAGTAATTTTTTTATCTAAGAATTGTAAATTTATATTATTTACCTAAAGTGTAGTCATTTTTTTCAAGCTTGGTTTTGCAGCCGCACATAACTGGCCTTAGCGAGAGGATAGTTTGGAAACAATGGGACCAGTCATGAAACTGGATTGGCTGCATGGCGGCGATACAAATGTACAGTTCGTAGGATGACCGTCTTCCATGGTTCCATTTCCATTGTTATTGGATTTTCATAAATCCGGTTTTAAAAAAGTGGACTGTATGCACTTGGGAATTCGTGTTTTGTCTTGGGAGTCGAGGCAACACCCGTGAAATATGCGTCATAATTTTGTCACTTCCTCAGAAGTCATTACCGCACATTTAAATCTTAAAATCCGGAAAATTCCTCTTGTATTAACGTGGATTTCCCAGGAAGATGAATTATTTCCGCGTCGCGCTACCCGGAAGGGCGGAAAGTTACTCTATTTGCATCTTCGGATTATGAGTTTAGAGAGATTTCCGGACTGCGGTTTACGCTTTAATGATCTTGGCTTTTCGGTCCACGATGTGGTTAACGTATGGAGACCAATTCGTTTCGATTCGATACTCGTCGATTGTATTGCGGTTCCGCAAAGATAACAGTCCCACTAGGACAAACAAGAAGAAAATGTCAAAAATGCCAGAAAACTGAAAAATCATAACCGAATGCATTTATCAATATTAATTGTACTACATAGAGCAAAGGACGCAGAAACATTGAATAAAGTTCTTTTTTCACTTTATTCGAACGGAGGGCAGTTGCTACTAGAGGAAATTTCGAGAGTACATGTCAGCAATCGCTATTTCGGTTTTTCAGTTTACGGCCAATAAACTTTTATATTTGGCTGGCTTTTACGCTTGGCGGACACTCGTGCGCCTTTGATTGATTGCGATGATTACTTTTTATTTCTCGCGTTAGTGCCAATAAACCGTGCCAATACGTCGTACGTGCCTCGGGAGCTACACGTACGAGAATCCTACCGAGCACGCGACCTTTAGTTAGTACCGATTAGGTACCAACTTGCCTGAACTTTGTTACTACCACTGGGTCACCGAGCGACAAATTATAACCGTCATTTTGTATCGTGATCCACCTAAAATACCAGCGAAACGTGGTTTGTAGACATCATTTTCTTTTTAATGCTGTTAGTTTATAAAAATTGGATACAGTAGGTGCATAAAGTACTTGTATATGTCAAAAAATCCAATTATATATAAGGTCGCACAGGGTTCCACTAATAAAATTTTGTTTTCGGAAAAGTCAGTCATATTTTGGGGAGCATATTGATAATCGTCAAGCTTTCGTAATATCTTTAGAGTGTTTCGGTAATGCTTACGGAAGTGTTAAAAAGAATGCTTTATTAACAGAAAAAAGATTGCACGACAATCAATTTTTCACCCTTTCGCAGGCCTTGCACCGTGATAAAAACAAGCGGATAACGGACTTCATATTTCCGCATTAAACGTCATAGGGAGAATCGACTGACGCCAAAAAGTGCCTGAAAATAGGCAATTAAAGGTCACGTGGGAGTACGTGGCCTAAACGCGACTGTATTGGTTGTGCGTCGGATGTGGCTTGACAGAGCAATTAGTCGCGTTGCGTCAATCACCGACGTGTTGGCGCTGCCGTCACGCCCGCGTGTCGATCACAGTTACCAACCTAAATGAGAAAAAAAGAACCCTTGGGTATATACGGAAGGAAAAGGGATGGAGAGAGTTACACCACGCGGTTGGCACTGACCGATTTTTCATGGCGATTTAATTGAGGACAACGAACTAAACCGCCTAGAGGCGGGTAGATCACCTTGTGCCTCCTGCTGCAATACTCACATCCTACCCTTAAAAGTTTGTGGCAGAAGGGGGCTGAATTACCAGGTAGAGGGGGAGGGGGACGAAAGGTACATGGGGCGACATCGCGCGGGTGAGTTCAAACATTCAAAACTTGCTTCAAAATAAGTGACGCATATATTCATAGTGTAATATAGACAGTATCCCCATGATTAGAAGCCGTGAAGAATGAGTTTCGGGAGCCTAAAACATATGACACTATGCACAATCGGAAGATCATAACTCGAGATTCTTGCAGCCGCTTGCGAATCAAGTTTCAAACCTGCGGGACTAATTAACGCATGTGCCAGATAGAGATTCGGCTTTCATTGTCGCAGTTATCGAGCCGCAAAGTTAAGCGAAACCGTCAGGAGAGTTAGGGAAACGCGCGCCGCGGCGCTATGCTGATTATAACTGAAATTAACGCGAGGAACGGGAAACTGTCGAAGCGAATCGACTAAGTCTCGGATGCGACTTCTTCATCGTAATTTCTCCTGAGTTGAATTTCGTAATTCAAATGAGCGGTTGGCTTCGTTTGCTTATTTATTCCCGTGAAGGCTGTCTAGTCGTGCGTAAGAGTAATCGAACTCTCTTTCCGAGCCCTATGTGACGTATAGGGGATTGGGGAATAGCCAGAAATTTTCCACGCACTCAAGTCTGAATTTTATTTTTCAGTAATGAAATAGTTACAACTTAGCGTACAAAATATATCGCAAAAGAAGTAACTAAAATCATATTAAAAACAACTGCAATTGTAAAAACTCACAATATAAGGAGGAGAGATAAGATGAAAATATATTTATACTGTGAAGAGGAAATGTGTAAGAGAAAGTGAAAGAGACAGGGAGAATATTTAAGGAACAAGTCCGAATACGTGAAAAAGAATGGAGAAAGATGTGCGTATGTTTTAAATGAGGAAGTGAGAGGAATTAGATGGATGGAGATAATAGAGCAGGTCAGGAGATTGTGTGTGTGTGTGAGAGAGAGGAAGAGAGAGAGAGAGAGAGAGAGAGAGAGCGAGAGAGAGAGAAAATAGTTTTAAGTACCACTTCTATAACAGCAAAATTTTTAAATTCATCCGAAATTTATAGATAATCAAAACATGCTACTGCAGGATAAAGGATGAAAGAAAAATTATAAAAAGTAAAGCGGAGGTTTATAATTTAGTAATTTTTTTTGTATAGAATAGTACATTTATATTACTCACCTAAAGCGTTTTTCCTTCGAACGTTTTTTTTTTTAAAAGTTTTTGTTTAAAACAAACTATGATTTATAATAAAAAATGACTGTATTAATTAAAAACAAAGATCAACCAAAAGTTTTTCTTTTATTTTTGTGATCTTTAGAACAATTGTGGGTGATTTTCAATCATTTTGGAAATTCTTAAACAGTCTTAAAAAGTACAGAAAGCGACTAACATATTAAAAATTTGGTTAATTTCTATAGAAAAATACCAAAATTTAATTACGGTTCACAACATTCGAAACAACTCTCAAAATTAATTTGAGTTACGAAAATGCACTGATGTTAAATTAAATGAATAAACAGGAATTAATTCATATTTGGAAAGCAAGAAATATATTTATTACTTTCGTAATTTCATGAATAAAAACTTAATATTAATTGGTGAAATTTCATTAAATGAACCGTAACACTTCCGCTTCATTAAATAAAATATCACATTATTCCGATAACTCATTGGTTACAATTAATAACGAGTTATTAGCACTTAATTTTTTACTCATTTAACCACACAAAAAGTATATTTTAATATATATGGTCTCTCTCTTTTATCAAAGTTTATTGAATTTTATATCGTCCGTGATCCATTATTGTAGGAAAATTCGTCATACTAATGTCATTCCATTTATTCTCTACTCTTTTTCTGTTTTAATTTTAGTTTGAATTGTATACTGTCATTTATATGAATGAATGGAACATCAAATCGGTCAACCAAAGTTGTGTAAAAAGTTTATCGAAAAATCGTAGATTTACATTCACATTGAACCCGTGGGATTTGCATGCTGGTGTAATTCTGCGAGTCAATAAAATGTAACTTTTTTAAAACGTTCTTTTTACGATAGTTTGTAATTTTTTTCGAAAATCGACTTTCTAGATTTTGTAAATCGATAAAAGTGAGATTAATGATTATTAATAATACATGATCTTGTTTGTGATTGAATTACTAAAATACATATGTAGACATTGTTTTTAATTCAAGATAAATTTTGACCAAAATTTTGCTAACATGGTGTTAGTATCGATTTCGCGTATCCCAACTAGTAAAATAACGTGCGTATTACGACAAATTAAAATAAACGACGTACGCATGATGGTAATTTTCCAAATAACCCTCTACATTATCCGACAACGAGCTAGAATCATCGTGATTTAAGTAGAATACGTTATGGTTTGATTTCTTTTAGTAATCAATTTTTTACTTATAGATAATCATTAAATTACTTTTGATAAGTGTGCTGTGATTTGAAGGGTAATCATGCGATGATGCATCGCCTAGCAACGTTCATTTGCATACAATAATATCAAAGTTTGCCAGTCTGACAAAAAAATTGATAACCTACTTCACAGGTTTTTTAAAAAGAATCACGAATATTAAGAAACACAATTATTCATTGGTCGAAGAAGCGATTTTAAAAGTTTTAATAGCACCAGGTATCAATTATTATAATTAGCTCGATTCAAGAACGTAATTTTACGGAGGATCAACCTAGTTGGTAAGTCGATCCGTAACACTCGCTTCGTAGCAGAACTTTCGCATGAGTGCCTATAAAAATTAAAAATTCTGATTTTAATTGCTTTTATGAAAATTTCGATTATTAAAATCCGGTCTCTAAAGAAAGCTATATTAGTGAAAAATAAATCCTTATTTCTATGAATAAAAGGTACAAATCATGTTTATTTTCTTAAAATTTATTATTTGAGTTTTTTATTGTATAAGTGAAAAAATATATAATTGTAGATATAATTTCGTACAATTGTAATTATATATTAGGACAGGACGGTTGAATATTATTGTATATAACGATCCACAAGTTTGGCATGACGTAAGTAATAAAGTAACCCTCACCCTCACTCTCTCTCTCTATCTCTGTCTCTCTCTCTCTCTCTCTCTCTCTCTCTCTTTCTCTCTCTCTTTCTCTCTCCCTCTCTCCCTCTCTCTCATCTATATATAACGACGTATCCGCTTACTCTTACATCACGAGCTAGACTGTAAAATGCACATGTAAAATAAGCATTAGAAATATTAACTGAATTATTAGTAAACCAATTTATATATGACCCACACACCTCCCCTTTCCATTTTTAATTTTTATGTTTTTCACAGTTTGTAGTTGTTAATTACAAGTTACTTTGTATCTTCACTGTATCTCCACTCTTTCGGTTAGTCCCTCGGTATTATTAAATAAATCTCATCTAATCTATCTAATCTCTCTCAACCGCTCTCTCTCTCTCTCTCTCTTTCTCTCACACTTTTTTCTCCCTCTTTTGTTTTTATCATAATAAATAGTAATTTGTTTGTTTTTTTCGGGATCGACTATTTGTATGTAATAAGTTTATTATTGTTTTTACGTAATTTTGAAATTTACCATGCGATAGTATAACAGTACGCTTACTGCTCTCCATCTCCAGAGAGTATTTCTATATTAATGGTCATCTGTACCATCCTGTGCAAAACTTGTAAGTACAGGATGATTTCATTATGTGTCCACGGCCATTGGTGGCCAGGATATTAATAAAATGTATTCAATCAATCAATGAATCTCTCTCTCTCTCTCTCTCTCTCTCTCTCTCTCACTTTCGTTTTCCTTCTCTCTTTCTCTCTTTTTCTTTATATATTTCTATTGTAAATAGATTACTATATACAATTTCTTATAAATCGATAAAATTTAATACAATTATATAATAATCATTTACTCCATAGAATACACACATATACTCTATAGAAACTCATATATAATCATATACCATTTTTGCAGGACGTATATATTACAGTACATTTTCTTACTCTTTTTAATGCAATTACTACTTAGAATGGATAAAACTGCGGGATATAAAAATTTAGGATAAGAACAGTACGCATTTTCCAGTCGAATAATTCTGTTATTTTAACTATTTGATTAGACCCTGAGTTACTTGGAAACTCTCGCAAGCATGCATGGCGTTAGAAATGCAAGGAGATGAGAAGGGTTATTTATTAAATTCAAATGCTTTTCGTCATAGAGTTCCTACGTAGGGTATGTGTATATTAATATGCAAGACAGGTATATCGTGGAACGAGAGTGCTCTGGAAAAGCAAGTTGGTGCGCAACCAGAACGTCGCGTAATAATAGCTACCCTGCCTGAACGATTTACCCCCGGTGCACTTACAACGCAATCGTACATCCCGCGATGCACTCACCTACGCGAAATTCATACATGCATACGACGCCACATTGTAACAATTCATTTCCCATTGTGCCACGTGCATAGATATGGGGTGCCTAGAAGAGATCCCTCGGAATTTATAGGTTCGACGCAGTTTCGAAACTGTCGTTCCAAGTCGCCCTTGGAAACCGCCATGGAAATGCACCGGGGCCAATCACTGCAGTGCTTTGATTTACTTTGACGACGCGGTGTACACAGGGTGCATTATTGCGGTCAGCGTTCGGTTACTCTGGGAAAGAGAATCTCGGGATCGTTGCAAATTCGATCCCTCCCAGTGCAGACTCTTTGCACGTTCGGAAGATCGCCAATCGATCAGTGTGAGAATCGGCCAATCTCCGCTTCTCAGTTACGGAGTCCCCCGCCTGGAACCGCCTGGAACCGCCAAGGAACCAGGAGGGCTGGGACGTGGAACATCGTCGACGGGTGCACGGTTCCCAGCACTGGATGCATCAAGGAGAACCAGATACCGGGGAAAACAAGAAAAGTACCGAGATCGAGAATCGGTGTGAGATCTTGAATTATTTATACCTTCGATGCTGGTGTAACGAGGCGACTGGGATGAAAAAACTCACGGAAAGACTGAGAGAGAGACGAGGAAGAGGTGCTGCTGCTTTAATTAACGAATTTCATTCACTTAAATAAACAAAGTTACAAATGTTTATTTTGCTACTTTTAGCGGTGCACAGTGTTGTTCAAAATGCATTTCCATTTTCATTGGGGTTTAAATTTATACGTCAGAATGGTTGTTGTTCATTGGTTTTAAAATTTATTGTACAACTTTGTTAACTTTATTTATTTGTACTTGTTTGTTTGTTATTGATTTGTTTTACTCGCACTAATAATCATCATTTTTGAATTTTTAGACGTAACTGTACATTTTTTAATTTTTCTAAACAAACATTCGGCCGAAATGGCTTACATCTAACCTTATACAAAATTCGTACATAATAATATATAACTTTATATATATTTTTAAAAATATTTGATTAAGTATTATTTCTTTGTTTGTGTGCTTATAGAATATCCTATTTCTTGTGTATAAGTAATTAAACGTTTCTCTTTTTAAATTTGTTAATTTCTGTTCGTCTTCCACCTATTTTCCATTTTCTTTAAATTTTTGTATAATTTTCTTACCTACGTAAATTCCTCTTTTAGTACTTAAAAATGTATTAAGAATATTAAGGTCATTAGCATTTAGTTCTCTTTAACATTTTAATACTTTGGGTTATACCGGCGGAACAGAAAATGTTAAAATTACGAGTCAATTTGAAGTTTAATACAACATTCATAAAATGTGAACGTTAAGTTGAGATTGCGGGAAGGATTTATAAATATATAAATGGAAATCGACAAAATTGTCATTTTAAGGTGAAACTTTTCCTTGTAATATTATTTATGGAGTTTTTATGGCTACACATCACGCTTCCATATATTGCATTCTATATATGAAATTATATTTATGAAAGTTTTTTGTAAAGAAATGCACATGTTCCCGTAGATGTAAATGTCGTTAAACTTTTTGTTCGTATGTCTAAAATAATCAATATTTTGGTCTTATAAAATATGGCATTTCGTATAAAGTGTTTATATATGATTTTATAAAAATTTTTCTCAAAAGTTGTACCATTATTCATCATCTCTTCTCTCACTTTCTCTTTACATCTCCATCATCATCCAACTCTACATCATGAGAATACATATATTGGGAGCAAGGGAAAGAGAAAATGTTTGAACATTTAAGGAGTAAATGCGAATAATCTTTGGAACTACCCGGTAAGGGCGTATACTGTAAAGGTTGCAGCGGTTTCTATCTTCAAGAAACTGCACAATAAAGTATATTAATAAAATCGGTTATTTTTCTATTAAATTATTCATTATGAAAGCTATAAATAATTAATAACAATTTTTATCGTACAGTTATGTTTAACTGAAGGTAATATATTATTTATCATAACATATTGTATTGTATGCTATTGAAAGTCACAATTTAAAGCTGTCTATGATATATTTATTAATTGCAGTACAACGAAAATTCTACTTATATTTCGTTTGATAGTAAGTAACATCTAGTTAATTAGTTAACACAAGTTCCCGTTTTAATCCCGTAGAACTATTTTTGTAATGTTCTTAAGCAACTAAATTAACGGCACTAAATACTAATCATTATTATTTATCTATTTTTACGTACAGTAGAACCTCGGGACTTCAAAGTCACGTGCAATAAAATTACGGCACGTGGTATACACTATCGATAGCGGGGGAAATACCTCATCAACCTACGACACTGAAAATTGCGCAGAACATACGCGCACTAAAATTAGAAGTTCCGAGTCACTCAGTCCCGTGAATTTAGAAGTCCGAAGGTTCTAATGTAATACCAATTATTGGCATTGTAAAAAGAAACACATGCTGGATTTATTTATTTTCATCATAAGGATTAGTAACTATTATTTGGTTAGATTTGTACTAAATTTATTATATATATAAAATAACAAAAGTTATTCCGATTGCTCGAAGACTGCTGATTTTGTAATCCTTAATAAAAAATTGTTCATAACAGGATATCAAAATTCTAATAAATTGTCTAAATCAATATATATTGTCAGTAATTACTTCTAAGTACAAAGATTTATTACTAACATAATTGGCCCAAAACCTCTGTCTTTGGAAATTGCGAATGAAAAATATTGTTGTCTGTTAAAAATTATGATAGAAATCACGATTAATTTCAACCTTCGTACTATTTAAATTTTCTCACTTTTTGTCATTGCCTCTAATCTCCTTTCAGCAATTTATTTTCCTTTTCCTTAATCTTTATCCCGACCTCTGAGAATGCATAATTCGCTTAATTACTTCCATCTTCTTGTCTTTTTTCCCTCCTCATTCTCATAACAATTAATTCTTATTGTCGTAATTCAAAATTCTTGTATACTGAAAACATTATTTGTTTGTAACTCGGGAAAATGGATTAGATATCATTTTAAATACAATTTGATAGTTATTTATAATTGTACACACTTATATGTATATTTATATACATATTGTATAATGAACATTTTATGTAACGTTATATATTGTCACATATCCTGATATTGGTTTATATATAACTATATACAACCTATACTTCCCAGCATAATGGGTTAATCTAAAGTAACGGGATTGCTCACTACCGAAAACGGTTTTAAACTGGTTACACAGGTTAGTTTTCTTAACAATTGTTAAAAAGTTCAAGTTTATGTTTATTACGGTAGCATCTGTTATTTTGTTTGCTTAACGTCTAGTCCATTTAATTTAAAACCCCGGAAATGGCGATTCCGTTTTCTGCAGCTTCGAATTTCGTTACGGTTCATTTCTCATTTGTCAGTTTACATACGACTTTTCTATTTTCCATGCGATTTATTAATGTAGGTAACTTCTCCCCGTTAATTAGCAACGCAATACACATAAACGAGTGTTTCAATACCGTTGTATTATCAGTCCATCGATTTCTGCTTTCAATTAGTATTATACATATTTTGCATAATGCTGCACACGCAACTGCTGATATATGTGCACACACCGAATGGAAACATCATTGCAATAATGATTGCAATTTCATTTCACAAATGACAGAAATATTTCATGAATACGTTCAGTGGAAAAATATTGATTATATATAATTATAAATTTATTATTTTATATATAATAATAAAGTATTACAACTTTATCACTTTATATATAAAAAAACTACATATAATTATCCATTTTGTCCGTGCAGTATTTAACATACACAAGTTTCTTCGGCTGTATCCCCGCTACTCTTCTTCGTGACACGTCGCGGCAATATTCGGCAAAGATCGGCAGACCTCAAAACGCTTCGGTCAAATTTGGGTTAGACATACACTCGCGTCAGACACTCGAATGTAAGCGAAATATGTAAGTGGGGGTAGGGAATGATGTAACAAAGGCAATCTTCCATCATTTTAAAAAAAAAAAACAGATTGTATAATATAGGATGACAAATATTGCATATATACATTTTCCCGGGTTCGCCAGTTATTTTTCAAATAATTATAGCTAGGATCGAAACGTCAATATTTTAAATAAATTGAAAAATATTTCGAATTTGTCTATATTCGTCATTTTATTGCCATCCACGATACGCTTTAATCCATTTCTAATCCTGTATTTTATCTGGATACAACCCTCAGTACTCCTATTGTTTATTTTTCATTGTATTTGGCCGAAATACATAATTACTATTTTAAACATGTAATTAAAGCTACTCTGTAAAAGCTACTCTGTAAAAGCACGATCGTCTTCCCTTTATTTGGCGGAGCAATTTTAGACCAGCAAGTTTGTTTTCGCTATCCGAAAACTGGGACTTTGCAGTATTTAATTTCGGTAGTTCATTATTATGATTAGTACACAAGTGGGACGTTGCCGTATTGTCCGCTGGAGGTTACTCCAAATTTCCGTGGAACCCGACAATCAAATTTGTTGTAATTTTTTGTTGCCTGATTCATATTCGCTACTTGTTTCGTAATCCCTCCTGAATTTTCTTTGAGTTTCAATTTAATGTAAATTTACTTTCAGTTCATTTTGACATTTCTCACATCTGTGACTTCAATGTTGGTACGATGGAACTCTCCTATTGTAGAGCAGGCAATTCTGTGTTATGTATAAATCAGTATAAAGACAATCTGTTTCAACGATTATGACGTCAAGAGATGGAAAACTAGCGGACAACGATTACATTTAGAACATAAGACTAGATTTTCGAAATGTTTTGCTTGAGATAATAACTAAAATTAATTTTGACTTGTGAAAGACGTAGAAATAATCAATGTACAAGTCACATATCTCAAAACGGTAGTTTTTCTCACAAGTGGCTAAAATAATACTTCAACACTTCCCTTTCATTTAATGGTTTTTAGTTTCACAGTGAAATGATTAGAATTTCAATTTGCTAAAGTTAGTCAATTTTAAATTTTAATTTACCAAAAATATTCATTTTCAAATAAAGAAATAAATTATGAAAATATGAAGTTTTAGTCCGCCATTTTGAATTTAAAAATTCTGAATTTGTATTTAGCAGAGAATACCATATAAAACCTCCTTCAAAGAGAGGAAATTATCAAAATAAAATATGTACATTCTCTAAATTTTTTTTTCTTCAATCGAAACGTCATAATTATTTATGAATACAATGTTAAAATTAAATGTTTATTTAAAATTTCGGTTTTAATCATTTAAATTTATAAAAAAAACTATTGTTGATTGGAAAAGTTTCATAACTGGATTTCGTTTCATCAGCGAGTTAAAAATTTTGTCGAATCGCAAAAACTACCGAAACTCACCGAAATGCATACTAAAATTGTTTGCTGCGTCCTTAATTGCATTTATTTAGGTGCGTTTATTTATTGACACATTTATTCTGCAAACGCCGTGATTCCTCATGCGAAATGCACCAAGCCCGATAAATCTACTAATTCGTACTATTTATCTCGCATTCTGTCCCAGCTATATATTTACCGCATTTTCTCTCTTTGCTTATAAGAATTTCCGTTCGTCGTTTTCATTCCCTTTGCATCGATTACCGCGGATATCCCGTTACCGCGGGTACAATACCTGCTTTAAATTATAATAACGTGATATTTATCTTTTTTTTGTTATGTTTTAAATTCCCGAGTCGTTTATCTTTATCGATTTCACTTACTCTTTTGCGCGTTTGAACCATATATGTAAACGCGTACAATATGCGTGCGATATATACCTATAAATATCTTAGGAAAATCGCGGTCGGAAAAAAGTTGTGCAATCGGCGTAAATGATACTCCGAATGAGAGAAAGATGGAGACGTAGAAAAATGAATTCTCGAATATAAAACGGCGGAGAAACCAGACGTGTGTACAAATAACACAGCGGCAAAACAAGGGAAACGAGTGCAAGCGAAATTCGCTGGGATGCACCGAATGAATTTCGCATTATCGACAAAAATATTCCGTACAGATTTCTCAATAGGAGTATTTTCGTGTAGTAAATCTTGTATTAAAAACGTTGAAACGTATTTGAAAGAAATCCAAAGAATTTTGTTGATTTGAAATCGGTGAATAGCATAATAAGGCAATTACTTCTAATCCACACTAGATGGCGTGTTTTTCGCAAGTAGTAGAATTCCAATTTAAGAAATGCATAAAATTTAATACTCGGATGGTTTTTTTGTGAGGGAAGTGTTCGTCAAAGAGATTCAAGAACATCAAAGGTAAGAATGCAAGAGTAAAGGGCCGAGGGAAACATTGGAGGTGGTTGTATCGTGAGAAAGGTGGGAAGATCCAATGACGCATCTCGGATTCCCGGGAATGCCCCTGTGCCTTTGGTTTCATTTCGTAGCTTTTCGGGACGAGCTTGGTCTGGGAAAAGAAAATCTCCACTACTAAGGCAAGCTCCTTTTCCTATTTTCAACTGCGAATCTCCTCTCGAACGGAAAATAGTCTTCTTACGGGCGATTCGAAGCGAGAAGTGATTTGTCTGGAATTCTCCATGGTGCTCCCGTAAAGTATGGTAATACATGGTAAATCGGCAGGTACCAAATCGAACGTTTCGATATGTGGAATTTTCTTCCATTCGACTGTTCTATCTCAATGCCTCGAAAAACAGGAATAATGAAGAATTTCATATTTTAGCCTTATAGAGCGTTTCTGAACACCGCATTTATATACAATAAAAAGGATTAGGTTATCTTCCGATGTAAATTTCCAACTAAATATTGTTGTAAACTTATAAGATTAAGTTGAAAGGCAGCTTTAATAAATGCTAAGTTATCCTTGAGCACGCTCTGCAAATGAATTTGATGCACCGTATATACTTAGCACTATTTTTAGTATAATCCAGTTCATGCCTTGACTTATTTCTTTGTCCTTTTTCCATAAACAAATTTCCATGCAACGTTGGTGTAACCGGTTTCCACACGCGATTAATACCAATCCGCCGTCTTCCAATCCCATGAATTAGAGCGCTTCATTGACGAAAATGTCGAGGCGTGTAGAGCAATACATAAAATACAAATTCATGATCACTTGTGTGAAAATCGAGTGCAGATGTAATCATCACAATGTATTCCGAGAAATAATTTACTTTGTAATGTGCTCCGAATGAAAAGTTAATGGAATTCGTTAATAAATCGTTTTAGAGCGCTTGGAATTCCAATATTTTATTTTGTTTCGAGAGTTAAAAGTGTCGGGCGAGTTTATGTTAAAAACAATTTCAAATGAATAAACATGAGGTGAAGACAATAAAAGTTAGGTTCCCCAAGAAATCAAAATTTAAAAAAATTATAATATTTTAACAAATTTGGAGACATTTGAAAATTTGATATTCTCGGTCGCCAATAACTCGAAACCTTTCCATTCACGTCCTCTCCCTCCATCTTGACGTCCGTTCTCACGTTCTTTTATATACGCGGACTTAATCAGCCAGTTTGACACGCAACGACTGGTTTACAGGTTTCGGTTCCACGGCTGTTCTCACGAATCGGTGGCGATCGCTTTCTCTGCCACCGGTCCATTAGAAAATCTGTACCGTTGCACGATGCGTAATAGCGGACGCATATAATTGTTGGTACGCGCAGCATTGTTTACGCACCATGTTTATGCGTTAATCAGTCTCTGCAGCCTATTTACGTCGAGGCTGAACGTCAATATTTTCTTTGGATCATCAAGGTGCTTCATTAGCCAGCGATTATTTCATGATTTTAATCTGCGGTCGATAGGTGATAGCCAAACGATGGCTTCGATCTTGGGAACAATCACCATCTTTGACAGGATTTCCTGCGTCTTATCTGGGATATTGAAATAGAACTTCGATTTAATGACTTCTGCGACCTTCCAAACATCGTTAGTAGGACTCAATGTTGTTCGGCTAAAGATTTAGGGAATTCATGGACTGTATTTTCGTGGAATGAAATAGAACCTCGCTTTAATGACTCTCATGTTTGCCAATCCCCGTTCGTTTCACATATACTCCTGTACGTCGCAAGTGGTATGACATACCATCAATGCAAGGTTGTTATAGGGTCAGGAAGGCATTGGATGGGGTTAACCCTCGCTTAAATGACATTCATGTTCAGCTAAATGTCATTATACAATATGACACACTACATCATCTTGTAAGTAGTATTGGATGGTCAATGCAAAGCTGTTACAAAGTTGGGATTATCTTCGACACATTTATTTGCACGTGAAATGATGTAAAACCTTGTATAACTCCTTCTGCCATATTTCATATTTTCCTTGTGGGGAGCAGCAAAACCTCGATTAAATGACCAGTGCCATTTTCGGTGTCGTGTTAGCATGGCATCTTATCCTATACATTATAGACGGAATGGGACAGGTGTATCACAAGGTGTCGCTAACATTCTCGAAAGTGATAGATTTGAGTTAAAACTGATATTTTGTGAATATCAAAATGCAAACGAAGTAAAATATCTGTTACAATGTCCAGAAAATGCATTTTTAATAATGTTCATTATCTCGTACATGAAAACCAGTAAGCGGAGCGTGTTTACAGCGGCGTTTTTCGGTTGAAAACAAAGGTGCACGCAAATATGTACTCCTCAAACTTTCGGAAAAACAAATTAAGAGAAAGGCATAGAGGGGGCTCCGTTAGCGCTCTCGAGCATGAATTCGGTAGGAAAGGTTTTTCTCGTGTATATATATGTATATGTAATTTAACTGAAACGTAACCGAGCGACATCGTTCCTTACTTACAAGTGCACATTTCGCAACCAACCTGTAAGCACTACCGAGGTCAATTTTAACCTATATTCGAAGGATTCCGTTGCGTTAACTCGTACCCGCCTTTGCTGCGGGTCCTTTCTTTTCAGGAAAATTAGAGCGAGCACTTTACCGGGGTCTCGATTAACCTCACATCCGGAGGTACTTGCATTCAAATCCACGCTTTGCGAATGCGAGCTTGCTCGACGGGGAATCCAAATTGTCCAAGTGCGATTCTCATGTCGCCTCGAATCGATCAATCTCGCCAGGAGGAAAGTTTCCCTCATGATAATTTTAATGTGACATTTCGAGTACTTTCTTACCCGTTAAGATTCACAAGGTATTTTTGTTTTTGGGTCTTATTTTCATCTTTTTTTTTTAATTTATGACAAACATTATTCATTCACGAAAAATACTGTTGAAAAATACAATTCTTGAAGAAAGGATATTAATTAATGTAATTAATTGTCCATGTACAAAAACTGATTATTTCCTACATCTAAGTTCATAATCGAGGTTCATTTACTATAGCATATCTTCAAATTTGTTATTGAAAAAATGGGTTATTAATAATTTTGAACACAATTTGACGCACAATTTGGCTAATTTCAATCGGCGTACCCGTATATCTCTGTTGCTAAGCCGAAATAAAATGTTTAGTAAGAACTTCATCAGAACGCAGGGGCTGACTTAACTGCAACAATAACTTTAACCTTGGGGTCAATTTTTAAGGTCATTTGAAAGTCAAAGCTATTTACTAAAATAGGAACCTCAATGTTTATGTTGGATTCGTAAATAGACGGAAATTTCATATCTGTAATGGTAGTTTTTAATTTTTAGAGTGACCTTATATTCGGGATCCAAATAGGTGTTCCAATGAAAAAAAACTTGGACCATTGAACTTCTAATTGACTCCTAAAAGTCGATGTTATATTACAGTTCGGTGACCGCCTTTATCACGAACAACTTTTGTCTAAGTATTAGTGAACCATAAAAAATTGCAAAAAAAAAAACAGATGTTCGATAGATTTTTCATATTTGACCTTGATTGGACCTATTCAAGTTCACTTAAAAAATGTATAAATGCTCTTCCCGAATCCGGCACAAAAATTAGAATGCCCTTTTAAACGAATAACTATGTCCTTCAAATGATTGAAAATTCATCCCAAAGTTATTATGGTACGTAGGTCAAGTCCTTCGTAGGTTCAGCAGGGGAGTTATTGAGGTGTGTAGATTAATATGACCCGTGTATAATATAACCGTGATAATGTACATAATTATATGTATATAAATCGATCCATATAAATTATTATATATGATAATATATATAGGTACCGTCGCATCGGTTCATATATAATTGTACAGTTTACACCAAAATAAATATTATTCCATGCAGTTATATGTAGCTATATATAATCATAAAATATTTCTGTATTTATATATAATTGAATATAATTTTATATATATAATAATAAAAAAAAAAAAAAATTTTACGTATCATTTTTCCTGGATTTCCGTCTATTCTTTTATTTTTTTTTAAATAAATTTTTAGAAAATGCAAAGGTAGGTAAGATACAACGTTTCGATAATTAATGATAGGGTTGAATTTGTATAAACGCTTTCTGAAAGTAGTAACAGATCGGGTCTAGGGAAAAAAATACGTTGAGAACTTATCGAACCGAACGAAATCAGATAACGTTGATGCCATAACCTAACCAATTAATTTGTGCAAGTTTCCTTCGTCGACTTAAAAAACCGGGACATTCTGTGTATGATTTTTTGAAATTATGAGTCCTATTAATAACAATTAGAATTATTTATAACGAAAATGGTGGACAAAAATGTTAGTGTTTGTGTACATGTTAGAAAAAGCAAGTCTTCTAAATCGTCCGATAGATGGCGCTAGTTTCCTTGCATTTTCATAAATATTTTTATAAGAGTGGCTCAGTTTTCATTCTACAATATCGAAAACGGGAATTAGAAGTCATATGAATGGAATGGCTGTCTCATTTCACTCTTTGTCCAGCATATCTGACGAGAGATTTCAGATTTCACTAAATACTTTTAGAGCAGGAATAAATATTTCACGTTAACGGAGTGACCGTTATTAACTTCTTTCTGGAGTGTTTTTCATTATTTTGAATATGAATATGAAAATTCACTCCACAGGGAACCAACTTCTTATCACAAATTTAGAGTATATGAATCTTGCTCATATTATATATAAAATACTGAAATGTGTAGCATTACTAAAATCGAGCAATTCTTTAAATTCCTTGTGGCGAGAAGTCACTTTTTATGAGCTGGAATTGAGCTACTCCAGGGAAAGAGTGAGTTCTCACGCTTAACTAGAGCAAACTCACTCTTTATGGAGTGAAAACTCACTTGTAAAGAATGACAATTCTCAATTTCAACACAGTGGCTGAATTTTCACTCCAAAAGGATTGAATTTTCGTTCCAAGAAATTTGCAGAGTTAAATCTGCCATGGAATAAAAATCTCGTTTCAGATAATATCGTGCAAAGCAATTCGCAAGACGTTGAAGTTGCTACGATGCATTTTTACCAGATTGCGGTCTGTCAAACAATGGACCGTGGGGTCACGTCTGGTTTCCGCATTAGCCGCATTTATTTGTACAACAAATTACATCCTGAAGAACGCGTATAGATGCGCGCAATTCCGGAAAATCAAAAATTAGTACGCAGAACGAAATCTTGCATGAAATCGCGTACTGTTATGTCGGGCATATGAGAATTCTCAGCTTGGCGATCTCCTGGAGAACAGGAACACTAAAAAGAGGCAGCTTAAAGAAAGATACCAGCTCCGGTGGAGGGGTTCGTCAGGGGGAACGAGCGGCAGCAGGCAGCCAGGATGGAGGTGGTGTCGGTGGTCCGGGGGCAGAGAGGCAAAGAGGACTGGTGTACACGGGCATAACGGAGCTGACGGAGTGCAGGTGCATCGGTGCACCGCGCTCCGGTCGTTCGACGTTCGCGTGGCGAGGGACGAGGACGAAAGGACCGATGACCTCGGGTGCGAGGAGGACCACGATAACGTGGGGAACCGGTTCTCCAAGTGGCAGCAGCCTCCCTGCAATCTCTGCCCCTCCAGCCCCCTCCGGCAGTACTACCAGTCGTGTCGTGGTCGCCTCTTTCTGCGCTACCCTTTTTCTTATTATGTGCCCCCTGCACCCCCCCCCCTTGCCAACTCGTCGGTCGGCCCCTCTACCAGGTTTTGTTGCTCTTATTGTTGAAGCTACTTCCTCCTGCTATCATTTTTGCCCGCTTCAGCATCGTCTATGTAACGCGCGCACCGGCTTCGGATTCGCCTCTTCTAAAAAAAAAATTCAGCGACGGATTGCGTCTCCGCAACCCAACTACTACGGTCCCTTGGTGGACGATGAAAGGTGCGCACGGTTCGTTTACCCTTTCGTTTATTATATAAATAGAAATTCGTCTGCGCGAAAGAAGACGCCAAGCGGCGCGCTTTGATGACCAGCACGCAACTCTATTGCGCATCAATTTTTGAGCCAAACGGTTATACGCAATGACGAACCGTATGAGAAATTAGTTCTGTTCCTTATATTTTGTTTATTTTTTTTTTGTTTCTGTTGTGTGGATGAAGATTTGCTCCATAGTGGTGTTTTGGTTCTACATATGGTGTTAAATTACTTTCTTGTTTTGAGTCTTCTATTTATGGAATGAAAATTCAGTTTTAGTACATTAGAAGAGAATTTTCACTTATTAAGAGTTAAATTTCTTGGAGATAGAATTCAGTCCTTATGGAGTAAAATTTGAGCTACTCTGAGAAAAATGAATTCCCACTCTTAAAGAGTCAACATCAATAATGGAAGTTAAATAGGAAAAATCTTGTATAATATCTTTGGACAGAAAATTCATATTTGAACTCAGGCTAATTTATCATTCTATATAGTGTGAAGGCTCACTCGAGCTCATTAGAGTGAAAAATCAGTTATTCTAAAAAAGAGATTTTTTAAACTCGGAAGTTTACTAATAATCGTTAAAAAATCGGCCAACAAATCCCATGACACTGACACGCGATTCGATTTAAATTCTCGAATTAACAGTTATTCGTACTGATTGCCTGGATTTAATTTGCGCCGAATAGCTTCGTCTAATCCGTATAAATGAACGTGTTCACATGAATTAACGACCGCTATCATATACCCTTAGAACTACTCCTATCTTACCTTTTCTTTTAGTTGCCGTTCTCGATTTGATTTATATAAATCGATGCAAGTCTCGTTATCAGAGATATAAAGTGATATAAATTAAAATCGTCGTCGTCGGCGGGTGCCGATGTCATTCTGTAGCCAATTCGTTTGACTCCATCTACAAATTAATCCAAAAGACCTCACAAAATGGATTTTTAAAATATTATAAAATGGCGACATTGAATCCAGAGTTTCGTGATGCTTTTTTCGGACTTCAATCGAACATTATCTGATTGATCATTTAACATAATAGTAAGGGAAATGCGTATTTATTTAGTAAAGGAGCCGCTTATTTGACGAAATTTGTGCGTTTCCACTTTGGTCGGTGTTTACAGGGTGTATTTCCACGGTGCCGTTTCATATAATATGAGTGTTTGTATTGAAATTTTATCGATTTTAATATTCCGCGGAGTATTATTGATTTATTATTGTGTTTGGGGAACCGTAGATTGTAATTTTTGATAAAACTTGGTTAGTAGAAATATTCTTTATTTGAAGAAGTCTATAGGACGAAATTGGTTCATCATTACTAATAGTTTCACCACCTTTTCTTTTTAAATATTTAATAAATATTTTTCTAATAAATCCACATAAATTATGTCATTTACTACTTGATTAATCAAATTTATATTAATGCAACAGATTTTTGATGAGAAAAGTTTCGACAAATTAGCAAATGCTTTCAGTAGTGCCCGTTGGTAGAAACTAAAATCTTTCACAATACTTGACTGGTCTTTTCTGATGTTTTTGAAGTGTTCGAAATACTCACTAGATGTGCCAGTGTAGTAGTTTCTCGGAAGCGCAGGACATTCTGTGTTTAATTTACAATACTGTTTATATACATAATGTACATATTATAACAGTTCTGTTAAATAAAATTGATAACAAAAGTATTTATATGTAGGTTGTATAATCAGTTAATCTTGAATAATGATGTAATTTTTTCCAGAAAAGTGGCTGGCGGTTTACTATATAAATGATAACTTTTTCGAAACAAGCAGAGTTCTACCGTAAAAATACAAATTAAATAAACAACAATTTTAAGAATAACATGCATATTAAAATGGAATTCTAAGAATAATGTGCATATTAAAGAACCGAAAAGGGCAAAAGCTATAAAGTATTGTGAATAATAATAGGGATGATACGCTCACGTCCACGACACATAAGCATAAAACGCAGACAATACAGAAAGTGAATCAGTTACATTATAGACGCAGGTCGTTATTCTCTTTGCCCTCTCGCACTGCCATTCCAGCCATTTTGTACGTCTCTTTCTAGTTATCGCGATTGTGCATGTATATGCACACGAGAAAAGTAACATGGAGAAGTATTAGTGCCATATGAATTATTAAAGAAGCGCGCTATATTTCAACCGCGAATATTGTCAATAAATATCGCACGGACGCAGGATCCGAACCGCATTTGCGGGATTGAAATGCAGGTTCCTGTCCATCTTTCACCTGCAGTTTGCGTACCTCCGGGGCGCTTTGCCGCAGGGTTCGATAATTGATGCTCATCCTTTGTCAGAATTTCATCAAATTAATTACCGCGCCTTTTTGACGGCTACGAATCGAGCAACGCCAAGGCCATACTACCGATCATTCCCGACATTTCTGACGAAAATAACATTTTTTAAATATAAACGTGGTCGTTTTGGTAGTGATGGGTAAGGAACAATTGATTTGAACTGTTTAGAGCCGGTTTCGAACAAGAAATTTCTGCGCGCAGGTTGCCAACACCGAAAATCGTACACCTGTTCGACCGGTGGATGCTAAATTACTCGCACCTTTCGCCGCTTAGTCTTTGAATCGTTAATATTTCAGAATGTTAATATGTGTGTGTCGCAATGATTGGTTTTTGACTCAATTTCTAATCGCATCGTTGTTTTACGAGTTTTGTACCATTTTTATATCATTTATTTACTTAATTTTTAATAGAATACGTCGTATACCACAATTAAACATTTAATAAACGGTTTCTAATTTTTTGAGAGATGAACAAGACATCTTTCATTATATAAAATATGTATGGTATAGAATAACCGTATTATGGACGTTTGTTTTCGTAAAATATGTATTTAACATTCGTTTATTACACTACGAAATTCTACTCCTTTTATACCATTTATTTACGTCATTTGTCTATCTCATAAATCATAATTAAACGTTTAATATATTAACATAATAAACGACATATAAAAATGTATCTTGTTGTTTCAGTATATGTAAATGGTATAATAAATTTGAAACGTTGCATACCTTTTAAATACGTAGCTAGTAATACAGAATTTTTGTAAGAAGTTTTTCGGAAGACACGCAATAAATCTAAACGTTTCGATTAAAAATATATGTCGCCAGTATTACACATTTATTACATTAGTAAATTTAACGTTTTATTTATTATCCTACAATATAATGTTACGTATGTTACATTTAACCGTTTAATAAACGTTTTGTAATATATTCTGCCACATAGGGGGAACTATTTCACGTGAATATGGAATATGCCAACGGTTTTATTAACGTTTAAAAGAAATTACTGTCGGTTTTTACGTTTATTAAACTTCGAAATTCAATTATTTACGTAATCTTAACACAAATTTGAGCCATGTATGTCTATCAGGTATAATTTTAATACTGGATCTTTTTTCGGATAATAACTCGCGAAGTGAAATATTTACACCGAGAAAATAAGTAAAACAAAAATAAAAAACTTTGGCTAAACGGTCGACCAGTGAGCGACAGCATTCCACCCACGTTCCAGGCGTAAAAAGATGACATTAAATTGGAGTTAATATGTCTGCGGTAATTATGTAATTTAATCAGAACTGTCCTAACGAATGCCATATTTTTCTAATAAGAAATTGTTGGGATTGTTTCGCGTCAGGGCAAACTAATAATTCTCGTTGGCAAGTTCATGAGTGTAAAACGTTGAAATAGCCAGATAATTAAAGTCCGGGGTTTTATAGGTTAGGAACTTTTAGCAAAAGGATGCCTCGGTGCGGTGGAAGTATTTATGTCATTGTCAGCGATTAATCGATGAATCGGCCGTCGCTCCATTATTACGGGAAACATCAGCGCCCTAATAAATGTATAAAGTTCGGTACGTATCGTGCAGTTAATCAAATTCTTCCCCGTGATGGAAACAAATGCGCCATACATCATAAAAACGTATACGAAACGCTCGATCATTCGTTATTAAAGTCGTGATGTAATTCTAAATGTTATTCCGATGATGTTTAAAATCTCGATGGGCCTGGCACAGATGCGAGGAAATTAATCGTTCTTCAACTGTCAGAAACTACCTTGTTTCCCGCGGCTGTAACACACAGCAAACATCAACGGGCTACGATAATTATGAATTTTTTCCACCGAGGGAAATGCACTCAAAGGAGTTTATCATTCCTGCTGATTTGACTGTATGTCAGCGTTTTTTAACTCGTATTGTTGCAGCATGAAGGAACATAACGAAAGAAAACATAATGACGTTAATGAGGTTACATTAAATTTTTTTAGCTTTTCTATTATGCATTTGTAATAGAAGGATTTTGTTTCTTTATAAAATTCGAAAAAATCTGTTTATCGAATTAAATGAAATTTTGATGGATTCAAAAGTAATAATACGGTTGTAAAAAGAAGAAATTAAGTACTGATTTAATACATTATTTAAATATAGACTTCTTTTTGTAATGTACTGAAAATTAAACATAAATGAAAATGAACTACTGTCATGTAGCACATGTGAATTGTAAAATGTAGCGATGTTTGAAAAGGCTTGTGAAACATTACACACGAGGAACGCAGAACGTGCAGCTAGCTCTAATTTCATTAATGTTGCACGCTAACACGTGTTTGTTCAATTTGCGAAAAATCAGCAAAACCACAGTGTTTGTACTACTACCGAAATTACGTTTATTAACACTGATTTACTCTATGAGCAATTACGTTTTATGGTTGTTTTGTGTCTTTATTACATAATTATTATCACATATTTCTAAAATTAATGATGTCCAACGATTTTAACTGAATCATTTCTGAAAGGTGTCACTTTTATTTCAAAACATTTACTTTTTCCGTTTATAAATAAAAAATGTTAAACTTTTTATGAAGGACTATCTAAAGTCACAATGAATGCAATGATTGACATTTTTCGATTTTTATTATTTTTTATATGTCAAAAACAAAAATTCACATTTTAGCACAATTGTAATATTTGTTTCTTCAATAATAGTATGTTTATCAATAAATATTTGTTATACCGGTGTTATGTAAAGAATTTCGTAGACTGCAAGATATAAAAAGTTTCATCTTAAAATTTATGGACAAAGGATAGGATAAGGGAAAGGAATTATCCCTCGCTTTAATTTTTAGCCTATTCGCGGGTTGGCTCTCGGGTGGATAGGTCGGACTTTGATTTTAAAAAATTTAGAGAACAACAGTTGGATCCAACGAAAATTCCAGAAATATTTTTTTATATCTTTTTTAGCCTTATTTGTTTTTTTTTGTCATTTATCCGTTTGACACAATACATCAGTATTATTTAAACTAAATTTTTGTTTGTTCAACAATGCCGAACTTTTAGTATAAAGGCAAAAAATAGTTCTGAAGTATACAAGATGACTGGTAGTAAACATTTTTTTACAGACTCTTAAAGAAGGCGTCATCGTGGCATCAGCAATTGCGTTCATTCAATTTGAACGAAATTTTAATTTGTGTCTCCTGGAAGAAGTTCCCCACTCCGGGATCTGGTTGATCTGCTTTCGTAACGGGCGTCTGGTTCTATCCACACTCCAGTACCCCCTCCATGTCTCTCTCCCGCTCCCACCCCTGACAATCACTCCTGCAGGCATGAAGCAAAACTTGTCCATAATGCCCGAGGCTATCATCCGCAGAAGCCAATCTTACACCGTACCACGAACCTGCCGCTTTGTCTTTGACCTCAGTCGAGTACTTGCTATAATCTCGTACGTAGCATGTCTACATAATACATGATACTTATGCCCCCCTCTCTCACTCTTATTCTGTCTGTCACATTTGGTTCTCCCACACCCTCTCTCTCTCTCTCTCTCTCTTAATGTTTCACACACGAGCACAAGCACATCTTCTGGATCTGGTCCATGAATTTGCTGTTTCTCATTCACGTCCTCTCCCCTTTTGTCTCCTTCTCCTTTACTTACATGAAGTTGCCTCTCCTCTCTCTTAGATATCTCCTTCTCTTATCTTCCTTCAACCCTCTCTTTTTGTCCTCTCTGTCTTTCTTCCTCTGGCTATGTCTGTGGATCTCTTTCTAGATCTCTGTCTCTCTCTGGAGGTTTCTCTGTGAATTTCCACGTGCAAGCGACGTTAAGTAGCTAAAAGGCGGAGACAGGCGAGACCTTGTCGGGACGAATCTCCGTAATGCAGCTCGCTCTCTCCAGGGCCATTATAGTGGTCCAATGTTCCATTTTATATTTAAGATTAATAATATCTGCGTAGGGCAAGCGTACGCACGAACCTCGCGTGACCATAATACACGCAATGTAGACCACTCCATTGTATTCTTAAATGAACGCGCAGCACGCACAAAGACGACGACAGAAATTATACCGGAATATCGAGATACAAATTTTGAGGATTCAGAGAAAATATTGTGTCATTTTCAGTTTTTTTGTCGCAGCTTGATGCTGAGTTCTAAATATTTAAAAAATGGAGAATATTGAGTATATTTTTCTTTTCGGTCTATGGGACATTCAAATATACTCTGGAAAAATGGATTATATATAATTTATATATGAATGTTATCATAGAGCCAGTACATCAATGCATGGATTTATATATAGTTATACGAGGCTTGAAATCCATACATAATTAAATATATAAATTGAAACAATTATATATAATTTCATGTGAGATATATTATGAATATCTAATTTATATTTTTATATTTCATTATTTACAATTCTAGATTATGTATGAGTAGTATATGGGATTTTATCGCGTGTATTTATATATAAATGGATTCGATCATATATAACATTTTTAAAAAATGGAACTTATTATATATAACTATATATAATGGGTTCGAGTTATATATAAGGCGTAAATGGATTACCTGGGTAAATAAATCATACAATTATACGTAGTAATGTATGATTATACAATTATATATAATTTAGATATGGTTCAGATATAGTTATACATACTTTTGATGCAATTTTATATAGTGAGATCCAACTATATACATTATTGTATTTAATTTATGTAACTGGATTACTCCTTATATAATTAGATATGGGTAAAATTCATTTAAAGCAATATACAGACATGTATGATTGTATTTTACATTTACAATAAGGAGTATACCTATATAAACATTTTCAGGAGTTACTATCTTTCTGCATATAATTACATATACGTTTCCAAACATAATCTGGCCAGTTTATATGTGATTATGTACGCTGTAAGACAATAAATTCTTATATATGCCATTTAACACTACCTAATACAATTATATATAGCGGTTGTGTATCATGTTGGGTGCAATCTAATAAAATTATATAAAATTATATCCCACAAATTATGTACAGTGAATTATATGTAATGCTGGATATATATAAACTATTACAATTATATATAATCCTCAAGGGGTTATGCTTATATATACTTTGATGCGGAATTTGATATAAAATTATATATATACACACAACAATTCAATTATATATAATCCATAAGTAGTTTGGTCTATATATACTTTTACAACCAAATTGACATAATTATATATAATTTATTTTTTCCTAGCAATCTTCTAAATGGAAAGATAAAACTTAAGCATCGCAAAAAAAATAAATCATTTGTATTATTGTAACATTTTCCTGCGTGTGTACGAGAATCGGAGAACGCAACGTGTCGAGGCTTTTTATTAGTAGATGTTCGATAAAATGTTTCCCTCGTAAAGTGAGGATAATGTCTATTTTACGGTTCGTTCAAGAACTGCTGGGGTAGCTCGCAGTAGCCTGGGAGATTTCGGAATCTTTTACGGTGTTATATACATTTGTTACAATAAATGAATATATCCCGAAATGTATCACGTTTAAGGAACTTTATTTTACACCCTAGTCGAACTACAAAACATCACATTTAATTTTGGAAACGATTTTATTTGGGCTTCATTTTTGTTATGTTGCATTAAATGTCTGCTAAATATCATGAATAGTTATCATATACGTTTTAATATTGAGTTAACGTTAATTAACTTTTTTAAAACTGTTTTATTTATAGAACATTTATACTCAGGAAATCGATATATATTATATGACAGTCCGTTGATATATTATTATTAATGTTTATATTTAATTGGACACCGTTTTATATAAATTAATACGATTATATACAGTGATGGGATAAAGTCCAGGAGCGGTCAAATATTTAAAAATCCATCGATATTAAAATACAACCTGAAACGCGTGAAGTGATTTTTCAAAGAGAGCATCGTTTTCTTCTTGGGGGGGGGGGGATACGACCCCCACCGCTAAATAGGCATATTAGGCATAAGAGGGGTCAATAATCTTAAACGAGGATAACAGGTGGAACGGGGGCTCATTTAAAAGGTCTTTTACAGACGAATCCAAAACACTACTCATAAAAGGTGCTGAGTTCATTCTTTGGTACGGTACTCTAAGATTTTTCGATCATACGATTAATTTACTCCAATTTTTAAATGCGACATTGTTGTATTTTATAAAAAGGCAAGTAGTAAGTTTCTCCTTATCATTAAAAGCGAATTAAAAAACATTTATTAAGTTAAAAAGATTTAATTCTTCGCATTTTACTAAAATATTAAGTATACTTTTTATTAAATGAGCAATGGCAATATTCAATAAAATATATAATAAATATATGAATATTTTGTATATGTACTTATAAGTCTTATTACATTTTTTCAGGTAAGCAATTATTCATATATTCAAACAAGAGCTATGGGGCTATCCTAAAATTATGTAAGTCAACGCTAGTCAACATTTTTAATTTTCAAACTAATCATTGTGTGTTCCATAATTCCACATTTGATTTAACCCTCCTGTGCACCATGACGAATATATTCCTCCAAACTACAATGTTTTCACATGGGAACAGAAAAACTGGTGCTCAGGAGGGTTAAAGTAACAAAAATTGTCTGAAAATGTTGTGTCTGTCTGATAGTTTTGAACACTTTCAAATACTAGTCCTTTACGAAATGTTATCAACATTATTATATATCATGGATTTCTAATTACATAAAAAAATTTTTAAACGATAACAAAGAAATAACAAGATTTTTGGAATACAAAATTTGCAATATTACTCATTTAGTTCAAATTAACGCATGTTTCATGCTAGCATTATCACTGAAGGAAATGGCACTTTCTCTCCCTAGCGAGCAAAATAAATATGTTCATGAGAAAAACACTATTTTGCTCCCTATATTGCGGGGGCGAAATAACACGCTCTCTTGTGAGAAAATATTATGTGCAAACTTGCACTCATCGGCAAGCACCTATTTTGCTCTGTAATTAGCAGAATGTGTAATTAATATGAATCTTCAATTTTCTTTAGTTTTCTTGAAAATCGACGAAACTTTCTTCATCGCTATGATCTGAAAAATGATGAAATGTGGGTTTTTAATTGAAACCTATGCCGTTTCTACTCACGAAACAATAAAGTTCTAGATGTGAGGAATGACAATAAAAATTCCAAGGAAGTCATGGATTAAAAAACAAAAATCGCCTCAAGAGAAAGTGATCAATTAATAAAACCAATCTATAAATTTACCAATCAATTTTCCACGTACGTTCGTGATATTTCGAAGCATTGTTACAAACGCCTGTAAAATAACAAATATTTCCTCAGATAATATTCATCCTTTATTCTTTCCACCATTGTTTTCTTTTGCCGATTCCTTTTTCCGCCGTCTAATTTTTCGTACTTTGCCTTTTGTGTTTTTGCAACGGCCTCCAGTATTCCTGCTCGCCAACATTTGTTATTTCCATCGTACCGTATTTTTTTCCCCTGGAGGTTAATTGACGTATTATTAACGTGTAAATGACGACACGATTTTGTTAATTAAAACACGATTAATTACGTAGTTTATCGCACGGGATGTCCCTGGCAAAGCGATAAATATGGTAGGAAAAGGACTGAAGTTGGAGACTGAAACGAAGGTAATAAGCGGCGATAAACAAACGAAGCGTAAATTTTCAAGTATTTTTGCTTTTCCAGCTTGTTATTGTCTCGCGCGATTCCCCCTTTAATGGAACGCGATGATAGAAACAAAATGAAAGTCCGGTACGGGAAAGATGGGAAAATAAGAAAGGGGGGCCATGGTAAGACGGAAGGAAGCCTACTATAGGTACGGGGGCAGATAGTACATAAAATGTAAGCCGAGTTCAAAATCGACCGGAACGACGGCAGCAACGTCTCGGGAAAGCTCTGCGAGCGTTCCTCCGACCCGTTAATGGAAAAAGAAAATTTATCGCGGCGGTTGCGCTACGTAATACCAGCGGGAAATAAAAACAAAGCTCCGCAAGCGGCCCCGGGAACTTGGATGCGCGATACGCGTGCACCGCTCCCGTGATCTTGCGGAGTTTCCGAACAAATTAAACAATTTGTTTCCCCGACTGTTCCGATGATGCTTTTATGAAAGTTCGCCTCGCGAGGAAATTGATATAATTCATTTTGAAATCGCGAAGGGCGCTAGAGAACGCAATGCCCTTGGGCTATTTTGTAAATATGCTGCCGGGCAGGGGTGGGGGGTCTAAAAGTTTCGGTTGTTTGGTTAGAAAGACGTCAATATCACAACCAATTTGTATTGCAACTCTCGTTTCCAGTTCATTTTAGTGCGTTGTATACGCATGAGATGATCACGGCAAGGTCAAAACAAAGACTTGCATGGTTTTTTAACGCTCCTGTGCACCAGTTTTTCTTTTCCCATAAAGGAACAATGTAATTTGGACGAGTATTTGGACTCGTCCTGGCGCACAGGGGGGTTAAAGGCCGTCTGTTTTCCGACGTTTACTAAACAACTTTCCCGGATCAGCTAGGTGTGGTGCACAGGAGTGTGCTGTTAGCGCTCAGCGAATGTGAGGCCACATGAGTTAACAATAAATCAAAACAATTATTTGTGAAACGTCATTTCTCGTATGCATGTACGGAAACGAAGAACGTGCAAGAAACCCGATTTCCCTCACCTGTAACGAAATGTACTATTTCTTCATACCGGCCATAAAGAAAAATCGTATACTTTCCTCGGGAAGTAAAAAAGAATGCCTCAGACTGCATGTTTCTCACCTTCGGCTACGCCTCGGGTAAAAATTATACACATTCTGAGACATTCTTCATTTTACCACCCTCGTGGAGTAATTTACTAATTTACACATGTAAAATAAAATTTCTCACATTGTGCGCAAAATGCTATTTTGCTCCCTATATAGCGGGAGCAAAATAGCACATTGTCTCCCTAGGGAGCAAAATAAATATATCCGGAAGCAATAGTATATTACTCAACGAGGGAGGTAAAATAAAGAATGTCTCAGACTGCATGTAATTTTTACCCGAGATGAAGCCGAGGGTGTAAAACATGTAGTCTGAGGCATTCTTTTTTACTTCCCGAGGGAAGTATACGATTTTTCTTCATGACAGGGAGGAAAAGAAGTAACTTTCTAACTAAAGTTGCTGCTTTCGTCCCAGTGTGATGAAAAATAAGTTTCTTGCATTCTGAGCGCAAAATACTATATTGCTTCCTATATAGCAGGAGCAAAATAGTACGCCCTCGTATGAGAAAATAGTACGTGCAACAAGGAAGAATATGTATTTGTAGACTCGTGCGAAATGCCGAGCTCGCTTCGCTCGAGCGTCAGACTCACACTCATTGGCAAACACCTATTTTACTCCCAATCTACTATTTACGCACTCGTATACAATAAAAAAGATTATTATTCTCATAAATTCACGTTATAAGCGTTGATATGATATAGAAATACCATTTTCTGCGGATAATGTATTGGACTATTTTTTTTAAACATTTTGTCTCATGATTTGTATTTTTGAAAATAAATGTAACAATTGCGATTTTTAGCGACTTTGTAGTGAAGAAAAGTACACCTGTAATTTTCGAAACAGAATGAAATCACGATGCAAAGAACAGATGGCATGATTTGTAAACACTGAACGAAGAGTCTCTATTACAGCAGTGAACCTGGTGTTTGCATTACTTTCCATTTGCTTGGCATTCTGTCGTCGGAAGGGGAAAGCATCGCGTCACTTTTAATGTCGACTTTGAGCCATGACATTGCCTACGGCTCAATATGTCGAAAGGTATCTTTAATGTCGCCTGTCTGAAACTAGCCCCCAAGAGGCATTAGTATCCGTCTCCCGTCAGATTGTAGGTAACGAGATACCATGTCGGATAAAACTTGGTTACGACGCCGCGGAAGATGTGATCGCTTTTGTCGAATGACATCGAGTCGCAAAAAAAATCGATGACGAAATTAAAGGATATTAAAAAACGAAATGTGTCGAATAACTGAGATGTTTTAACGTTTGGGTCTACCTGCATTTACATAAAAGATGAGTCCATCTTCAAATAAGCGAGTACTTATCGTAGTACGTGCTTAAAGTGCATTGTTATCCATTGAGTGCATAAACATCAAGACCGGCAACCGGTAAAAATAGTATATTATGAAACTAGTGCGTAAAAGTTCATTCTACGAATGTGAAGGGTCGTAATCTCATTCGCAGAAAAAACATTTACGCACATGTTTCATACGATATTTTATGTCACTTGAGTGCGTAAAATGCGACCGAAAAATGTCAAAAGTGTGTAAAATAGCATTTTACGCATCGAATGACATAATAGTACATTGTGCTACTAGTGCGTGAAGCGATACTTCTATGAAATATAATAAAAATATACAGCACGAGTATCTAGCCTGCACACTACATTTTTTTTGTTACAGATGGTAGAGTTCAATTTTGAACGACTTTGCTTACTTTTTGAGTACAGATCAACATGTGTGTCAAATGGTACTTTACGCATTCTAGTACAAAGTGTGGTATTCTGCAGCTGTTGTGGGTAAAGTGGAAAAACTGAGCGCGTAAACTTTACTTCATAGAAAGTAGAAGACGGTAATGTAATTTACATGTGTATCTTAGTATACACACGCGTTTTTCGTGCGAGCAACAGGGCCTAAAATTGAACTTCACACATTACATAACAAGTACCAAAAATGAAGTATGCCGACTTTGATATAGATATACGTGCCGAAAATTTTCTGATCGCGCATAAAAGTACGACTTTACTCACTAGAAGCATAATGTTTGTTATAGCAAAGTTTTACACGATTATGACGGTAATAATTATAAAATCATAGTTTGTGCATTTATACTTTACGCACTAATGTGGCATGTAGCATACAAAAATAGGTCAAAATGATCAAAAACACATAGAAATATATTAAAATTTGTTGAATCAAAATTATTTGAGCAGGTAGAAGAGATTTTTTTATTTATTTTATTTAATACATAGTTATTTGTCTTGTTCTTTAATTTATTCCTATGGGATCCGTGAAGATACATGAAAATGTGAAATATTCTCTCTAATGATCGGGAAATTCAGGAAAAAATTACAATAGACATGGAATTAAAATTTTTGTTCTACCGTTGAAACAGCCGAACAAATGTTTGAGGAGTTACAGAGGTCAATTAACCAAAATGGAAGAATTTTCGCATATTTGGCATATCCTAACCTTTAGGAGATGCTACATCAAGTTCGTATTTACATGCCAAATCGTAGCGAAGGGGAACGGACGGGAGTGGATGTAGCACATGCATACGTTTTCGATTTTCAGTGAAATGGTTAATTAACGAAAACAAACAGGAAATACGAACGTTGCCCGAAAATGCATATATCGAGTATAGGTAACCTCCGCTGAAAACATTGTGTGCGGAATAATATTTAGCTAGTAAATTATTATGAAAGAAGAGCCAACGTTATGAATTACATACCTAATAAACAATCGTGTGTAGTTTAATGGTAATTATTCCTACGCAGAATATTTCATTTTTTTGCAATTTATTTCAATTTTATTTTTTATTTCTTGTTTTAACTGTAGGGTTATCATTTTTGACAAGAGTTCTAAACACTTGTATTGTATATTAAAAGTATATGTATATAGTCATGTAGACTTTATTTTTTATGCGTGTAACATTTTAGTTATTTTGACGACTTTTTTTTAATTTTAGAAGGTACAAGTCTGCACCAATCCTAAACCACAGCTCTTTTCAAAGTATGTTTTATTTTTCCAAAAGAAAATTCCATTTAGGAGTCGTAAGTAGTACATTATACAACTAGGGAGCAAATAGATGTTTGTCGACGAGGGCGAATTTGACGCCCGACCGAAAGGAGCAAAATAGCATTTACGCCCACAGCGTGAAAAAGTACTTTTATTTGATATATGCAAGAACAATTTAAGGCTATTACAATAAATAGTCAAAACGTTTGTACATATTAGTTTTAAATTCGTAAAAAGTGGACGCAATAATTAGACATTTTTTTGTTCGTCCTAGAACTGTTTGAGAGTAAGAAATTTTTTGATGGTGGCATTTCCATTAAAATTATTTGTCATAATGCCGTAAGGTACAGACAAATAAAGGTTCTTAGTATATTGTCGAAATTTATGTAGAATAATACCAGGAAAACTCGTTTATATATAATATTGTACACATCGTTTTATACACTACTCAAATAACACACAGTATTCCCTCAATATGTCTGGAATATTCTAGTGGAACTTTAGCTTCATGAACTTGTTATATATAATAGTACACAATTCTATCAACTTGTATCCAAAAACATGTATTATTATATATAATTCATTTTTTTTGGTACGGTAATATGGATTTTGAAACGTGATTTTTCATGGCACGCAAATGTCTACTAAATTCATTGTTCAGACCAGAATAATGACTAATAAGCGATTGCGAATAAAATTGTTTCAACGTCGTGGAAAATATTGAAAATAGTTCATAATAGTTCATTTATTTTCTAGACGACATAGTTTTTGAAATCTACATTTGTAAATATTTTATTATGCTTTTAAAACATGCCCTGTGATGATATTTTGTGCAGGAAAAAGTTTGTGAGACTCACAATTAAATTTCTTATTGTTTGTTTTTAGTGTAAATTGATTGTATAGAACAACTAAAAATGTAACAAGTTATTTTTTCTATTTTAAAAATTTAAATAATATTCGAAATTTTTTAATTCACACAGAGATCGTATTTTAAATCGCGCAATTTAGGTTCTAAAATACCACCCGCCATATTATTTCAATAAAATGACCCAAAAATAAATAAAATATTGCACTGCAAAACCAATTTTATATTTTTAGGCAAATTATTTAGACAAACTAAATTTGAATATACAAGAATTTGTTCAGTGTCGACACGAATAAATACACATACAAAAAACATTCTAAATCATTGCAACAGCTTTATTTCATATAGTACAAAATTAGTCGCTTTGTTCACCAAGAAACAAAGTAGTAAAGCTTAAAATACGACGTTGTAAAGAATTTCAGCAAGTGTTGAACACTTTACATAAAATTCATAGTGGGTACTTTCGAAACTCGAGTATAATAGAAACGTGTATTTTAGATTATATTATAAATGGTTTTGCAGTTATTAACTCGTAAACTCAAGTGCATAGAAATATGTGCCATAACAAGATTACGATGTCATTATTAGGCGAATGTTAATTGAAACGAGATAAAATTCCCTGCACATATCGGGGCTCCTTGCAGGTCGTTATATAATGTTGCAACCTCTAATTAATCCTTTTGCGTTAAATATTGTCGGTTACACATGGGAAAATTAACTGCATTAAAATTATTTGAGAAGTCGTGGGAGCGAACATTATGACGAATTAATGGTGTCATAAGTAAATGTTAATTTAAAAATGACACCAACATTCGAAACATGGTAAATTTCAACATATAAATACAAATATATGAGTACAAAAATAAATAAATAAATACAATATAAAAATAAATGAAATAAGAATATAAATTCTACATTAAAGTTCATAATTAAATTGTGAGATTGGACGTGTCGATACTCCATCAAATATTAGGTTAGGTTGGTTGAAAGTCATATTTATTAATTTTATTTTATTTTTCTTCATTTATCCTATAATTCCATTATAATTCTAATGGTATTTTCTTTCAGGTATCCCCTCCCTTTATGAAGTTAGGTACAATTAGGTTAGGTTATATTACATTAGGTGAGGTGGGATTATATCATGTTATGGTAAGTTAGGTTAGGTTGGGACAAAATCTTCCTTTTCTATACTTACCTTACTATTTAATTATAATTTTAATCACAGTAGTTTTTAGTTACTCCTTCCCCCCTGGTGTTCTATAATCACGAATTTGATTTCCAAGGAACCTGAATATTTTTAATTTTTAATTTTTGATTTATGCAACACAAAGAAATATGATTTTGTATTCGTACGACTGATAGAAAATGGGATGAAAGTTAGTTCTCGTATGCTTTGATTGCTTATTTGAATTCTTTAACTATTAATGTAGTAATAGTGTGACTACTAATGTACAATAATTAAATGTGGATCACTATGAATTCTACTAATAGTACAAAGTTACTAATTTTAAAGTAGGAATTAAATTGAATGCACACTACCAACCAATGAAAAGTATGTATACAAAATAATGTGTACCTTTTTACTTTTCTAGTAAGCATCATTTCTATTGGGATTAGTGAGTTATCCGGGTAAAAAAGTAGTTGTATAACTACTGTCAGTAGTAAAACAGCACAGACATCTTTTTCCTTGGTGTTAATACTTAAATGGTTTGCTTGACCATTTAGATAGTAAGAAATACTATATAAGTTTTGTTTATTTCTTCTCAAGTAGTAACCCTCATTATCTATTTCATATCCTGCCGTTTTCATCGTCATAGTACTTTATAACTCATTCAAATTTATAGAACTCATAATAAAATTGTTATTATTTCAACTACTCTACAAATTTTTATATAGGGATTCAGTTGCTAGAACTAGAAATTTTGTTAAAGCGCAGCGGGACTCGCTAAAATAATGAGAACTCTTTTGCGTATCGGCTGCTGGCTTTAACGTTTTATCGAAATTTATAACTAACTTTAAATTTATAATAGTATTAAATGTTCCATAATTTTTTTAAGCTACAACAGTAAAATTTTACCAACGACCTAAACTCGATGTCGAAAAATACACAATACACCAGCACTAAATTTTAAAAAGTGTTCTATACCATTTTTGATAATCAAGTTAAGATAATAAGTATAAGATGAAAAATACTAAACGAGAATAAGAATAAAACAATTTATCAGCATTTTGAATGTTTGAAACGATATAAAAGAGAAGCGACATAACGCGTACAAATGCAGAGTCAAAGGATATCAACGGAAAAATGATGGAGAAATCTTTTATGTCGCTGAAGAAAAGGTGAAACAAAACGAAGCTGAGTCCATGATGGATTAAATTAATTATCGTCGAGGATTAACGTATATATACGCGACGAAGGAGACAACAGTAGGCAACGAGAATACGGAGGCAAAAAATATATAGAGAGGGATGGAATAACGACAAAGAAAAGCGTAAAGAGAAATTAGAGCGAGATGGAAATAGAGAAGGCAGAGAAAGCAGCGCAAATGGGGCTTTATAATACGAAAATGTTAATTAGGAAAATCAACGGCTTCCTCCAGCATCCCTTGACATTGATGGAAATCGGCCTTGAAAACCCCTAGTTCGAACTGGGCTCTCAGGATTTAAAATGATACTTGCTTCCATTATTTTAATTAATAATTATGATATTGCTTTCTTTAATGTTATGCAAATATTTAAATTGCCAGAAATATGGCAAACTTGGCAAAAATTTTGCATCGATAGACAATAAAAATGTAATGCTTTTTTCTAAATATTGCTAGCGTCTGAAGATTGTTGAGAATTGTGTTTCAATAATCGATATCCATGCCGACTGTAGCCTGAATAAACTATATCTTTTAAAATTTTTAAAAATTCTTCTTTAAGCTCTAGAAATGGTGCACGAAACCAAAATGTCGTTAGGTTAATCGAAACAAAACGAGTTTGATTATCGGCGGTAACGAAGTAGTCTGAAATAATTGCTAATGAAATTTCGATTAGTTTCAAATACATCGAAAGCAAAATTCTACATACACAAATGCAGGCTCGTCATAATGTAGCTAAACCCAGAATTAACTACGATGAGAAGGCGATAGGCCGTTTCCGTAGATTTCGTCGATTAGGAACGGAACGAGTCTTCTGAAACGTGGGAACGAACCGAACGCGTCGGCTGTTTGTCTATCGGATCCTACAACACTATATACATCCAGTTTTTTGCTTATACTTTTGCTCGACATTTTTCCCCACAGAACTCCTTGACGAAAGGGTTACGGTCGCTGGCTTCTTGACGAAGGGTGATTGAAACATCCAAAAGAAGGTGCGTGAGTGGATCGCTCATTAATTCTCACATGCGTTTGCTTTTTTAATATAAGCATACACTAGTTTCATGTTATTGTAAAAGTGTCGCAGAGTGAAAACATAATTCTTTCCCCTTAAAAATCCTTTTTTATTAATTCCATTAAAATATAAATTCCTGAATAGTTGACGACTATATCATAGCTTCTAGAAAATGTCTCAACAATTGGAAACCGTAATGGAAGTACGAAACAACATAATGTGGAGCTCTTTTTCTGAACACACGTGTTTCTAGAATCACAACGAAAAATAAGAATTTATTTATTACAAGCCTTTCCGTCCAAGCGATGTTTGGCACAGAATAAAAAATAGCGGTCAATTTTTTGTACTCCTTTGCAGACCTCACATTATAACGTTACCAACAATATTGCATTGAAACGTTTAGGGAAATTTTTTTGTTCCACTAAAAATGGGCCATTATGTTGAGAAATGTCTATACCATGGTAGTCGGTTAGTTTGGCTAACTTTTCGCTTCATTGTGATTTGCGGTACGAATGAATGAACGTTGCAGCACTTGGCTCGTTGGTCGAGACTGTTCGGAAGCAAACCGAAAGACCCTGAAGTGTCGACAGAGACGGACAGATATTGAAAGAGAACCAAATAGAGGGAAAGAAAAAGAAAGAACAGAGATGAAAAACTCGCTCTACGAGTAGGCGGCGCTGAATTCCGCGATGCCGCGGAGGAACCGCTCCCGGTGCGCTTTTTACGGAACTGCGCGTTTTGCAATAGGCGGCGCTTTAATATTTATTTTTCATTTCCCGCGAGAGGCGAGTTGCCCCCTAGTATTCCACAGCGTATTTTCTCCGGTAGCTTCGTCATCGCGAATTGAAAGAGTCTTTTCCGGGCCGTCGATAATGGTGTTAAAAATTGGCCAAAAATTTGGTCGAGAAATTGGTCGAATAACTCTGGTCCAAAAACTTTTTTTCCAAAAATCGATGAAATCAGCTCCCGAAACAAGAAGGCCCGTGGGTTTAATGATACTACATTAAATGCAAAGGCTTCTATGCTAAACAAAGACCCCTCCCAACGGGCACGAAGAACCCAAATGTTTCTAAAACGTTTTTAGAATGTTCCAGAAACGTTCCTAAAACGTTATATGTCTGCAACATGGATGAAACGTTTATAAAACGTTCCGTAAAAGTTACAGACATATAACGTTTTAGGAACGTTTCTGGAACATTCTAAAAACGTTTTAGAAACATTTGGGTTCTTCGTGCCCGTTGGGCTACCATACATGCAAGTATATTCTATCCAGGGGACTTCATTTTTGGAGAGCTGCAACCTTTTAATTTTTGCTTTCTTGTCTTTCTTCCTATGTAAGGTAAACTAATAGTTTTGGGTTCAAATATGCGTTTTTTTCTCAACTTTATACAATTTTTGTTGGATGGCAGTTCTAAAAAAAAAATGGGATTTTTCGGTATATTCTTAAGGGCGTTATTTGGGTGGTCCATTCGACATGGAATGTTCCACCATATTTAGGTTAAGAACTCGTGCAGTTTTGACCACGATAACCTCTCGTTAAGTCCATTGACTCTGATAAACAAAATAAAAATGAATTTCATTCACGATCCTTGATAGGATGGCGATCATCCGAGCGCAGGGTGGAGAGAGAGAGTCGGTGTCCGTCATCTTTCTAGACTACTCAGTCGAGGCCAAGAGCATTCACGACCGCGCGCGGCGCCTCATTCCCACTCGGCGGCAGGTCGGTCAACCTTCCGACCGTTCATTCATCCCGCGGATTACAACGAGATAATACGTAATTACGGGCGCACGTACAGGCGTCCTCCCCCCTTCGAGATGCTGTTCCCATTCACGAGCGCGCTTCGACCGAAGGAAGATGGGCGAATATAAGTGAGCGCACCCGACGGCGTCGTAGTCGACGACGTCATCGTTATCCCCCGGATCGGACGGCTTCCTCCTCGAGGCGGTCTTGGAAAAACGATTCAAGAATCTCGCAGCAGCTTTTTGCCCCAGCTCGTTAATGATGCAAATTCACGGGGGCGCTCTTCACATTTTTGCAAAACTTCAATTATTATCTATAGATTTCAGGACAGCGGGGGTGGGTGTTCCCGGAACGTATGTGCTTCTACCGGTCTCTCCTACAAGTGGATTCTTTTTATCTTCACGCGACGCGACGACTCGACGTCGTCGGTTCGAACAAGAATCCTACGCGGAGCGGATCTTTTTAATGGGTACGAGAAGGCAGGTATCTTGCCGATCGCAACGACGAGGTGAAATTGGATCAGTGAACCGCTGATTTTCAGTCGATAGGAGCGTGGAGCGTCGTTACATTATGCGGGAGATAAAAATTCAAGCTGGGAAGAGCGTAAGGATAGATAAGAGGCAAGGTTATGTTGGAAAACGAATAGGTGGTTAAAAAGCAAAGTTTTGTGTCTATTAGAAATTCAATTTCTTTGCGTTTACATTCGTAATTTACGGGAGTAATTATTTTAATCCTTAAATCTGAAAAGTTCCACGAAGGTGTATTAAAAATGAAGGATTTACGACCACTCCTGAGAACCATTCTAAAGATATGTTGAATGTCGGCTTGACTTTAATTTATGCTCATAAAAGGTGCATAGTTCATCTGATTTTCAAATTATTTTATCGTTACTGTACTCGCAAAAATATTTTAATAACATCTTTACTTAATTACAAAAAACCTGTACAAAAGGTAATGTTTTACTAGCGAAAATTCGATGAAAATCAACTCCCGAAACATGAAGGCCCCTAGGGTTAATGTTACGATATGAAACATAAGGGCCTCTTTATTAAACAATGGCCCCTGCAATTTATGCAATCACGTTATATCCAGGGGCCTTCGCTTTTGGGGAGCCGTATTCGGTAAATTTTATACTTGTAAAATAACACATCTACATTTTTGCCCACAGTATTAATTTTCTATTACACTTTTTAGACTTCATTAAAGTGATCATTTCTTTGAACAACTCATGTTAGACTCTTCCAACCTCGGTTCATTTACTGCATTTCTAATTTGTTTGTTATTTGGAACAGAAATATTTTCTATGTTTATTTTAGGGATCCAATTTTCATTTCATTGGGCCTGACTCAATTATGTATTTCTATCTTTGGGAATCGCAGTATTTCTTGGTTCGATTTCTATTTTTATTTTTATGCAAGCAATTTTATTTTTGGTATGAAGAATTTTCATTAGTGGTTCGATTCATATAAGTTTATTCTGAGGACTGGTATTGATTTTTGCTTTTCAGGTCAATTAATTTTACAATTTAGGTCCCGTTCATGTATTTCTACCCTTGCTTATAAATTTATCACTTTCGTCATGATCTGCGTCATGGACAGTTGACTTAAATAATATAATAGTATAAAATACAGTCCTACTGATCGAATCAATTTTTATTAACAAATTATTAAAACTCGTCTGGAATCTGATACAGTATCAAATAAAAACTTGAGATATTTGGAGGAGGCGTCTTTTAATGGTCAAATTTTATAGTCCACGTAATGATCATTTATAATTTTAGCATTCAAATCCCCAACATTATGAAGGATTATTAACCAAAAATTACTGGAATTAGTACTATCTGAGAAGGAAATGCGATATTGCATTGTGCAACTATCCATTTGATTGCGCAGGAAGCATCTCGTTTTAACGATCGAACGTCGGTTCCAGATGCGTGGGAAAAACAACGGAAAATAACGACAGTTTTGGAAAAATCCGTAAATCCGTTGAGGCACGTGCTAAACAATCGTGGAAAAAGCGAAACGTTTTTCATCCGAAAACAGCTTTACAATATGTTGGGCGCCTATTGGCGTTCGTTAAATATCGCAGGGAACATTGCGTAACGCATAGTCGCGCGTATTACTTGAATTCGATGAGGCATCAACTCTCACATATTTTACAATCCGTGAATTACGCCATTCAGTGTTTCGATTATTGGCAAGTCCGATAAATCAGCATTTCCATTATAATCGTATGACTATTAATTATAGAACGCATAATGAATACGGGTTACTCGAAATGCGCGGTTACGCCGAACGGCCTGGACTATAAGCTTGGGAAAGCCGGCTACAATGTTATTCCCGTCATTTTTGATAATGGACAGTCCGTACAGAGCGAGGGAAATTGGCACCATAAATTAGCTCAAAATATTCTGTGTATACGTAATTATGATTTTTTCAGACTGATAAGATCTCTTGATTAGTTCACAGAATTTTGGGTGAAAGGAAACCATACTTAAACAAAAAAATTTCGATGAAAATAATCCTTGCTATTCTAACCTGAACTATATACGAACTGATCCCCTAAATTTCTGAATACGTTTAATATTTCCCGATAAATTTTTAATAAAGGGAACCTATTCTCAGGAAAATGCATGACTTTCGAATTTCCAAAATGTTTTTTGCTCCCGACGTTGGAAAAGAAGATACATTACGCAAACTTTTTGTCTATTTTCAAATCTCGCTAGCGAATACCTTCCGAAGACGAAATCGAATTCACCGGCGAATATATGAATTTCCCCAAGAAAAATCGCAGAGTGTGTAAAATCCTCCCGCGGCGCGGTCTTATTAGTCGGGCAAAGAGAGAATTTCGTTTTCGTAAAAACGCGGTGCTCGACACATTCCCATCTGCTGCTGGTGCACTGCTGCTGCTGCTTTACGGCAGGAAGTTCGCCGATGGAAGTTCTTGCAAACTTCAGGATACATTCGATGTGCGCGCACGACCGCCGACGCGGCAACAGTGTAATTACTATTTACATACGATTCCAAACTCACTTCCCAGCTACCAACACCACCCCCCACCATGGAACTTTTGATGACGTAGGTGCTCGCAACAACCGAAAGCGCGGGATAAAAAAGAACCCATCGCGTTTATCACCGCGATCCGATGGGCTTGTTGAACCTTTAGCTTTTTACATTCGAAATCGTGGGGGCGTTTAATTGCATTTTTACCGCACCCACGCGCCCGAGGGGCTTCTATTTATGAGTTCTGCATCGGCGAGTTTGTACTTGGGGATGGGATTAGCGAATTCGCTATTTGTTAACTCTGTTTTCGAAGGTTAGTGATTCTTTGTAGGCCCCTTCATTTGTTACTGTCGGAACTTTGATTTTATTACAGCGGTTTCAATTAGCGAGTATAAATCTCGACGAAGGAAGTACATTTCAATTGAAGCTCGTTTCAAACTCCATGATACTCAAAAGGATTTTAATTGAAGTTTTATGTATTTTATTTCACGGGCCGTTGCTAGTGAATGCATCGCAACAGGCGCGTAACGTACAAACCAAAAAACGTATATGAAATTTATTTATTTATGCACCAGCTCTTCAAACACCGTGTGGGTACACCTGTTTACAATCGACGAAAGCAGTAATCACGTTAATTTTTTTCTAAACGAAATCCACACTTATTCCTGTGGCGAAATTCATCCGCTCTTCTCTCGGCGACCTTTTCCAATTTATATCACTTTGCCGTTGTGACCTCAGCGGTGTAACGAAGTTAGCTTTAATGTATCCAGCTAAAGTTAATTTCACGCAACCACTCGGTCATTTGCAGATCCCTTTGCGTATTGGAGGAATCTCGTTGACAGGAAATTTGCGCAAACTTCGAAGGTGAGAGCATGCGCAAAAATGTCACAAAGGCCAGTTAATTAGTTTCAAACGTGCCACCGAAAGATATTTCCAATAGCTTTGCAGCAGTTGCACTCGTGTTACTTGTCGTGAACTAGAAATCGTTAACTTTGAAGATATTCTGCATTTTTAGGGCACAAAATCTTTTATGCATAAACAAAACATTTGGCGCCCAACGAAGGACCAATGACCGACATCAACAAATTATTTTGTTGAACTGCAGTTCTGTAACTTTCATTTCAATTTCCTCTGACTCTTAATGTTTTTTCTATGTTTTCGAAATGAACATCCATTTTATCGTCGTGCTTTGAATGTTGTCGTCTTCTGAAGGCGAGTCCTTTGTCACTTGGGCGACGCGGCATACTAAAGCAGCGGTACCGAAGCTGCGGATTTCTTTCAAATGCAAATTTCGGCCATTATCGCATTAACGCCTCACATTTCCGCAACTGTGTCTATATAGATATCGGCAGTATCTTCCATCTCCGAGACAATGAAATTTTTTTTCTGATATTCCTCTAATCTGAAAGGATAATCTCCATTTCTCTAATCGCGGGAGGATAATCACACGATTAATGATGGCGGGAGCAGAAACCCTCTCGGGCAAAGTTTTGCAGCGACAGTCGGGGACAGCCGACACGACGATTCAAAACTCTAGCACGAGCGTCGAGGAGAGAAAAAAGGAATGGAGGGATGAAAAGACGATATGAGGGATGAGGGCGGAAAAAGGACTCGTCTGGTCAACGATGCGAAAGAGGACAAAAACCGAGAAAAACACGGAGGGCAAGTCAAATGGGAGGAAGAAAGGCGACTTGGAAAAAAAATGATAAAATGTAGGGGGAAAAAGGAAGAGGTAAACGAGAGTCGGAGAAACGTGAAGAATGATCTACGGAGCGCAGGCGAGAAGAAAAGAAATAATGAGGCAAAAATGAATGAGGGAAGCAGGAAAATATAGCGACATGAACAGGGAGGTAAATTAATAGCGCGACTTACGCAAAATCTCGGATTTATTACGGTGTAAGCTGCAAATTTCGAGCTTGAATTCGGTTCTCGAGAAAGTGATTGATTTTTCTAAATACCAAAGTACAAGAAATTTTGTAATAAAAAGCTGGTGGGTTGAAATTGGATCCGCAGAAGGACTTTCACCACGACAGCATGAGTCATTATCTATTTCGGTAAATCGATGTATTGGGTTCAAAATCCTGATGCGTCACTGTCGTTACTTTTATTATTGAACTGGAAATCGAAAATGGCAAAACAGCTCACCCACTCGAGGAACTAAATCATGCCACATTAACGGTTATACGAGCAGTGGGTGTGCATTGGAATTGCGACTTGCATTCCATTAGAATAATACGATAAAAAATGGCGACGGTAACATGAATATTTTTAGTTTGTTCAGGGTGAAATTTAAAACGTCGAGCGACACTCTAGTTGCTAATGAAAAATACAAGAGGCTATTCCCGACAATGGAAAAAAAGATGTACGATAGGACGGAACGTTACGGAGAGCGATAGAAATTTGAAGAGGACGAAGGAATGGGAGACGGGAGTGACACCTGGTGAACGAAAATGGGAAAGAAGCCATGCGGCAAGGTGGAAAACGCGAGAGATAAATTAGGAAGAAAATGGTATGAAGAGGTGAAATGCGAAAAACGAGCGACAGTAGGGACGAAAATAAAATGAGTGAACAAGGGAAAGGTGAGCATTACTGGGGAAGAAATGGAAACGGTGGGCAGGGGGGGGGGCAGTACGACAGAAAACTCGAATATTCATGGGGAAGCGGGCGAATCGTTGGCTGCTACGAGTCGAGTTGCGCATTCCAGATACAGCAGCAGCTCGAGCTACGATGAAATAGGTAGAGAGGAAGCCACGCTTACGATCCTTGGGGGTGGAGGGGAGGGGGATCACGAAGTCTTGTAGAAGGGGAACGAGGAGAAGCACGACCAATTGCCATGGTGGTAGGGACAAGAATGGGAAAAACAAAACTATGGGTAGGAGACGGGAAAGGATGAGGAACAGTAGAGAAAGAAGATAAGATAGTGAGAGGAAGGGGACTGAAAGGAATAGGAAGCACCTTGTAAAAGATTCGAAGGCAAGAACGATTCAACCTTTTCATTCGGGTGGATTCGACAAAGATAATTTTATTAATCAGCAGCTCAATTGAAGAATATCGGTAAGGAGTATCGTTCTCCCTTATTTGCCAAAAGCTATTACTTTGTCGAAGTATTCGGTAGCGCAACTGAATGGAAGAGGAATTGATTGATATTGCTTTGGGTTTCGACAGTCTCTATATCATACTGGAACTTGAAAGAGGAGACAAATAACAGATCGTATGGAAATGATGTAAGAGACCATCCCTGGTTGGGATTCCTGAAGGAATAGGATCAATCGTTCAAAATAAAAGGGTCGATCATTCACGATCATAAGAAAGGAACATGTACGATCTTGGCAAAGCTTAAATGCCGCAATCAGATTTCATGTAATTTTATGGAGTCTAAAAAAGTGGAGATGAACCAATCCACATGGTTGCGTTAGTATCTTGTGGTACCCCCCACAAAGTTTGGTATTTGCAGCTCTTCACTCGCCCCATCTGAAGCGGGTAGGGTAGGAGGGGTAAGTAGTTCGAGGAATGGGGTGCTCCCAGACGATACTGGCGCCACTATGCGGATCAATTCTTTGGCCTCAGTAAGGTTATGCGAAAAATTATCCAGTGCCATTGAAAATTGAAGCTATGCAGAAAGTGGTAGAATAAGAGAGGAAAAAAACAAGGAATGAAAGCGACAAACTGGATAGGAGGGGACTGTACAACGAGTATTCTGGTAGAAATGGCCAGGGAATAACGATGCGGCCACGCCTCGCGAAACAGGGAAACGTTCTAGGTAAAGGTACAGGTAAAAGAATAAAACAAGCAGCGGTTTCACGGATCGCCGAGAAGTTTAACAGCAGTATTCAATAGATAAGGCAGTCCTCCGTACAAATTAAAAGACTATTATACGCGAGCGTATCGGCGCGATTTGTATGCAAATACGATATAATTGAAGAAAATGACGCCTGTGCATTGAATGCTAATCATAATCAAACTGGAGGCCATTCATTGAAGAACGCGATAATGCGGTAATAATCCCGCGCACGTCTGCTGAGGATTATCACTGATGGGTTTGCTTTCGATACACCGCGGAGCACGTACTCCTTTTATTTCAGAATCGATGCAGCTGAAGAAACGAAAAATTTCCCAGCAGGATAGCATAATACTGCAGTTTTACCAAATAACACGGCCAAGTTTTTAATTGAATCCGAGTAATTTATCCGTGGTTAGACGTGATAAGCGAACGATTAAATCGTTAACCGATAATGAGCAAGTTTTTCGATCTGATAACAGAGCCTTTATTTCATGGGCGTAATTTTCAATGTTGCAATCGTAATGTTCTCGATGTTTGTGCTGATTGCGTGCTGGAAGATTATTGTGATTGTGAAATTTTTCAATTACCTAATTATGTAGTATATCTTATGTTAACCTCGAGAATGTGTGTGTAGATTCATGTCAGCGGTTCATCGAGATCATTCCATCGATCATTTTGCATGATCAGATAGTTGGTTATTGGCCATTTGTATATTAATATATTACCTCATTGGGAGTTGCTTTGAAAATAAATGCAAGGAAGGGGTTCGATGAGCGGATATAATATTCAACGAGTTAGTTAATAATTTTCCAAGAATAGTGACTGAGGGAAGTGTGAGGCAAAGATGCATTTTCCCGGGAATTGACGTCTTGTATTTAGATTTTCGTAATAAAACCATTTTTTCATTCCGAGTTTCTACATATCAGATGTCTTCAGAAGTTCCTGATACTTTTTAACGACAGATCGCAGGATTAGACATTTTTAAACAAAATGATTTACTAAATGGGCGGAATTAGCAGATCATTTTTAAAGAACAATCTTTACTGTTATTGATAATAACTAAAATCTGAAAAACATGACATGCTGACTGGTATATCAGAGTTCTACATCTTCGATGGGTCTTACACTCAGAAAAAAATAATTAAAATAACCAGAAAAGATGATTAAATAGGCCCTTATTATTTTTTCTGGTTAAAATAACCAGAAATATTGTTGGTTCAACTGGCAATATTGTTAAAACAATTATTTTTCTAATTAAACCACCTAGAATTCTGGTTATTATAAGCAGAAAAAATAGTACGGTCAAAGTTAATCAGAATATTTTTTTTAGTGTAGAATATTGTTTTCAATGTTCTGAACCTAATTTCGGAGAGATGCGATGATTATCGATATTTCACCAAGCTTTACTATTATTAACAATTAGAGATAGAACTCAAATGATAAACTGGTATATTGACAGTTAAAATTTATTTTCTTTATAAATGATTTATCTGATAACTTCAGATCATTTTGTTTAAAAATTTCTAATCATGTGATCTATCGTTAAAAAGTATCAGGAACTTCTGAAGACATCTACATGAAGCTAGAACTCTGATGAAAAACTAGTATTTCGGAAGTACAAATTTTGTTTCAATATAAATGATAAGCGAACTTCCTCTCGGTTAGCAGATCATTGTTCTAAATTCAATTTTTTTTATCATAATCGCTGGAACTATTGCTAAAAAGTAACAAGAACTTAAGAACTCACTTGCAAGGGACTAGAACTCCACTGATAAAGTGATCTGTTGGCAAGTGATATACTAACTTCACACATATCTCCAATATGTAGATACTCACCATGGAAAATTGGTTTTATTATGAAAATCTAAATACAAGACGTCAATTCCCGAGAAAATGAATCGTCTTTGCCTCACAGTTTCCTCAGTCACCATTCTTGGTAAATTATTAACTAATTCGTTGAATATTACATCCGCTCATTGAACCCCTTCCTTGTATTTATTTTCAAAGCAACTCCTAATGAGGTAATATATTAATGTATAAATGGCATTGAATCTTTCAAAGAATGCACCATAAAAATTCTTCTTCACACGCAATTGAAGCACCCAAGGAACGCATCGTCATGCGAATAAATCCCTTGCTTATTCACGAGCACCTACTGCAGAGGTCGTAAATGAACCTACATGGCAAAAATAATTCAGTGAATATTACCGAGATAATTGAAAAGAAAGAAATATTCATTTCATGTATTTTGATGTATTTTTATTCAGTTATTTTCTATTTTTTTACACTTTTAAATAAATAATAAAAAATCATGACCTTACGAAGATTCGAACACGTGTCTGCTGGCATGGAATACGGTCACTTCTACTAAACATGGTTTACAATTTTTTCTTGTTAAAAAATTCATAAACTGAACATCCGAACAAGTTTAAGAATGTTTACCGAATTATTCTTCCGCATATATTAGAGGATACAGCAATGAGCATGATTAAAGGCAATAAAAAAAATAGGGTATTTCCCGCACGGTAAAAGGACTATACCCCTCGTTTGTTCACCAGCATCTACTATAAACCCTTATTACCCAGTGCGGAAACCCGTAATACGAGTGCATTTACATACACACGGGCTCGAACGTGTATTGCCCGAGCGACCTACGAAAATACCCGTTGGAAAAACCGAATAATGCACCCGGTCGGTTGTCGAGGGCGCGCCAACTCCAATGTTTACGTTTAAAACCCCCGAGTTCCTCGTCCGCATAAGAAACGTGCCCGGTAATCTTGCGTCGGCGTCCTTGCGCAATTTTCCCCCGGAGTTGCGGCATGACGAAGACGACGCAACTGCAGAATTCGCCAGGCCATAATTGCGAATCGGCAAAGAGAACAAGGGCGGTCGATAACGAGACCGGGGGTCCTCCACGTTCCATAGGATAGTTACCGCGGGCACGCGACAAATTCGAAGAATCCTGCCACCCCCGCTGTTATAAGATTAGACGGGAATTTATCGACGTGGATCTGAGTGGTCTAAGGATTACAGAAGGTGGCGAAGGGTGGCGAACCGCCATTACGAAGCGCAAGTGTGGAAGCGTCCTGAAAATGGAAGGGAGCATGCCCGTGTATTATGTAACTACATGATGATACGTGCAGCTTCCTCCGTACAGAGTTCATTGAGGCCGCAACGTCTCGGTAATTTCTTCGGCATCTTGGGATCTTTGTGTGATTACACGGCTGGGTAGTAATTGCCCCTAAATCCTAGAACCCGCGTCCTGGGTCCAAACTCCTGGTCACGTATTATCAGGTAAAAATAATTTCATCGCGGGATAAACGTCAAATATTAATTTAAATTGCAACGGTAGCCTAATTACGAGGTACTGAATTATAAGGAACGGCTTATGTTTATCGACATTGCGGCGATGGTTGCAAATAACACAAAGTAAACGATACCTGTAAGAGGATCGATTTAAACGATGGTGGGTTTTCTAGGGGATGGAAATATCATACGTATTACGAAAATTGTTGAAAAATAAGTGGAATTGATGAAATTACTGTGATATTATCTATTTACTTTTGGTTTTATTGATTCGACTAAGTAAATGGCTTTGAAGCGAGACTCTGGTAGGTTACATATTTTCTTACAGGAAAATAGATAACGAAAGTGTTTTTATTAACATGTACTTCTTGCATTATTATGCCGTCGAGTTAGCTTGAAGTATCAACTATCACAAATTTTATATTATCGAAAGTAAAAGGAAGCATTGTCGCCCAACGAAAAACTGGCATAAAGAGATCGGTTTTAAACCCAATTATTGAAGAATTGATTTCAATGAATTATTTCATTCTCTCTAAAGTTTCAAGCTATTTTCCTTACATACCATAATCATTCGAAAAAATGTAATTCCTGATATAATAACTTTCGAAATTTCCAAAACCACACAGGCAATCTCTGACACAAGAGCGATATTCGACTTTGAACGTCAATTGCTGAAAATTCACATTCAATAAATAACTGAACAATAGAACAGAAGTGCTGCCAAATTGCTAAGCGGTCGGACATTCGTTTCACTCTTTTTAGAAGAAACAATAACGCGTAGCCAGCGAAATATACACGGGGAGTACGAAAAAATGTCGAGTCCATGGTTCTGGAAATTTGTGAATAACAAAGTGACCTGAGCACTAAAGAGAGAATGAAATACTTGCGGATTACCCATACATCATCCAGAAAATATTTGATGCATCGGACGGTAACACGTCGAAAGTCACGAGGTCACTCTCGTCGAACGGTACGATTTTTGGACGCAGCGAATCAGCCGTGTGGTATCAATCAGTGTACGTTTTGTCGGCCGATATCTTTTTTTTCCAGCGATGAAACAAAAGAACTGCACTCGAATAAACATTTCTTTGTCATGCATATAGAGTCGGTATAATAACTTCGGGTTCGAACTAACGATTGCTTTTTTTCGAAATCTTTATTTTGGAAAAGTCTATTAAAGTTGATAATCTGAAAATACGTCGAAGAATCGAAGGAATACAACCAGCAAGCATCGGATAAAGAGGAATCGCGGCCAAAAATCCGTGAGTGGAATAGCTGTAAGAAAGCAACCCGCCTCTGGATTCGTCCAATTGCGAGCGATATCGAGCCTATTGTCCTTTCGCTCCAGCGTATCTTCCCTCTGACGTCCAAGTTTGGCTTTACATTTCTCCAAGCATGTATCTATCAGCCGAAACTTGGATCTCATTCAAGTGCTAATCGCGCGATCGATTACGGCGCCCTCTCGCGAAACTTAACTCGCATATAGGCGCGAGGAGCGGCGAACTCGGCTTAGTTCAATTACGGATCGATTCGAAGTGCGGTCCAAAAGCCGCTTCTTGCGATGGGAATCGCGCCATTGGCACGTGAGGTATTACCAAACCCGATTTACATTTGCGGCCCGATGTGTTCCGCATGCCATTAGCGATTAATTAATTAAATTCTCCGCTCCGGAGTGTATGGATCTTGTTCCGCCTCTGCTTATTCTCGGTGCAGGGTATGGCGCAAGGCGGTTGTGTTGGATGAGATCCTTGTGTACGCGGAGGATGCGCTTGGATGTATCGGCAAGATGGAAATTAGCAGACGGAAGTTTGGCAACTACTAGCAATCGAGACGGAAATGTACCCCTTTGGTTCTGCATTTGCTAATGCAGACAACGTTCCGGAAATGAATACACGACGTCGACGCCATCTCCTTCGGTACAACAAATATACTTTTTATATGTAAAATTTGATTTTTCTAAAAGTAGTTCGAGAAATGCATTCTATTACGAAACATATCGCTCGTTGCAAGGCGGGGCGTATCCCCCACTCGTATGATTGATACTGGACACACGCGGGAAATTTAATTTTTCGTACTTGTATCGGAACATATTATTTCATGTGCAAAGTTTGATTTCACGCTTCGTTTTCAGCGTGCAAAATAAGGCTTCTGCACTACATTGCAACAAAACACTATTTCACGCACTGTTTTCCGTGTTAAAATGTCCATTTTGCACCCTTTGCGGAACATCGAACTTCATACACTCGTATGACTATTCGTAAAGTTATACACGTTAACCGAATCGCGGAATACTCGTGTCTGGTTTTGTCCGATTCTCCTACGTAGTGCGTAAAAATATCACTTTTGCCTCATGGTATAACGTACTATTTTACCAATACACATACGTTGCAGAGAGCGGTGTAAACCCTCGGCGTTAATCTTTCGTTGGTAGATTGGTCCGATTTCTCAACCATGGATACATCGATTCTCGGTAATAATGATCACCGATCAATATACTTGATGCCTCATGGGTCTAATAGTATCGCTGGTATCGTACAAGTATTGCACAAGTATTTCAAATATAAAATAAAATTAAAAAATAAATTAATTAAAAACATTTCATAATTTAAATTTGAAACAATTATTTTATAATGTGAATTTAATCGCAAATAAATTTAAAAACGTATTTGTCCCGGCTTGGAATCGAACCTGGAACCTTCAACTCTCAAAGCCGGTACCTAACCACTCGGCCAACTTTGATAGTGTATACTCGATACGAAATGACACATACTTGAAACAAAATGCAATCAACTGTTTCATCTGTCGTTTTGTAACCAGTAAACAATGTCAAAGTTGGCCGAGTGGTTAGGTGTCCGCTTCGAGAGTCGAAGTTCCTGGTTCAAATCCGAGTGAGAATAAACATGTTTTTTTTTTAATTTATTTGCGATTAAATTAAATGTTTTTAATTTATTTATTTTTTGTTTTTATTTTATATCTGAAATAATTTTTCGATACTTTTGCGATACCAGCGATAATTTTCGATCCATGAAACGTATCGCTTCAAATATCGGATTTGTCGTTTAGCGATATTTTCGAGAGACATATTCGCGAGACTTAATGCGATACTATTGCAACAAATGTTTTTTTACTTGGGCTAGCATAATATTTACTTGCTTTCCATTTTTCGTGTGTTTTTAATTTAGATAGTTTGACCATTCCTTTCGTCGATGTTAAATTTTGCAGGGAGAATCTATGTGTTGATTATGTATTATAAACAGTGGAGAAAATAATTCCCACTGAAATTAACAGGAATTAAACGGCTAGCTTTAAATAAAACTCAGCAGAAGTTTGAACTTTTGGAAAAAATAGTCAACTTATTAAAAAGCACCTAATTTCCATATTAGTATTTTTATATTTTGAAAATTTTGTACTACTAACAATGTAACTCTATCGTATCTAATATATACTTTACCATCGAATTATGCTTGCGACTAAATCACGTTCCACAATTTTGACTATATTCTACGTAAATCGAGACGGTTTCTTTGATTAGTTTCATTACACATGTGCGACAGATGCAGAGGAATGATCAATCATAATCGTACCCATCTCAGGCTTTGAGTAGAGATATCCTGATTTAATATATCCAAGTTTTTTTAAATTTTAATTACAATTTTATTCTACATTTTTTCTTCTTACGTTTTTCACTGACAGAATCCTCAGTCTCAGAAACTAAAAACAACACGAAATAAAATATTTTTTTCTTACTTTTACATAAAATATCCAAAATGGCGACTTATATGGAAATTTTATTTTCAATGTTCGAAATTCAAACCACAGGAATACACAATATTTACGTAAGTTAGGTTTTTCATATTGGTTGAGTAGAAACTTAAAAATACTGTAGTGATAAAATATGAATTCCAGTTATGACTACACCATTTTTTTTTCAAATTTTGTTTCCACCATTTTTGATGGGGTGGAAAGTTCGCGTTACAGCGGGTTTATACCAAAGTACAATTATTTAGATAAAATAAAATTGAAGTTGTTTTTGTATTTCGGGTTTTTTTAAACGTATTTGCTGGGCAGGCTAGAATGAAGAGGTATTTGCGGTGCCAACCCTGGAGAGAGATACGCAATCTACATCTTAAACAGTTTCCGTCAGTCCATCTATCGTTTTACTTCTTTGTCGGGAGTCTCAAACAGGGCGCGCAATTAAACGTCGAATTGTTCAACAACGAGGAAATTGAGCCTCGTTGATCTCCATTTACTAAAACACGACCCGCAGCGGCCGCAATTAAAAGCAGGTTCGTGACAAAATTCCACGAAACGCAACTGGTTGTCCTGTCCAAGTGTTTGTCTTCGATAACCCTTGAATTATTAAATAAATTGCCGTTACGCTTCAAACGATGTTCAATTCAATTGTTAGGGGCAATCCTGATGAAAATATGTTATATTTTGTCATACAAATGTTGGTACCGCTTAGTAATTTTCAAAAATTGTAACAGTAAAATATATCGACATTTTCGGCATATTTTTTCTAAAGTGACAATCCACTTAATGTGTATTTCTTATTTAATGTTATACATTACGCAAGTATTTTTAGAACTAGAGCTGGGTTCGCAATGAACGTCGCAACCGCACCTGGCGGTAGAAATATCAACTAAGTCAGACAAGTACACCGTCTCTGTTTCCAATTTGACAAGCAAGTAATTTTAAGGAACACTAGATAAACACCAATAAAAATACTCTACATGTTAAACAATGCAATGTATTGTATTCAAAAATCATACAAAATGTGTGAATTTCCTTCATTTTATTAAATAAATAAGTGTAAATTATATAAATGTACATTTTTAACTGCCTTAAATCCATTATTTATAATCATTGGAAATAACGTTTCGTTTATTCGTTAAATTTGTCGAAAACGTTGAATAATTCGAGTGCCTGCAGCACAGGATGATTCACGAACGGTTAGTATTTATTGATTACAATGGAAATGTAAATAATAAGTGAATAATGCATAACATTTTTACAAAAAATATATTTCGATGCTTAAGCTAATAAAAATTATATCTGTATTCATTATATTACAGGGACTAAATTTATATTCTGCTGTGTTACACCTAACTTTGCACTAAAATTAAAATTTATACGTTTCGTAAAAAGAATAGTATTTAAAATATTACAAAAATGGTTGATGAATTTACAATATTAATTAAAATCACCGATAAAACAAAGAAAGGAGTTACATTAATTCATTAAAATATAGCAAAAATGAACTTGGAAAAATTATTAATCTTGGCCAAAGGTCGTCAGAATTGTGAAATTGACCATTTTTATGCAATTCATTTTTTAATACAATAATGTCGTATTATTATTGTAGTACACTTGAAAACGTAAATAAAAACAATAAAATGTACCTATAAATTTCTTAGAAGAAAAAAATCAGTCTATAGAGAGTGAAAAATGATTAATATTTTTAAAATGATTATTTTACAAGCCTACTTATCTGAAATAAGGAATTATGATCTATGTATATTATATCGTGATATATATATATATATATATATATATATATATCTCCAAATATATGTCCAAAAACTATTCCAGATATCCTGCCGGATTTGTGAACTTGCGGGAAAGTTCTGTACCGCCCGAAAAGCCCCAAGCGGTAACTTGCGACCCAAACAAAACTGGAATGCGATCTTGTACTCTAAAACTTATCGAACTATTTTCTATAATATATTTTTTTTTTTTTTCTTCGTGTAGAATCATAAGCGTAATGTAGTTTTGTTTGTTCTCTGTTCTTTGCTGTAGAATTATAAGCGTAATGTCCATACTAAAATGTCCGTTTTTATCTTTTGAACCCGAACTGTGTACATTGATTATTTTTATGACAAACTAAAAAATGGTCGCAACCTGAATTGGTTCTATATTTCTAGAAGAATGGCATCGAAATATTTATGGAAGAAAGTTCAAAATTTTAGGTTATGTGTTAGAACCCCATGTTTGTTTTTTATATAATTAATGGATAAAATAATTGAATAGAACTTATATTACAGTTTAAAAGCACATTTCCCCATCCTTCGTCATATCCCCTCGATACCCTCACTTTTGTTCATCCCTGCCGAATATTGCCGAAAAATGTCGCTAAACGGAGTGAACCGATGTGGTGTGGGAGAAGCTGAAGAGACTAATATAAATTAGGGCGGGGACTATTTTAATACAATATTTAGGCATTTTATAGATATTGTTGTCATTTCTGACAGGATTTCGTAAAGATACTACAACATTTATTTATTATTATCATTTATTTTGATTATTAATAAACTTGTAATAAATTGTATCTTTGACATTTTTTATGGTCTTCTATTTTATGAGAAGTTACTTTCTGATCGGGGTAAAATAATAATACATATGTTTTAACGGTATACGAGATCTTTTTTAGCTGACTTTAATGAAGTCCTTGAAAAAGTATAGCGAGGGGCAGACGCGACGCGCGGGCCACATTAATAAATTGACTCGGTCGTCGGGAAATGCGTATTTATCGTCGGTCGCCCGAGACTTTTAATCAACTAGAATAGACTTTGTTTCAAAGGATTTTTAATAGAAGACTGCTGGGGAAAACCCGCCGGAGCGCCGGCTCCACTCTCCGTTAGCCGGTGACCCAAGGACTTTGGCGCATCTCAGCCGGAAGTAAAACGGATCTAAAAATCCTTTCCTCGTAGACTTTTCCCATCGAATATAGCGGGGTTTCGTAGCTCTAGTTGGAAAACAGGAATTTCCTAAAGAGTGTGGTAGTCGTCGGTGGAGATTGCTTCGAAACTCCTTGGACCACTACCACCACCCTGTCGGGATGATGCCAGGTCCCAGTTGTTTACGGGGTCAGAAAACGTTTCGCCTCAACGATCCCCAATTTTCAGCTTATACATATCTCCGTTTATTTTATCTAGTGAAATTTAATTATTGTCTTCTGCGCATTTTCAGTTAAAATGGTTCTGTTGATTGTAAATTTGAAATCAAAGGATCATGTTGTGTAATAATGCCAGATAATACAGGATGCTGATGTAGGATGGTGAATTTCTACATGTTCAGAAAATCCATTCTTTTTGTAACAGATCACATTGTAATTTAATTTTCATTTAATTAGTGTAAACAATTGATAACTACTACGCATAAATTATTTCTTTCATTCCTGGGCAATTTCGTAAATTACCATGACATATCTGCAACGGCATTATAACTCGACATCCAGACGTCATTCATTAACGGGACTTAATTTTCGACAATTTCAATATTGACAGTGACCTCGTCGCCGTTGTGGGATATTTATCGCGAGATGAAGAGAACAAGAAGCTCGGCATACGGAATCGTCGAAAAGCGAATGTTTATTTTCGTTTAATCAACTTCCATTGCAAATGAGCAAACTCTCATTTGAAATGATCCGCTTTACGGCATAATACATCCATTACCGCGAGGATAAGGGAGATTCAAAAATATACATCCAAGTCATTAAAAATCCGGAGCAAAAGCACATTGAGCGTCTGAAATTTTCATTGCCTAATTTCTCAAGCTCGTCGTCGAGTCCTCCAAGTCGAATTTCATCTGGTGTGTTCTAAAATTAAACAATGTCGATACCCGTTTCGATCGCCCATATTCATATATTTTTGTAATCATCATAAATATCCTAAATCGATAAAATACGTAATAAGAAAATTTCGAATCGTTTTCCACGTATATTTGTGGATAAAAATAATGAATTGGTTGCTAAAAGCTAAATTATTTTTTTTTTCATCTAAATTTTGTATCAACGATTCACCTAATCAAATTGTTTATCAAATAGCGACAAATTCTGTACCATAAGTGTTTGGTTGGGACCAAGCCGAATTTGTTTTAACAACCGAATAGTTTATATATCTAGGTTTATAAACAAAGAATGCAGCAAGCGCAACCAAACCGTATATTTATATCAAAGTACAGTAGAACCCCCTTTTTACGACATGGGTCGGTTCCGCGACTTGGGCTCAAGCTCCTGTTTATCGACATGCCAGCTAGAAAAGTGCGTTCCCCCACCGCAACCCATCGACAAGCATGCTAAAGTGACGTCACAGGTGACTTGACCAATGCGGTTGTTTCGCGGGCAATGCACGTATACAATCGCCGTCTGGTGAGGGGAAGCGTTTAGACATGGTGGGGATGACGGGAATCGCAGGTATGTCGTTAAAAGAGGTGTCACTAGTGTCGTAGAAAAGAGTATGTCGATAAACGGAGGTGGCGTTAAAAGGGGGTTCTACTGTATACCAAAGCTGCGGTGAATATAATCCAACGGTTTGTAACCAAAAGATGTATCTAATACAGCCAACCGGTTTATACATTAAAGTTTCTAACCAAAGGCAGTTACGAACGCAACCAAACGGGTTTTGTTTGTAAATAGACTTCATTAAAATACAAATTTTATTAGCCTTAAATATCTTTAATTTTGAATACGAATCTGTTTTGTAATTAAAATACATTTAGATCTAATAGATAGTTTGGTTCGACATTTTGAAAGCACACTTCAAACTAACCAATTCTTTATATACAAACAATATAATTATAAAATATAAAAAATAAACCAAACAACGTGGTAAAACAGTATTGTTCATCGGAAAATATCCTGAACAGGAACGTCAACTTTAAAAAATGAATGATTTAAAAAAATTCTTCGACTTTATCAGGTAGTTCCATTCTTGGTGAACAGGCGGGCGAGATTTCATTTCTCGAATGCCTCGGATATCGCTGATGCTGTTAGTAAAAATTGGTTTCCCGTGCAGAGCCTCGGAACACTTGCCAGTGCCGACATCAGGTGTGGGAGCGATTACGACGACGGCGACGATAACAGGGATGAAAACCACAAACGTTCCGGAGCGCGGTTTATATACGTGAGCCGGAAGCAGTCGCGAATTCGTTCCGACGGTCGATGAAGATAAAAAAAAAGTCAAAAAAAGGACACACCGATCGCTATTGTTTCATGTTCCCGCGTCAATCGAACGCGAGTCGGAAGTTATAATCGAAATGCCGATAATGTGCAACGGGATTATAATCCTCTCGTTGGCCGGTGTGTCGAACAAGAAATACGCGAGAGAGCTGAATATCGGAATAATTATGGGAAAACTGAAAGATCGATGGTTTTAAAAATAACCAAAAAATGTCCCTTTATAGGTGAAAAAAATAAAAGCGAAAGATGATTAATAACATTTTTATTGTGAAACCGTTCGTTTGGTTGCATAAATCTCTGCAATGTAAACTATTTTCCTCGCAATATCCCTGTAAACCTCTTGGTTTAAAGATATTTTGCCATGTAAGTTTGGTTTAACAATCACTTAAGATCAGTAAACCGTTCGGTTGGATTATATTCGTCGAAGCAATTTTGGTTTCATTAATGTAAGTATTATTCCAATGTAAAATAACCAAGAGCATAATCGGATAAATAAGTTCATTAATGAAACCAAATAGGTTTCCATTGATACATTCAAACCAAACGGTTGATAGCAATTAAGTAGGTTATCATAGAAATTTTGCTGGTTTCGACTGAATTTTATTCTGGGTATTCAGTTCTGTTAAAGATTTAGTTATTTTGAAATTTCTTAAAACCGATTGGTTATACGCGAGGAACATGGTTTATATGGATGTTATTTATGCAACCAACTGGTTGTCTGCGATGTTTTCTTTCTTCTTAACAGTTCTATTGTATTTCTACTATTTAAAACTATTTGTTGTAAATCAAACAAAATTCATTATTATTAATCATTGGACAAAATATTTTCATTGGCATTTAAAGTAAATTTTGAAACTGAACCAACTTTTTTTTTAAAATGTGATTGACGCTCCATATATTTTCATTGATAAAAATATTTACTATCCCAATGTTCAATATTAATTGTAAGTGAAAACGAAACAACTCAATCCACCACTATAGGAATAATGCAATAAGAAAAAGTGGAGATAGGAACAATGGATATAAAAACAGATACTTCGATTTCAAGGAGTGTGAAAAAAGAGAAAAGAGTCGCCCTCACGTACGCAAGCGTCTGCAGATGTGTAAGTGAAATAAAAGTGGAGTATTGTCGAGGCATTATTAAAATTCTACCTCATATCGGAGAACGGTTCGTTCGGAATTTTTCAGAAGCCATTCTAGGTTATGAACTTTCAAGTAACAATGTCGTAACAGATGTGTAATTAATGTAACAGGGATGTAAATGTTACGGTTAAATTTATGGCTCGGAAGCACCGCTTTTTACTAAGAGCATCTGCAATATCCAGAGCATTTGCGAAATGAAATCCTTTTCGCCCGCGAGAACGTCGGCTGGCCACGATGGAATCTATGGATTAATTTTTAAAACCACACTTTCTCGTATTAATTCGATCGTTATTACCCTCTTATTATCTTCATAATATAGATATCATTTTTTTCTATTAATAAATGTCGCTGATTAATTTATTTTAGTTCGAGGAATGAAATTGATCCTGACATTCACAAATGTGGAGTTCAACAAGTATTTGTTCAATTTAATTAAATTTTACTTTGTCTGTGCCCGATACTGATGTTGAATATCGATTTTCCGATAATATAGAAATTTTTCGTATGTGGAGGAAATGTGTCACATTATTAAAAGAGTGTTTTAAAATCATAGTTTGAAAATTGATTGATACTATGTTAATTACTAATGAGATTACGTAGTATAATTACAGTGTATTAAGGATTCTTTTTTTACAATAAAAAATGTCAGAGTTCAGGATTGAATTTGATTTTATTTTAATCTACAAGAAAGGATAATATTTACAAATTCCAAATTTCACATAAACAAATTTATACGCATATTTTTTGTTATCTTGAAAACCACATTTTTTTCTTGGATAAAGAATGGACATTTTATTCATGAAAATTTCATTTTCTGTTTCAGGTATGTAAAGATTCTACGTGACGAACATATTCTGCATATTCGGTAAGCTCCCAGTGCATTAAAATTAAAAGGATAGTTTTTCAATTTTCCTTAAATTCTCTTGCAAGGGCATTAATGGTATGAACTTTCACTCGGTTATTTTTAAAAACAAGTTTAAAAAGTATTGTTATTATTTTTTGTATTTTCAAAGACATTTTTTGGCAATCCCCCATTGCCAAAGTTTTCAGTATACGAGAGAAAATAGACTCATCAGACAAACATTATCCACTGGAAAATGTCTACACGCATAAAATAAATTGCACACGAAGAATGCAATCCGGCCTTTGATCGTTGACAACACAAATTTCCACTATTAATTATAATAATCACATTGACCATGATCAAGTTGAATAGAGCATGTTCGAAATATCCCGTGGATTTTGGGCCTGGATGTACATGCTTCCATAAATGTAACGAGGGAAGAATGCAATTCCCAAGCGAATAACTCGTAATTGTATTAACGTTGGATTTTCTTCGATATTCGCATCGAAAATGATTTCGTTTCAGCATTGCATCGATGTATTATTATAGACACAATATTCGCATAATTTTGCTTCAATTACATATGCGTCGCAATTATTCGGAAATACACGAAGCAGAGGTTGCGGAAGAAAAGTGTTTCTCTAACGTTTTATATAAAATATATGTACATTGAAGCGAAAGGTAAACAGTGGAGTTTCGCTTTGGAGGAAACGCAATTCGTCCATGATGAAATAGGTGAAAATTCATCAACGAGTGGAAAATGCAGGAAAATATTAACGCCAGTGATGGTATATACGCATTATTTGTGATATTGAGAAAGTACTGCGTGGAGATGGTTAGACCGGGACGCAATGAAACTTCGATCAGTTCCGGGTAGTTTGTGGCGATTACGCTTCTCTCGAGGTTCGTTCAGCTCGAGTCAGGGAGAATCAATGGACGAGATTTCATTCGGAAAGGCAATAGAATCAGGCCTCGACCCTCGGATCCCTAGGGCAGACGGATTGAAATAAATGTTCAATAAGTCGTCGAGTATCACTCAATGCTGGCGTGATTAACAAAAGTCCCGGCCGTATATTCGCGGGTCGAGTGGGTGGCATTTTTTTGTTCCTCGTCTGTAATTGTATTTTGGCCTTCTTTACGATTCACTTGTTACTTTCTGTTTTAATCAGATTTTCCCAACGAACAATGTGATATACGAGACAAAATCTGGGAAAATCAAAATTACAAACATATTGAAAAATTCACGGATGTCTTATAACGATGAAATGTTCCTAAATCATAAAAGATGGATAATAAGAGTCTAAAGGGATCACGAAATACGTTAAATGTTTGAAAACGTTGATAAAGGGTAATTTTGTACAAGAAAAATAATGTTGTACAAAAAAAATCAACTGAAAACAGATCCCGAAAAAAGAAGGCCCCTGGCTCGCATGACACCGTACGCAACGCAGGGGCCTTCCAGTTTAAAGGTGGCCCCTGGACAGTGTACTATAACGTGGAAACTAGGGGTCTTCGACATTCGGGAGTTGGTTTTCGTCTTTTTTCGTTCACAAACTATTACCGCTGAATATTTCTGTACATGGTACTATGTTTGTATGAGGATAAGGTCTTTTTTTAGATATTTTGGTACTAATATATGCTGTCGAAAGTCCATTTTTTAAGCTTTTTTTCACCTAAATTTCTGTTTTTTTTCGGTTTAATTCCCTGAATGAGGTCGCGAATGGTTACAATAATGTAAAGGAAAAAGAAAACGCTCTTAGCCCCAAGTCGCATCAGCAGGGATCGTCTGCTAGAGTTCGGGAAGTTGGTAATCCCGCCGCGAGTAGCGTCTCGACCCCGAAGGTGATACGTACACTCCGATACGTCTTCGCTACTGTGTGCGACGTATGTACATGGATATACGTATGTATTATGCATCCCCAGTACCAACGTCGCGTGTCGTCAACGACGAAGACGGACAGACGTAATATATTACATAGGGAGCCCACGATCTGTGGCGCCTGTTTTGTCGCAATTCCCAGTAACTCTTACGATGAGACATACGATAGCTCGGTTATTGGCGACTACGAAAAAATGATTCGTCGAGAAAATCAGCTGATCAATAATTTGTGACCAATGACACTTTTATTACTTCATTTTCTTGGATTTTTGTTTTAGTCGCTTTTGGCCCCCCTTATTGACACGTAAGTGAGCTGTAAACGGCACGTAATCGAAAATTTCATATTATTGTTTTTCGATGTAAAGGAAGACTTATTCGAAACACTTCTTGAAATAGCTGAAGTAACAACGATCCACTAGTCTGTATTTGATCAAGTGCGGTTTCGCTTACAAGATTTCCTGAAGGAATTGACAGCGGATGAGAGAGGCACGGAGCTGGGGTATTAAAGCCGAGTCCGGCATGTAAGGAATGCCGCGAGCAGAATCCGCCAATCACAAATTCAACGCAGCACCTCAAGCTCCTTCGGAAAGTGCCGTAAGCGAAACTGATACTGACCCGGTAAGTGGACGAAAGTACGAAGAACTTCGGAATCATCCGATTCTCTTCGACCACTAGTCTCGATAACAAATAAGCATTGCGAGCGAGAAGTCGAGGCCCAACAAATTTCGAAAAAAGTGAGAAATAAAATATTGATGAACATCGTGGAGAAATGGTGCGAAGTATGTAGAAAGAAAAGTGAAAAAGCCCAAATTATTTTCATAAAATTGAGTACCAGCTAATGGGCGCCAAGAAAAACAAAAATGGCGGATGTATTAGTTCTTGTCCGTGTATCAATAAATAACTTAACACACCATTGAACTTCGAAATGTTAATAAATGTCGTAAAACATCGTAGAGTAATAGAAAAATCACCATGTCGTATGATAAATTGCATGTAGAAGAATAATGGACCGTTGTGACAAATATTACAAAACTTTGGCAAACGCCGGACAACTTGATAAATAACATCAAAATTTGAACGAGCAACGACATACATTGCAGATGGTTGATTGAGAAAGTCAACAAATAACATCGAAGGATGATGGAAGATATGATCGTAAGCTAGAATTATAATAAATAAGAGTACAAGTAATTAATTGGGTAAAAGATTTAGCATAAATTTTGTTGTATACAAAAGCCGCAGACTAGAACTATAATCTAAAGTTAATTTATTGTAGAAAAGCAAGCTTTTTATAAGTACGTTCCGCCAATATTCGGATAGTTAGCAGATCCTTTTTTAATTGTAATTTATTTAATTAAAATTGCTAGAACTATTGTTAAAGTGTATCAAGTATATTAACATCTTATAGATCAATCGGTTTTAGTCGAAATTAATCAAAACTTAAAATAGAGGAAAATAATGTCACTGGTTGCAAAACAGAATATTCACTCCAAGGAATTTAGAGGCTTTTTCTTTTGGAATCTGAAACTGCAAGAGTGATTCAACATCGATCTAAAAATATCTGTACCTGAAAAGAAATGTAATTAATTTCCGTCAAAAACTGGTAGGAACGTTTCTTTTTGTGACATACAACAGGCCGGGTCGAAAAGAGAGAAAAATAAGATGGATGGGCGTAATACATGCATTACCTGGATTGCATACACATGCCCGATTTTCTTGCGAAAGATTCGATCGCGAGTGAGTCCTTATGCACGTATCAGATACGCTTTGTCGCTCGAATCGTTCGTGACAGCACTTTCATACGTGTCTCTCGGCGGATACGCACGTGGAGATCTCTGCGGGTGTGCAGCTCCTAGGCTTTCGTGCATCGCATATAGGCACCAGAAAGACAAAGAGACAACTCAAAAGTGAAGAAAATAGGGAAAAAAATTTTTCCGCTGCAGCCAAGTAAATGCAGATGCATCGATGCGAAAAAGAAACGCGGTGCTTTTAACCGCAAACATCTCGCGAGGATGTCCTTACGACGTCTTTTCCACGACGTTCCTGGGGACGCGGCCTGGTGAGAATGCGACATTGCATGCGGAATGTCCCCTAGGAATTATTCGGCTTGATCCGGGTTGGTGGGGGGGGGGGGGGGTACGGCCAGGGTGGCGGTGGGGCCACGGCCGCGTCGGACACACGACCTATGGTATCCGTCACCGCAAACCCCAGCGTGAAGCACGCGATCTCGATGTCGAACAAGCACCGAGACATGCCGGCGACATACCAAGACCCCCGGCGACAGTCTGTCCGTCAGAAGAGCCCGCAACCTTCTCGTCATCCTTATGTATTATATAGTCCAGGTATTTTCGACAAAAATGTATACCCAGATGGAAAGAGTGCTTCTTTCCTTTGTGTATGACGAGACGGGAAAATTGTTTCTGACGTACCAAGGACCTCGGATCCGACATTTTCTACGAGATTTCCTTATGTTACCTTTGAAATCGTCAAAGTATTCTTTACGATTCACTTGTTAGTTTCTGTTTTAATCAGATTTTCCCAAAGCATAATGTGATATGTCACGAGACAAAATGTGGAAAAATCAAAATTATATATATATATATATATACGAAAATATTGAAAAATTCACGGATGTCTTACAACTATGAAATTTTTATAAATCATAAAAAATGGCAAAGAATTGCTTAAAAAGATCAGAAAAGATGTTAAATGTTTTAAAACATCGATAAACAGTAATTATGTACATAATAAAAATCGACCGAACACAGCTCCTGAAAAAAGAAGGCCCCTTGCTTGTATGACATCGTATCTAACGCAGGGGCCTTCTAGATTAACGGTGGCCCCTGTAATGTGTTCTATAATGTGGGAACTAGGGGCCTTCAATTTTCGGGAGTCGTTTTGAGTCGTTATTCGTACATAAAACATTACATACATACCAAGAACCACGACCACAGTCTGTCCATAAGGATTGTCCGCAATCTCCTCGTCATGTATTATAGTCCAGGTATTTTCGACAAAAATGCATACCCAGATGGTAAGAGTGTTTCTTTCCTTTGTGTATGATGAGATGGGTAAATTTTTTCTGATCCACCAACGTTCTTGTATTCGACTGCTGACATTTTCTACGAGATTCTCTTATGTTACCTTTGAAATCGTCAAAATCTTCTGTGCACGTTTGACAACTAGACGTCTCGTTCAGCAGACCACTTGGGCGGCTTTGATCAATTATTGTTACAGTCAGTAAGTTTACCTATTTACTTACACAAAAAATTAGTCAAAGAACCAGGACGTTTCAATAATAAAAAAAAAATCAAACAGAACTTTTACATAATCATAAGAAAAGATATCAACAGAAAAGTTGCTGTGAAATCGAATATGAATAATTCTTAACATCTGGATATTAGTCTCATTTTTCAATGAGAAAATAAAAACTTATGTTGTACTTTACACACTCAAAGCGTGGTTTAATTCAGCGTATGTGACATCATCGACGAAGAATCGGTTATCCGGTTAATTGACATAGCACTGACAATTACTGCCAATTATTAATTACAACTGCAGAATTTTGCTTTTCCGCAGCTCCTTTGCATTACACGTCGACGTAAATCCTCGAGTTTGACTTGTAATTCCGTGCGCTTTATGTATGACTTTCGCGAAATTGCATTAAAAAACGCATCGTTTTTCACGACTGGCAGTGGAATCTCATTAAAAGCTGCAAGAATTCTATTGGATTTGTTAGTTTACTTTAGAACTTTCGCCTTTCTCGGCAGGCAGCAACCCCGACTTACTGATTGCACCACCTCCGATCCCATTCTTGCTATCGTAGAAAACGTCCTTTAATTTTTAATCCAAGCTTACGTGTGTAGTATGTATAAATACGCACGTACACAAGAGTTCACCCAAACACATACTCGAACGCACACACTGAGTGTTTCCGAACACTCATTTAAAAACTAGAGACATGGCTATTGTAGACTGTGTAAGGTGTCGATGTAGATTGACATTTTTTCATTTTTGTCAATAATTAAAACTTGATTCTGTTGCAAATTCGGGCTTCCTTGCTGCGTCAACATATTTAGGAATTAAAACATTTAAATAATCTTGAGTTTTATTGCTTATTTGTTGACAGTATTGAAAAAACTGCAAGATGTAGTTTAAATAACAAAAATGTTTGCGCGTAAGAAATTGTTGCGTAATTAAGATGGAAAAATGAAACGAATAAGGAGAAATGTTAAATTTCAAATGAAAAACATTTTTACAGAAAATTAGCATATGGTTTTTCCTACATAACAGGCATGCAAAAGAATGAAAATGAAATTGTTGCTTTGCCATCACATAGATATTGTAACATATTAAATAGAATTCAGCAGAATGTGTCTTAGACAATGTAAAAAGCAGCTCTGAATTAGATTGAGAACCCCCTTATGAATAAAATGGAAACTCGTTCCTCTAACTTGCGCGAAATGTTAAATTATGCATCACAAGAGCCACTGGTGGCAGCGGGCGGAACTACTTCTCTTCCCCTGCTTATACCGGTGTCTTTTCTTGCGCGACTGTTTAAAACGATTAAGGAAGTAAATAATAAAATTAAGCTACTAATAAAATAGTGAAATCAATCTATTGTTAAACATTGTGCAATTTTACTAATTCGTTAGTCACATAGTGAAATTATTTAAAATAGTGATTAGAGTACACTAAAAAAACCGATATGAAAATTAGTTAACGTATAATCTTGACTCTAAAACTAATTGATTAAGTATTAAAAATGTATATAACTAATGTGCCAATTGCGTTATGCATAACAAATTTCAGGTTAGAACTCTTCATTTTTAGGTTAAATATTCAGAATACGAGGTAATCCTCGCTTCATCTATGTCTGAAATGAAAAATCATAATTTACAGGTGTCTTTTTGGATTCGCCATTTTGTTTCATTACAAAAACATCGACTATTTTTTAGTGGTGTATAGTCAGTGATATAATCAGTTCCGAGTGAAAGTTCACTCTTTTTCGAGTGATTGTCAAAAATATTCACTCAAATTTTGAGTGCATATCTTTAGTTTTTCGTGAGTCGCCTCTACATTTCTTGGAGTTAATATCCACTCATCATGGAATGAAAATTGAGCCACTGTTATGAAAGCGTGAACATTTATACCTTGTTCTCTGAATTTCTTGGAGTTAAATCTCATTCTTTGTAGAGTGCAACATCAGACACCCTATTGAGTTTTCATAAATAGTTTATAGTTTTAAAAACTTCACTTTAGGAATGAAACTTTGTCGAGACTGTCACTCTTGGTCGAGTGATTTATTCAGTCGCTCTTTCCAAAAGCAAGATTCTCACTTCAAAAAGTTAAAGTGCACTTATCAAGTTTTTCATCTCTGCTCTCTAAATGTCTTGTAGTGAAACTCGTGCTACTTCATGGAGTTTTCACTCCAAGAAAATTAAGTACGGTGTGGGCCGTTGCTGTATAAAAACTCAGTTTAGTCACTCTTATTTGAGGGTTTAAACCAGTCACTCGTTCTAAAAGGGAGATCCTCCCTTTGAAAAATTTAGAGTGCACGTATAAAGGTTAGTTCACTCATCATGAATGAATGTTCACCCCATGCGGGAATGAGAATTCCGCCTTTCACTGTAATAGCTGAATTTTCACTCTATCTGAAATGATTTATCATTTCAAGTAATTTCGGGAGAGTAGAGTGGATTTTCGATCCATAAAGAGTGAGTCGCGTTAGTGAAAGAGTTTCACTCGTTTAGAGTGGATATGTCCACAGCTTAAATTATGAATTCTCACTCCAAGATATTTGGAAACTGATACCTGTGATTTGAAAAAGCCTGTATATATTTATTGTTGCGCAAAGTTTTTACGAGTTTTAAATTATATCAAATCGGTGATAATATATATACATCGAGTAGAGGAGGCGTCGACCGCTAGGAGTCGCTCGATAAATTAATAAAACAGTAATTTCACACATGCCGCCGCGGCGGCATGCATCTCGGTGTTCGTATATTCATAAATCATGGTTGCCCGAGTGCGCTGGCGCTGATTCGACGGCGGAATTGTAAATTTCTAACGGTCGAGAGTGCGCCATCTCTCACCCTCCTCAGTTATTTATAGTGCGCGAATCAAATATTTGTCAAAGGGCGCCTCTTTAATTAATATTTCATTAATTCGAAGAAATTGGCAATCTCGTTTGAAATTGTTTGAATTACGCGTCACTTGATTACGTACTAAATGTCGGCGAAAGTAACTAAGTGAATCGTTCGGGACTCTTCAAACCTCGAGATTGATATTTAATTACGCTGCGAGGATATACAACATAATTTCAATATCAAAAGAGCATTTTCTATCCGACAGTAATGACGAGGAGCGTATAACGAAGAGTTAGCGCAGATTCGATGAATTTAATTTGGTCATTTTTGAAAATTCTTATTTATGTAAATTTTTTTTTAAGAATTTAGGATATGTTAAATTGGAGCTTTTGTATCCTCTGACAATGTTCAACCTCAAAGGTATGAAATCTCACTGAAAATGAGTATTAATTCATTTCTGTTATAATTACTAAGTTGATGACAACCCTTGCATCATGTCGTAAAAAAATATCGATGCATTATTGGATTTGAGGGAAAAACAAAAGACTTTTATGGAAAATGAAGTTAACCGATTAAAATAACAAATCCATCGTTTGACTTGTTCCAAAAGTCAAGTTTATTCTCGTGAGAATCGAGTCTGAGTCTTCATTTCGGCATTTTTCGCGTAAGAATCGAGTATTAGAATCCAGCCCCAGGGAATATAATGGAGCGTATGCTGACTCATCTCGTTTCATTTATCGGAATCAGTAGTTACGACGGGGGAATGGCTGACGTGACGTTTGTCTTAGCTACTGCCAACAATCTGCGCCGCGGGGAACTTCGGAGAACTTTTCGAGTGACAAATCACTGCAATTGAATCGACAAATCATTCCGCCACCAAGACGGAGAACTCTTCCTTCCAGTCGAATCTGAATAGATCCGTGAGAATACCAAATACTCTTTTCATTAAATTAGGTTTGTTTTTCTAATCTACCTATTTGTTAGGCTTATCTCCAGCGGTTTTTATCCAGTAAGAAAAAATATCGTGTCGTTTTTCATTTTTTTTATTTGTGCTTTCCATAAAACCTTTATATACTAAGAAGATATATTGAAAAGAGATATAATCCGAACACGTCATATATCTTAATGGCGTTTTCCAGAAGTTTCTGCTAAGGTAGAAGACTCTGCATATATCGCTCGAAAATTTATAGTAGATTTATTGAGACAAACTGTACAAACCACAGAAAGATACACAAGACCGCTTAGTAGGGCATTACATCTAAAAGCAATTAAAAAGACGTGAATAGAGGTTTCGCTAACCCAGTCGGGAATCCTCGATTATTTCCGTGCGCGTTCGGGATTAAAGCCGGTAGTGGGAGGCCGAGCGATGATTAACTGCTTACCAATAACGAAGCTTCAGGTCATCGCCGAAAGACACAAGCCGAAGTTTGCGCTCGTGTCTTCTGGCGGCCTCCCACTAGCCGCGAACGCGCACGAAGAACGTCGAATATCCCCGAGTTAACGTAACCTATACTGCCGTCGGTTTTAATTGGAGTTTTGAGATGGAGTGCCCGACTAAGCGGTCTTATGTAGTTATCGTTCTGCGGATTGTATGAAATGAATATATGGATGTCAATTAATCAAAATTGGAAATATAAAGATTAGTTTTGAATACTAAATTAAAATATAAAAATAACAATGTTAGGGATGCGCAGCTTTTGTCTAAATGAAATATCTAATAATTTATTGTCCGTTCATCAACATGGCCGACTTCAAAGTTGCAGGACAGTTCGATCAAAATGTAAATAATTTACGAAAGCCACTTCGAAATAGATTTTCCGCATTAGCCCGAGGGTGCTACAGTATGTTGACGAGTTATTTCGGAACTACCAGCTAATATTCTGTAAATTACACATATCCTTAGCAGCGCTTTCGTAGCGACACCTCTTAGTACCGCCACCTTAAGCACTCGACGCTTCGCTGATATCTTATTCCGCATTGCAAATAATTAGTACTCCGCCATTGCGTCACACTCATATCATCCATTTAGTACTTCTCCCTTTCTCTCATTAACCATTCCCTTCTCTCTGTCTTTATTTCTCTGGAAGTTGCCTCTTACTGAATGATGCACCTATTTGGGAAATAGCGAACCTATCGCAAGTACAACTTGCAAATCCCCCCACCTCTTTAAGTTTATCTTCGTACCTCGTTGCCATTGTTTTAATAGCAACGATGCTTGTTATTCGAAGCATGTCATTGCGTTCTCTGCATCTGATCGTTTTCACTCTACCGTTTATTATGGTACTCGAAATGTTTAGAAGTGTAGCAAGGAAGATAGATAATACGACAAATTGAGTAGTAGAGTAACTAGGTGAAAAAAATGGTTACCTTTATGAAGCCTGCTTAAAGGGTGACTATGGGTATTACTGTGATTTTCCTTCTTACAGTAAGAACTTGCTAATTCGACACTGCCGGACCTCGCTATTTCGACATGGGCGGAGATTTCTTCCCTCCCATGCATCCACCATAGACATGAGCCAATAAATTTCGTGTGACGTCATAGCTGGCGAGATTAAAGCAATGTCGAACTAACGAGGTAACAACTGGAGTAAAATTCACTTCAAAGCAGTGAAATGTAAGTGTCAAAAAACGGCATTGAATTACTTACTCTTTAATAAAAATACATAATTTACTCCAATTATTTTAGTGTGTACTTAGTGGTTGGCCTGGTTAAATTGCTGGGAATATTTCGACATAGTTCGAGCCCTGACCCCCTAGGCAGCTGTGAGTAGGGAAACGTAAGACTGTAAACATAATGTATTATTCGTTGCTATATAATATGAACACGCCGCACGTAGACGTTGTTTGGGTTTCTACCTATTCGGTGCATAACCCCTCTGGCGACTAAGTACGCTGCTACTATTTTAGATATTTGTTCTAGACCTAATACATATCTTATGTTTCCATTCAAAAATATTTGGAAAACAATTGATGAGGAAGACTGAATTTAACGCTCGCAAAATTAAGTTTATTATGAAAATTTCATAAAATATTTTGTTTAATTATGCAGTGAATTGTTTTTAATTTTGCAGTTTAAGGGAACGAAATTCTTCAAATAAATGTGGAGAAAATATTTTCTTATTATATTAAAAAAAAATAGTTTATTCAACTAAGAAATGAATTGATAGTTTATCATTTAATATTGAGCTCAAATTGTTCTTTAAATTAAATGCGGTTTTTTGGTTGCATTTGTCGACCAAATAATAATTACAAATTAACAAATTACTGGAATATTGACTCGATGATGTACTTAATTGTTATTGAGGTTTTTAAATAATTTGTTTCACTTTTCGTCGCGACTAGTTTATTATTCGATTAGTAACATAATTTTAAAAAGAGACGTGGATACTTTGTTGATTGCCCTATGAAACAAAGTTCAGAGATCTAAAAGCAATATAACGAAAGATATAAAAGAAACACTTAAAAATTATTAAAATTATTTCACGCGTATTATATATTTTACGTGGATGTTAATAAAAGAACAACCCAGATGAACGCGACGTAAAATGAAATTGAACGTTACGTGTAATAATATGTTCCTCGTTACAAAGTTTCTAGTATATCCTATTTAATTTTGAGAAACTTTAGAAATTGTCGTTTAAATTTAATATACCTGATTAAAGCTTCTATAGTTGATCATATTTTAATTAAAATTCCAACTCTTAATAGATGTATTTTTGTTCATTAAATGTTTATAAGTATTTTCTGTAGTTGTCAAGTTCTTTTAGTTTTTTTCATTTTAATTTGTTATTTTGAGAATCAATTAAAGGAATTTTCCAATACTTTCTACTTGCTGGGGTGTATAAATTCAATGGCAATAGATAAAGATTAAAAATGTTTTGTATTCAGTTATTTTAAAATAATATTTTGTTCGTGTTGAGGAACGTTGTAATTAAATAAAAGTTTGGCTAATAAAAAAATAAATGAAATTAACATTAATTTTTTTAAACAAAAATATTATTGATCCTCTTACTGAAAAAAGAATGGTCTATTTCTTTTCACGGTGTATTATTAAAACCACCTAGTTTTTTAACTAATATTTACATTCAAATGTTTCTTCTTAGCACTATCGAAAAATTTAATAAAGTTTCAGTAAATTGTTGTGTCAGATATTGAGATGGTAAGAGTGAGAGAGAAACATCTTCCTCAACCGGAGAACAAAGGATTCTCAAAATTAAATTCCTAACTACTGAAATTACATATTTTACGGTGTCATATTAATTTTCATAATCTGTCGCTAGTTATCCAGAATGTCGTTTTCCAAAAAATACCTCAGGTATGATTGAAATTAGTTTGTTTAAAGATAATTTAAAATTGTTTTTGTAGAGACAAATTTCAGTAATTGCTGTCGCTAAAGCAATAAGCTTCAAGTATTTAATAACCGAAAAAATATTTATTTTGCAAAATCATTATTTTTAGTATTATTATAATTAACATAACTTTGAGCAGCATTCTGAAATTCTCACAAATATAAACATTAGCCTTGCCACTGCATATAAAATTAATTGGATTTTAAATACCTTATGCTAATATCTCTGGTAGTTTATTTAGTAAAACTTTTAAATTTGTAGCTAACATTATAAGGATTTAATATTCTAAAGATGTCAAAAGTGGCAATTACATTGTATGATCGTTATTTTTGTCCAATTTGAGATCAGGAATAATCACTAGAGTTGTTTGTTAGTGAGAACAGAAAGTTTGAGTCTACGTCGGGAGGATTTTTTTTAGTAATAAAAATTAAATCAAACAATTTATAAAACAAGGATGGGAAAGTTATTACGTTATTATAGAGCAAGTCAGGAGAGAGAGGGAGGGAAACTAGTTTAGTATGGGCATTTTCTTTTGTGAAAATTATGGATCATATTATGATTTTCATGTTATGACAATTATAATTATAGGTAATTTTTGTAAATATTGTAAAAGGAAGTTCTATCTGAGAGCAATTATTGTATAGGTATAATATAGGACCACCTAGCCTCAAGGAAAGTGACAATATCGTTGAAAGTAAAAAAAAAGGATTAAAAAATAGTTTGAAATAATCGGATTTTGGAAAATTTACGAATTGCGTTTCGCATACTCGTAGATAAAGGGATATCCGAAATCCGAATCGATTTTCTCCGCGGCGGATGTTCCGAGAGAATTTCGTAATTAGCGGTTACATAAAAGATAAGAAAATGTCCCGGTTAAAGGAGCTCCGAAAATTGCATTTTCTTCATGGCCCTTTCTTCGTTCGCGCTACGCTCTTTTTCTCATTTGCTTCTTTGCATAGCGCGTCGTCTTAAATGAACTCGCCAGATCACGAGCCTCAGATCTTATCTAAATATAGAGCTGCTGAAAGAGGGAGTCTCAGAGAGAGAGAGATGAGGAATTTATATCTAAAATCGCTTTTGCCCACCCCCTTGTGGGGTACTCTACCCCCACAAGTTCCATCCCCCATTGTCCCCGGCCGGAGGCAAATAGTGGCATGGGGCGACAAACTGATGCTCGCGAACGTACACATTAGCGCAAAGTTCGCGCAGGGCGAGAAATGTTTTGTCCCCGTGATTTGCAGCATCTGCACACAGCACCTACGCGTCGGTTCGTTCTGTCCTCTCACCCTCTCATCCACCACCAATGTGGCTCTGCCATCGAGGTCTGAGGTGGAAATTATTTGCTTTTAGACGGCCATCCAATTTATGTTTCGCCGCAACTCGTGCTCATAAGTTTGACCCCGACTACGGTAATAAGTAGTCCGGCATTATTGCGATACTAGATCGCCATTTTATTAACGATTTTCTCACAATTTATACTTTTCTTTTGATATTACTCATTTTTAGTTCAAAAACATAATTTTTATAAATTCATTATTCAACATTACAAGTATAAATACGATATTCTTATGAGTGTAGATAACTTGGTAGAGAATTCGAATGGTAATAGAAAGGTCCCAAGTTCAATTCCCGACGGTCAGTTTTTTTCTAAATTCAAAAAATAGTAAAGAAAATCGTTAAAATGAATTTCTTTTCCAGTAACATAATAATTCATTTTTCTGTCATCTTCTGAAATCCATTTCTAACTTTAGAAACCGATGAGAAATTTGAAATAAGAATGTTGCTTATTCTATCTAATTTGTTTACGAAAAACATTGCCGTACTTGCATTTGGAAAATTCAATCCTTGTCCCCTTTGTTTCATTATTACTTTTTTTATTTGGAGTGAATTAAAAAAGAAATCTTGAAAAATCTGTTTTGTTTTTTTTATATTCCCAGATTTTTTTGTCTAATTTTTGGGTAGTTGAAATTGTTTTCCTGATCCGGTCCCTATACGACATAATGTTTCAACTTTCACTTTTTGTTATTCGATTTCCTCGTCGATAGTACTCGGGAACAAATGACCAGCTGTCAAACAATAGGTCTGCAAATTAAGAAAGCAATTACCCGAAATAAACGGGGAAAAGCTCCAAGTTGAAGAAATAACTTTCCGTCCTTCTCGGTTCGCTCCTGGACTTTGTTCGCCCGTGACAAATGGTGGTTTGAACGCGAAAAGTGTTTTTGTTGCGCCTTTCGAGTGTAGCCGCGACGCGAACTGTTATCCACGCAGAGAAAAATGATTGTTTCAAATACCCGAGAGAATCAGAAATTTTTCTTGGGGAAAGCTCTCGATCATGTCGGGTAGGGCCCCGAGCTTCCGAAAGGTTTGCTCTCTTATTTCAAGAAAAGAGGATTAGTCCCGAGGTAATCTCGGCTAGTAAAGTATACAGATAAAAGGAGCAACCCTTGTAAATCCGAGATGGGTATAACGCATCCGGAGTCTCCGTTTTCATTAGCAACAAATTAATTGCATCTTTCACTCCGACTTTCGTCCTCGAGCTTTTATCGACAGTTGCTCGCTTGACCGCTTAATTCGATGGTCGATTCGCAGACGTTTCTCCAGAGCTTTTTTATTCGATCGAACAATCGATGCCTTCGGAGCGACGTTTTTCTCGTCGGAGTATCTTAATTCGGGGCTTACCCGAGTAATTGCAAATCCATTAGCGTAATTCTTTTCGAATAAGTACTCCAATAATATTGACGTTTCAGCGCATAAATTACTTCCCGATTGATGGAATTCTGAATCACCCCCTCCCCCTTATCGACAATACCGAAAGAAGATCTTTGCAATCGTTTTCTTGTTTGGGAAATATATGTTGGACTTCACTGTGTGCACGGAGAAAAGCGATTTGGGACAATTTACCGAAATTAGTTTGGTTGAGTAGAGTTATTATGGCAAAATAGTTCTGTAATTTATTAATTGTTTTTTTTTTAAATAACTGCAATTATGAAATAATTGTGACCAGAAAGCGTGGAACTGTTCGCCACTTAGCGGAAACTGCTACAGCTCACATTGTTCAATGTAGGTGATGTTACTACTTTTATTTACTGTAGCCCCCCCCCCCCCTCTTATTTTAAGGCGCCCTCTCACCCTCACCACTAGCAGTTACTGTTAATGAAGGACTGAGAAAGAGATACATTGTCTTTCTTCTCCGCGTCATATGCGCATGACCAGACTGAAGCTGGTGTATAACAAACGACACAATGAAGTGTGGAGGAGCGAGTGAAGGGGAGAATATTAAAATAAAGGATGACAAAAACTTACGGGAGAAACTTAAAATAAGGGAGGACTAAGCTACGTTTATAAGAGATCAATAAAAAACCACTCGGGACGTTTCATAATTTAATAACGAGGTCGTAAATTGATGTTTAAATTCTAGTTTTCTAATGCCTTCCAACAAATATTCAAGTGGTAATTATGAAATAAATTTTCAAAATTTTAAGGAAAAGATAAGAAAAATGTATCGTTTTCGTTAAATAATGTTGGTTTTAAAAAATTAGTATAATACATAATTATTTACTGTAGTTAATGACCACAGCACGAAGAATGTAATTTTTTGTTTCCTCAGGAATTGTGGATAATCCTTATGAACACGGATTTTACTTTAATGAATCTTATTGATGAAATGCAGAACTGCAGATGCACGGTGTACATTACGAAGTTCACATTTTCTGTAAGGTGACTCCGAAGTTAGTTGGGTTACAATCCATCCTAATTTCTTGCGTAAGTTTGCAGCAAGTTCATAAATTCAATTAAGAAATTGTCGCTTTTCCCGAAACTGGCAAAATATAGCGATTTTGAAATTTCACATAAAATCATTGGAATGATACATACTTTAAAAATTTTCATCTATTAAGCACTTTTCTGATGACACCATTTCAAGTTCAGCAGAATATGAAAGAATCAAGGTAAAAATAAAAACCAAAAACAAACAAGAGAATGAAATTGATGCTTTAGATTCGCGCAGGACAACAAGCAGACGCTCAATTTTTCAGTCGTCAGCGGAAGATCGACGTCCAATTACTGGCCCGCAGTTGGAAGGATATCCGAAAGTGTAAAAAAAAGGGTAAATCGTTCCCCGGATGGCGAGAGTCGACCCGGACGATCGTCCCCTCGCGTCACGTATTCCCTATCGCTACTGCATTTCCGGAGGATCAAGAATTCAGTCTTTTTTTTATCGAAGAACAGCAGTGATCTTCCCTAACTGCAACCCGGGCATCTTTTCCCTGTCCGGATCTTTGCGGTATTACTGAGGTAACGAGTTCGTTTCGGTAGCGAATTTATCCCAGGAATTGTGACAGAAGCCTCGATGTAGGGGTCCCATACATCCATTATCAATTCTCGGCGCAGCTCTATCAATAATAGCAGGTGGGCTCGACCACGCAGATAGGGATTACACCTCCAATACTTTTGAAAACATTACAATCCTCACGTACCGTATAATGTTCGCTGGTAATGAATATAGAGGTAACGAAACAGGAAAATCGATACAAAATTTAGAAATAATAAAAAAACTATACAATTACAAAAATGTGCCGTATAATAAAGAACAAAATATCTGACACTTTTAAATAAAAGTAATATGTAAACATCCGATTTTGAGGACCACTACGTAGCACACTAATCCACAAACAAAAGCGACCGCAGTTTAGTATATCATCCTAGTATCATTATAAAATTAAATAGAGTGTCAAAACAACCTAAAAATTGTGTAATTTCTATTTCAAATATTATTTTCTGTCATTCCAGTATAAACCACGAGAACGAAACAAAAATAAAATCAATTCATAGGAATGGAATCATAACATTGCGGAACACAAAGAAACCCATTCTTGTAAATGTTTTGAAACGAGTTCAAAATGTGCTCCGTAATTCGAATATATTCCTTTCAGTTACAAATAAACACAATCGACTATGTATAATTTAATGACATTTAATCCAATACGGTTCGTTAAACGGCCGATCGCTGACACATTTACAATTAATCATTTGTCCTCGGTCCATTTCGCTGTACATATATGCATACGTAATGACAAGGCTAACGTCTAGTAAGGGCTGCAATATTTCACGAAGGGTGTCAAGAACGATCCTCGATCCGGAGTTTGCCGGACGACTATGGGCGAGATTCAACCCATCTATCTCGTTCTGAGAGTAATTAGGTCGGCATTTACGCAAAGATCCTTTGATTAGGCCTCCATTCAAGCTGTCCTTTCGATATCGGTTCAGAGGCAACTTAGGATGCAGTTAATAATCTAGAAGAAGCGTGGAAATCATTAGGATGTTCCTATTTACATGGATTTTATGTCCGAATGTATTATTAGAAGCCTGTGGGAGGGTTACAATGTCTAGACATAAACACTGTTTGACTTTGTCCTTGTCCCCGATTGATATATGGAAGTCAATTATTTGCGACAATGAAGCAGTGGCAAAGAAATGCAGTAAATGTTTAATTTCACCACTTTTAAAAGTTGCTTACCCCTCGCATTTTATGCCCATCCACTTTGAATCGCGCTATCAGTTTTCCAAGTGGAATGAAATAAATTAGCCCGTCACTCTTATCAAACTCGAAACTTTCACCAGAAATACGAATTCCTTTATCTCGTCCAACTGTCTGCGAGCAATAAATCGCGAATTTAAGTTCGCGATAGGTTGTATTCAGTTTATGGTGGAAGCCGATAAGAAAGTATGAACAGCGTTCTATGCCCCCAAGTCAGCTTGGACTTAATGGCGTATCCAAAGTACGGTAACCAATTTTCCCATCGCAATTCATGAAAGGAAACTTGGCGACTGTGTCATGTCGCACCACGTGCAGAATGCGCCGATATCTACGATTTGTGTATAGCCACATGCAACGCCTGCATTTGCCCGAGGGTGCAATAAAGCCACGAGAGGTTTACCGGTATTGGCAGTCATCTTTGAATTACCCATGTGGTTGAAAATGATGGAAAAAGTAATCGATGTCAATATTTTTATACGAGACCAAAACTTATGTTTCTGTAGTAAAAACAAATTAATTAGATTTTTTGCACTGCAGAATCCCATAAAGCAACATCCGTAATCGCAGATCGTTGTGGGATGAGGAAGAAAAGCAAAACTCGGCTCGGCTTTTCACCGCAGCGAGGAGCTCCGTTCATCCGAAACCGTCGAACTTTGAACGCGAACGTGATCCAAGCGAAGAGGCTTCTTTCCTGATTTCGGGATATCTGTAAAGTTACGAAAGACGCCGCTCGATCTTCTTTCGCAAAAAGTTGCTCGTCTTTCGCCGCGAGAGGAGAAATAAATAGAGCTTAAATATAAGACGCAGTGAAAAATACGTAGTAGCCGCGTGTATAACCCTGTAGCCACACCGTGTACCAGAAGCAATGAAAAATAAAACGGCAAAAAGTCGGAAACACGACGGCGCAAGGGTTGCTTTCTACCCGAGATTATCGCCTTTTTTCTACCTCCCTACACCTTGGTGTTCTTTTTATCTCCCTCGAATCCTACGTTCGACTTATACATCGACGTGGAATATTTATTCGCTTTACGAAAGCCAACGGTGCGTGTGACGTGGATCATCCAACCTCTAATCCGACGAATGGGAATTTCAGCAGTTGTTAAAGTTTAGTGGGTGTTGTTGGGTCGTCATTTATATTTGTTGTTTTATTTATACTTTTCCAGCTGTAGGATACTCGAAAACCTCGGATGGTTACGATACGAAAAAGGAGAGCATTAAACCCTCGCGTTAGAGGTCTTGGAGAGAAAGAAGTACACAAATAAACGAAGAGGTAATCGTAGTGGATATAAATTACGAAGAAGCACGGACAGTAAAGCTGTAGAAGATAAAGGAGAGAAATTCAAAATAAGTACCGCTTGATAAGAACGAATGGACTGGACAATTGAGATAATCAGATAAAAGCCAAACGAGAAGGGCCAAAGGTTGGATTGGATGAAAAAAAGGATAACGAAGGTTATTAGGGTAGATAACAAACAAAGAACATCGGGATTATGCGAAGGAACAGGAACGACGAGGCGTAACTGATCTTTGAAATGGAAACAATGGAATGGGAATGACAATCGGCCAACTGACTTTCGTAACTTTCGTAGTGGGTAGACAATGGGGGTTCTACAACATCCCAAAAAACAGGGCAGGAAAATGTGTTTGCACGCTGTTTTCACACAGGACGACTGAAGGCAACCTCTGACCGTGCGGCTTTGCATACTCACTTGTCGGCCCAAGTACGAGCGAATCGTCAACGCGTTAGAGAAGTTGCCAGAGGAATGAGGCAGAGGCGACGAGACGAAAGGAGACGCGTGTGTGTTTTCAACGGCGATCAATACGTCTCCATTGCTACCAACACCAAGACTGCCTTGCACCGCAATGTTTCAGTGAATGCAAGATGACGTATTCGAGAAATCCCTAGATTCATTCTTGACAATGCATTTGTCCGACCCATCGTTCTTTCAGCTTCTCCAAAATTCGCACCATCGCTCAAGTTTGCTGACACCAGGATTTCGATGTAGTTGGATCGTTCTCAAAGAATGATGTCAATTTTGGTTTTTGTTTAGGTGGAAATGATGTATGGTTGTTGTCAACGAACGACATTAATGAGATCATCAACGAATCGGTAAACCTTTGTGCATCGGGGCTTGTGTTAAACGGATACAAACATCACAATGAACTGTGAGTGAATTTTCTCACCGTTTACTTCATTTTCGCTTCGTGATTCTCCGCTGATCCGATGTCCAAAATGGGCGGATTTAAAGAGGGACAGAGAGGATCGAGAGTGCGAGGGTGCCCACGAATGCGGTAGTAACCGCTAAATCCGATGGCGCACTGTGCAGCGGTTCGGTCATGCTCGCTGCCCCTGGACTTTCCAAATTACCGATTTAACCCGATGATGGGTGGCGATGTTCCATTGTACGACACGTTCTCGTATACGCTCGACTTGCGCAACGAGACCTATACGACTGCTTGTCTCCATTTGTGGCAGTTTCCTTTCCGCTGATGGCGCGGCATAAATTTTCCCAGATATCGAAACGATAACTGGATAAAGGAAAAGGGCTTTTCCAACGAGCGTGTGAAAATATCGAGTTCGAAAGTAGTACCTGAGTGTCAACTAGTATTGCAGGAATTCAAAATTGTGTGTTTATGGAGCATTTTTGTCAATCCTGTCATTATTGACGTTAGCTTGATGCTCACCCTATGATTTTCAACAATGAGTATACCAGAGCAACCATACGAATAAATGATTCCCTTTCTGCTGTGTCCTTCTCATGACATGAAAACGTGACAGGGGGCGGAATCCGTGCAATAGTCATAGAAAAACACAATTTCAAATTTTCAAGTACGAAAGAGCGATTTCATGTCTTGATCTCGACAATTATATGAATTCTACAAAAGAAGGCAAGGCATTTCGCATGCCCTGTTGAAATAAAAGTTGAAATTCCATTCTTGGCGCAGAGTCTCGGTAGAATGTTCTGAATGAATGATAAGCCTCGGTAAAGCACGCGCTTCCTACGATATCAAGGCAACGGGGCCGAGGAAAAGTGCACTTTGCTAGCGACTGTGTCTCGATGCTCAAGTTATGCGGATTCTCAAAGACAACGTTTACAAATAAAAAAAAAACATCTATACTTCAAAAGGCTTTGACAAGTTTTAGAAGTTTTTCCAGAATTTTCCGTCGACTCTTCAGACTGACTTGTTAATTAACGTGGAATTCACGCAAGAAGTGCGTGATAATAGTCGAATGGTGTTTGCCAAAGTGCAATCGAAGCTTGGAATTGTTGGGGAGTTTTAGCGGAATCGCGCATAATTGTGGAGCCACTTGGCCTGATTTCACCAACTTGGCTGGATAGTTTGCATAGTTCGAGCAGGTCCAACGAGCTCCCGGTCGAATTTACAAGCGGTTTTGGAAAATCGTCGCGGACACCTGCAGATGACCTGCTGGAGACTCGAAAAAGTCAATTGTCGACTCTATTATAGGAACGATTTCGATCTCTACGCCATTTACAACGGGAACTCAACTTTTTATGTGCGATTGGTTCCCTCGGAAAAGTCTAGAGAATATTTTCTCTGCGGTGGATGGACAGAGTCGCATTTTATCAGCAGAGTCGTCGTTTTGCGAGCCATTCGTCAACGTCTTATCAACACTGGAGACTGGAGGAGGGGTACTGATTTTCTTTCTCCGGATCTCTCTTGTGCGACCATTTCCTGAAAGAAATTTCCCGGCGTGAATGAACGTTCTTCACGACCGAGGTAGATTTCCTCCCCATATTTGGGACTTCGGGCAATCAAGAAATAAAATACTTGTTAAAGTTTTCTGCATTACTGTTTCCTTCGATATTTATCAAATTCTTTTTTTTATATTTCTTTACAAATTTATTTTGTATTAGTTTTTACAGCTGTCATGTTTGTGTGTAAATCAGAAATATTGCTAAAATATAAAAAAATGTTAATCTGTCAGAAACAAATGCACGAATTCATTTACTTTTTTTTTGTTTACAAGAAAAATATATATTTTTCTTGGATTTGATGATAAATTCTTCAAATCCAATAATCTTAATTATACATAGTAAAATATATTATTACTTTATTGATAGCAGTAAATGTCGTTTACCAAGAGCTTAAAACTAAAATCTGTCGATTAAATGAAAACTTTTTTTGCTCAGGCCCATAATCCTTTATTACATTAACAATTGGTAGGAGTCAATATGACTGACCAACTCTAAAAAATACTACTCTGATAATAATTGAGAAATTAGAAAACTATTTTTTTTTTAGTTTTGAGCATAATAATTTTGATATTCGGGAGCATTCAATTTCTCTGTTAAATAGATCAATAGATATCAATATATTTTGATACAAACAATGTAGCTCGAATTTGAACGAATTTTAGGTTCTGGGTGTTAATAGGTTGAGATTATAATTTTTTTTTTTTAGCATCTACCTTAATCCATTATATTGTTTCCGCCCGATGGAAACACGACGGTTTTCCTATGTTCTTGAAATCAATATCGGCATGATCCTGTGGGTCATAATGACTATAAATTCAGTATCATCATCAGATAAAAATTGGAAATGTGTGCTATTTCCCCACACATATCAAGAATGCCTCCTTGGTGGAACTATGGAAAAAATCTCCCGATTTACATGAGGGCAAATTTCCGATGAAATATCGCGATTGAAAAACCCAAGAAAGAAATGAAGAGGGTGAAAGGCTTCGTGTAAAAATAAAGCCTAAAAAGCGTGAAGGGAAGTCGCCGTCTGGTCCAGGGGGAGGACTCGAGGTAAAAGAATGGTATAGCGTTAAAACGTACGTGAATAGAAAATTCGTGGCCATTAAACAAACTGTCGCAATAAACGAGACCTAAGGCAAGAAACATAAAATTCAGACCTTTTTCTCCATTCCTGAACGTGTTACCAAGAGGTCTAAGACCCAGTGTACTCGAGTAGAGAAGTTACGTAGTCGAGAGTCGTTGTCCACGTTTTCATTGCGATAATTGAAAGGCACCGTCGAAAAGTACCATGGGTACATTATTTTTCTCGTTTTAATTACACTGTCCAAGATGGTTTTGTTTTTAGAATGTGAAGGGTGATTCCGAAGTAATTTTTAACGTAGAATCTGAATCCAGGACATGAATAGACTTACAACGGATTTTGTCATATTTGAGATTGTGTGCTCAAAAAATGGAGAACAACATTTTTGAGAACACTTGAAAAACCCGACATTCGAAAACCTGACATTCAGAAACCCGACAATTAAAAAACCTGAAATCCGAAAACTTGACAATTTACAAACCCGACATTCAAAAGTCCGTCACTTTAAAATGAAGACATTCAGATATTCAAAAACTTAATGTCGGTTTTTTGCATTGTAGGGTTTTGGAATGTCGGAGTTTTAATTGTTGGGTTTTTAAAATGTTTTTTTTTTAGCGTTTTGGACTACTGTTGAGGTTATGCACAGAAGAAACAACATTTTTAGAGGGGTTTCCTTTAGTTTTGTGATATAGTACTACTCTTTCTCTGTATTTTGCAAGCCGCAGAGTGCAATTACGGTTTTTCTCAACCACTTTACGCCAATTTCAAATTACGAGATATGTCTCATAAATGTCATCAGCATTCGCATTAAATACTTTGAAGCAGATATTTTCTACTGCTAATTACAAAGCGGAAGTTAAGATATAACATTTTTCAAATTGTAGAAAGTACAGCGACATACCCCGCAGTTTCATATTGGTATAACTTGATCAAGAAAAATCTTTACTGAACTCTGCGATTCTCAAATTAATAAGTAAGTAAACCTCAAATATTTTAAAATACTGACTCGATTGAACTATTCTGATCTCGGATTTGACAGGACTCTATTGTTACCTCAACTCAAACGCGAACTCTCTCTCGTGTAAAAATAAAGAATTGGCATTTGCATTTAATTCTCAAGATACATCAGGAAATAACTGGTATTCCCAAATAGACAATCGAAAGAATAAAAATTGAGGCAGTAAAGGAGGTGAGTGCAACTTTCGGTGATAAATAAAACGCGCTGAGGTGTCGGATAATGTCGCATTTCAGACGTTTGACAAGGAATTTAAACGTTCTTCGATTCCTCTTCGTTTAAACCTACTTTGGCAGATTCCAATATTTTGATAACATCGTCGTACCCCTTTTTTGAGCTGGATGCTCGTTTATCAATGGAGAGACACGTCGACGTTCTTTTAATTGAGTGCGTCACCAATCTGGCGTCCTGCTGAGATATCTTAATTGTGTTTTACCTCTTGGAGGGTTTCAATCCTAAGAGAATTATAATAAATTACATTCTTTAGAAATGGTAGATGAACCTGAAGTTAGCGAATTGTAAGAAATTGTAGTGGTTCTTAGTAGTGAAAATACGATCATTAAAAGTAAAAGAGTATTTTTTATTACATCGATGGAAATAAATCTTGCGTGGTACATCAATTTCGACTATTTTTTAATTTACTTCAATTAAATAAACATTCATTTTGGTCCAGTGGGCGACTCTCCCCCAAATGTAGTGAATGCAAACTTTCATGGTTTAGAACACACGTATCCGAGTAGGCAATAAGTCGTGAGATCACCACGAGGTGGCTTCGAATCAATATTTACTAGTCAATATTTTCGCAAGATAGAAGAGCGACTTTGGTTAGTATATAAGTCAATTCTTTCCTACATTATTCAAGCATGCGATTTAAGCGAGCAATAGAAAAAGTGTTTTTGTTCTATTTAACATTTATTTTGTCAAGTAAATTTTACTTGTATTTAGGCATTTTCTTTCTCTGTGTATGGCGCAAGCACATGGACGACTTTTTTTCTGGTAACAACGATAATTAAAAAACCATGTCCTTGATAGTGAATTCTATGCATCCATAAAAGGAAGTCTCCGGAAAGGAATTAGGTGAAAGCCGGTGGCTGATAATAATTGCGCCCTATTGCTTTCGTGGGATGGATCCGATGGCGTCGAGGAGAGGAATTCGCTTTCGCTTTGATGCATTCGGCATTCGATCCAATCATGGTGCAGTTCCGCGAGGGTCATGTCCTTCTGTGTATAGCTAAAACGGAATCTCGTAACGATGCTTTCGTGCATCCATTTCCCCGCTGCGTGCCTGTCTCCGGATCGTACGTTGATGACGGGATTCGATGAATGAAAGATTATGGCGCCGACCGCCGCGATTGGTACGTGTCAATGAATTGATTGTACATGCGGTGATGCAACCCAATCGTCCTATGTAAACTCCTTTTAGAGGATGATTGGAAACGTCTATATTGAACATGTATTATAAGCTTTTCGAAATTTCAATCGAATTAGATTTTAGAACCATCAACATCCTAGTATTCTAATCTCCAATTTCGTTTCTGTTTCAGGTGAGTCTCTTTTACACAGATGGCCTAAATATCGAGGTAACGAACTGTTTTAATAATTTTTTATTTAAACTGGAAACGTATTTTGAGTGTTTGCTCATGATTCGATTCGTCTTGTCTGATTGCGGATGCGTGAGGGCCTTGTTGCCGAAAAATCCAGTACGGGATTACCTTTACGCAGTTGGTCTAATCCGATTATTCGTATAATCCGCGGTGCGGTTAATTTAACTTCGGTCCACCATGCTTGCTTCAGAACACAGAACGGCTTTGTCGAAGGAATGCGGATTGTCAAAATCGGAATAGTAAATGGCACGTCGTGTTTCGTCATTTTGCAAATTCACCAGGTTTTATGACTTTATAATGCAGAATTACGTGGAATGCTGAACTTGATTTTGGTTAGTGCTTGCAATATTTTAATTGGAGAATATCTCAAAAATACCTGATATTTCTAAAACCCGACAATTCAAAAAGAAGACATTCAGAACAAAGTTTCGAGGTTTTGAATGTTGTTTTTAACGTTTTTGGTATTCCCTTTGGTGGAATGTCGAATTTGCTTTTGGTTAAATGCTTCGAATATTCTAAAGAAAACTTTTTAATTGCCTGTCGTTGAATTCACCAGTTGTTTTCGAAAAAAGTGAGGTTAAGTGTGTAAAAATTAACGTGCTCTGCCTGCCATTCAAAAATTAAGGTCAGTAAAGTCAACCTAAGTTGAACTGATGTAATTCATGTATTCTAGTAACAAAACTAGTTTAGTACAAAACATTTTTTTTAAACACCCAGTAAAGTTGATAGTTTGTGTCTGACCAAAACCCGTTGTTTCTACTTAATCGTTGTAATTTACGCTCGTCAACCAAATTTGATTTTTGTACCTTTGATATGCTGAAGATCAGTGGTTAAAATATCTTATGCTAAAAATTATAAGTTCGTCAGAGTTGTCGTAATACGGTGCAATTAGATTTATCACGTTCTCATCCATATCTTGAGAATTTGTAACCCAAAATAGATATTTTTATTGAACATAGGTTTACTATAGTTTTTTAATATGCTCTTTTCCAACCCGAATTCCGTTTTTCAATATCACTTCTCCTTTTCTAAATATTACTACTCAAACGGAATAAAACGTAAGAAAAAGCGAAAACTTTTTAGTATACTGTCATTTTCATTGTGAAGGAGTTCTCAAATTGCAACAAGCCTCAGAACCCTATGAAATAATGAATTTTACTAAAAATTGGTTCATTTTATAATTTCAATTACAAAATCGACTCCTGAAAATGGCGAATTTCTTGGTTATTTACGTTTTGTTAAAATATTTCTTGCATCTTGTCATAATATATTGTGATAGTTCATACATATGTTCGTGTAGTTGTTTTTGAGGCCGTTGAGCCCGAATCAGTTGTAAAATATTAAAAATTCAAAATGGCGTATTCAATATGGCTGAGTGAAATTAAAAAAAAATGAAATTGTTTCCCCACGGTATGCAGGATTTCTTTGTAAATCAAATATGCACAAGAACATTCGAAAATTGAGAATATATAGCATTCCAAGAAATTCTGTGTCATCAATTCTAAAATCATAAAATCTAATGAATGTGTAAAATGATTTTGACAATCCGCATTTTGTCTCAAAGATATAAACTTACGGAGAATGGAGAGCGACTATAAATTTGTTAGTTTTGGAACGAAACAATTTTAACCTCACTCCTCTGGAAAGATAAAACCTGATAAACAATTTTTTATTAATACTACAATTAACAAAATGAAAATGAGTATGTTGAGTCGGGAAAAATTACATAAATCTAGTAGTTTTTTAGTATATATTTTTCTATCGACCATGGGTGTTTACTTTTGTTAAAACGCGAGGCTAGATAATAGAGTTAGCGAATAACATCGATCGAACAACAACGAGGTTCGCCGGCAATAAAGTTTTTCAACGGGTTCGTGTAAACAGATTTTCTGAAATTGCTTTATAATCTCCGATTACCGGAATAACGGTTATGTAGTGGCGGGTAGAGGTCGCGATCGATTCGGGTCGGACCTTACTCTGACCGCTATGATTATCCGAGCAGATTTAGTAAGTGTGGGTGCACTCATACACCCAGGCCATTAAGTTTGTCAGCAGAAATTCAGAGGAGACTGGTATTAAAATTACTCGGACATTCGTGATCCTCATCATTCACCGTCGCGTGTTTAAAACGGAATTTTCGTCTGGACGTCAACAAGGGTGGGAGACCATTTAACAAACCTACTAAATGGTTGCCTTGTTTTATTCTCCGTCTTTGGTCTAACGACGCATCAGTGTCTCATGAAAATATGTTACTGGCCTTTCATTGCTAATCTAATAGATGAGGTCCTGATGATGATCTGGATATTTTCCGCGATTTGGTTAAAGTCTAATAAAAAACTGTCGCATTACAATATTCATGTTAAAAACTATTCTGTTTTAGAATCCTTTCGAACGAATCTGAAGTCAAAAGTGCAACATTTGAAGTCGCCGATTTAAAATAGCGGACATACAAATCATATTGAATTTTGTAACTTTGTCATACGGAACGTCATTCAAAATGGCGTATCAAATATTGCTCCGTAGGTCTATGAATAATTTATTATATAAAGAGAAATGTATGCTTTAAAGGATCACATTAAAAATCATTCGAACATGACATGATGTCATGAAATTTCGGATTATTCATCATCTTCAACATACATGAGACTCCTCCACCAGGCATCCTCCATAAATTAACTTCCAAAAAAGCCCCTAAAAAAAGACAACCGTCTAAAGTTACGTTGACGAAAAACGTTTTTTTTTTCTTTTTTTGAAACAGCAATATCTTAGGACGCCAGAGAATGAAAGTCGACACCGGGCGAGGAGGAAGTGTATAAAGGCGCCAGAAAAGTTTATCGAAATCCTATTGTAATGTCGTTTAGCTCGCAAGTGACGTGAAAACTATCGCGGAGAAACGTAAAGAAAAGGGGGGGGGGGAAGGGTGCCGACGTGTGTGCCGGAAAATATTACGGTTCAAGGCGGCTGGTCACCGGCTTGGCACGTACACCTCGCCGGCCGTTTTTCACCCGTTATACTGGACGGGCGGTGGCTCGTGAACGTCGCGAACACGAATGAATTGCCGAATCGAAACTCGAAGAGATCTCGCGACACACCCTGACATCCTCCCCTACGTGCTCTCTGGAATTCCAGGTCGGGGGTTGTTACGAGTTCCCGATCGATCTCTCTCTTCCACTCCCAGGAGGGCACGTACCTCCATCTCTGTTTACCTTAGGTCCTTCCGCCCGATCGCCACTAGAGCCGAACTCCAGATAAAGAGGCCAGCGTACGTGGCGGAGACAATTTTTACAGCCCTTTTATCGTTTTTCACGACTTTTCGACAGCTCACCAGGACCACTAAATGATGATGAAAATCGCCGATCCGCTGAGGTCCTCGAAATAATAACTGGACATCCGGAACAGTGTCCGCCATTCACCGAATGCAGGTGATTAGTCGATATCAATTTCTAACTTAAAATGTACATATTATGCAGAAACTCCATGTCTAATTACGTTTTATGAATGTAAAATGTTCAATTTAAAAATTTGAGAATTCACATTATCGTCGGAGACAACATTTTAAAGAGGCCCTTAACACGCGGCTGACACTGTCAGATTTATCGTGTAACCGAATTGAGGCCAATGAATTAATCCGCTCAGTAGCGTCAGTGTTGCCTGGGAGCCCCTACTCCTCATATTTCTTGCCCCTCCTTCTTTCGATCTTGCCGCTTCAGATCCGAATAGCGAAGGATGTATATTCGAACATTGTGGGGTGTAAGAAAACGATAGTAGGGCCGCTCTGCAGATTAGTTAATGTCTATTGTTGGTCTCAATAAAGTTACATGTAAACTCATAGCCTTCCGTTGGACAGTCCCGTGTCCCATAAGAGAGTCCCAAAGTGGTATATCGGTAAAGAAACATCTATATTTTCGAAAATTCGTAATTTTCAGCTAAATTCTTTTTCGTTACTTACAAGATATTCTTGATTGTGGAAATTTACTTGAACGCTACTTAAATTTGAAAAAAAATGAGTATTTTTAATTTACTTTTCGTAACATAAATTTCTAAACTTGTTATATTGAAATAAATTGCGGTTTATATCGTAGGAAATAACAATATTTTATGTATTTTTATTTTAAATATTATATTAAAATACCGTCGTGAAATAGTCTGTGTAATACTTTTTTGTAATCGAAGTATTTTTAACCATTTGAAAAGATAATTGGCAAAACTCGTTTAATTTATTGTAAAATTTCGAAACAATATGTACGTGAACTTGAAACAGGATAATTCGCCAATTATATAATAAAAAAAATTGTTTGGTTCTGAAAAGTCAACAGAAGCAACTGACCACATCCTGAAGCTACTTTGATTCGACGGACGTAATTCCCGACAAAAAAGTCATCGTAAACAGGTTCTCCGTCGTAATTGAAACCACAAAGATACGTCTTTGCTTATTGTCATTATTGCGGTATCCAAATCTCAAAGGCATTGCACAATCGTTGAATCTTATTCGAAATATCGCGTCTTGTCGAAAATGTTGTTACAAAACGTTAACGAATAAATTGTGCATAAACATTATTTACAGTAAATGTTTTGACATAATTTTTTTAAACATTTTAATAAAAAATAATTCAAATATAATTCTTGAGTTAAGAATTCGAATGTAAAAATCTTGATCAATAATTATTTATCTAATTATTTTAAAAACAAAAATTTGCAAATATATATATATGTAATTTTTAAACAAAATTTCTAAACCAAAATGATTAAAAACCAGTTCTAAATAAATAAATAAATAACATCTATTTTGTCCCTATCATTTTTCTTCATTAAAATCGCACAGATTCTGCTCATTAAATTCTTATTTTTTATAGCCTAGATATATAAAAGAAGGCACCCTGATATTTTATAATAATGTATGGGTAGATCTCGTATTTTTCTGTGTCTGGTACCAACGAACTACACATCCGTAGGTGAAAGTACGGAGCGTCCGTCATAGCCGTTTTCGACGTGGGTGCCCACTTTTTAACGTCCTGGGGATAAATTTTATATATAAATATTGCATCAAAAGGACATCGTATGTAAGAATGGACGATGGACGGAGTTTCCCCCGGCGATATTGGTCCTCTATCCTTTCTCCGTTCACCATCTTCCTGTTTCCTCGATCTATTGCCCCCCCCCCCCCCCCCAAGTGCCCGCACCGTTCCTTTAGCAAATAGTCTACAAACGGATGCTGCGGTCTACATTTTTCACGGCAAGGGGCCGACGTTTACATCCATATATGTCTCATGAATGGAACCCAATTGTTGATTTGTTTGGAGGTCCATAAAAAGGTTTTGGATTAAAAAAATGACAAAATTTAGATTTATAATTTAAAAAATACTGAATAAGCCATTTTTTATTACATCCGAAAAAAGATGACATAACCTAGTGGTTTTAATTGAAAAGATTTTTTCAAAATGTTTGTTTTTTTTCTGATTTCTTTACTGAAATATATGAAATGTTGACAAAGAAAGTCTTCAAAATAAAAACTTTCACTTACCACCAATTGTACGATAAATTTGCCAAATGTTGAAATGTCACATAACAGTCACACGCATCATCGTCCCATTGCGAGAACCTCGTTAATAACAGTTATGTGTCACACTAAAACTTACCCTGGTACAAGAAGAAAATTAACGAGAAATCCATCTAACGCGATGACAATGCAACATACAGAAAAAATTAATGAACCATGAAATTATATTAATAGAAAGCTTCGAATGTAGATAAACGATAGTACCTCTTTAACATACGTGCCTCGACGTTATTTACGTTCCTTGTCAACATTTATTAAACCCCAATCAATTACAAATTCACTTGTCCCAAATTTGTATAAATTTCGTTAATGTAAACGATAAATTCAAATAATGCCCCTCATTAAACAATTATTTGATTTGTTTGTCGTTTTGTTTAATCGTTAGCGTGTTTCATATTAATGGAATCTTGGAAAATTCGATTCACTGAATGGATAATGTAATTATTGGCGATATACATTTTCCAATTTCGATTTTTCATTACGCCATTAGTTTTAATTCAGGGCATTTCCCGGGGAAACCATTGCATAATAACGCAGACGTCGTAAAAAGCGCGCATTACAAAGAGAAGACCGTAATGAAATGTATGTCGCAATAAAAAGCTAACCAGATAACCCTCGAACAATCGATTTGCGTCCATGAAAACTTTTCTGAAGCATTTTCCGACTCACAATGCCCGACTGTTTTCGTTATATAAAAGAAACATTTTTCTTGAGATTTTTTTTTATGTTTGCTTAACTAGATCCTGTGAAACACAAATGGTCTTTAGACATTGTTAATTCAGAAATCAACTTCAGTCAATAGATTTTTATTTGCTGCTTTTTTTCGGATTGGTCGAAGTACTCATTTTACACTAAAAAAGATTCCTATTTAGTACCTGTAAATCAGTTTCAAACGTAAAACTAAAAAAAAATGGCGATCAAGTTTTTAAAGAACAATTATTTGATGTCAAACTAAATGACGACATGCAAAATACAGAGCTAATTTAAAAAAAATCGAAACCACGTTTTCCAAATTGTCAGACGCGACATTTAGAACGTTTCAAATAAGATTGATTATTGCCTGTTTGACGTCAATGGACAACAACAATTTGTTGAACATGTACATGTTTGGTAAACAGATCTGTGAGAATCACGAGTGTATTTAATTTATGAGTTTGCCAGCGGAATATACCAGCAATGTTGAAATAACGATGCCTTCTCGAAATCAGGACATAATAACCAATATTGGAGATAATTTGATTTACATGGCTACTTCCAATTTTTGTTAAACGTAATACAAACACTTATTCAAGTAAAATTAATAAGCTCATAAATTTCGATAAAATTGATATCAATTATCTTAAAATAAACTATTTTTTGTATAGAAGAGTGGGGGAACGCAATCTATCGAAAGTTTAGAAAACTAGTAAATAGAGGCAGAAAAGTATCAAAATGTATCACTGGTATTATAATAATAGAATTTGAATATTTCCAAAAAATGGAGTTTGGTTACTTTATAACCAAACACTCGTGGTACCCAACACGAGTTTGGTTGATAACGTTGTTGTACGTAATTAATTCGACGAATTACATCGAAGATAATCGCAGAAGATACTCGAATGAATTCAAAGAATTATCTCGATTGAATTGTAATGAAAACCGGTTCGGTTTACGAAATACACCATTCAAAATTATTGCAGATAATTTCAGTTTTAACTGTTTATTTACCATTCTACGCGATTTTACAAATTATTGTGAGCAATCAATTGTATTGGGTTTTTTGTTGACTCCGGTACTAAGTGAGCAACTGAAATGGTAAAGATTCGAACAGAAGCATTCGCTGTATTACCGATCAACAATATCACAAATATGAACGAAATAAATTTTCTTTTAGTTTAGACACCAAAACCAAACCATTTGCTTCTGATAACTAAACATGTTTGGTTTTCGCGATCGAACCGATTCGGGGTTCTCATAACCAAACTTTGTTTCTGATAACTGGACAAGTTTTGTTTTCAAACTATAACCGAAGGTTTAGTGGCACAAACCAAAATACTTTGAACAACGTATATTTGGTCCAAATATGAATTTTGTAATATGCCGCGGAAGAGGTCCAACAAAGGTTGAAGTAATCTTATATATATAAAACATGTACTCATATAAACACTCATCATGAGGTACTTATTTTGGTTGAAAGAACAATTTTAGATAAAATTTTCAAACAAGCTATCTGGTGTGCATCCAGGCCTCAAAAATCAGGGTTTCGCGAGGCATAATCGTCTTGTTGCGGAATGGGGAGGTTAATACGTTAGTTACAGAGCTCGGACGTTGGTCGGCGCCCTGTTGTTTCGATGGCCATTTGACGATTACGCTATCTGGCAATTAACGGGTGTTTTCCGTTACGCGGTTGCTTTGAACCATGTCAATTAATTAGAGAGAGGCCTCAGGGATTCGAGTGCGAGCAACGAAGGTAGTCCTTTGGCGCTTTACTCCTCTTGGGACATTGCAATAATTGTGAGAATAGTATACGATGTTTTCTGTTGTAACAACAGGTCAGTTATGTCACGTCGCAGTCTTTGTAGTTATCGACAACGCATTTGGTGCGACCACGAATTTTGAACCTGTACAGATAGATTTGTGTTGGAGATTCTGAAAAAAAGCCCAATAAGTAGTTGGATACGTTGGGTCGTTTTATTAACTTTTGGCGATAATATGAAAGGAATTCAAACTTATTACAATAAAAATCAAATTCAGACAGTTCAAAGTTCTTCCAAGAAACGATTGCATAATGTGTTAAATAAAAGTCGAGACATTTCTTTGATTTCATTAGGGCAATTCTACCTAGTTCTACGAATCCATCCGAAACATTTCGTTCTAATTAACTCGTCGAATTTATTTCGAGGCACCTCTTCCATCTCATTCAATATAATTCGTCGTTCACATTCGAGTAATTCGTAGAATTAAATCGATCGGTGTTTTCGAATTGTTTTGATGAAATTCTCGAAATACAATATAGGCGGTTCTTGGAATACATTCTCTGATTTTCGTTGTACTTAATTCGTCGAGAGAATTCGTTAAATAAATTTAAAGGCACATTTTCGATCTTATTCAAAATGTAATTCGTCGAATTAATTCAATCGTGGTTTTCGTATTTATTCGAATACATTTTCATCATTTACATCTTGCGGTTCATAATTCGATGTAATTCGTAAATTTCATTCGATACCAATTTTCAGATTAATATCAAATTATTCTGTTGATTTATATTTTTTTGAAATCTTTGGAAATTAGTAAAAATCAGGCCTTGAAGCTCTTTAAATTTCCAAATAATTCTTTCAATTTCAATTCAAAACTCGACTTCAGTTTAGACTTTAATATTTTGTTTCAGTTGTTTCCATACAAGTCGATATTTATAATAAACACTTAATAAACCAACAAAGAAAATTCGTTATGCGCGGTAAAATAAAAAAGTGGTATTAAGTAATGAAATGAGATTAAATTTGATTGATTAACAATAATTTTTACAAGTTTATTTGATAAGTAGCTACTTCTCATCCAACTTTACGCAAAACTATCTTACAATAAGGGAAACAAGTCGATATTGATTACCATCGAAGAAACGGGAAGTCTTTAGCCAAATGCAATCTCTAAAATGTATTTAGAGACGTTCATCGTAATCCGGTGTGTTAGCACATGAAAAATGAGCATTATATTGCTGGAACATTCGAAGCATTTGAGATTGGCTTTTTCATTAGGTGGAATGACTGGAAAAACTCCTGAATCTATATCACCGAGGGGAGGACATTGGTTCCGTGTTTATGCGTCCATTCAATCATCAGCATAGTCAATCGCTATAATGTCTTGCCCGGGTCGATGATATTTTTTGTATTCCATAAGCGAGAAGTAAAACTGCTAGAAGTAGGTCAACTGTAATTGAAATAACCCCGTCTCATCTTTAAGACATTTTCAAGATTTCCCATGATGCCTTATGTTCTATTATTATATACGAGTTTTCTATCGATTTTTCACATTTATTTTTTACTTAAAAGGACTAAAACTCAACCAAAAATCGATAGAACTAATTATTTCCATCTACTTGTATTATGAGGGTTCTGCATCATTTTTTATTTGTTTGCTGCATCTAGACGTCAAGATTTAATAAAGTTATCAATCAGACCCTTTGTCATTCTCCCCTCTCCTTTGCACTTTCCGGATCCTTCTAGTTTCTCGCAATGTGCACCGACCACTTGAACGCTCCATCGATTTTAATGAGAGTGCACCCTTAATTCGTGCTTTTTATAGTAGCTTTACTTTACATTTCAAAGCGCTTTCATCGTATATTTACCATTATTAATTGAATTCCTTTCAAGTTACATCGTTTAACGACTAAATCGACGATGCAATTATTGTAAGATCAGCTCCAATACGACAAAGTTCGAAATTATTTTTTATTGTTCGGAATTACATAAAATGCGATGTCTGCCTCCAATAATTTCAAAAATTTTGAATATGTACCTTTAACATTGTGTTTCCTATATTTTTTTAACTTTCAAGTGCAACAATACTTGTCGCAACTTAACCTAGTTTATTTTTCTTACCGATTCATGCACAATAACCTCGGATTGTGGAAAACTTTGATGACGTTTAAGAGTTGCTAAATGGGCTCTCATTTCGACAGGTTAATAATTCAAGTGGTTTTGTGTACCGATAAAAATCTTGAAACTTACTTCTCAGCTTTCTTGAATTTGTTCAACTTGGAGGCTCTGTTGCAAATAATAAAGTGGCTTGTCAGAGTAATTGAGGGATTTAGACGCTGAATGAAAATTGTTAATCGTATTTAAAATATGAATTAGATACAATGAGCGATTATATTACGGAATTCTCAGAGAAGTTTTATGTTATCTTTATCAAATTAAAAAATTCACTAAATATATTTGCATTAAAATTATTTATAATTTCCTGACAATAATTGCGTTTCTGGTGAAGATATTTAAGTCTGAATATCTTTAAAGCTTGCGGGAAGCAAGGAACAGACCTAGCGGCAGAAAACGAACTACATTGAGAGCAACGCATTTAATTGATCCTATTTTTTGCGGATTCAAAAGTTCTATACATTCAAACAATTTTTCATAATAATAAATTTTAAATAAAAAAAATGATAAAAATCAATGTATAATATAAATGTATACAGATTAAATAATTTATTTTTTAAAATATATTTTTTGTTTAACGAAAAAATTTCGTGTAATCGATAAAAGAGTTGGGGAGAAGGTATTGAAGGGGTACTAAGCCTATATATATATATATATATCCGTCAACGTGAATTCCCAACGAACGGCAAGACTATTCCGAATACTTGATACCCTCCCGAATGCGACTTGTTTTCACATCCACCGACTACGATGTATCGTCACGGAATCGGTCGAAATCGAAATAGCGTGCGATACATTTTTATCAGTCAAGATAGAGGGAGAATCATTCTAGAGTACATTGGATTGAACGAGGCAAGGTAGGGCAAGTAAGGGCGAAACCCGGCGCAATATTCCAATTTTCCAATTCCGCTTTGCGAATCGATATTTGTTTCCTTTTCTATTTATCGGCGATACTTACAGTGTCAGAGCCATTTTTACCATTAGACTCTATCGAAATAAAGTGTACCGAGTTTCGTGTAAAAAAAATTTGGACAGAAATTTTTTCTGAAAACTGACAAAGATTAGCTTGGTTATTTGCACCAAACAATTCGTCATGAAAACCGAACCATTAGATTAGCAAATAAACATTCAACGGTGGAAAACAAATCCTTCGCATATCACACCCAAAACATTCATTTCAGCAAAACAAACCGTTCAGATACCAAACATAAGAATTCGGTTGTTAAATCCAAACGATTTGAACAGAAAATCATAACCATTAGGTTATCAATTCAGAATGATTTGTTAGGGATATATCAACACGCTGGTACACTAAGTCAAAACCATTCCGATAAGGAATCCAAACTGTTTGGTTTTCAAATTTACACTATTCGGTTACACAAACCACATTATTCTGGTATAAATTACAAACTGTTCGGTTATCGGGCCAAAATTAGTAATTTGCCGTTTAACATTTGCCATCAAACTCGTTCGGTTTGAACAATATAGGCACATATAAATATTGTGTGGTTTATCAATACCATTCTTTAGCTAATTTAATGTCTTTTTTTAGTAATCAAATCATTGTACACTGGATTCAGCGAGACTAAAGGTAAAATTATGGTTTGTTAATTTATCTTATTACTTTATATCTATTTTAAGATCTAAATGTTGGAAATAAAAAAATTTAAATAAATTTCTATTCTTCTTAATGAAACCTACTCAAATGTTTTCTAGGTAAATTTTTTAACTGCAGAAAATTAAATATCGTTATATGAAAACGATATGAAACACAAACGGCATTTGAATTAATAAGGCACTTCATCTACTATCGATATTGAATTAATCGCGAGCAGTTAACATTCTGAAAGTGACTGTTTGATAGGAGGAGTGATGTTAAAAGTGAATCGTATATTCGCATCTGCTAATAGGATTAATCAAGTCGTCCATTAATCGATTTTCACTGCCACTTTAACAAGGATTTCAAGTACCATTCAGGAAAAAAATAAAGAGCCTAATCTATCATTAGCTTCATACCAATTTATCTGAGGCGACAAGGACTGTCGATACGCGCAAATTTTATGCAAATTTATAATCCCGAATAATACCCGTTTGCTCGTTTATTATGAATTGTTTAAAATCCTGTATTATATAAAGAACCAGTGATTTCTAGCAACAATTTGATCGCCGATAAGTCAATGCAGTTTAATAATACGAGTTGGTTTCAATTTTGCTAATTAAATGCTGGAATATTGAATTAACGAAATGCGAAGTTTATCATTTTTGTTATCAATTGCGTATTGGAATTTTCGAGGAGGATTTAATTCATAAATGATGCTAATTTTCACGAAATTAATACTTCAAACTAATTATTGACTTTATAGAAAAAAATACAATTCTATTTAAGCGACAGTAAATAATTGTTTACAATTTTTGAATTTTTTTGTTTATATTTGTGTAAATTAATCATGGTTTTTATATGTCATAAAACGTGCCTCTATTATTTAAGAAATAAATCATAAATGCGTGAATTGAATACTATTCTTGTATTATTTCAAACATTTAAATAAAATTGAAACTGAAATTTATTGGATATTTTTTAATTATTAAAAATTCGGTTATTTAAAAAGCAACAAAAATTTGTCCATGTGGAAATTGCACAAAAGGATATGAAAACTTATTGAAAGTATTTTTAATTATTCAATACCTGCTAAAGAAGTTAAGAAGAATTCGCTCTCTTCGGAGTGAAAATGAAGTTTCTTCATTTTTTTTGCAAACCTAATGGTTTAGATTTGATACCAGAAAGATTTGGTATTTAAAACCAAATCGTTTAAATTTCATAACACAAAAGTTTTGATGTAATAACCGAACGTATTGACCTCCACAACCGAATAGTTTTTATTTGATAAGTTACACTGAGAAAAAGGATTGTTTGTAGTAAAGAAATATCATTCAATTGAAAAGTTAAAATCGTTTTGTCAACGTAAAGATGGGATTCTAATATTAAAGGTGATTTGTTTAATATTAGCATTTTATTTCTTATATCACAATTGACCATTTGTTGATTGTTAAGAAATGTATACTTTGAACTGGCATCAGCTGCGCAAATTCACAAATAAGACATGGGACGAGTGTCTTTTACGATGTATTTGTTTATAAAACGCGCATATTTAAGACGACGTATAAATAATATATTTTATTTATTTATTTTCACAGTAACAACCACCGAATCGCAATGGCATTCAATCGTTCTTGAAAACCTAAACAAAACATCCGTGTTGTTATTTGGGGTTATGTTACGATGCTTTGTGACTCCCACCATTATATTCTGTAATTATTAAGAAATCATTACTTTGTAGCTACAAACGTATAGTATACAAACGGTTTCTTAACTGTTTAGTTGCATTTAATATATATTTCTTAAAATAGAAAATGCGTTGTTTGCATTAAAGAAATGTTAGCTTTATATGAGATGAATAATTATTTCATACTTAAAAAATTATTCGATTCGCCATATTTAAATATGCGATTTCTTAACTATTAAGAAGCCTTCTTTATAGTAAACAATCCTTTCCTTCAGTGTAATGGTTAGTATTTTTTGTCTAAATAATTTGGGTTTAAAAGCTAAATACTATGTGGTTAATAACCGAATGGTTTGTTTCGCTCATGTGAGACCGGTTTTGATTTGATAATGTAATGGTTTGGTTTTCATAAACGAAATGTTTGGTAACTATGATGAAATAATTGATGTTGGGCGCTAAATATCAAACTCACCTTTGTCCTTGTATCCGAAAGGTTTGTTTCTCATAACCGAGCATATAGTTGCGAAAACCAACCCAAATACAATCGAACTGGTCTAATTGACATACTTATTTCTGACCGTTTACACAGAGAGAAAAAGAAGGTTAACGGAATCATGAAGAAATGGTATAAACAGTTATACAGTATACTAATAGTAAAATTAACAATGTGAAAAGCTGCAGTTCGCAGAGTGTTACTTTTGCAATTCAGAACATTGTGAAAAGAGCCATACAATAATTCTTTTTAGTAAGGAAAGGGGATATTTTCGTTTAATTTATTTTATTATGTCCATTTCACGGTTCAGTAATGTTTGAATTGACTATTTAAGTATGAAACTGAAGTACCGAGTATCTGAGGTTATGTACGATGATGCATACTTAAATATCGGGAAATGGAAAACTGAACAAAATTATGTTCTTCTCTATTATAGAAATGGTTAAATTAACTACTTTTTGTTATCAAACTTTCTTCACTTCTCTTCTCTCTGTGTATGAGAGATCGACGATAAAATGGAGAAACAACATCATCCTTGGGTACAATGAAGCAGCAGTCAATAAGTAAATAATAAAAACGTAAAAATCAGCGAGTTGTTGCTTCGGTCTCGGAAAAAACTCGACATACGAGGTAAAAAACAGGGAACGCGGGTTCGCGACTCGATGAGCATATTAGGGAAGAATTACGAGGTTATAAACGGTTTAATAATAGCATTAGTCGAATAATGCGATTTGAGCCTGGCTTCTCCAAGAGCGGTGGGTCTCTACGTTTGTACCTCCTGGTGCCCGCAGCCTCTCCCCTGGTCCCGGGGCGCAAAGTGGTTTGTTACGAGTGCTGTATAGATCACTCGGCGCAATATCAGTCACGTACCACGGGAATATCGCGTCGGTGCCATCGGCAACTTTTTCGGTGTGAAATCTAATTTCATTTCCTCGGCGGCTGCTTCGTCGCGCCTTTGTCGTCGAGGGGTCGCTTTGTCGACAAGCCCTTCGCCTCGAGTCCCTGTCCACCCACACCCTACGTGGCACCCTACGTCACCACTCGCGGAAATGAACGAACCAAGCACCGGGGCTCTCGAGGATATCCAAATACACACCGAGCGCTTTTCGAATGGTCACTTCTGCACTTGAGAAAATTCTTCCACCCCCGTTACGTACAATGGCGAGCGGGCGAGTTAAGCTGCTCGTTTCGAGAGAGTCCTACGGCGTTTTCGCACTCCCTAAACCCTTTTATAACCCGATATACGTATCTACAGAGGATCCAATGATTGAAATCATATTGCATTTTTTCCTGCACTCGAAGCAATTTCGTGTCTCTTCTAAGGTGGGTAGAGAGAATGGGATATAATATATATTTATAAAAATAAAGTCAACAATATCTGATATATGTCACTGGTTTTATTGCTGTATAGATGACTGGCATGAGAACGGAGCAACTCCTTGCGAAGATTGAAAATTAACTATCATTCTAAAATCGTTTTTCGTATGAAAATCATGCTTTACAGTTTGAAAATTGATGAAGGTGTGTGTCTTTACTCAAGAAATTAAAAGTATCTATTGACAAATTGAAAATGTACCATTAAATTTCTTGGATTGAAAACTCACTCCTTGTGGAATCCAAATTTAGTTTTTCGGGTGAAATAGGGAATTGCCACAAACCAAACGATTTGGATATAAAATCATAATAATTAGGTTGTAAAATAAAAATCATTCGATTGTGGAGGTAAACCAAATCATTCTGATATCTAATTCAAACCATTTGGTTAACTGAACAAAACTGATCAATTGCGATAACCTAACTCTTTCGGTTTAGGCAATATACAAGCAAATCTGTATTACGCTGTTTATCTGTAATATTGCTTACAAATTGTTAGTATTTCGCAGTTCGTCAGAGAATTTAATACAACGTTTGTTTATTAAATTAAATTAAATATTATTTAGTTCTATAGTTTCTTTAAATCAACACCAAGCAGCCAAACGTATTTCTTCATGTAGAGTAATATTATTATAATACACCTGAATTGTACATTTTTTGATAATATTTCTTTTCGTGTTGTTTTTTAAAAATTGAATTTGGAAGGCAAAATCCTGCGCGAAATCGGATATTTCACTCAAGCATAAACGAAGAACTGATATGTTCTGAGATGCATTCCCACAACTTAATACTGCTGAAGCAAGGCTTACGTTTCTCTAGCAGTTAATTGTCGCATTCGTGCACATGCGCCGAGCGTGAAATTCGAAAATCAACGTTGTTTCCGCATTTGACGTTCTCTCGGCAGAAGGGTTGTAATGCTCGGGGCATGTAGGAATTCTGCTCCTTAGATTTCGTAGAGAGGCTTCACCGTGGAACACCAGCTGCGTTACGAATACGCGAGCTTCGCTGTTGTCACGGCCCAAGTTTATGCACGCGCGTAAGTACTTCTTGGAAAAGTCGCCGAAGGCGCGAACCTCAAAATTGCAACCGAACCTTGAAATTCGTCTCCTTCCGAGCTGTATTGTGACGAGGCAAAAATCGATTTCAAGTGGTGTAAAAGTCTCGACGCACCACCCCAAACAAACTTTGAAACAAGCTGCGTCATCGAGCCGGATCTTTTTCGAAAATAGTCAAGAGCAGAGGGTAGGCACGGTGTTGCAACATCGGGTACTCGATCGCTAACAATTACTGGTGTAATGGGTCGAAACGCGGCCTCATTCATGGGCCAACGATGCATTCAGCGAACCGCGTCTCTGTCGGCTTTGTCGTCCGGCAACAAAGTTGAAGTGGTGCGCGACACACAAAGCAAGGGCTGCCTTTGATTTAGCACCTCGGCCAAGCGTGCCGGCTAATAAAGCCTCCATTCGATTTTAAGAGGGAAGCCATTAAAAAATTTAGCGGGCCACGGCTCGCCAGCTGTTCCGGAACCAAACAAGAACGTCCTTGAGGTTTCGCGAGCCAGCCACGTAAAAGCGACAATGGCCCGTGGCGAAATCTCTTATCAAAGAACCACCCGCGTCCCACGGAGGCGTTCATTAGGGTCCACGTCCACGAGGCTTTATTAATCGTACCACCCGACCGAGATCCGAGCCTGATATGACTGGCGCCCAACGAGGGACCAGGGATATATTATGCGACAGCCCGCGATTGTTAGGATTTTGCGATTATCGAGACCCTGCTTATAGAACAATCGCCAATGATTTATTTAACGATTACGAAATCCGCGTGCCGGGCACATGACGAGTAGGAAAACGCTGGGTTTCATCGACGCCGGAAACGGGACAATGCGGCTTGGAAATTGTTTACCGTGTAATCCGCGTTTCGCGTTTCAGACGAAATTTATACCTGGAGTTAAACTTTGATTATGGTCTGGGGCGCTCCACTCGGAAAGCTTGCGACAACGACGAATTGTACGTAACGCGAATCCCTCCCCCGTAATGACTTACAAATACGGAAGTCTACCTGCAGAAGTTTGCCGCTCTCATGAATAGAATTATAGAATAAGGATGATTGGATGTAGATAATAGGAGAGGGCCGATGGAATCGTGAAGTTTCATAGGCAGAAATAGCACGAGGCAAGGAGTTGCCCAAGTCCTTCGATGCGAATATCGATTTTCGTTTGAACAAACCACCATCAAATATTGGACGGTGTACTTGCGGCGAACCATTTTGGATTCCCGTCGATGGACATCCTCCCGGTGCACATGCGCTCGCTTTCCCCTGGAAATCGTAGCCTTCACTCTCTGCTGACCTACATAAACTCCAACTTTCCACTTGTACGCGACAGCCTGATATCAATCCGTCATTTTGGTCATTCACGTCGGTTTTCAAAATTCTCGAGATTTTAATATACATCACTTAATTAGCAATAGGAGCAACGTTAGAAGATGTATCGTTTGACCTAGAACCTCTTCAAACTTTGGTTGCAAGCAATTAATTAAGTCTAGGCATAACATCGACGGAACTTTATCAGTTATTGCAGTCCAGCCAATCACCTACCATAATTTCGAAGCTTGTTGTCTGTTTTCGTCGGCGCAGCTGTTCATCCTTGGAAGTTTCGGCGAGCGTGAAAATCCATTAATTCAGGTTCCTTCAATAATGGACGTCGTAGGGATTCCTGTTTTACGCGTGTTTACATAACGTTGAATCCGCAAGTTCCAGAAGTAACACGCCCGGCACTAAGTATGTTTCAAAGTTTGACCCGAGAAGCTGTTAGTTTGGAAAATCGACGAAGCGTAACGTAGAATTTCCCTAACTTTTTGCAGAATACTCCAAGGTATTACGGACGTTTGGACCTTAAATGTCTCAGAGTTTCCCAGTTCCGCTGTAAATCAATCGACGTACCAAGTTTGCATTTGGCGCGACATTTAATTCGTCCCCCTGGTTCACGTCAAAACGTGGACGGGATGATAATTGACACCTGTAATTGGATCACGCGGAATGTCAGCGCAGATTTATCGTATTGACGAATTTCCATTGGCGGCTGCATTTTTTTCCAAGGGAATCCTCATTGCGCTGAATTTGAAAATCCACTTGTATCCTTACTTTCCTGGAAGGACTGCACATCTTTGATAGCCACGAATAGTCAAGGAAGGACATAGGATGTTGCTTATTGTTTAAATTAACAAGAATAATTCTCTTTAAGAAATTTGTTACCAGAAGAAAAACGCATTGTGCAAATAACGCAAGAAGCAACGACCGACGTTTTCAAAGATTTTTTTAACGGAGCTAAAGACGATTCAACAAAACTCTTCTCTCTCTCTCTCGCGATTCAGTTATTCCCATAATGTTGCGAGATAATTAAAGCGGTGGCTCATGCTAAGGCTGGCAAACCAGGGCCGTGGGGGACGTAAAAAATACATGTTGAATCGCAGGATGTGAGCGAGGGAGTATGGCGTCTTAAGCGTTGTAGAGCGTGGGACAACCCGCGATTGTTCCGCGGCGGAAATGACGCGGCTCTTAATAACTCCTCGCGGCAAGGTGCCGTCATCATTTCACCTGGGTCAACCACAGTACTAGGGGAAGACGTACGTTCTGGATCGATTTCCGGGTGCTGATTGGATCCTCACATTTACCACCAGCATCCTGATCAGTCGGGAATAGGCAGTTTTCGGAACGTTCTATAGTGTTTGGTTGGTAAAGTATTTTATACTAAAAAATCATAATCGATTTTTCAACATTCGGATTGAAGAAGAGAAATTTTTATCGGTATATGCAATATTAGAAAAGTTATGAAAGCAATTTATTTAAAATTAGCCGCAGATTATTGGAAATTAGAAACGTTTTGGAATACGACTTTATCAGCAAAAAACTAAGATAAAGTTGTACTTTACTTTAAAAATGTAAATTAAGATTGCACTCACCCATTTTTAAACAAGTTTTATTGCGTAAAAGCTAAAATTTCAAAACAGATTACTACCTTATCGACTGACGACTTTTAAACCCCCCTAAGGTTCTCGCGTTTTGGCGCGATTGTGATTTTATTTTCGGATCGTTTCGCCAATCCGAAGTTGCGAACAAGAGCCGTACAATACTGCGGATGGATTTCATATTTCCGGAAAGCCGCGAGAGCAAATACGCTCCGACGAGCGCACTGAAAAGACGAACAAAAATCATCGAAAAATCCCAAGATCGCGAATTCGACGAGCACAGGATGGAAAAGTTAGACGAGCACAAGACAATGTCGTCGAGACACGAGACTAAAAAGGAACTTACACGAAACTAAGGAAAACAAGATTATCGTGTGGATCTTGACTTAAAGTTCGCCCGGTGCGGCTTCCGGCCGGAACATGTTCTATACTGTACTTTTAACTACCAAGTCGCCCTGAAAATATGCAAATTTGAAAAAAAATCTTCATTTAAACGACCGGAAGTGGCATACACGATTCATGCAAGCCAGGAATTGGTCGCGAACAAAATTAAACTTGTCCGGAAATCCAATTTTCATTATGAAACGAGTTACTCGAATTGCAGATAAATAAAATTTATCCCATCGAGTATGTTTCGAATTCGTGATAGAGATTTTCAAGCGCCAGTGAATTATTTCGCGGATTATCCACATTTTGAGCACGTTCGATACGTAAATCAGGAAAAATCTAATTCGACATTAATTAACGCGTCGTTGTAAATATTATCTCTACTCTTAGTTTATTCATTTTTATTGGGAAAAATGTAACCAGTCGTACGAGTTTATGTAAGGTATATTTTGTTTTATGTATATTGTTTTACATATTAACATGAAGAAAAGTGTGAACTTATCTTAAACATTCATAATAGATGTGGTAAACAAAAATGTTTAATTTGAACAGTATGAAGCAATGTTAGCTTTAAAAAGCAAACGTTGTATTTTTATAATTAGAATAATTGGATTGAAATACTTTGATGTTTACATTATTAGTTAATCATCTTATATTTGCAACATTTGATTACTTAGTCAATTTTGATCTGATTCACATAATTTTCATGAGCTAATTTATCGCGCCCGACTTCATTTTACTTCAATTATGGGATCTTCGGAGGGTCGCTACTCTAAAATTATGTCGCTAACTAAATTGCTGTTTTATTTCTTCAAGATCTAACAAAATTATTACTAATCAAACGAATGTACAGAAAAATATGTTATGCTTTTTTAACATTCTCTCTGCAGAACTTATCCCAATGTCTAGAATTAAACAATGCTATTTTTAAAACCTATTACAGTTTTTTCATGATTTTTGTAACAATTAATTCTTACAAACTAATTTTCAAAATTCCATTCAGAGAGGGTATGAAGAATAAAATCAACAAATATGTTTTAATTAAATAAACATTATCACCATTTAAGAATTTTAGAGTGAATATTCAGTTTTAAAGAATGACAATTTACTCTGTCAATAGAGTCTTTGAATTTCCACCCCAACAAATTTAGAAAGCATACGTTTACAGATGAAAGTCGCTTTTACTGTCGTCCAACATATTGGAAAATATGAGTTTTCACATGAGTGAAAATTTACGTATTAAGTTTGGTGTGAATATTTAGCTACTCCAATGAAATAACGAATAGTCACTATTACATGTGGAGGGAAACTCTTAAAAAGTGAATGTGTACTCCAATAAATGAAGCCCTAATCTAAATTATCCATTAAATCTGTAAGTTTTATATGAGAGCCATGTTGAATGTTTGAAAACTGATTTTAAATTCGTAATCAGCGTCTTCGAAAACATAAACATCCATATCTACACAAATTTCAAATTGGCCACAAACATCGTAACATTTTGAGCCCACTTTCCAGTTTTCGGTCTTCACAGCGAAAGGGTTAAATAAATTCACTCTTCGTGGAGTGAGAATTTCGGCACTTCAGTTTGCGTCGCTCTTTAAGGGTGAATTTTCATTTCACTCCATGCTGACTGCAAATTCATTAGGGTAGTCGAATGTTCACGTAATAAAGAGAATTTTCACTCCAAGAAATATACAGGGTATATTAGAGTTTTATTTCAGGGGATTTTTGTCTGTGTGCAACGTTTGGAAGGGCGATCACGCGGACTGAAATTTTGGAAAAGCGGCGTCACTTGCGTATTTTATGAAAAACCGGCAGACGACAGATATTCCGAACTTTGCCGAAGCGTGCAGCCCAAGGTAAACACAGCGTGCGATCAATGCGTGCTCTGTAACTTGCGGCGCACCATCATCGGCGGGCCGAAATTTTTTATTCATCGCGCTGCAACCGGTTAGCGGTGCGTCACTGCGAGCGGAGGAGCGCAACGAAATTCGTCCTACGGAGGGTTAGTATCGACGCGGCAATATTCGAGGAGAGGCAAAATGAAATTCGCGTCGAAAACAATTTTTACGTTCGATCGAATCAGATTTACATATCAGATAGAATATCCTGCACTTTGATAAATTCCCGATGAAACATTCTCTTTGACGCGCAAAGTCATTTTAAGCGTTTTATGCCAGTTTTTCGACGACGAGGGCGCTTTTTTTTATTATTATATATTTGTTGCTTTTTAAGGCTCGTTGGCATTGGAAAAATCCGGGAGTGTCTCTCGTTCTTGCAATTTCGTAGCTACTTACAGTTAGGATGCCACGGGTACCAGTCCTAAAGTAAATAACGGGGGTGAATTCGAGGCACGAAACGGATGCCGGAAAAAGAGGGCGAAGAAAGGACGAGAGATCGATTGGGGTCACCCTGGACGCAGACCAAGCTCTCGATAAGGGTTTTAGCGAGCGAAAGATGAAGAACCCTACGAGAGGGGGTCGTCGGATGCGACCTCCGATGACGTGCACTAAAGTCGAGAATGAAATCATTTATCTCCTGGATAAGCATCGAACGTCACTCTTTGGCGCTCGGTTCGTCGACGCCACCCTTTCCCCTCGTTATCTCTTCTTCGTATCCCAGACTTTCGGCTGGCTTCTTGTCTGGGCCCTTTTCGTGCCCCTTCCCCTCCACGTCGGTTTTTCTGGCGTTATCTCTTCACTGGGATTTCTTCTCTGCTCGGGACGTATGCATTTTTTTTTAACACTTTTTACGAGCCGCTTTCCTCCTTGACTTGTATCAGTTACGGGCGGAAAAGTTTCGCGTCACTCCTTCACCCTCCTGGGTGACGTTCGCTCTTTCGCGCAATCCATCAACTCCGCGTCTACTCGACTGCAGAGCAAAGTGGAGCCACTACTGAAAATTGCCGCTTGTCCCTAAGCATCGCCACCGGTGGATTCATCCCAAGCTATTTGCACTGCGATACGGTTTCCGGATTGTATAAACAATCTCCGCTCACCCTAGAGCACACAATTTTGAATGATTTTCTATGATATTTGGCTACATCCAAAATGTTTGTCATCTATGGTACTTCAAGATTTGAGTTTTATACATAATAAAACCAAAAAGTACTATTCAAAAACATTTTTATTACCAAAATTACTGTACTCTCTTTAACCACGTTACCACATCGATTTCTTTGATATTTGCTAATTTAAATTCCAGTAAAAGCATTTATATCGGTTTTTTTACTGTTTTCTATTACTATAGTGATAGAAGAATGTATAAAAACAGTTAAGACTATATGATTTTTATCATCTATGAGTTACAAATAAACAAATATGAAAAAAACACGATTTTTTTCGAAAGAATTTATTATTGGTGCTGTTTTTTAAGATAATCATTTGAAATTTGGTGTAGTAGGGTTATAGATATCGCTGATGATGATACCGATATTGGTTTTATGAAATTCAAATTGGCGGCTTCAAAATGGCGGCCATCATGATGTAAAACGCAACAATTTAATGAATTTTCATATTTTTGTCCACCATATTGAATCTGCCATTTTGAATTTTAAAAACCTGACACAGGATTCGTAATCAGCAACCCTGAAAACCCCCCAAATAACAAGATACCGGATATTTCAATGGATTTTCATATTTTTGTCCGCCATAATGCATCCGCCATTTTGAATTTTGAAAATCTGATTCCGGATTCATAATCAGAGACCCCGAAAACCCCCAAGTAGCAAATTTCAAGTCAATTCACGGTAAAGAAAAATGTATGCTTCAAAGGGTTAAGAGATATGTACTCTACATTCTACAAATACAGGTAGGTAGGTTACACAGGTTTGGACACAAATACCTTTCATACCTCCATTCAAAAAGAAAACGTCAAATAAATAATTCCTTGAATAGACGTAAATAAAGACTTAATTGAAAGAATAAGGTATTTTCTTATAATAAGTGGAATTTATTTAATCCTTTTTTGCCAGAGGCGAAAACGCCAAGTTTCTCCATTAAAAATAATTTTGTTTAATTTTTGAAAGATACCTTTTCGAGGATTTTCAAGTGTGTTCTGTCAATTCCCGTTTGAGGTAAATGTTGAAAAAACATTCCAGTACAAATTCCGAAACATTCACTGTTATAATGAAATTTTAAAATATTTTTTACCTTAATTAACCATGCAGGCATTTTAGACTTATTAGATAAGATACAGTTTAATTAACATTATCATTACAGGAATTACGTTTTCTAATTTTAAATGTAATTTCTATCAAACGGCAACTCTCCGACATTGCGTGAATAAATAATCCTACCTCAGCAGTCAAACTTTGAAAATGTGAACTTTCCTTCAGACGGATTATTAGACTCGGCAGACTAATGTTGGACTTAATTAATAAATTATTAGGATCATTCAATTATTGCGATTACAAAACATTCGGATCTTGAAACAAAAGGGAGTAATCGTGGAAATCGAACTGTGTTTTAATTAAAAGAAGGCGGATGAATGACGATATATGCAATGGCTTTAATTAACTCCATGAACAATTCCACGGACAAACGGAAATTAAATCGTCGGGTGCAGATATCATATCGCGACATTTTATTTTGTTTCCACGATGTATTTTCAACGGATGCAAGAATTTTATAAAATAATTGAAACTTTTCGAGTTCAGAATGGTTGTTGTGTTTACAATTATTTTTTGTTCATCTGGGTAAACGAATTGTTCTATATAAAGTATTGAATTCCGACAAGAATTCCTGATATCCAACCCTTACATTACGAGTCATCCCCGAATTGTCTCTGCTATCATTATTAGAAGCACTTCGTGCACAATTATTACCGTAGGAATTTCATTAATAATTTGAGTAAAATGAATAAATCTGGTTATGAAAATATTTGAAATATCTCGGAACCCTTTTCCACCGTCAAAATACGCTTTCATTTTGCATGCCAAACTGCGATCGGCATTTAGGTCGAAATATCTTCGTAACATTTTTTGAGCATCGGAATTGATTAATTACAGAGAAAAAATAAAGAATGATCGATTAGCAATTTTTGTTGAATTATTTGTTGCTCGTTTTAGTATTCAGGGAGTTTATTTTGATAACTTACACCAAAAATGAAAGAATTACGTAGAAATTCGGGAGGGGAGTATGGAAAAATTTATTAATGTTTTACGTATTAAAAACAACTGAGATTTAAGTAAATCTATGTTCAAAATGGCGATTCGAAACGGTCGAATAGAATTTAAAAAAAGAAACTAGGAATTTGGTCTTTATTTCCGAATCTCGTTTTCAATTTTGAAAATTCAACAGATCAAGGGGTACAAATTTTATTACACAAAACAAAGAAATAATAATTTTAAAAATTAAAAAAAATTAAAAAAAAAAATACAAAAAAAAATATTCAGCTACATATTACTCACTCCGTTATCGCTGTTAGCTCTGAGTAATGTGAAAGAAGCATTGAGATACTATACTGAATAAATATTCTTCACTTTCTTATGTAATTATATGTAAAACGATAAAATATTGAATTATTGGATTTTTGTGTTAAATTTACATGTTCCATAAATCGTTTCAAATAATTGAAACTTTTTGGCTATTATTTTGAAAAGCGAGCACGTATTCGATCAGAAACGATTTAAAAGTCCTAAGTATATATAATAAAATAATACCTATCATTAAAAAAAATTATTTTAAATTGTTGGTCCTTTCGGATGGATGTATTACGATCTAAAAAAAACTACCAAAACATTTAATGTCGATATAACGTTTAAAGTCGTGTCTCTTCGGCAGTGATCGGTTCGTCGAATTATTTTGTCGCTTCGCATTTCCGGGCTATCGCGTCGGGCCCGCGAATGCACACAAGACGGCGATAAAAGTAACGAGCGACGCGACTGCGCGCGGTTAGCCGCATCCGCAATCATTATCGACGACGCGTGTTCCTAACGTTTGGCCCCCTCTTTGCCTCGGGTGGGCTCCGTGCCAATCCCCCCTCCCCCTCCCATATAGCCCACCTGACCACCCACTGCCCCTCCCCCAGGAGCCCACGGTGGAATAACAATCGCACGACGCGATCCGTACGTCGTGAAAGATCGGAAGGGGGAAGGGGGGTATTCGGTAGTGACGCGAGAAATTACGTATGCTGCCGGAAAGCGCCAACCAGCCATCCGGGGCGCCTGCGGCGACGACGAACGACCTTTTCTGCATTTATCGCGACACTTCACCCCCCCCCCCCTGCCGCATTCCCCTAAAAGGATCGATTTTCGATCTTTTCTCAGTTCTGTTCTTTCGGATCTGTTCCAGCTGCGACTGCTTAATTACCCATGTACCTCCATTCAGGCGTCGATACGACAAAGTTACCGTATTACGAAAGCGACGATTTTCCAAAAAAAATCTCGATGGGAATAATGAAGAAGTGATAAAGGTATTAATCCCGTGGAAAAATGTTTTAATGAAATTTTAATGTACGTCGACAACTTTAAGGTGAAGAGGAATTGCTCGCTTAATGAAAGTTCAAGCATTGTTTATTGGCAATTGAAGAGTTCATTCTGCTGGGGAAAATTCGAAGGAAAATGTAAAATATGTAACAGGAACAAATATTGAACAGTTATGGAAAGTCTTTAGATGTGACTAAAAAGTGAAGACCTTCCTCAAAAAATTATTTAATGCACTAATATGATTAGGTTCTCACCGTTTTCCAAACAAAATCACTATTACATTATTGTTTATTAATAATAAATAAAATGAAAATGTTTTGAATTGTCTTCACAAGTTCGAAATAAAGTTATCAGGAATAATTTTTATTTACAATTATATACAAATAATTTGAATTTGTTTATGCTTTTTGTAAAAATAATGGTAAAAAATATGAAATATTCTTAAAAGTTATTTGGGAATAGCACTTAAATTCAAGATGGCGTAATGAATTCGATAACGATGTGAATTTTGTTAGAATTTTTTTATTTTTGAATGAATGAATATAATATATTCATCGTTTCCCTTAAAATTTTTCATCACTTTTGCAAATACTATATTTGGAAAATATTTAACATTTTTCATTTTTAAACAAGTATTATTTTAGAACGTTCATATTTCATTAGTACACGGAAAAAACAAGTTTGGACGTACCGACCAAAGAAGTATGGTTAATTAAAGTATTGATAGGTCGACCATTGCTATGGTAAAGAGAACTTTGCATATAGAAGCCCTTTCAAAAAGTATGGTTACAGCAACCATAGAATGGCTGGTGTAACCATAGTATGGAAGGGACATAATTATCAATATAATATGGTCAAGACAACCATATCTAAGGTTGTAACAACCATAGTGTTTTTTCCGTGTATATACATTATCTTTTCGTCAATACTTTCAAATTCTACAAGTGTACCTAATTAGCAACGATTTTACTAAAAAGTTTTTATATGTCAAAATTTCGGTTTTTTTACCATTAAATTTTTTGTCCATTTCAGAATGGATTAATTCGTGTTCGTAAACTATTATATACATTCTTACAACATATGGCAAAAGGAGGTACATGGAGTTAATTTTAAACATTTTAATAATGGAAAAGATTTAAAAAATTCTAAAATTTGTTTACATGTCTTGAAATTTTAATTATTTCCTCATATCGAAAGTTGCTTTTTACTGTATTAAGGGTATTTTCGGTTACTAATCTTGATAACATAATTAATTAGTACCTTTTGTTAGTAAAAGGTTAATTTATAAAGTTAATCGACAAGTGAAATAATAATATTAACAACATAAAAATTATATGAAAATGCAAAAATGTTCTATTTTGTATGTTATAGTTTTTAAACTTGTATTTACAGGATTCAGTGTTTGAAAACATTTAAAGATCATGATAGCGGATACGTTTTTTACAACAATATTTTACAACAATAAAATTTTAAAATTTCTTATTTAATAATTTTTGTCCTTTTCTTTTATTTAATTTTTTGTTCTTTTCTAAAATGGTATTATGAAAATCACCTACAAAACGATTTCTTAATATCCAAGAAAAAAATGTGTTAAACTTCAATTTTTGTCAATGCCTTTGAAAACACTTTTGAGGCCAGAAAAGAAACTGTTGGAAAACATTCTCATTCATTTTCGTTCACCGTGACAGCTGGGTACTGTATGTATGTGGATTTATATAATAAAAAAATTGAATGTTAGGTGTCGTAATTAGACTAAATTAATCGTTTGCTAAAAAATGACAATTTAGAAATAAAAATCTTCGTGCAAAACAGAATCAACTAGTTATCAATGAAATTGTTCCATGAAAACCGACATCGATAATAAACTAATTTTTTTAATTCTGTTTAAATAAGTTCTGTCACTCACTCAACGCTTAAGAAAAAATATTTTAAAAAACAATTCTGTTTTGCTGAACGGAACTTCCGCGCTCCGCTCACTGCAAAATAAAAGCACAGAAAAAAATCATTTTTAAGTGGGCTGTAATAAAAGTCCGAAACGTCAATCAACAATTTTTGTCGTTTTTATTTCCGTATTCCATTTTGCCAGTATTTTACTTATTTTCATTAAAATTCAAAGTCCTTGCAATACCCTGACCTACGTAAACTAGAAGTAAAATATACCTCGAATAAATTATAACTTAAAAAAATTAATGGATACGAGTTTGATGGAGATGAACGTATTAAATATATTATATAAAGAAAGTGAGTTAATGTCGAAAGGATGAACAAAGTCTGAATTTCGTTAAATTCGAAACGGAAAGGTATCGAGTTGACGCTCAAAAAGGAACGAAAAATAATTTCTTGCCTTTCAATCTTAAAGAAATGCAGCAAAGTGCACCGATTAAGCGCATCGATAAAAAAACCCAGCTTAAGTTTTAATTCAAGTGTTGAATCGTGAAAAGTTGCGGCTGGTTCAATGACGTTCACTTGCCAACCATTATTACTGTCATACGCAATCAATTTTATCTGCGAAAATGATCGATCTCGGGTAAACTCGGATCCAATTGGCGATATGTCGGATTTTCACCAATCCTGTAAGATTAAAATAGGATTAATTAAAGATGGATACACGCATCTTCATGAAACCTGTTACGCGGTTATCTTTCAATTTCCAAGTGGAAATTTTCGTCTTTTTATTTTCCAAGGACACTCTCGGGTGCATTAACAACCGGAAGTTGAAATTCTATCACAAGGTGCATTTTTTTGAAGTCCTTAACACGATTATACAGGGGGAATGTAACGCGTAGCCACGCACGAGGGGACGATTGAAAGACATTTATGCAAAATATTAGGACGCCACGTAATTTGATTTTTTTTAAATGTTGCAGATGCTATTAATTGGATTAGAGAGATGCCGGAAATTTTCAGCTTCGACGCGTGAGACACGAGCTCCGAGCGCATTCTCGTTCGTGATCTTAACTAATTTGTTTACTTTAACGAAAGAAGAATGCGATATTTAATAGCGTGTGAAGTGAAAGATTGTCGAGAACTAAATTACAAAATGACAGAAAAAATCATTGTAGGTAATATAATTATAAATTATTTTCTTAACAAACTGCTTTGGCCGAGAATGTTGGAAAAATTCCGCCTTTCGTAAATTTTTGCAAAAAATGACTAGATTTTTCTTACAAACACAGTTCTTCTTTTCTTGACGTCAATAATTTCAGTCATTTTTTTCCAATTTCCATAAAATATAGACGGTTAAGTGTTATTTTGTGACTGAAAGATTATTACTAGTTAGAGGGAAAAAAAATAATTTTTCTAGAGTGAGCCACGAGTCTTCTGAATTTGTACCCTCGATTGTTCTTTTAAGAGTGACAAGTTCTCTTCTTTCGAAGAGTGACTCGTGTTTCACTCTATAAGGAGTGAATTTTCATCCCAAGAAATTTAAAAAACGAGTTATTACTCCTCCGGTAATGGGAATTCATTTTTTAAGAATGATAAGTTAGTAAAGATTTCTCCAAAGAGTGATAAACAGTATAAAAATCCATGACATATATAAAGGGTTGTGGTTTCAGTCCTTCTAGAAACTTTTGTTCTGAATGTTCACTCTTTAATGAGTTAATTTTTGCTTCAAGATAAATCCAAAAATTGAAAACAATATCGTATAAAAATTGATTTTTATCATAAGTTAACAAAGAGAAATATCACAAAAAATATCCATCGGAAAAGAAATAATAATAGATTGCCGAGATGAAATGCTAGAAAAGGCGAAGGGTGTAAAAATTGACTGGGGAAAATTGGCACGGCAAAGTGCCGGCTGTTACGAATATTCGCTCCCGGAAAATTCTCCTTTAGGGAACTTCCAAATACACTTTCCGCGACGGATATCCGTCATCGTTTCCTCGCAATGTATCAATCAGGAGTGTTCATTTATCGGAGTTTCACCGCAAAGAACGCTGACAAATTACACAATCGACAAGGAAATGTACCGCGGGGGCCAGGGACTCGTTTCAAATTCCGCTGAGAAATCCTGCCGAAGACTTCCCAGCGATAAGAATCCATTCGCACGTTCCCCTTTCTAAAAGAGGAAACTTTCCTACTCGTCGATCCGTTCCTCTCGTTCATTAAAATGAAACGCGTCTTCATTGCGCTCGCACCAGAGAAACAGTATTTATTATACAGAGGGAGAGAGGACTGGAGATGCGCATTGTTTACTGACGATTTAATTAATATTTATTGTCCTAATTTCGTTTGCGAGCTGCAGTAAGTATGACGAAATTACTGCCTCTAGAGAAAGAAGAAATTACGAGTCGTCCTGCACAATCATTTATGAGCATTGAGAATTCCGTGACGTGTTTGAGGAATCGCGAAATGTGTTGAGAAATGGAGTAATCATAAAAGGTAGAGAAAAGAAAAAGGTAGAAGAGAACCGTTGTGAAATAGAAAAATATAAGAAAAGGTCGTCTTATATATTTAGATGTTCAGGGAATAATTGTGTTTTGTGTAGATTCTTTTTATTGGTTAAAATTAGGTGTAGAGAGTCTAAATTTTGATGAATAAATTTAATGCATGTAATCAAAATATTTCAGTGCTAAATACTACCGTATCGACGGACGAGCCTAAAACCCCATAGGGTACCTATTTGCAATAACTGGCGAGATTCTGCAATTGTCACGCATAGCGTTCGTTGTTACCAATTCAGACTGAATACGGTATAAAGAAAAGACAGCATTATATTTAAACATTTAAAATTTAATTTTATACCCAAATTAAAATAACGGGTTTTTTCCGTTGGTTACTTCTGGTGCAATATACGCGTTTAAGTAAGGTACAATCTAAATATACCATTTCTTACTGCTGATACAGGAAACTCATTTTAAACGTCATTCGGTGCTTAAATAAATAACACATGTCAACAAAAACATTCGGAAATACGGGAAAGAAAACGATGTAGCGAATGGCGAAATAAATTTCACGCGTAGATTTCAGCTTCGTCGAGGGAAGTGTCGAAATTCGTCGCTTGAACATGTACATGACGTGGTTCCAACTAAAAACCCGTCGACTTTATCGAAAACTTTCCATCCTAGTTTCTCGCAGATGGAGAAACGTCGTGTTTTTCAACGCCAAGCGTACGTCACTTAACACACGTACGCGACGAACGCGCAGAAATTCGGGCCGCGAAATCAACCCACACGTGAAGAGAGACACAGAGAGAGAGGAGAGAGAGAGAGAGGCTTCCTATACACGTACGTGTTAACACCCGGCGTTTTTTTCTATAAATATACAGATTCGCGCAGTCGCGAAGGTGCAGATTCGAGGGTAGAATGCATCATTCCGTCCCTGGCATCTGCCAATCGAATCTCCGAACAGCGTAAATTGATTTCGTAGCCGCCAAATACGCGGACGCGCGACAAGAATTTTTCGACGTCGGTTTACACACCGCTGAAATACGGGCGCATTCGCTATTTATTAATGCCGTCGAGTGCTTTTCCGAACGGAAATCGCGACAACGTCGATGGTCGTGGCTGATTACCAGCCCAATAAACCAATTTAATTGCTCCCAAATAAATCGAGAATATTGCTCGCATTAGCGCCTATCGGCGACAATCGACAATTTAATGCGGCACACGAAAATCCGTATAATAAGATGTCGAAACTGTAACGGGGATAGGGCTCTCGGTCTCTCGAGTACAGAAGTAGGTACCCTACGGGGGTTCAAAGATACACGGCTAATACGAGATTTCTTTACGCTGAAAACATTCTATTTAAAATGAATCTAATGTAGTTTTCTTTAATACGGATTCCTTTACGTAATAAATAGGAAATTATACAATTTTTTATATTTTTTCTATTAAAAAATGTCGATATAAGAAAAATAATGCGTTATTCTATGATGACAGAATATATGTTATTTTTCCTGCAAGTATTTTACATTATTATAGGAGTGAAACTTACAGTTTATTACAAGTATGCAGACAAAGCAGGTTCTAAAGCCATTAGTAAAGACGACAGTTGTTAAACCGAAAAATTTAAATGAAATTGAATCAAACCATGAGATGTAGTTCAAGAAAGACATTTCAATGTAATTCCTATAAGTATCTAACGAAAGGTGTTTCACTCGAATCCAGGGTAACAATTTTGCTTTGGCATTGTGAGTTTTCACGTCGTCAATGGAAAAGTTGGTAACGACTCCTTCACCGACAATGGACGACAGTGTCGAGAAGTTTGCGCGCTTTTGACAAGGCGCTTTTGCAGCGGCTCCGGGAACAAACTATATATAATGTATGCGGCACGTACGCGCACTAATTCGTTCCGGACTCCACAAAACAAGCCGGAGATCCCGGACGTTTCCTCAGCAACCGGCCGACTACCCCAGGGAAGATACGGGGACTACTAAAACGTCGGGATAATTAGCGTACACGTACACGGACGCACTTTGGCTCCTGTGTTAGTCGTCGACAACATAATTTACCTTCATATTTATGACGACGCTGTTTATTCATTGGCAACGGCGGACCTTTCTATTTGCTCCAGTCAATATTCATTCAAGTAACTGATCTCTCCGAAAGACTAGCTAGTAGAAAATTAGCGTATTTAGTAATTAGTATACTGAGAAACTTTTAAATTTTACTCATTTAAATAAAATGTAAAGTTGCATAAACGTTTAGTACTCCCTGGGGTCTGACCACCACTTTCTGCGTTCTTTTAAAATGTTTAACGCACTCTAATAATTATCTAATACTTTTTCATACGTTTCTTTTAATTTTTCAAAATGGATTTTTTCAGATCGTACATACTTCGATGAATGTTTTTTTCGAAAGTAATTCATATTTCGAGGCCTTAAAAGCGCTGGAACATTCCGTACATGTATTTTTCTCAGTTTTCTGAAAAGTGTAGGTCCCAGTGTGCTCGATTTCGAGGAATTTGCGAGAATTCCTGAGATATAAATCAGGGACAAGAAACGGAGATTTCCGCGGTATCTTTTGACAGTGGTCGCGCCTTTGTGTCCGGCGTCGACTTGGTCGGTGTCCGGGGCACCCGCGGGGGCGGGAGGCATCAGGGGCGGAAAAAGGCGTCGGTATCCGTGGAACCTTATTACCGGACAAAGGGGGCAAGTGCTCTGAAAAGCGCAATAAAATGCAAAAAAACGACGTGTATCGCGGACAAAAGGCAAAGATCAGACACGGGTGCAAAGGCCAAGGTATCTCCACGTCTCCATTCCAGCGCTTTTGTGCGAATCTGCATACACGCATATTGGCCTGTGCAATTCTGATGCTTTTTACCGAGTCCCCCTCGGAATTTTCTCGAAAGGGGGTCCAGGATGATTCTCTTAGAGCCACCACGTCCGACAGGATACGAAGGTCTCGACGGCTTCGCTTCTATACCATTTACATCTCCTCGTCTTCGGTCCCTTTATTCCCCACTGACCCATAAACGCAACTCATGCACGCGAACACGCGAGGTTCAGGAATGACGCATGCCGGTTTTCTCCAATTGCATATATACATGTAGGAATTTTAAACGATAAAGGAATCTCTTTCGGATGTTCGTCTTTCGTTCCGTATCGTTGCTCCACAACTTTTATTACTCAAATCCCTCCCGTCGGCTCTTTCCTCCATTTTATCGTTTTGGCCCGCCATGTCGTTTGGTTGTTGTACACATCTGGAAGAGCTGTTTTTTTATTGTGTATTTCGACAAAATTCTACGAATATTAAAATTAAAGTCTTATTCCGTAAATTAATTGTTTTACTTAATTGTTATGAATTATTTGATAAATTGTTTTCAATTTATGTCCGATCTACTTTAGGCCGGAAAAAATGGATTATATATAATTTAAGGTACAAATATATATGGCCACACCCATACACAATAATACACAATAATATCTAATTACATATAATTACCGGAATTTTATAAATTGTTAGATACCCTTATTATATATAAAAACCAGTCTAATAAGGATATATAATGCAAAAACTATTTGACCCCCTACATTGGGGGAGCAAAAGAGCACATTCTCGTAAATATATAACACCTACTATTCTCCCTAGTTGCACAATGTGCTTTTCAAACCATGGTCGTAAAGTACCATTTTACGTCCTGATTAGAGATTGCATACAATAAGAAGAATTTTTTTTCATTTGAGTAATTTCAAATTTTAGAAATAACGTCCGCCATTTTGAATTTTGAAAATCTGACTACAAATTCATTATTAGCCACCCAAAATTCAGGCGGATACTGAAAATCACAAAAATCGATTAATATTTAATATTCTCCACCCGCCATATTGGGTCCGCCATCTTGAATTTTAAAAATCTAATCATGAATTCGGAATCAACGACTGAAAAAACATAACGGTACTGAAAACCAAAAAAATCGATGAATATTTAATACTTTGGCCCGCCATATTGGATCCGCCATTTTCGATTTAACAAAACCAACAACAGATTCGTAATCAACAACCTCAGAAACTTCCGAATAATAAGTCTTGTTTAACTAGAATTACTTTCGTGTACGATGATGGGAAATTTTGAAAACCGAAGAATTATTTCGTCGTATCGACCTCCATTTTGTTAGAAGTTGTTAGATAATAAAAAAATATCAAGTACGATGGATTCCTTTAGAGGACACATCGGGTGCACGTTTATGACTTATTTTAAGTCGATACAAATGCGTTTTACAAACAAATTTTAGGAGAAACAAAAAAAAAGGAGTCTGAAAATCATGATCTTTTACATATTTTTGCAAAATTTTCGCAGAATTCGATTTTTTTCCATATATTTTTCATGCGAGAAATAAATGCTGAACTCGAGGTAAAATTCCATAGGATATCGCGGTTAATGGGTTAATATAAACATAAAATGATGATCTATCGAGAACCTGAAACATAACAATTTTTTAACAAAGCAACCAATAGCACCTATACCTCAATTAGTAATAAATATTCAATATTAAAAAGCAATCTATTGCAAAGTTCAGTTTTGTTCTGTTTTGTAAAGCATAGAATTCCATCTTATCCTGGGAATACATTGGTTTTTGTATACGTGTTGTTTAAAGATGTAAACACCAATATCACTGGGTTTCCGAAAGTAAACGTTAAAAAGAATAAACGCGTTTCTCGCGTAACACGCTATTTCATTTCAAATTTCATTACATTCAGACATCGAAACTGAATGTTCGAAAATTCACATAGAAAATTCATACGTGTTCTGAAAAAGCAACGAACGAAAAAAGAAGCTATACATGGAGAAACTCGTATCTTCCGGCTCAGTTGTTCGCGTGATTTTATCGCCTGTATTTGCATTTTTCTTTACTTTTTTCATATAAATTTTAATTTCAAATTTACCAGCTATCCGTCGACGTGCTAAAATTTATTATTTTTATCTAGCCGTGTTACCCATTTACGACCCGCCTGTGAACCGTGTCAAGGCCCGATTTTTTAAGAATAGCATTATTTCGGTTTCTTTGTTTACTTCCACTGAAAAGAGTTTTATAAAGAGCTATATTTAGTTCCTGTACTGTCCGTATTCGTATTGACTATCGGAAGCCTTTGAACTGCTTTTTTTTCACTCCAGTTTATTTAGACTTTTCGATAACCACGCTCTAGTTCTGTACTCTTCAATGTTTTTGTATCTCGTTATCATTTTTGATGTTGTCATTGTGTATGTTGTCTCCAATGGACTCGTTTTTGTCTCCTGAAAAGTAAAATATTATTATAAAATAAAACAATAATTAGTAAAGCACATCGAACATCAAAATTTCAATCCTCTTGCATTATTTTTACCACAAATAGCGCAGACGAGGAATGCGAACTTAAATGTATGAAATAACATTTAAATGGAATCAATTGAAAGCACGTATTATGCATTTTTAAACACCGGCAAATGTGTATAATACCCTTCGTAATGTGCGGTATAATACGTACATTACTCTGGCGCATGTATATAACATTGTGTGAAAATCAATATTCCGGTGAATGAATTTTCGCACAGATTAAAGCTAAAAGCATTTTAGAGTCGCGGATTTCAAGCCAATATCAATATTTCATTTTCGAAAATGTCATTCAAACACATCAGTTTTGCATTATTTTTATAAAACTTACGCGTGGGCTATCGGCCGGGTTTATTGAAATATTTTTGTTGATTTACTGTCGCTACATTCACAAATCCGTGAAATATCAGAAATTATTACAACGGCTTTCGCCTGGCCGCATCATATACCACATAATTTCCAAGTAACAAGAAAAAGAGACATTTTCGTGTATTTATTAAACCAAAATGAATTTTGTTCAAAGAACGCCTATAAATAGAGGATTTATGACGAGGCACATTTAAAAGTATGTAATTGACGTGCATTACAACTTGATTGTCGCACGTAATACGGCAAAAATGATGAATATTAAATTCAAAATTAAAAAGGAGAATTTGACACGTTAAATAAATGTTTAGTGAAGAGGTGTAATTGTCGCGTCAATGTAAAACCAGTATAATTTCCACTGTGTAGAATTAAGAATCGAAGGTCATGAAATTCTTCAACGGCATGCGGGCGCCGATTAACTTGACATCAACATTTCTCTGATGTGCCCTTAAATTGCTTAGCTGATGCTCTTAAATTATACATCAGGAACTATTAAGTAAACGAAACGTTCAGGAAAAAAACTTTTTTGTTCAATTTTGGTTCTGCGACTTTAGAATTAACGAAACTTTTATCCATCGTATGATGGTTTGGCTTCATGCTTTTGTTTCACACCTTTGTTATCCTCTAAAAGCGTGGGTCGTGACTAAAAATCAAAAATCCGTACTTTATAGTATAACATCATACTTTTAGAGGATACGAAAGCTGTGAAAAAAAAGGCATTACGTAATCTATGATGCTGTTTTTTTTTTATTTGTAACAAAACAGAGAGGTTTCGCTAAAACAGAATATGTTGACTTCTACATATTAAAATATACCATTTTATAGCAAATTTTCATGTTAAATATACATACATATTTTAAGTTATGTTTATGCTGAAATGTGTAATTTTCAAGAATACGTAAAATAGAACGCCTATATTTTGGATGGGGTACTGCCAATCAAAGCCTCAGCATCATGCAGCATAAGCTTAAATGATTCAAAATCACAGAAAATTTCTTAAAAGCAATTGAATCGGGATGAAACCATCAAAAAGCAAAATGAAAATTTTTATTTCAGTATACATTGGTAAATGTGATCTGAAATGAAATTTATTTGCATAAGATGTGGTACCGATATAATGAGCAGTAAACCATTCATTGATGGGAAGTTGAAAGTTGGGTATACGTAAACGGATCACCCACACAGAAAATTAGTTTGATTACTACATGTAAATTGAGTGAAATATTGTATTTCATATAGTAGTATCATGAGTATCTATTTCTAAATTACTTGACGTAATTACGCCTGATTGAAGCCGTACTTTTGTTCGGACTCTAATATATGTCTAAGTCGAACTATTCACATAATACATAGAATGGGATTCATTTAATTAATGTCGACTAACAATACTTAAAATAGTTGTTTCCTAACGACAGTAATTGCTGACTTCTTTATGAGTATAAAATGGATAATTGCTGCTCAAAAAGTAACGACAAATTTCAGGTAACGCGATCTTATTAATCAAAATGTGACATTAACGGTTTAAACAATAATTATAAATAATAACCGATATTAAATAATTAAAATAGTAGATCGGGTCGATGTGCCATGCCACATGATTTATTGATGCAACATAATTTTTCATTTTTATTCTTTGCAACTACGAGAGAAATATTTCAATTACAATAATTAAAAAAATTAATTAATAGATTTTAAAAAAACTAAATTTTTCCTCCTGACGTTTTGATTTTGAGAACGTTTTGTTATTCGAATGGCCGTACTTTAATTAAATTTCCGACGTCCGGCAAATATAAACGTTTACGCAGATGTTTCAAAATAAACAGCGCTCTGAAAATTAGCGGTCGCCGCACTCCGCTAGATGTCGTTAAAGTTTAAGAAAATCGTGCATATTACACGTGTATGTTTAATAACCATATTTACCGCATATACCATCGGCAAATGGTGTTGCACACACGCGCGTGCGTGATCCTGCACATTTGAATGCATTAGCATACATTGCTGTGTATACCCTGAGAACATAATGCACTCGAATTAATGGATTTGCATTCACGAGCCAAGGATTTTCACAGTTATGGGAATAATGCACTTTAAAAGCACTTTTATTGTCGAATTTCCGATCTACCATCGTGGCTTCGTTAAACCAAGTTCCACGATGGTGCGTTTCAAAATATATATCCTCGATAAAAAGGTCGAAATACACCCTCGTATAAATTAGAACGCGATTCACCGGATGTAACATTCGAAACGAAATGGACTTTAATAATGTGTCTTTTTTCGAATTTAACAATTTGACGATTCCGAATGCTCGGTGTGATGTAGCGGAATTTTATTGTTGGAAGAATAGAAAGGTTATTTTTTTAGTAATAACAAATTTGTAGTAAAAGTTACTAAGAGGAAACTAAATTAAAACTACAAAGGACAGAATCAAAAAAATTATTTTAGATAAGAGTAGAAATGTAAATTTCAAACCTTCGAAAAAATGACTTGTTTTCTGATTCTTTCTTGGTCCTATTCCTCTCTCGTAATGAATTATTTGTTTGGACGTTACGTTTAAAAATTGATATACGAGTAGAGTGTTTTATTAATATTTAACATAAAATCGAATCACTTTGATGTCATCGATTTCCACCCTGACGTTTGCCGCTGACATAAAGTGCACGAATCGACCGAGGACATTAAAATCGGATTTGAGGTCAAGTTAGAAAATTTTGCTATCATGTGCGCACAAACTGGGGCATGCTAGTGTTGGTTTTATTGAATCTGGGTATAAATCGTCGAAAATATGTCGATGCAAACGGGATAGTTGGTGATAAATAATTGCCCGGTCGGTTCTCCATCGACCCCACCTATATTTATACTGAAATTTATTTATTTATTTATACCTTTGAGCTCGTTGTTTTTGAATATGTATATATGTATATATACTTTTTTTTTGTTGGCATCCTGACAGTCGAGGCGGTTTTTTATGGAATCTGCTCCCGTTCACGTCACGAAAATCGCCGAGAGGTCACGAGGGCACCTATCGACTTCATTCCCTGCCAGATTTACCTCGCTTTATCATCCGATTACTGACAGATAAATCACTGGATTATTTGTTCGTTTGCTGATCTTCTTAAATTCGATGTTCGTTGTGTAATTAACTATCGCGAAAACGATGTCGTTATTTAGAATTTTCCACTTGGTGATTACAGTTTTCCAGTATTTATATTATAATATGTATATACTGACTAGTTTTATAAAATATAATGTTTAATAAATAAGTATATTTTTGTAAAATAAAAATGGTTAGAACACTTTAAAAAACTAAAAAAGAAGACCCGTTAATCAAATGTTACAGTGCGCATAATAGGAGCCAAATTTCTAGACCTTAACTTATATGTCTTATCAAATTACTCGCGGTCCTTTTCCTTTATATATTAATAACTGTTATTGAAATTGTAAGAATAGAAAATCATAAAATAACGTAGACCACCTGCTGGTTTAGTTTACGCATCCTCGCGGAGAGAAATTTCAAGGCTTGCATTGGTTTGGCATCATGCTTTTGTTTCGCGGCTTTTTTGTCATTTGAAAGCGTGGATCATGACTAAAATCACGACACCACGGTAGTGGAGGATGACTCCATACTTTTAGAGGATGACTCCGTGTTTTTAGAGGATGAGGCGTTGAAACAATAGTATCATGAAAAGCGTGATGCAAAACCTGCAAATATTTCTTCGCATAATAGGGACCACTATTTCTCACAGGTTTGATAAAAAACCTCGAGTACCTACAGATGTTGACGAAAAAGGTAAAATCGGACGGGTGAGACGGAAACTCTGCAACCCATTCGTTCCGGAACCCTTAAAGGGGTCTTCTAAGGTTAGTACCTCGGGGACTCGTGAATTCCGTGACTCTGTGCGTTTAATTAGGTTCACATTTACGAGCTACCTTCTTCGGGGGCGAGGAATAATAATATAATATAAGAATATGGCCTGCTTTTAACCGGCAAATTCGTAATTGCCTCGACGAAGGGAACCGAGAGAGAGCTCCTGTGGCGAGTAGGGAGATCGGTCGCCCTGATAGGGTCGTCTTGGGGCCTTACCAAGACGCGGGGCCCCGGGAACGGCCCGTGGGAGAATCCCACAAGGGGCACGCACCGGAACAACTTCCCTCCAGTGTTCCTTCACCCCTGCACAAATCATACGCAAGTGCCGGCAGATATCGGGAATCCGTTCGCATGCGAAACTTGGACATAGGTCAACTTTTAAAGTCGGTTACGAGTTCCGGAACGCTCGAATCGGCGACGATTAGCATGTCACAATATGGGACAGTAATTTTTGTAAACGAAAGATGGTTAGAAAACGCTCCCCTAAAAAGGAGGACGCGTGGATCAAATGTAGGAGTATTACAGGGTCCAAATTTCTAGAGCCCTCTAACCTCGTGTACAGTAGTCCCCGCCCTAATTTATACTGTCCAAAGTTATATATATGTCCAAAGTTATAGATTTGGCTTGTCCAAAGTTATACAACTCTCTTCCTCTCCTTCCCCCACTGCATTGTTTCGCTGAGCCACACTCGCTTCGCGACCTCACGCAGAAGCACCCACTGCATGGTTATAAACAAAGATGCGGAGGTGGGGATAGTGAGGGGCTATAACTTTGGGGAATCTTCCACCATTTTGAAAGCACCGAGTATATAACTTAGGGCGGGGTTTACTGTATTATCAACAGACCCAGGGCACCACACATGCGCTCGTTAGTAGCATTTGGTACCTAACACTAATAAATTTTACGTCCCATGGATGCCTTAATGTGGCAACTGTACTGAGAAAAAATACTATAATACTTGTTTCCTATCTGAGAATGGTAACGTGAGGACAGGTTAGTTAAATATTATTTTTTGGTTATTATATTTTTATATTAATAAATGCAGTTATAAATAATACAGTCAATTTTGGTCGAATTTGAGTACCTATAAACTGGTGAAATTATATATAATACTACATATACAATAAAAATAAAAAAGAGGTAAACTCATTTTAAAAAAAAGTGTATTTTTTTTAATCCTGCGGAAATCGGTCTTGTAGTGCAGGACTTTCGCTCCAATTTAGAAATATGCAGAAGTTTGTAGCACTAGATTAATAAGAAAAAAATACTGAAAACCTTAAAAAACTCAGTTTTTACAGTTTATCCCTACTTTTTTCAAAATCCTGACGTGAAATGCAATTTTAGAATCTGGAATCGTATTCAGCGCAAATACATCGAAAACCACTCCGATATTTAAAAAAAAAACATTCTTATTTTGTGGACCTGTGTAATGAAAAATACCTGCTTTTGATAACATAAATGAAAATAATATATGTATATGAAACGTCTAAAAAGTACTTAATATAAAACAACGAGACACGCTATAAGGAATTTCAGCAGCGTTTAGATGCTTCTCCAGCTGCGCATTTCTGCAATGTAAATAAATTTCGCAATAATTCTCCAAAATATATACCGCGGTTTTACACAATATCGTTAGGTATCTGGCTTTACGTGATTATTCACCTTGAAGTTTGCTTTATTGGAGCGGTTTAATCTAGATTAATATTACAGTTTCTAACCACGGGTAAAGCAAACATACCAATGAACGAATATTGTTATTCAAATACTCAACCCAGATAATGGATGCGAAATGTGTGTATAAACATTGCGATTCTCACTTTTACGACGGGCGTACCTTCATAATCCGCAAATATGCATCATTTCCCTATTTAGCAAATTAATTATTATTATTAACGATTTAAGTGGATACGGTGAAATTAGTGCATTAACAAATATTTTTCGATATTAATTGGAATCTACAAATGTTGTGGAATTATTAATATTATTCGTGATTGGACACCCAATATGTCATACTTGAAACAATAGTGCCTTATTAATTATTTACCAAAGAACTGAAATCCGATATTTTATTTGTAAATTATAGTACCCAGAGGAAAAAAATGGTTTACATATAGTTTTTTACAACGTAATTATTAACATAAATACATCAGCACATAATATATATATATATATATATATCCATACACACATATATAATTCTAATATGTGTACTTATATATAATTTTGATGTAATTACACAATTATACAAAATCAGTTTGATATAAATGAACACAAATATATAGACATATATTGTTATTGTTTGCTGTATATAACCATATACAATTATGTGAACAGGAATCCGATTATATATAATTATATATTGTTACATAGGTTCAAAATCCATGTGTAGTAATATATATAATTTAAAAAATTATATAACTCCTAAAAAACATGACTACACTACAAAATGTCAACAATGACGCATACCTATGTAAGGACAGAACTAAAACGGTGCTTTTAAAAGTATTTCTTAAAACCGGCGGTAATTTATTCGTTCCCTAAAGTGCGCAATAGGGATCCTGCTTCCGAAAGACGTAATCGCTAATTTAATGGCTTGCTTTTCTCGCATTTCGAGCGCTTAATGGCCGTTCGCCGAGTTTTAACAGCGTCGCGCAAAAGCGGGCCGAAAAAAAGCAAGTTCCCGCCCGTCTTTTTGCGTCCGAAGGGTGTATCGCGTTGGAACCGGCCTAGACCGCTCTCTGGTTAGTATACCCTCTGGAGCGGCCATCTTTAGCCGAGGCCTGCTTTTTACAGAGCCGCCAACACGACGACGTAGAGACGACGGCACAGGCAGATGGCCGTACGTCCATTTGCGAAAGTACGGCTTAAGTCTAAGACGTGTTCCGAATTTCGTGCCGTCTGGTACGGCATAAATTCTCCGTGGCCGACACGGGCGTTCGCGCGCGCCCCCTCGTGCGAGCAAGTTTTAAGAGACAGAAAAAGGCTCTGATATAAATCAAAGGAATTCTCGCCGTTGGCGTTGTGCCGGACGTTACATCACCTCGCATTACGTCTTGCCGCAATTTTTGAAAGGACTTTTTCGTCGCCGGTTAACGAGCGGTGATAGCCGATGCTCCCGTTGCCCTCGAAATTGCTCAAGAGGCCGCCATCTTTCATCCCCTCGCGTGATTTCTAACCTACTCGTAAGCTAAATGCCGCTACACGAAGCTTTTCTTAATGGTAAAATATTGGGGGGTTCAAACTTGTTGAAACGAATCGTTTTTTACATATATGACGTGGTTTTTTGAATTACGGATTGTGGTGTCGACTTTGTATTGGTATTTTGAAAATGTTAACAATGTCGACGATCTTGATCTTGTTAGCCTCACAAAAGTCTAGACAAATAAGAGGTATTTTGTTAGCAAACTAGATGGCGCTCAAATCTACAAGTGCTAAAGAAATGAAAATAATCACTGAATACAGTTTCTGGTTTATCTTGTTTCCATTATTTTAGGTATTCACGATTGAATGTAAAGAAAACACTGTAGTAATACAAATTAGTTCTTTCAGCACGTGGTGGCGGTAAGATACAATAGCGACAAAAAGTAGAACTTATCTACACAATAGTAAAACGTCATCGATTTCAGTGTTATTGTTGACACGTCAGAAGAAAAGACTAAGACCGTTATTGTACTTTGCCTTATACATTTTAAGACAGATTACTAGATAGCGCTAACAAAACCAAAAGTCACAAAAAATATCATTAACTTTTAAATTTCACGATTTTTCTCGAATCTCTCTCGCAAAACAGCTCAAGGATTTCAGGTTGTATCGAACTTCCTCGAGAATACAGAAATGCAAGATGCGAAGCAAGACTTGATCGAGACCAAGACCAATACCAAGACTGCCAATCATATACAAATTAATGATCGATTATTAGAAATGAATATTAGAAAAGAATAAAATGAAACAGTCATTAAATTCTCTAAAATAATAATTGAATTTCCTAACTCAAATTAATTTCCATCTGGGGAATGATACACCGCATATCGACAAGTTTCCGACGCCTGGCGGTGAGTTTCAATCCTACAACAATACCGAACCTCGCAATAATCTGTACGTTTGAATTTCCAGCGTTGAAGGGTAGGTGGGGTTGCACGGTAAAGGGTACACAACGTCGAAGTGCCTTCGGCTCTAATTAGCCCGATCGGCCATCGCCGTTGCTCCGCATTCCGTTAGAATAAACTTGAATTTCCCGACGTTCCGACAACATCTAAGGCGTGATGGGGATAGGAGATGAAGCCGACGATCTGCGAACCGATAGATATATAACAGCAAAATGTAAAATCACTTAATTGCAAGGACGACGGAAGCGGCCGTATGGAGGCACTTGCCGATGTTTTTTGACTCTTCACTTGAGGGGGTAAATGCGATTTGCGAAACTCCATTAGCGGCTATTGGAAAAATTCCTGCTAAAACAAGAAGTAATTAATAGAAACGTTTTAACGGTCACTTGCAATTATCCTCATGAGACGCATGCTTTATTTTCCGCGTGAACGGTAATGAAGATTTTTCTCCTCCTGGAACCTGTTAATTATGGAATTGCTTCATCCGCGGGTTATTTTGCATCTCAATCATAAAGCTCAAAAAACAGAGCTTCATTATTCGTTTTTAAATTTTCTCTGGAAAATATGTTAGTGATTTCTCAGCAATTTTCCGTAGCCCAAAAAACATATGGGTTTAAACACTCCTGAAGGCACCAGATGGCGCTCAAATTCAAAAGCGATATTTACACGATAAGAAGAGTATAATATATTTTTTGAACGTCAGATGGCGCAAACAAAGAAACTTACCATTTAACACGATTCGTGATTTCTCATGCAAATCTATTATGAATTTTGATGTCCTACAAGTCGTCGATGAGATTGGCGCATAAACTAAATATTGTGGCACTAATTCATGGATTAGAGCGCCACCTACTATTGCTCGAAGACAGTTATTTTCTCAAATGCTCCTGATATAATTTCCATAATGGAATTGTAGGAAAAATGCAATTCTACTAGGATATTTGTTTAGAATTTCCATGCATGTGTCTTGAAAGTTTCTAAACTGTTCTTCGCGAAGTCGAAATTCCCACGTCTAATTGAACTCCCTCATCTTCTTTTTACTGAACATCAAACGAGCTGGATTGCGCTCATAAGTAATGCAACGTCTTCCTTGCAGTGATTAACTATTTCGCAAATTTCCTTAAAATTTCCAAGGTAAGCTACTTAGTCAGTACTTAACAACGTGTAATTATAGTTACAGGATTCCCCCGGAATTCGAAGTATCGCAGGGAATCCCATTTCTTTCGGACGTGGCAAGACGCACGGCGAGCGACGTCCCAAAAACCGCCCTCTCGCGTTAGTAAAAATGATAATTTCAAAGGTAATGTAGCCGAGTGAAGTATTAAACTTGTAATACGTTCCGGTGTAGTTTTCATGAATACTGCGTGCAGCATAGCAGCGGAGGATTATAAACGCCGCGGCGAAGTTTCGAGGGTGAAACCGCAAAATGCATACATGCATAGGGGGGATCCCCGGGTGCGGCAACACACCGACTTTGGACAAGTATGAGCGCACCCACCGAAGTCGTCGTCGTCGTCTCTCGCGGCGCACTCGAAAGGCTCTTTGGAAAGTCGGTAAATATTTATAGGACCCGGCCGTGGGAAATTTCTCAAGTGCACCCAAATACACGAACTTACATGCCCCTGCATGATCGCCATTGGTAACAGTCCAGGGATTACGCGTGTACGTAGGCGATGACGACGAATGCAACTAATTAAGTCTTTCGGAGTCTTACAATCTTAATTGTTCCATGTAACATTTCTGTTCTTGTTAGGCTGAGAACACGCGGTATGTAATTACGTAAGGTGTTCGGGACAACGTGAAAAAAATTGGTGATATATAGTTATATATAAACCAATTCATTTATATATAACTGCAGATAGTCTTTAATGTTATTGCATATAATGTTAGATGTCTTATATCACGATGTCGGTTTTGCATACGCAAAATTTCCATTCCCGTTTCTGTCAAATATATAATACCCGGGAAAAAATGGATTATATATAATTATATACAATTTTTGATACAATTAGATCCAATTATATATAATTATATATGGATTTTGGCCGTATATAATGATATACAAAGCCGTCAATTATATACAATTATGTATGATAATATATAATTATATATGTTTATATACGATTCTATATAATTATATACGGCTAAAATCCATATATAATTATATATAATTGGATCTAATTGCATCAAAAATTGTATATAATTATATATAATCGTATATAAACATATATAATTATATATTATTATATATAATTTCATCTAAATTTATATATAATTATATATAATCCATTTTTTCCCGGGTATATATAGTACATATATGTCATTATCTTCAGAATAAATATAATCGTATCAACGCCCATATAAAATTATATAAACTTACAATATAAATATTTATAAAATTATGTATAATTAATATCCGACTGTATATCATTTTGATACCGTTGTATTAGATATAATCAATTTGTCTAGGGTAGTTTATACCTTTTTTTAAGTTATGAATGGTCCATTTATTTACAATTATAATAAATTTTACAATATTTACATACCTAGGGTGCCCCATTTTAATGCACCATCCCTGATATCTCTTCAGATATGCAATTTCACGAAAAACGTTTCAGACAAAAATAATCCTGTCGTTGACCTTGAAAAGCATTTTCACGTTTCTATATAATGGTATATAATTATATATAATCGAGCGGGTATGATTTCGAAAATATATATAGTTTCAATCCATTATATATATTTGTATACAATTATATTTTGAAATTTAAAATCAAGAGTATGTTTCAAAATCATTAACTATTTCAATATGTTTCGTTAAAAAATGGGAATTAAAATATTTTTATTTAATATTCCTACAACTGAAGTGATAACATCCTAACTTTCGTTACTGCATATTTAATAATATCGAAAATTCTTAACATTTTTTTCGTTATTTAACATAATTACTTCAAATTATCTAAAATTGAAAATCAATAGGTTAACTCAATAAATTACACATCCAATATTCTGAAATAATTGCTCGTATTTTCATTGTAATTCTACTAAATATCCACTTCATTAATTGATATCCAGCTGTTGCCAATTTAATTAGAAGTTATTTGCTAATAATTAGCACAATATTTCCTACATTTAATTAACGGATGAATCATAACTCATACGTTAATTTTCATTTACCAGGTAATATGAGCCATGGCACTGTTAAATTCCTTAATCTGCGTTATTGAAAAATACTTTTGTAATTTTTAACATTCCAAAGGCCTGCGAAACGATTTGTATATACTTTAACCAAAATTAAATTACGTAGTTGGAGATTTTCGAAGTATGAATATGACGTCAGATTATCAGTTCAAAACGGTGGGTCGAATATATCACCATTTTTATTTTATTTGAAGTGATTCCATGTTTTTATACTTATGTACAATACAAATATCGGCTTTTAATTATATATAATACAGTTTTGCCGAAAGGGGATTACATTTGTTTAAATATAATGTGATATAATTATTTATATTTATACATGAACTAGTCCGAATAAATAACAATGTAAAAAGGGATAATTAGTAAAATTATATATATATAATTATATATAAAACGATTCGTCGAAATCAATTATACATGAATGGATTATATATAGAATACATAATGTAGAATCCATTATATATAATTGTATTATGTATCATTATATATAAATCTCAGATAATCTTTGTTATACAGGGTGATCCAAAAGTCCCGGAACAGCAAAATATCTCAGCGGGAGTGCATTTTCGGGGAAAATGTTTTAGACAAAAGTTTAAGGATTTTTCCCTGGCTATTTAATAGCGATATTGAATTTAACCTTGAACATGACCTTGAAGGTTATTTCAAGGTCAAGTTAATTTTTTTAAATGGGAACCCCTATTTTTTTTCATGGATTCTGAAAGAGCGGGAAATTCTACGTCCGAGTATGATATGATCGATTTTTCCGGCAAGGTCATTTCAAGGTGAAATTTAAAACTCCCGTAACGGCGAAATATCTCAGAGGGTGTGCATTTCTTTGGAAATTGTTTCAGACAAAAGTTTAAGGATTTTTCCTGGTCAAATTCTGTGCTACCATTAAATAGCCCGGGAAAAATCCTTAAACTTTTGTCTGAAACAATTTCCAAAGAAATGCACACCCTCTGAGATATTTCGCCGTCACGGGAGTTTTAAGTTTCACCTTGAAATGACCTTGCCGAAAAAAACGGCCATAGCATATTCGGACGTAAAATTTTGTGCTCTTTCCGAATCCGTGAAAAAAAATAGGGGTTCCCATTTAAAAAAATTAACTTGACCTTGAAATAACCTTCAAGGTCATGTTCAAGGTCAAATTCAATATCGCCATTAAATAGCCAGGGAAAAATCCTGAAACTTTTATCTGAAACATTTTCCTCGAAAATGCACTCCCGCTGAGATATTTTGCTGTTCCGGGACTTTTGGATCACCCTGTATATAGAAACGACATATCGTGATATAAATCATATATAAATTCTATATTACTACACCCAGTGCACCTACACTTATATAAAATCCATGTCTCTCTCTAAATGTATTTAATTATATATAAATGTATCTATTACTTTTATTGTATGCCAAACAGTTTAGATATGGTTTATATGTGATTTATGACTTATGGTTCCCTAATGTACATCAATACAATCTTGAACGAATGGATTATATATAATCGGAATGTATGATTTTTTATAGAACGTGACGTGAAAATAAAAATAAAATCCATATATATAATCCATTTGTGCAAGGTTGTATTGATGTACATAAGGGAACCAGAAGTCATAAATCACATATAAACCATATCTAAACTGTTCGGCATACAATAAAAGTAATAGATACATTGAGAGAGAGAGAGAGAGAGAGAGAGAGAGAGAGAGAGAGAGAGAGAGAGAGAGAGAGAGACATGGATTATATATAAGTCTAGGTGCACTGGGTGTAATAATATAGACTTAATATATGATTTATATCACGATATGTCATTTCTATATATAACAAAGATTATCTGAGATTGATATATAATGATATATAATGGATTCTATATTATATATATTCTATGTACAATTCATTTATATATAGTTGATTTTGACGAATCGTTTTATAAATAATCATATATAAAATCTTATATTATGATACACAATGCACCTAGAATTATAATTATTTATTATTATTAAGTAATACAAAGGACATATAATCCATGTCCCTTCTATATATCTATATATATTTTTTTTCACGTTCTATAAAAAATCATACATTCCCATTATATATAATGCATTTGTTCAAGGTTATATCGATGTACATAAGTTACATCGGTCATTTCTGCTAGTTATTTTTGTTGCAGTGTTGCCGATATTTCGGAACATTGCTAATAATTTAGTGGTTTTGTAGCAGTCAATGGAAATTGGAATGAGAGGACCGTAGATCTCGGCGAACGCCTTTAGTAATGCTGCGCAAAATGCAACAATTAGAAATTGTCAGCATTATATTAGACCGTCCAATACTAATGCCCGAATTATCGCGAAGGCAACAACGATCGTGAATAATGAAAATTATCGCGAAAGCGTCGTAGATAGCGGCGCTCTCCGGGGGTACCGCAGGATTGGGACTGCGAGTGCGGGGGGTCGGGTGGAATCGTAATACGCCGTGGGATTGCCGCGGTCGCTGCAGGAGCTGCTGAATTTAGTATGCGATAAAGGCCCCGGAGGATCTTTGGCTTCTGTTATAACTTGAGCGTTAATTAAGACATGTTGGCTCGTCGGCGAATACCACCGGCAAGCCGATCCTACCATCCTGCGGTGACTCAAGAGGGCGCTGGTGTAGTTAACGCGACAAGTCGTTCGACAGTTCTCCCTCTCGAAAGACGCTATCTATGCCCAAGACGCCGAAGTAATAGGGAGGAGTGGGGGCTTGCTCCCAGACACAAATTGTTTACACGCCATTAATTCCTTCCATTCTTTGCAAATTTTGATTTAACTTTTTGGAAAAATGACTGGACAACACGTGCCGTTGGTAACTTTACGCCTGCATTACGAAATTGCCTCGCGACGAGCGATAACATGTTTATTCGATCAATCGCCGGATGCGGACGTAGTAAAATCACTCCGGACGATTACCCTATTCGACGGAAACTATTTTACGCGAGTTTCATCCTCGTCCAGTGTATGTGTACAACAAGGTCGTTCCGCGGTTCGCCACGATGAAAAATTGCAGGTGGAATTGTTCTGTCTTTTTTTTTTCATTTTACAATGTAACCTGACGGAACAGATGTCATTTTTTATTTCCCAATTTTATTTTAAAAAGGGTACGGGGAAGGGCTTGTAGATTGAACGAAATTGATTTAAATGCGTAAATTTCTGGAAATTGAATTACAGAAATGTCGAGATTATCGATGGTTATTGAAAATGAATTTTATATCATATACCCGCAATGTCTGTTGTTTGTTCACATTTCCATTGGTGAATTATTTCAAACGATAGCCATTAAATTTATTCAATCACTTCATGTTACACATAATGATTTTTGCGAAATTAATTTATTTTAAAAAATTCGCCGGTTCATAATTTTTCAAGTTCGTATACAATTTTCCGCGGTCACAAAAGTTTTTTACCCTGGAAGCTAACCTCAAATTAGAATATCTAATGAAAAATATCGCACATGGTCTCTTCTCCATGTTCTCGGATATTTCAAACGTTAATTATAAATGTGGCTTTTTTCTATTGAATGAAATCTGATAACTGAATCTAATTAATGAAAAGCCTGCACTTTTTAATCAGCGTACTATTCTAGTGGTAACCAAATCGTCTGGAATTACATTCTTTTTATTTATTTAATTGCTTTATCAACGACCTTTCAGCTAAAGTAATTGATACCGATTTTCAAAGCTGACTTTTACACTTTAATTCAATTTAACGGGCAATTTCCTACTGGCGATAAATATTTCAGAATAAATATGTGATAACTATTCGATATCCTGAATTATAAAAATTGAAAAGTAATTTAATCCAATTAAAAAACATCCTATAAAATATAATCACATTCTCCAAATCTTGCCGTGTTATTGGTCATTCCACTGTCGTAAAGACAAATATCCCAAACAATGAACGCATATAATATAGTGAAGATCCTATAATTTAATCAAGGATCATAATTTAACACTTTAAAGAAGTTACGACTTAAAAATAACCAACTTTCAAAATAAAAAACCTTCAAACAGCGGAAAACAATAGTTCATCGGGATTTCACGGCGGAACCTCGGTGGTTGGTTTTTTAAAGTACGGAACTTTTTATTTCGTGCGTTAATTGCGCCTTGGGAACCGGATACTTTTTATTACGCCCTTTCGAATCGTCGAAACTTCGCGAAAGATCGTTTCGAGGGCGGACGAAATAAGGATCGACACCTTCTGGGTGAGTGGGGTCAATACCAGAACGTGGGGTTAATCACCCCCTCCCCCTCCCTGCCGCACTAGGGCATTCCAATCTACTGCTACAAAACTCGACTATCTCTTATTTTTATATTATATATAGGTATGGATTTCTTCACTTTTCCTTTAACGTCTGATTGAGGCCGCACGAACGAACCTTTCTCATTTGCAGTCTGGTCCGAATCAATTTCCTCTACTTCGATGCCGCTTGCGGACAGGAGCATCCTGCTAAAAGTGCCTTCGAATATTTATCACGTACGTGATTCAGTTGGCAATAGAGTTCTAATTTAATGGGAATAAATAGAGTGATCGAAAAGACAAAAACTGACCAAAAGACAGGAACGATTTCCTTGAGCTTAATTTACGAATATTTAATTCTTTCATTATTTATTCAGGGAGACTAATTAACAAAATATTATTAATTTCAAACCATGTAGAGTTTTGAATTTTTTTGTGTGACAGTAGTGAAAAGACAAAGTAGGGATGAAGTAATCCGCATGGTTGCACCAGTAAGTTTTGGTTACTCCCTACAATGCTCACAAGTATGGCGCTTCGCTATTCATAACTGCCAGCACGAGAAGCCCAAATGAGGGAGGGGCGAATAGTACGAGGAGTAGGGGGCTCCCAAACGCTACAGGAGTCAATGAGTGGCTTAATTCTTTAGCCTCAATATGGTGACACGGAAATTCGGCAAGTGCCATCGTCAAATAAGAAAGCGATACAATAGCAGTTTCTTGTTGTAATCTGTAAAGGTCTAAAATCGCAGAAATAACTTAATCTCTACTTTGTTTTATTACATTTATATTTCATTAACTGCATTCGAAAAACGTTTGTACCGCTTTAGTTATTTGGAAAAGACATTTTAATAGCAGTGTATCAAATTCTGTATAACAAAAATGTCGACATTAAAATGAAACAAAAGCAGAATATCTATGTGACACGTGATTCTGGTTCGATGTTGAGCACCAATTTATATTTTATTTTATTAATTTATATTTATATAAACTTTATAATATTTTGAAAATTATTCGTATTACACATAAGTAACATTTTTACAAAATTTTTACTAGTAATTTCAAAAAATTTCAAAATTTGTCGCGTTTTTCACTTGTCAAATATATTTAAAATGAAAATATTTTCAGGCAAATTTGATTAATTATGAGAAAATACCTGGAAACGATTCCACAAGTGTTTCGGCGTTCCAGGCTTCTCGTGCTTAATGGAAATACATTCCCCGATAGGTACATATGGAACGCTCAATCGGCGCATTTGTCGATTTAACGATTCGCTTTGATTCTCACTCTGACACGAGTCGCTGCGGCGAATCAGCCCCCGCGGATCTCGCGTCAAATTTCGCTCTGTCCGATTTCCACTGTCTGATGCGAAATCCAACGGGCGATTTGCCCTGATTACGCACTCGATTATGGCTTTGAGCATTTCCACGAGCATGTCAGTTTTCCATTGCCGTCATCGAAATTATGAAATCCATTCTGTTCTTCGATGATTCCTATATAAACGAACAAACCTTATATTTCATATGAAAGGTTCAAGAGAAAATCGTTAAAAAAAATCGAAATTCCATTTTCAAAATAGCAGAAACAATATGTTGTACCACATGTTTATTGTACTATTATGAGTACCTGAGAATATTTAATTGGTTTTTCTAATTTTGCTAGTTCCTAGTTCCGCCTCTAATTGCGTATGTATTGTTATCGTTCATAAATTCAAAATGGCATTTTCAGAATTCGATTTTCAACTGTTGAAATGTGAGGTTAGATGTAATAAAACGCCAACGTTTATATAAATACCTGCTTCAAAGGGTTGAAAGAAACATAATAGTCGAAAAGGATATTCCAAGATTGTTTTATTCGGTTACAACAGATTTGTTCACGGACCATAAATACTATTGCTTTTCGATTCCTAACCAATCTTTAATTGTTCCTAAAACATACCTCCTTACGGTAGAAGAGGTCGTTTCGCGAAACGCTCGCCGTAACCGTAGGGTACTTCTGAGGGCATTGTGTACACAATAATTGTTATCGTTCAATACGAACCGATTCGTTCAATCGCGAGATTTGTGTTCGCTTGCCCATAAAAATACTGATTTTGTTTATGCAGCAAATTCGTTTCGTGTGGTACACGCTGGCGGGCTCATACGCCATTTTACGGAATGCGTCGATACCCGTCTTCGTGTCCTCGATCTCCGATTGCTGATGTAATGATCCGCATCGTGTGTACATGGTTGCGATCGTGACAATAGGTTAGGTGTGAATTATTCGATTAAATATTTTTGTGACTACTCTGCACATTTGGTCCACTGAATTTTTGCTAAAACAACATTTTCAAATAATTTTAGTCCGTTAGTAATTAAGATTTGAAGTAATTACGGGGAATGGAGACATTTTAAATATGCAAAATGGCTGCCTAACATCAAAATGGTCGTTGACATCAGTGATAATGATTTCAATAAAAGCACGGACAGTACAGGTTATAATTGCAAACGAAATTCATTATCGGACGTTATTCGTTATAGAAAATGATTGTCTAAAATTAAAATGGCTTCCTAAATTCAAAATGGCGGTCAATATTAGAACCAATATTAGAATACATTTCGAAATTTCAATTACACGATATAAATAAATTATACAAAATGTCAATTGTAATTGAAATTTATTAGCGCTCACTATTCATTATACAAAATGGGTCCCTAAAATCCAAACGGTTGTTTAATACCACTTTTAATAACATTTTCAATAGCTTATAGACTGTGCAGGTATTTTTCGATTAAAAAATTTGTACAATGATGAAAAAAAACATACACGACAGTTACGAAAAGGATTGACAAGACAACTCAAAGTGTCGGCACCAGGAGAAGTGATGCTCTTGTTTATGCCCGTATGTGGAAGAGTGGCGGTGCCAATTGGCTTCTGTGTTTCAAGTGGTACCTACCGCTAAACGGATTAATTTCCCTCGTCCATCGGAAAATTGGCGTAGCCTCCGTTATCCCGCGAATTTCTGCGAATATGCTGACAGCCGGTGGTACGTGATAATGTCAGGGCAACCTGCCTCCATCCCCTTAGCAGACTGATAAAAAATGAAGCGATAAAATCAATTCCTCCGGCATTTATAACATCGCGACAGCCATGAATGTGGACCAGAATGAAATTGGAAAAGGAGACGCATCGCCAGCACGCCTAGTGTATCTAAGACATGTTTTCTTCTATCAGGCAGTCACGAACTACAATTTAACTCTTTCTAAGGAATGCTGGGTTTTTAATTTGGTCACGTAGGAGGATAATAAGATTATAACCATTTAAAAATGGAAACTAAGTAATAAATGTTTAATAAAACACTAAAACACGACAGAAAGGGGGGTACCATAAAACCTAACCCATTTTTACAACGGTTTCGGACTCAGCCGCGGCAATCCGCGCACTCTGACGGCGGAGTTTCTAACTACTTTTTAAAAAAGGTAAAAACATCACAGAATTGAATAAAAACTACATTTTATATTTACACAATATTAGTTAGCAGTATTCATTTCTAAAAAAAGTATCAAATACAAATAACGACGCGTCGTAGCAGAAATATCGTTTCGCCGGTAGGCAAGTGTTTAATCGTATCAGACAAGAAATAAATCTGTCGATCGCAATGAAAATCGCATGATAGATGCGGAAAGGCAGAGGAGAAAATTAATGCAACGGCACGAGGCTTTCGATGAACGTATAACGAAGTGCATCACATGGTGCATAGAGGAACGTTGTCAGAATGAAATCCGCAACGAATCACGGCGGGAAAATTATCGGTCGATTCAGTAGCACGGCACATTTTCCTCTCTCATAACAATAATGGATGCCGAGATATTCGTTTACGCGCTTCGCCATTATTATATTTATGGGATTCCCCGTTATTTTGAGACATCCGTGACGAGTTATCGATATATCGAATCGCTATTTTTTCGATGCAAAGCCTCCTCTGGAATACGCGAGCGTTTAACGACTGCATAACGTAATTTATAGAATATGGGGTGCCGATGATCATCTAGTCGATATGTTCACAAATTGGTGCTTAGGCGAGATAATGCAGGATTTTCGGGCGTATTTTCCGCTCAGTTTCCAGCCAGGAACATTTTCTCGATGTATTTCTAAAGTGAATAATCTCGGATGATGTTGAGTACTAGTTTGATGATAAAAGTAAATCGACAAATATTTCATTTTGTTATTCAACCTGTTTTATCGTAATTATAGAGATTTTATTAAATCTTTTAATTTTAACATGGCATTTCTAGGCCTTGAAAGTACACAAAAATTGTGGAAATTTTACATTAAAAGCTTGTTGATTTAAGTAGATTTTATTTCGTAAGTACTAAAAAAGCTTTTATAACATTTTTTTCATTTTTACCTTGTTTTTTTTATTTTTTGTCGTTTGTTTTTTTTTTCTTTTATTTATTGTTTAAAATGGATTTTTCTCTTTTCTTCGTACTTTGCTTTTAGAATACATTATTTTGTGATTTTTACAAAATTAAGACGATTTTTGTATAGTATAATGTTCTTCGTAAGCCACATGTTAATTTTAAAAAATTGTTTGAATGATATTCGAGTCTTTTATTGAAAAATATTTATTTCAATTTTTATTATTTTGTTCTTAAAACCCCACTATTTTTTTCTGTTCATAATATTTAAAGAAAAAATCCAGCAATTTTTTTCTGACTATTCAGTAAAATTCCAATGTGTCCTGTACGTGACATTCGATAACTGTTGGATGAAAAAAAAACTGTTCCTTGCAATTTGTCATAGTTTTGTATAAAAGAAAACATTATATTATTTAATTTTCTGCTTAACTATGCACAACTTTTAAAATATTATATTATAGATATATTGAATTGTAATAAATGCATATAAAAAGTAAAATCTCATAAAAATTATAAACGAAAAATTGTTTTGTGTTTCAGGTATGTTAAACGTGTCTTACACTATTGGTGAGTTTCCTAAAACAAGTTCGAGAAAGGAAAAATATTATCTCATCAAAGGTATCCAAATTTTCTACAATTTAAGTTATCGGTACATTTTTTGTTTTAATCTTACTGCGAATTGTTCATCGTAATTTAAAAAAAATTACATTTTTGTGATTTCAAACAATGTTAATAATGTTTGTCAGAAAATATTGGTTGGTATATATCGAGGAGTCTGATCAGTGTGACATATTTTATTGATACAGGTTGTAATAATTTGCGAAAAAAATAAGAAATGATGAGGAATTAAAGTTATTTCTAAATTACTTTTAATGAAAAAAAAAATTCTATTTGAACAAACTGTAGCAAGTTTTATTCTTATTTTACAAACCAATTTTGTGTATGACTAATTACAAATACGATCTTATTGCAGCATTAACAGTAATAGATGCTCGTTATGTAGCATTACGACACTATTATGTTACAATATTAAAGTAAGAATCAAACGTTCAAGTGCATTAAGCTTAAGTGGTGACGATTATAGCCTTGTTATGCCTTAGAGACTTAATTGTGCACTGGAATGGAATTCTCAGGCCCTCGACATAAGCGTTTCTCTAACTAATTATGGTAAATTGTGTAAATTAATATTACATGTTTCCTTTAATCTTATTTATTTATCTTTCGAAGTTTTTTTATGTCGAAAATTAATTTTTACTACATGCTTAATAATTAAATATTGTTCATGATCCTTAATCACACTCGATAGTTGTATTTTTTTCATAAAATGTCATTAGCATTTTTATTGCTTACAATGAAACCATTTTTTCTGGAAACTCAACTAAAATTGAAGGAAATCCCTTTCTCATAAAACTCTTTAATTAATTAATATTATCAAAACTTAACAGTTTGCATAATTTCATATAAAAGAGTATTAAGTTCTTTTTAAAATGAAAGAAATCGGGTTTGCATATACATATAATATGGGTGAAGTTACGTGCAGTTCCACTTTATTAATAGGAGTCCCTTATAATATATTTATTTACGTGCTACTTAGAGGCCTTCTTTTTCATGCCCTTTCTAAATCAATTTTTAATACATTAAACCTGTTCATCCGATGTTTTTGTCAATATCATCATTTTTTCCATAAATGATATTAATTTTCTAGAATTTTTTAAATGTCCAGTTGACTGGCCCAAGGTGTTGAAATAAATTCTGAAACATTTTCATAAAATCCGAATTTTCACACAGATAGAACTTCGTCTTACTTATTGTCAATTTAATCTGGCCGGACATGATATTATAATGAAATATATTAAATTATAAAATATGGATTTATTAATTGACTAGATATTAATATTGTGAATATAGAGTAAAATTAATAAATTTTAATAAGCAATACAAAGTTTTAAAAAATTTACGAAAATTATAATCATTTATTCAATACTGCTTTTCCATGCAATTATTATGACTTTCAGTTATTATAAATTATTCAGAATTTAATTTTATATATTTCATTAAAAATCATCTAAAATAAATTTTAATATTGAAGTAATCAATAAATTTTTACAGGATTAACTTAATAAATGTTTTATCATATGATATAATTTCCAGAAAACACAATTATTCATGGACTAGTTATGAACAGTGGTCGAACTCTTTGTACTTTAAATTTAAAGTCGATTTTGACATCAAGATGTATTTTTTTTGCTCTTTTTTAATCTTTCCCACGCACCCGGATGCTCAACAGACGATGACGTTTTAAATCTGTCCAAATCAGCAGCAATATCGCACTTGAAATTGCTGCATTTATATCGTAAAGTCAGTTGTTCTACCTTAAAAACTTCAAAATTGTCTCTCGGCATTTAAAAACTACTGTCCAGATTATATTCGTAATTTCCTTTTAATTGGAGCACAATGGCGAACTTCCTTTTGACACGCTGAAAATAAAATAAATAATTGATACAACTATCTCATGAAGAAGTTGCAATGTTGGAGGTCAACGAAAAAATTAAAAGTTTTATTTAGTCCTTGTCATAAATAAACCTTATTAATATCAACAACGTTTTTCGAAAACCAAGGGTACACGTGGAGGGGCTAAGATATTTAAGAAAAGGGACAAATAATTCTGTATTCGCCGTTTTCTGGGTCGCCACCTTCTTTATTTCATGACACTTTTTAATTCTTAAAAGAAGCATACTGTAATTTTTTTTAAACTTTTTAACGACAGTTTAAATGTCATTTAAATTTTTTGAAAAAACTTACGTGATTTCTTGCCATCATTTATAAATATTAGAAGAATTGATAAAATAATAAATTAATGCAAGAATATCCATAAATGTTACATGATATGATGTGTACAATTAATAGACAGGAGCCTCAATTTTGAAAAATGTTGGGGTTAGGTTCATATCTATCGTTATTCATGATTTACGTAAACTAATCCATTATAATAGTATGACGTAGATTGGAATAAGTTAGATTTATGGAATACTAAATTTTGCTCGGTCTCATACACAATTTTTCCGATAGATGGCGGTATTTCAAATTTCAATAATTGCAAGTCTGCGATCTACAAATTCACGCTGAGTATCTTAAGTAACCTATTCATATAATATCGATGCAAAATATTAAAATTAATTCCCGTTCTTGAGTTTTTGACAATGATTCTATGTGTGAACATAACGTGCAAATTTTAATATACAGTGGAATATTCTGCATGTTACGTTTCTGACGTTTTTAAAGGAAATGCAACTTCATTAGTTTTTCCTTTAATTATTGCGAAACTTCTGACCTAAATGATATAAACGTTCTGTTGAATTTTTAACGTAGTTAGACCCCAGAATATCATATGTTGACGAAACATATTTAATAACGTTTCGAAGAATTTAATTTTCATTATTAATGATATTGTTGAAAAGTGAAAGCTTTATTCTTCTTGAAAAAGAAATTGAAATGTGCAAAAATAATTTATTAAGCCACTTTTGTTATTTTTTCAAATTTTTTTCTCCGCTGTTAAGAATTTTTTAAAAATGAACAGATTTTAACGAAGGACGGCTTATTTTTTCGAGAAAAAGATTCTCTGCTAATTTACCGTAGGTATTTTGAAATTTCCGAAGCCAATGATAAATTAACTCTATTTATTTTAAAAAAGAACTGCTACTTTTAACGAATTTTGAGTAATTTTCGTGATCAGACAAAGAATCTTTAAAAAATTATGCGGTAAAGTTAAAGAAAATCTTTTTCTCGAGAAAATATGCCGTCATTCGTTAAAATTCGTTCATTTTTAACAAATTCTCAACAGTGGAGAAGAAAAAATTTCAATCAATTACAAAAGTTACTTAACAAATTATTTTTGATCAATTCAATTTTTTTTTAAGGAGAATAATGCTTTCACTTTTAATATTATTAATAATGAAAATTAAATTCTTGCAAACGTTATTAAATATTTTTGGTCTAACCACCTTAAGTTGGACTGACTTATTTCACAAGCACCTTAGCAGAATTTTCGTTCCCAAAAGCTTCAATTTTACACCTTCCTCGCCGTTTCAATTTTTCGCAGACGAGATGCACGTCGCTCATTCACTCGGCCATCGGTGAGTTGGAAAACTCGGGTTTTCTGCAGCTCCTGTCACTCCCAGAAAACAATCGTGCCGAGTTAAGACTCTCCGTACGAGGGCGTCGATCGGGCCAAAGTCAGCACCCGGAAGTTTTCCCAGACCGACTTGGTATCCTCTTATTTCCTTGTTGATCGAAGAAGAACGACGCGCGGCGACAGGGGAACGAACGTAAAACACGCAACGGAAGAAATAAACGATTGAGGGAAAGTTGCACGAAAATCACTTTACACGCGTTTGTCGCCCATTCGACCCCGGTTATCCCGAGTTCGAAAGTAAATGCAGTTGTCGGCATCCTCCCCGGAGAAGGATGAATCTACCTCTTTGTCGGGGCATAAAAGGTATTTTGCATGGGTTCGTTATTCCCGGACACTCGTCCAGAAATTGGAAGACAACTTTGTTTTTCACTTTGAGTTACGCAATTTGAGCGTGGAGCTTTCCTTTATTGTCATTGAGGTCGATCCAATTTGAATCTAGGAAATGCGTACTATTAGTCCTAGAAAATGTCGCTTAAAGTATGGATGAGACCTCAAGTTTCGAGGAAATGTCTCAAGTCGAATTAAACCAAAAATGTTTATATGAACTTGTCGCAGTCCTAAAAAAATAGGTTGGTAATCAATTTACATGCGAAAATTTGTTGGAAAACTGTTCCCGAAATTACATTGATAACGTATAATACGTAGGGTCCTTCTAGTTGAGTGGTGGCCCCTGTCGTGTATACTACACTGTTAAAAATGTTCTTAAATTTATTACATTTTTAATATGCACAAGTAAATTAATTGTAATATCTGGTGTCGTAATTTTAAACGAATATACTCAAACATTATAGATTTAATATACATATATCGCACTCGAGTGTTCAGTGATTGGTTGATCGAACGTTTTATCAAACTTAAATTGTCAGAAAGTAAAATTCGGACTTTAATGAAAGAACGGTCGATCAACCAATCAACAAAAAGTTGATAAAAGGATACGTGACCAAACTTGAACAGAAACGCGATTGACTGTTGTCCCTTCTTCATCGAACAATGCTATATGAAATTATGAACTTCCATATTCAGTTTTAAGTTCATGAAAATCTTTTAAGGAACAAACTTCTTAAATTTCATGAAAAATTCTTAATATTTAGTAACATTTATGAAATATGCTTCATAAATTTCTCATAAATTTCATGAAAGTTTTTGCAGTGTAGTCAGCAGATTCCTGTGTGACACATAAGTCCCTAGACGAAAAATCAACGTTTTATTAGCTGATAGAAATAGGCTACTTGCATCAAAAATGAAAAAAATCCAGCAAAAACATATGTAATAATTTAGACCCTCCTGAATTCCAAACATTTTTTTTCAAATTTTTTCGATAGTTGTTTTAACAGAGTTTTGCAAATGACTTCATATACACCTATATTAATTTTGTAGTCAATATTTTTAACAGGGATATAACGTGCAATCAAGGGGACAACATTTTTCGGGGTCCTCTTTCTTGTCCCGAATGGGAATTTTCGGTCACCTAAAAGACAACCTGCGTAACTGAATGCCGTTTGCAAGGTGCTGAGGTAACCAAATTTGCTTTAATAGTTTGATTAATACCGTATTACCCGCGTATTAAATACTTTTCTAGGCAAATGATTGAAGCAATATAATGTTAGTATCTCACTATTTAATTACCATGATTATACTTTGCGATAACAATAGCGTAATAAGTTTGGACGGCTTAATTGCGCGTTTGTTCGTGGAGCATAACGATATCGATTATCAGAGCGCGATTACCCATCAGCGACATGCATGAGATCCTGCATCGTAGTCGCTCCACCCAGAGGAGGGATTTTCTTGACAAATGCGCTAATACATATAGAAAACAGACAGCAATTAAAAAGAGAGGGAAGATTAAACGGTCACTTAACCTCAGGTGTACATGGAAATAATCGTTTTCCCCGATAACTAAATGGATTCCGCATTGTCCAGTATACTTTGAAAGAAAATGCGAGCAGGTATCGCCGTGGTCATCTTGCTCGAACGTTATCCCGCATTTCACGGCTGTTAACTGCTCACCGGCCGCGACATCGCGTGCGGTATTAGCACGCTTCGCCAAGGGACCCTCCGACTCTAACCGTAACGGAGGCACCCTGTCTTTTCCGCACTTGTCTTTGCCGACTTTCGCCGCTTTGCATGCCGGGATAATTAACCTGTCTTTTTAAAGGTATGCAGGGTTGCGTGAAATACCTGTAAATGTCTGTTTGACCAATCGTCCATTCGTTGGGCGCCAAATGATATTGCTTAGAAAACTATATAATACCTCAGGTGCAATTAAACCTTGGTATTGTCTCATGTATTCACAAATATTTGCACCTTAACCCATTAACGTCAAGGAGGACACTTTTTTCACTTAAATTTCAATAAAAAATTTCATATGAAAATCCAAGTTCAAATAAATTGAAAGGTACATATCTTACTATTGTCGAGGTCGCTCTTTTCAGTGCTGTTGGCAAAATTGAGCTATCTTAATTAGAAAATTAAATATGGCGATTTAAATGCCAAAATAACGCGAAAAATCGAGTGTTCTTTTTTATAAAACATTTTTTTCTCATCGAAAGAATATTTGTCGTCAGAAAATTTCTTCATTAAACGTGGAAATAGTATTAAGATAAATTTTTTTAATACTTAAACACTAACATGGTGATCACAAAATGGCGACTCCAATGACAAATTTTTAATTAAAACTTAATAATAGTTTTTCTTGAAAACTATAGACTTCAGAAAACATTTTCTAAGAATAAATACGTTTTAGAATGAGTAAAAAAATCCTCTCAAATTTTTTCAGAATATATTGTTAAAATTTTTTATTTTTCGAAAATTCGAAAAATCAAAATTTTTAAAACAGTCGTCCGAACAATCTGAAAAATTTTGAGAGTATTCTTTGACCAATTCGAAGACATTTTTGTTCTAAGGAAATTTTTTCTAAAGTATACAGTTTTCAAGCAAAAAAATTATTAAACTTTTCTAGATTTCAAGACTAGCAATTTTTTTCCTTGAAAACTGTAGACTTTAGAAAAAATGTCCTTAGAACAAAAATGTCTTCCAATTGGTCAAAGAATACTCTCAAATTTTTTAAGATTTTTTAGACAATTTTTTTTTAAATTTCGATTTTTCGAAATTTTGAAACATAAAAAATTTTAACAATATATTCTGGAAAAATTTGAGAGCATTTTTTGACTCATTCTAAAACGTATTTATTCTTAGAACATTTTTTCTGAAGTCTATAGTTTTCAAGAAAAACTATTGTTAAGTTTTAATTAGAAATTTGTCATTGGAGTCGCCATTTTGTGATCACCATGTTAGTTTTTAAATATTAAAAAAATTTATCTTAATATTATAACTATTGGGTCCACGTTTAATGAAGAAATTTTTTGACGACAAATATTCTTTCGATGAGAAAAAAATGTTTTATAAAAAAGAACACTCGATTATTCGCGTTATTTTGACATTTAAATCGACATATTTAATTTTCTAATTAAGATAGCTCAATTTTGACAACAGCATTGAAAAGAGCGACCTCGAAAATAGTAAGAAATGTACCTTTCAATTTGTTTGAACTTGGATTTTCATATGAAATTCTCTATTGAAATTGAAGCGAAAAAAAGTGTCCTACTTGACGTTAATGGGTTAAACCCCATGAAAGTTGTTAATGAATATACATTATCCTGTAGGTGACTGAAAATGTTCAATTGAAATAAAAGACAAGTTCCCGAAAACTTAAGTCCCCCGGATCGGACGTTACACTGCACAGGTGTCAGGAAGACGAAAAAAGTTTGGGTACGATGCTGAAAACAGTTAAGCCATGAAAAACTTACAAGCAACCATACCCAAGTGTGTCTCACCGATTGGAATGAAACTTTGCATACGTGTAGAGTATCGAAAAATATTGGACACGTAATTTTTTGTTGGCCCTTAAATCGTTTTAGGGGGTAAAAACTACCCCCCTGTATGAAACGTTTGTGTATATTTATCACATTAACTATTTAATAACGCAGCTCAAATAATTAAAATGATTGCAAATTATACAGCATTTATTGTTTTTGAGGTCGCTGAATACGAATTTGGTGTCAGATTTCCAAAATTCAAAATGGCGTATCCAATACGCCGGACGAAACGCCTGGCATAACAATACGCCGGACGAAACGCCTGGCATAAAGAATTTCTAAAATTGTTTACTTGTTTATAATTTGTTTAAGTAATTATTGTTAAACGCTTGAATTTAAAAATAAAAAAAAAAAGATAATTACTTTGACTTGTATCGTAGGTTAGTTTTATTTTTTTCGGACACTATAGTTGGCAACAACTAACATAACAACAAAATAACAAATTTTAAAATATCCGCCACTTTATTTGAGCCGTCATTTTGAATTTTGAGAATCAGACATCAGATTCGTATTCAGTGATCCCAAAAACATCCAAAGTAGCTATTTTCATGTGGATTTGTCAACATTTCCAATGTTTCATCCGCCATTTTGAATTTTGCTAAAACAATAAATGCTGTATAATTTGCAATCATTTTAATTATTTGAGCTGCGTTATTAAATAGTTAATGAGATAAATATATACAAACGTATCATACAGGGGGGTAGTTTTTACCCCCTAAAACGATTTAAGGGCAAAAAAAAAAATTACATGTCCAATATTTTTCGATACTAGTATGCAAGGTTCATTCCAATAGGTGAGACACACTTAGGTAGGGTTACTTATTAGTTTAAGTTACTAGAAAATAGAAAAGTATTGTCCCAAAATCACAAAATCTAGGCAAGTTATGATGCGAAATGTATTATTAGTTCAGTCACTCGAGAGGAAATGCGGACTAACTATTTTCAAGCAACACTGATTTTCCTACAAATTTGTATTTAGGATCAAAGTTGACCACGTGCCAAGAGTTGCTTTTCATTTTTAAAGGGTGAAAACTATCCCTATTTGAAAATAATTGTAAAATTCTAGATTAGGGCGTGTATTCGATTGAAATAAGCTGTAAATAAATTGAATAAAGGTGAAAATATATTAAGAGACATAATATATTATCTATTAAATATTTTCAACCCCAAAAAAACTACCTCTAATCCGAAATAATTGTAAAATTCTAGATTCGTAGGTATATAATTGTAGAATTCTAGTGTATTCGATTAAAATCAAATCAATGTTGAACGTAAAAATAAATTGAACCGAAAAAGTTTTTTCCCGATAACTTTCTCAATTTTAGAGATAATTGCTCTAACCGGCATTTTGTTCAGCATTCTAAGCTCTTTGACTCCTGTCATTTCCATTTTTTTATAGATCTTCCATTTTTATTTACACACTTTTAAAGGGATCAGGAAATAGGGACTCCGTGTGTAGTTGTCACCTTCAAATTGCTGTAATTCCGTCATTTTTCATCGAAAAAAGTAATTAAAAAATGAATACTTTCAGCATAAAAAGACTTACTTTTTCGTATTGTGGTGTTTTTTTTTGGTAACTTTGTTAGTTTTGGAGATTTTTTAAAAATACCTAATTTTTTTACGAAATTCAAATATATTTTTCAAAAGTATATCCAGCACTTTTCGGCCTGGAGGCATCTAAAACCAGCCAAACTTCTAGAACCATTGTTTGTGTCCAAATAAAGTAAATTGCAGAAGGATAGCTTTTAATTTCAATTTTGGTCCAGAGGGCATTAATTTTATTACCGATTTTCTTTACTAATAACTAAGAAAATCATTTTAAAATCGCCATAACACTGTCAATTTTTCGACTTCTGGTTCAAACTCTGCAGCTTCAACCGCAACTAAATTTAAAGTCCTTCAAATCCTTCAAAATAAATAAAATAAGGTTTTTTGAAAATACTTTTCGTTTTCCCTCCATTTCAAGTTGAAATTTTCGATTTCATAGAATGCGAAGTGTCAAGGAGCTCTTCGTTGTTTCCTTACCTTCGATTTTGCATAATTTTTTGCTAAAACTTGTCGTTTTTGAGATACTCATGAAAAATCATCGAAAAACATGCCTTTTTTAGCCTAAAAATTGACATCTTCAAGCTCAAATAACTCAAAAAGTATCGATTACACTAATAAATTGTATAGTGTATGTGTGTGCACGTGTATTTTTTAGCGTTATAATAATGCATTAAACCTGAATTTAATTTTGTTTTTTGTAACAAAAACATTACAAAAAATGCATTTTATTATCATGATAATGAAAATATTAAAAACATGTGTTTTCTTTCTTTTTTTTTGTGTGCGCGTATGTGTGTGAGTGAGAAAAGAGAAAATAGAGAATAAACGTGTATTTTATATAACTGTGACCAATACTAATAAGTATAATTAAAAAATTTCAAATTCGAGAATATGTCGCTTCATAAGTTGCCTAGATGAACCACAGTGAACACTTTTCTATTTTCTGGTAACTTGAACTGAGTTTCTCATGGCTTAATTTTTTTCGGCATCGTACCCAAACTTTTTTCGTCTTCCTGACACCTGTGACTGGTCATGCACGTCAGTGGCCACCGCTCATCAAGAAAAGCCCTGCGTTGCATTCGTTGCTATTCCAACCAGGGGTCTTCGGATTTTCGTCCATTTTTCTGACGCAAGATTACCATCCAATATATTGGTACCGTGACTCGTTTTGTACTCAACTCAACTAAGTGTCACTTCCGGTACCTGTTGATGATTTTAAATGTTTCCCTGGCGAGTTTCTTTTCGACTCGTCTCTCAAGTTCAAGTCGCACTTGACGACGGTTGCCAACTGCCAACTTGGAATCCAGAGTCGAAACAACACATACAGAGCAAAGCCGCAAGGGGTAAGATTAGGGAAGAAGCTCGGTTCGATGCGAGTTCGGCCGAACTTGGGCGTCGCTTAACGACCGCCTCGGCACAATGAATATTATGACCTTAACTTCGGACTTGGTATTCTTCGGCTTTCGGAAGACGTTTCGCTCCGGAACTATTCAAACTTGAAGAGTCTTTCGGTGTGCCGCCGCGGGGCCTAATGACTCCCGCCACTTAGAGAATACACTAATTACCAGGAAAGTGTTCCGCGCGTTTCCGCCTGGATCCGCCATTGTGTTCGTTGCCGTATTCTCTTCCTACCTCGCCCACTTTTCGTTCCAGCATATGCCGTTATCATTGTCTTATACCGAGCGAGCGCTTGTCTATTTCTACTTAGCTCGTCGCACTAATAACGAGCAATTACACGACAATGCCCCTGAAATTTTAAACCTGATTTTTCCGAAATCTACTTTAGTTCGTTAATCCCGAACATGTCGTGTTTTTTTATCTTGTCAAAATTCGAAAAAATACTTGGTTAATTGGAACTTGCGAATATATTACTGGTATCGATAAAACGAATTACAGCTTAGAACTCTTATGTGGATAAAAGATGAAATGTTTAATTATTTGTTTGCCAAGTCTGGCGATATTCTTTGATGTCATCAAGAAGTAAATCAATCGTTCTTCACTTCTAAAAGTCCGTGTTTGTTGATCCGAAAGTGCAGGCAGATGTATTATTGCACAGTAACGTAAAACGTGCTTTTTTATGCAAGGAATAAAAGTGAAAGCGTATCGCACATTGAAACGGAGATAGCATTAAAGGGAGACAGAAAAGCGACAGGACGAATCAAAAGAGTGAAAAATAAAAGTTGAGATGGGCATCCCTTTGAAATCGGATAAAACCGTAGGAACCCGAGTTCCTCTCTCGTTCTACCTTAAGAGCACGCGTCGTTTTATTAGCTATACACTTAAGGTCGCGAGGACGCGTTCGTTTTTCGAATTTCGAGATACTTTGATGTTGCTATTGCGACATCATTTCGTTTAAGAATCTTTCGACAAGGAGTTGTAATAAAAAATAAAAACAAATCAAATATAATGATTTTTCGACTAAAACGATGTTAAGTTACTTACTTAGTATTTGACAGTAATTTATTAATGTCAGATGATGTTTGCGGTTTTCAAGAACATCGCATGATCAGTTTTACTTGAATTATTGAAAATTCGGTAACAATTTTGAATTCTCGGAATTAGTGGTGATTTATACTAGAAAAATATATTGGATTACAACATGGTTAGACGCCATAATAAAAATAAAAAAAAATAAAAACAATTCTTCACAATGTACTGATTTTTAATTCCAAAAGCAAGTTGGATCTCCCGATTCTGCTCTAGAAACAAAAGAGTAAAAAATATACGCATCAATGAAGATGCACATGCATCTCGCAATCACGCGTTTGCGTGTATGCAGCCGATTTCGCCACCACGAGGGCTTCGGGAGTTTGGAGTACCGGTTGCTGAAGCGTATCCCCAAGCGCGACGATGAATGCGCAGTGCGGATCGCTCACTTTTTCTTCCCGTAGAAACCGCAGCCTGGACGATCTTTCCCCTATTCACCGTGGAGCCCAGACAGCGTCGCGACCCGTGATATTCTCGAGGAATATATACGTGTTTCTAAGCGGCGCGCCGGTATTGATTTTGAAAAACTGTCGAGCGCGAACAAAAGCTACCTCGGAAATTCGAGGGAAAAACGCAACGGAAAACCCATCCACTTAAAAATGGTGCTTTACATCGGGTACTTCAATAGTTGGTACAATGCACGTGCGCGGGAAATTTCGACTTGGATAGGTGGTTAATCGCTCGCTGCCGGTAACTTTTCTTTTTGATATCGAAACTTTTTCATGCTTCGTAATACTGGTTTCCCTAAAGTATCGCTTAGTGGTGTATTAAATACAAACAAATTGGAGGTTATGAATCTGGAAGCTGATAGATTTTTCGTGGTCCCTGTCGTAAGACCGTTGAACAAAACCGCATGGAGGCGCGTCGTGCAACGTGCTCCCCCCACTATAGCTTCGATTCTCGCGCGTGTTCCCCTTCTATTCCTTCAGCGCAATACGAAATGTGTTACAAAAGAGGAGGTAAAAGTAATAGAGATTCAGAGGAATTAGGGGTGCTCGGTTGACCTATCGGTTAAATTTACTGGCGTAGCTTTAAGGAAGCTTCGGAATCGACGATTTTATTAAAGACGAGATCCCCCAAAAAGTGCACTCTAACGGCGACGGTTCGCTTCCCATCCACCCTCTCTTCTGCTACCCCATCGTGCCACCCTAAAGCAATTGTCGAAAGTTTATTAGGATAGGAAACAACTCGTCGGAATTTCTCCGCTTCTTTTATTAAAACCGTCGCAGCATCGTCATCATCCGGGAAGTATCTCCATCCGCCAAAGACCCCTATTTATACGGGGTTCGAAGCACTAGCTCCGGGGTTAAAGCGAGACCGAAAGAGTTTACGAAAGTTCACAGAACCTTGAATTCCCTACACCACCCCGGCTGCCTAGACGAACTAATTTATTCTTTCGCTCTTATCGATAATCGAGAGATTCCCATAAAGAAGCGTCGACCCCATCTACCTACCCCGGGAACAAAGTAGCGCGATCGTAAAACCGTGGAAATGAGTTTTCAAGTTTTTGCCATTCCTCTAACCCCCCGCGTCAAGGTGCATTAGTCCTTTGCGTTGTTGAGTGATTCAATGGTGGATAGTCTACCGTTATCGAACGAAAGCGTCTTCTTCAGACTGTCATGGCCACGGGGCTGGTTCTATCTGTGTAGCCATAAAATTTCGTGTAACCTTAGTGCGTCCAAAAAAGTGGGCATGAAATAATCCGCGTAACTGTGTCACTATCTTTTAGTTACTCCTCAAAATGTTCGGAAATTACGGTTCTTCGTTATTCACGTATGAAGCCGGAAGAGCGAGAGTAGGTATACTGAGAGAAGTTTGGCAACGTAGCTTCACGGACCCTCGCACAACTGTGGAACTGCAGCTATATGATAGAGGCAGTCCGATTTTTAGAGTATATGCTACTCTAAGTGTGCTGGTACCTTCTGATCAAGAGCGAATCTTTATAACGGCGTGTTGCCGCGTTTTTCAGTCGGACATAGATTGTACGCGCTTAGGGTATCTGTTACCCTAAACTAAGAAACCGGCAATGCGACAGTGGGCGCCACTTGTACTGCGGAACGTCTACGATCGCTCTTGCATTTAGGGAAGCTGGTATGGGTAGAGCAAGGGGTATACCAAACTTCTCTCAGTGTAGGATGAGCAGCAGTACGATACGTATGGGGCTCCCAGACGAGAATGGCAGCACTGAGCTGATTATTCCTTGGGCTTCAATCGGGTTACACGAAAACTCGGTCAGTGCCCCGTGGTCACGTTTCTACGAAGAATCTGTTTCAGTTTCAAGTTTCGTATGGTTATCAACGTCATCAATTGTTAAGAATTCGAAGCACCGTTCTGAGGGTTTGTCTTGTTAGGAAAGCTATGATCGGTTGTATTCGTGTCACGTTCCGATAACCAGTAGCGCACGCAAAGATCGGTAAAATGCCTTGAACCTTGGGCTAACATAATGACGGTTTGTCGATGGCAGGACAAGGGAGCGCCTCCCAGTTATTACCCACAGCGCTGCGAGGCGTGCATTTTTCCAATTGCTTATGTCCTTTCTGGAAAGACCACGATGGTAATTTACGAATTTCAATGCGACCCCATTGAGCGTTTGTTCCCTGGTTGTAGACCTTTCTGCCCGCGGAGGATGCCTTCGGTGCTCGAATGGACGTGGCATTTTCGCACGATTTATCTGGAGCACGGGAACGTCCCTGCGAATTCTTTGGTCGAGTCGCGTGTCCGTGTGCTCGTATACCAACAACTGCCTCCGCGCTTTTCCTTTTATTATTCTAGCGACGTTTGCATCGCGTTTGGTATGTAATTTGTGAACCGGAGGGTTACGTTTTAATACCCGTGTTTCCCTCGTAGGTTCCCGGCCCCAGCGACGGGCTACAAGTTTCAATTATGTGATCTTTTGAATAAAGCAATCGTTTAACGACGTTTGTTCTGCTATCTTACGCGATTATGCATTTTGCGGAAGAAATTGTTTTGCCTATAATCCCCCTTGCTTTCTTTGTTATTCTTGAAGTGGAAAAAGCGAATTTGGTACATACGAAGAACTGGCGTAATCCGCCATTTTGTATGACTTTTGAAAATTTTGCCATTACCACTATTAAAAAGTGGTCAGTTACCGTAGTGTTATTAAGAAAGATAACATTTTCGTTGATGATGGATGTTGAATTTTCATAGCAGTCGCCATTTTGCATTTACGATTCATCATACTATCACGATTAAATACAAGACATTATCCTGAGAGATTGCAAATTAGCGCTTAGATATGATAAGGTGTTCTTAGCACGTAATTCGAACCATTTTGATTTGCTATCGCGAATTGAAAAAGCATCCATTGCATTAATTAACAAACCCTTATACGTTCCAAAGATAAATTGCATTCGACCCGAAGAGTCTAATATTTGGAAGCGTCATTCTATTAACATTAGATTTTTGCCGTTTGAATTCATTTGTTGAATTAGAGAATCCACCATTTTGGATCGGCCATCATAGATTTTGGAAATTTATCCATTGTAATTCAAACATTCAGTTAAAAAAATACTCAGTTACGAAAATATTACATTGAAATAATAAAATCGTTCAAAAACTGCCTACGTATAGAAGCGGCTATTTTAAATTCGTCATTAATCATGGGATCACCATCATGTATAAGTACTTACGCTTCAAGCTCCAAAAGCGCAATTTAATAATGTATGTAAGTCGGTAAAAAAAATGTTTTTTAATATTAATGTTTGAATTTTTATTTTTTCAACTCGTTTCATCAGAAAATTTATGTAAAAAAGAAGGGGAGATTTGGAAAAGACGTCATTGACGTCATTGACATACCGAAATATCAGGGCATTCGATATTTTGACCGTAGTTCGCCATTTTGGATCCTCCATTTTGAATAAACGGTTTATCATAGCATTATCATTACGTATATAAGGTAATTTTCATGTCAAAATGGAAATAAGATGAAGGCGATTCTAAAGTGTTAAGCCGATTAGGTAGGAATTTTCACTAAAAACCGTAAATAAAAAATGACTTAATCGATTTTTTAAAACTGGGGCCCTGTAAGGGTGATTCTAATTACTATAGACGGTATCTTAGAAAATACTAAAGAAATTAATTGAGGACAGTCTGAGAATTATTGGAAATCAGAGATGTTTATGTTGTAACGTCAACTTTTATTTTTGTTGTCCGTTATCTTCTGGAATGACCTTTATTACATCCGGTAGTAATTATGCAATAAATAACGGAGGTTACAACACATTTACAAATAAAATAAATTGATCAACAGTAAAAGTATCTTGTAGAAATTATATATTAATTAATTATTAGACTTTACAATTTTTGCTTAGTGATAAGGTATCTGATTGACGAAGTGATAAAATAAAGAAGTTTTGAAGTTACCATTCCAATTTGGGATTTTACAGAATAGAGGAGTAAAAACTTACAAAATCTCGCAGTACAAAATTGAGGATCGGTAGTCCTATGTAAGTTTTGAGAATCACCCTTGGCACCAGATTCACTCGGAAATTATGTTCCCATAAAAGGCGGTAAGACATTCGCCTAACTTATAATAAAAATTCTTATACTCCCAGTAATTCAGTATAAATTACTTGGAGTTTATGTAATTAAACGCGACGTTAAGAGTTAGAAAAATATTTCCGGTACTACTTTCGCGGACGGATTGTAACTTTTGTTATTTATAAAGAATACCGGACCTGCGTCGATGACGGTTGGATCGAGAGTGAATCTGTCAGGAACCACCGCCGAAACCGTTGATTGCCACTAGAGGGCGTCCATTGAATGTTTTCGGAAATACAAAGATCGCTAAAATATGTGGTCATAGAAACCGGTATAAAATATAACCATTTTATAGGTAAATTTTTTAGGACAACCTATAATTAATAAAATGCCGACCGGCATAGAAATGGTAGTTGAGGTGGAAGTCTTCTTGAGTCGATGTCATGAACATTAACCGATAGAGTTCAGTTAAAGGAAGTCCCGGTATAGTGGCGACTTCAAAGAATGCGCATCATAAAGAATAACGTTCCTTGTCCTACAGCGATGAACTTTGCATAAGAATAAGAACAATTTGGGTTGCCGACGATAACTCCAATACTGACTCCAACTCTCGTTTCTGACGGTCCATTGTTACTTTACCGACTCAGCCATGGTCATATCAAACAAAAAGAAATAAACCAAATATAAGAAATTATACTAGAACGATATAATTCAGTTCGAGTAATTCAGTTCACTGGGAGATTCTCATATCCTATTAATATTACCGACTATAAAATATGTTGTTAATTTCTTAAAATTTAAAGGTTCTCCATCCAACGGGCATAGTGTACCAACGGTCGATAACTTGTAACGGTAAAACCTAATCTAACACCGTTACAATGTATGTCCAAAAGTTCTCGGTCAGTTCTGAATTAATTTCATTAGTGTCTTTTCTAGGAAACCGTCTTAATTAAAATTGCCTTTAAAGAGCCTGAATTTTGGACATTTTATTCAGTCATCTTTAATTCAAGTTTTTAAGTGATATTTCTTACCGTACCAGCGGTCCATTATGGAACTCTCTCAAGCAAAAATCTTTTTAGTAGGAATTTCTACATTCATTTGAACAAATTCATTCGAAATTTAAAATTATCGTTTTAGTACCATGGGACTTTGCTATCAACATACAAAAATCGTGACGAATAAATTCGCCAAAAGCTGTTGGAAATTAGTAATTATACCAATAAAAGTAACTCCCTAATCTAGAACAACTACCGAATCTTCTTGCGCAAACGCAATTATGTTTGGGGCGTAATGAAAATGGACGAGTTTCGTTACAATTTTAATTGCGTTTGTTCATTTTGAAATCATTAAACGCGAATGAACTCGCTTATAATGTCATTATAAACAAATCAACATCGAACGTAAATTTCAGTCTCTCTGACGCTGCTTTGTAATAATCGTTCCTCTTTATGAAGTTTTCAATTAAATCGCAATTACAATCTCTATTGAACCGGATAATTCGTTAATATCAGATGCTGAAGAAAATCGGGACGCTAGAGCGACGGCTTTTATTAATACGTGATTTTTATAAAATGTGCCTATACAGACCATCGCTTTTGAAGTTACCAACCTGCCGTTTGTTTTTCTTTGATACATTCCCGAGTTCAATAAAATGAAAGTGTTTGATATTAAAGAAGAGCCTCTTTAAACCTCGTTAAAAATGGCTTCTGTGAAATTTTTTGTTAAATAGGACGAATCATTAGCAATTGTTTATTTTTCGGCCATTTTGAATTAAATACATTATGTGATGGACCTTCGTGGAATTTGTCGGTCACTTGTAAAAATAAATTTGAATAAAAATGTAAACAAATAAATAGAGTATAATCCCGGTATATTTACCCACTCGGTTCCTCGCCTTTCCTTCTCAACTCGTTATTTTCCTAAAAGAAGGGGAGCGCCGCTTCTTCCACTCCCTCAGTCGCGTAATGTTCGTGACGTCACAGCAGGCCTTTCTAGAGACCCCAACCCATAAGGTGGGGGAAAAAGGGAGTGGCGACAGGTAAATATAACGAGACGTAACCGGGAAAATATGCTGGGACGTAAATATAGCGAGATGCAATTATACCGGGACTCTACTGTATACAGACGTCGCTAGGATTTCACTGCACATCGAGCGCGTTACTTTATTATCTTCTTATATGTAAAATTTTGAATTTGATAACTATTGGGTTTGATATAAAAAAGAAAAGAGAGAAAATATCCCTCTAATGCTTAAAACTTGAACTGTTGTGAAAAATGCGTTTCGCATCAGGATGTAATTTTGTGCTCTTCAGCAGGGCTAATGACATACTTGCCCTGGATCCGATAGTTAATTTTAATTTTGGAAAAAAACAAAGAACTTGAAGGCTTCATAATAGTTCAAGTTTTAAGCTACAGGGATATTTTCTCTTTTTTCCTTTTCTCATGGGCAAAATGGATTACAAACAATTATATATAATTGCTTATGATCATATATATCATATATAATAATTGCACATTATTATATTTAGACACTTGTCTATTATATATAAAATGAAACATTCATACATTATTATAAATGTGATTGGGTCGATTTATATGAAACTGTGGAAATACTATGGGACAACTATATTTATATATATATTCGAATATATATATATATATCATATCTTTGGATAGAATTATATATTGACATTCTTAATATATATATATATATTTATTCTGTCTATAAAGATTCACATATAATAACATAATAGTCATACATGATTCGTATGTTATATTCGTACATAATTATATATATATATATACAGGGTCATCGAAAAGTATCGGACCCCCCTAATATCTTCAGTTAGAATGCACTTAGGAGAAAATGTCCAATAGCAAAGTTGTATGGTTTCAAGCGGGGAGTAAGATGATGACCTTGACTTTGACCTTGACCATGTCCTTCAAGGTCATTTCAAGGTCAATCTTATTTTTTTTTAATAGAACTCCCTACATTTTATTGCATATTCTTATAGCTTATCTCGAGAGCTTTCCAAAACACTATAATAAAATATATTTTTATTAAGTACTTTTTGAGTTATAAAGGTTTGAAGTTAACAATTTTTTGACACAAAATGTAGAATATCTTGTAAAATATTATTTAGTTTTCAGTAATCATAACCTTAATACTTTTGTGCGCGGTCGGACTCGCACACCACTTAACAAATTGTTAACTTCAAACCTTTATAACTCTAAAAGTACTTAATAAAGAAATATTTTATTACAGTGTTTTGGAAAGCTCTCGAGATAAGCTATATAAGCTATAAGAATATGCAATAAAATGTAGGGGGTTCTATTTAAAAAAATAAGATTGACCTTGAAATGACCTTGAAGGACATGGTCAAGGTCAAAGTCAAGGTCATCATCTTACTCCCCGCTTGAAACCATACAACTTTGCTATTGGACATTTTCTCCTAAGTGCATTCTAACTGAAGATATTAGGGGGGTCCGATACTTTTCGATGACCCTGTATATATATATATATATATATATATATATATATATATATATATAATTTTCTATATATAGTTGTATATAAGTATACGTGATCGGGTTGTTTTATACGTAATGACATAAAGCACGTGTTGCATTAATATAGTTTCATACTATTATAACATTTAATACAATTTTTTTTAATAGTATTATACATAATCGTATCAATTTATATAAAAGTTATGTACAATTATATATCACCCATTGCTTTGCGGGCATGAAAAAATGAATTTTTCTTTGAAGAGTATATTTCATCAATAAAATTGGGTTTTTACATTTCTTTCATTGGAGTTATGTAGAAAAATCCCCAATTTTACCTCACCGTGAGTGAAGATAATCTGGAATTTTGAAAATTAATACGATTTGAAAGAATCCCAATATACATCCGGTCCTTTTTGACAAGTCGGAAAATGCAATTTAATTCGGTGGTTTTCCATGCAACACCCTCGGCTGCATCAGTTGGCAGTTTATTTTCGCCTATACGGCTTCTCGGTGCAACGCTTTCCTGCAAAAGCGGTCAAAAGCAGGAGAAAGTTCGTAAACGTCAAAATCAACAAGGCGAAAACTGTATCGCACAACTGTAACGAATTTCGCGCAAGCAAATGGATGGATATTCCTCGTTTGTCATATATGTGGCAGTCTCCAACGTTACAAGAGTACACTGCGACACGACACGTCTGAATGCATACAAGTGTTGGAAAATATGACACAAATTCGTTACAAAACGCCCCCGATACAAAATGTCACGGGGGACGAATATTACATGTATTACTAACTTTTGTTCTCTATCTGCTCATATTTAAGAATTTTCAAAAGCTGAAATTTTTAGTAGTATTATACAAAAACATATTATATTTCTTCATCTCAGGTATAATTTGATACAATTGTATATCAATTTTGATAGAAATATATATAAAATTATGTGATTGTATATTATACATACTTATACATAAAATTGAAAAGTATATGTGATCATATACATCATTTCATTATATAACTGTTAAATATAATTTATATGATGTAAAGTAATCCGTAGATAATAACATAATTACTTACATATCAATCTCATATATATATATATATATATATATATATATATATATATATATATATATATATGGTCATATATAATTAGTTATATATTATTGTATCTTATGGCATTGGCTAGTGAAATTTGGCCGCATATAATATACATAAAGTGATTCAATTACATATTGCTGTATACATATAATTGGACAACTTACATATGGCAATAAACAAATATTATTTATAATCATTTTTACCGACAGCAATTGCCCTGTGGTCGGCGCGACGCGCAGTCGCTCTTTGAAGTAAAGCATCCTGATTGGGGATCCATACATGGACGGTGACTATTAAAATAAAGAAAACGAGCGTTGCGCCCGCTACGGCAAAGATAGCAGGCCTATTGCTGAGTGGGAGACACAGCTGCTGTACCATCAGAGGGTAACCTCTGATGATAAGCTATTTCGTCGACTGTATCTGTTTGGGGTTTCCGTAGTTCTACCAGATTTCGTGCAAATGCTATACAGAGGGGTCAAGTCCCTCTACGGGGCGCACTAATGGGGGGACTGGCTCTGGGTGGGTGTTGCCTTGTATTGTCTATGTATTGTCTCGTAATGTCTTCGATTGTCTGTCCGACCTATCCACCTGTGAGCTGACCCGCAAATATGCTAAAAATGTCATTAAAGCGGGGGATAATTCCTTTCCTTTATCCTTTTTTTTTATAAAATCATTTTTTCTTGTTGTAATTCTTAACAATTGAAAAATTATAAATTCCGCAATAAATTCGAGCTTCGGAAAGTGAGAAGTATAATCGCTTATTTTTACATTTATTTTGATGGAAAGCACGTTAACGTCGAGAAAGAAAAGGTTTTTAAATTTCCAGTATCGGATAGCGGTGTAAGTAAGAAAAATCCATCGCTGCTGAATTTTTCATAACTGCTAATGGCTGCAGCGGCAGAAACATAGTAACCCCTTTGCACCTTTCCAGACGTCCGACTGGGCGCATTTATTTCACCGTCATGCAATATCACTGGGAAGAACCACCAACAATGGAAAACTAGATGATTAAAAGTAATAGCAATTGTCGACTATCGAAGCAATGCCCATAGGGACGGTGCATCGCGCGAAACAATAAACGCAAATGCGTACGCATCGGTAAATAATTTACGGGTCGCAGCTAATTCTTAATCAAGAGGAATCAAAATTAAGACCCCTGTTTATGCTAATTTTCGTATTTATATTCCACCGGCACACGGTAATGACACTCCTCTGACAATCTCTTGCCCCTGGGGAATTTCTCCATTTAACGCTTTTTATTATTTTTTTCTTCTTTTCGTGCTTTATATAATTGTGTGCATTTTGCATACTTTGAATGAAATTTTTGAATTTTTGTTAATACTGAATTAAGAATTTAATTACTTTTTATTTAGTTATTTTATTAATTTGCCCGGTAGACGTTATGTGATCCTACAATTTCTGGATAATATTTTTCTATAATTTCCTGTTGGAAATGAAAGATTGTGGATATTTTGTAGGTAATTTTTTCGACCAATCTTTTGTCGAAATTTTGAAATAAATTTAAGAAATTATTCAGAAGATTTATAACTTATTTATTTTGCGTCTGATTTTTAGAGTAGCCTATATTAGATATATATTATATTCTTAAAATATGTTATTTGTATTTACAATATTCGTTTCTTTTTCAATTTTTGAAAAATTTCGTTATAAATAGCATGTTTCTTCACTAGTGCATAAAATCGTCTTTTAAACCATATAATTTACTCATGGAATATACAATTTATTGTTAAACAAAAATGTAATTTTTGATGCAATAGGCGTAAAATATTTATTTTGGGCCCTTGATTAAAAAATAACTATTTCCGCCCTTGCAATGAGCTTAATACTATTATCCAATATTCTACTGAATAAATATCGTTTACGGCAACTTATACCACCGGAAATAAAATTGTCATAAAGTGGGCAATTTTGGAAATAACTTTTTTACCAAATACGAATACAAAATTTCGGCGTATACTGGATAACGCCTTTTTTAATTTTCTGATTATAAGCCCAAAATATTCTATTTGGTGTGTAAATTGTTTACATTAGTTTGTTTACAACAATTTTTGCATTTTTTATATTTGAAATATTTCGATAATTCGCACAATCTTTCGAATTTACGTGGATAATAAATCATGTACAATTAAAATGACTTTTTTGTTTAAGATTTATACATTTATGTAAACAATAAATGTTATTCCATAATTATATATAAACTGATGAAATGATATATGAGCATATATAAAACCAGATATCTTAACCGCTTCATATAGGTACTTGCGGCTGAACTCTATATATATAATAATATATAACTGAATCGATTCTTATCATACTTATATATAATAATATAGATCCGTATATAGTCGTATTCAATTATACATAATTGTATCTAAAATACATCGGTTTTAAAATTTACCGCAGACCCGTGAAGATATATTATACATATGATTGCAAATGATTATATTATTTAACTGGCATTATATATGGTTGTATATCATTATATATGGACTTTAGTCATATGTGATTACATATAAGATAGTTAAATATACAGTATTATAAAATTATATACAACCTCATGTAATTCGATCAAATTATATACAGTTATATAGGGCCATAATCTACCTATAATAATATATAAGGATGTATAATCTATTTTTCAGGAGAATTTAAACTAAACTCTAATGTGTCATAATTAATATTGTATAACGATCTTGCTCGTGATAAGCCAATATTTTCGGACTGTTCAGATTTAAAAAAATCATACACAATGTAATTGTATGTCAGGCATAGACATTTAAACATTAGGGTATACAGTTATATATAAGTATATATTGTTTTATCTCTTGCGAATTTATTATAAACAATTGTAGATACGATTATATACAGGGTGTACGAAAAGTCCCGGGACGGTTGAATAACTTTCGAAAGAATAAAATTTTCAAAAATCGCCGAAACACGTGATTCGATTTTCCAAACAACTTATCTTTTGAGGGGGGGTTTCGGCCCCCCAACCTCAAGGGTGGCGGGGGGCACGAGGGGGGCCAAAAATCTTAAATGGCAACATGGTTTGAGTGGGGGCTCATTTGAAAGGTATTTTCGAGATGAATTCAGATCACTGGTCATAGAGGGCGCTGCGATCATTTTTCGCAGAGATTTTTGACTTTTTCAGATCTTAGACGTACTAACGTTTGAAAAAATGAAAATTTCGAAGTCGCCGAATCGTGTAATTCAATATTCTTAAAAAACTTAAAATCGTGTAAAACAATATTCTTAAACGGGTGTCAACCCGTTTCTGAACGTTATATTGAAAACCTCTTTTACTTGTATCTCTCCGAAAAATGATCGCAGCGCCCTCTATGACCAGTGATCTGGATTCGTCTCGAAAATACCTTTCAAATGAGCCCCCACTCAAACCATGTTGCCATTTAAGATTTTTGGCCCCCCTCGTGCCCCCCGCCCCCCTTGAGGTTGGGGGGCCGAAACCCCCCCTCAAAAGATAGCTTGTTTGAAAAATCGAATCACGTGTTTCGGCGATTTTTGAAATTTTTATTCTTTCGAAAGTTATTCAACCGTCCCGGGACTTTTCGTACACCCTGTATAACAATATGTGATTATATATAATATGATATATAATTTTCATATGATTGTATATTATTGTCCACGGTTTTTTTAGTGAAAAAGTTTAAATTTGTTAAATTTGTTACTAATTTTAAAAAAAAATGGCCGTATTTAGCAATTTTTCACGGGCTCCAGTAATTTAAAAAATAATTGTTCAAAGATACGTAGTCTGGAAAAAAGTTTATTTAAAAAAAAAATTATTTTAAAAAAATTGACGAAACTAAAAGAAAATAAGAACCAACCCCACAGTTATCTAGGCCATCCAAACTATCAACAAAATTACCGCCATAACGAAAGTGCAAAATTTCACTATTTACATATAACTACATTAAGTTGATCTAATTTATATATAATCAATTTTTGCGGCGGCCACAATGGCAGCTTGTTAAATATTTTCTCATTTGTTGTTGAGTGAAAATTAATTAAAATTTTAATGTAATTTTTCAAGTGATAATTTGTCAAAAATCAAATCTTTACTAACTTTTAGTATTTTTTCATAGTTCTGTAGTGGTATGAGATATTGCGTTGTTGGATCAAATTCAACTGTTACAAGTAGTATTTAATGACATTTTATTTTTCTTAGTGCGGAGATGAGTCTGCTCTGGTTTTCGAAAACTTTGTCGTTGAATCGAACATGGGAAAAAAGGGCGTCGGTAGAGGCGAAACGACGAGTTATACGCAGTGCAAAACCAGTCACACGGTTTCTTGCTCGCTGGCTGGGGCCCTGATTACTCCAAATTATGCTAATTAGACGAATGGATTATTAACGCTGATTCCCGCGTCTACTTCCTTCCTCTGAGGTGCATCTTTTTCGCCCTCCTCAGCCTTCTACGCCAACTCGAAAGTGGGAAGGGGGAGAGAGAATAAATACAGCCTTCGTCAACAATATTTACGCAATTAAATAAACACGCGAGCAAGAGAATGCCCTGGAATATAATTTGCGTTTAGTTCGTTATTGCGAGACCCGCGAATCCCAATTACGGGATTCGTTCCGAAAAAGTTGGCGAGCTGCAAGAAGAAAAATGCCACGTAAATATTTTCGCAATTCCATGAATAAATGCACTCGGCCCCGACGTTGTTGTTACGGCCAGTTTTGACGATATTTTCGAAATTAATATGCAAGCGAATTCATGAGGAAAAATGAAAATGAATGTCGGATATTTCGCATTGAAATGTTTTTTCATTATTATTATGATAGAAGCTTGTACCTGGTGCGTCGGTTCATTTTCTCCGAGAACACTTTTTATCTTTATTACTTTTTTGTTGACAATGGCAGGTCATGTCGTAAGATGGAACTTATGAAATATGTTTGGGTTTTGTTAATTATTTATATAATAGATGAAATTTGAAAATGTCAAAAAATTATTAAACCTATGATACATTATAGAAATGTTTATTTTAATTCCTAGATTACCGTATCCATAAATTATGGCATTGATAACTTCTCATGGTTTTCAAGGGCCATCTAAATACCGACTCGTTATTTTAATCAAATACGTTTTTACCGACGCCGTATTTTCAGTGGAAAGTATGCATTTCACAGGTGAATTTATAAACTATTTTAATTTATTATAACTAATTTATAATTACTATTTTAGAGCTCTCGTACATATTTTTTACGAATGTATTCTAAGTTCCAGCCATATCGGTTCAGAATTGGGTGAGAATTTGGAACAATAAATTACGTTGGGAACTTTTTTAGGTTTCGCTACCACAAAAATTTATTCTGGCGTATTCTCATCCAATTCTAAACCGATCTCGCTGAAACTTAAAATAACCTTACATTGAAAAGATAATTTTATTATTTGCAGTCGCCTAAAAAATGTCAAAGGAATTAATTAAGAATTGGCCGACAATTGTTTGAAATAAAAATAATAGTCCCCTATTTTCAATAATTGGCGGGCATTTCTCAATTAATTTCTTTGGCATTATTTAGTGGACGGCATTTTGTAATTAGAATCGCGTTTACCGAATTTAGGAAAATTTAATTTACGATTTTTAAGGTAAATTCCTACCGTATTCTCGGACCACTTTACACCTTTTGAAATTTCAGATTTTGCAGTTCAGCAAGTCTTTTAGGTTTCATATTCAAGATGAATGATGGTATTTATGTCAACTATATCGTACCTGATGGATATTAAAAAAGCATTTAATTGGTACTCTCAAAATGTGGAGTCATGTGCTTGATAGAGCTGCTTTAGAGGAAGATTGAAAACTGTTAAATTATCGCTTTTTGAAGCCACCATATTAAATTTTCATAAGGGCCCCAAAATGGTTTGCTTATGACCCCTTTAATCATAATTCCTATGTTTTTGTAGAGGCGTTTTTAATTTAAAAAAATGAAAATAAAAAAAATATGACAAACAATTTGCTATTGTTTCTGTCTCATTCTTTTTTAATTGATTTTTCTTTTAATTTAGTAGATTATTACACGATTTTTGTTTTCCATCTAAAATCACTAAGTTCTCATTTTTGTTCGCCATTTTAGAGTCACCGTATATAATTTCCAGGACATTTTATAAAAAATTGTAATCCATTATATAATACGGCTTGCTCTATATAATTAAGAATGACAAATGTATGTCGTTATTTTCCGTTTTTATCCGCCATATTGGATATCGCCATTTTAGTATTCAATTACTTCTACGTACATTCAAAATGTATAGGGTCGAGGACACAAATATTTCATTCCATTCATTCATCCCACAACGATTTCCAAAATGTTTATCCGTTTATAAAAAATGGCCCATATAATATGTCCGACCAAAATTTTGAAACACGGTCATTGTGTTCAAATATTGGTTATACAGAGTTTTTCTCCCCAACATCATGAAACTAGTGTCAGATTTTCAAAATTCAAAATGGTGAATCTAATATGGCGGACCAACATTTGGTAATTTTGTATTTTTTGCTCGATTTCGCATTTAAAGTGGTCGTTAAAACCCATTGCTGTAACAATGGATTAGGTACGAATGACAGCAGATATCCAAAGATGTTTTTGAATGATGATAGCTTTTAGGCCCTCGAATATCGGTTTATAATTCGAAAATGTGCTTGGAAGCACCCAAAATTTCTTAATACCCTGCACAAAAATGTTCATTCTTGTAATTCGTATCTCATTTTCTTGAGAAATGATGAAAAATTTTCTCATATAAAATAAGTGGCAGTACAAGTCCTACTGTGGATTCGAAGTGAAAATTTCCACTCCAAGACCGCACGCGTGAATGAAGGTGCATCCAGTGTCACCCTGGCCTCGAAACGAGAGTGACTTCGTTATCTCTGGAAATATTTGTACTGCAAAGTCGAGTCAGGCTCGAAATCCGCCCGGAGAGGAAAGGCGCGAAAGCTCCGAAGCGGAAGCTTTTCTGTCGTCGGGACGTACCTCAAACAGGCTTAGGAGTACGTGTTTCCCGTTTCAGTTTTCTCCTTTTCCACCCCCTCTATTCATTTTTAGTTTTTTGTTTGACTCCATTTTAGACACCTACCCCCCAGCCGTCCCCATTTTTTTGTTTGCCCGGTACTTTCCCTTTTCCGGCCCTTTCACCGCACTAACCGAGATCCCTGGCGTATATTATCTTTCCGACGAGCCGCCTACTTAGCTGGGTTCCACCTACTTAGGAAAGCTGAATGCACTTTAGGAATAACGATCAGGCAGTCGTGCAAGGAAATTGCGGAAGCTGGCTCGCGTGACTACTCGTTAAAGCTGTCAAAAGCCCGGGACCCCCCGTATAAGTAGCTTTCAAAGCCGTCGAGTTTAACTGTGGAACTTCTGAGTAATGGCCAATTTTACGTCTACGGGCCTTCGATATCTCATCGATTTTATTCCCGTCGGTTCGGCCAACCCGGGGTTTCCCCGACGCCACGGAACGTACCCGTGGCCCGTTGCATTTTTTATTAACTCTTGCGATTTGTCTTATTCGAATTATGGCCTTTGCGATATTACAAAAACCAGAGGAACATAACCGTTTTCCCAACCCAGAGAAATTTAATTATATGTAGGTATATATATTTTGTATAAATAGTATAATTTTGCAAAGTGGAATCGATTATATATAACCATGTTTAAAATTATATATATATATAGCTGCCCTCTATATATTATTGTATATTGTTATATATAATTGGATGATATTATGGATATTATGTACAGCAATAACGAGACGGAATTATACCGGGACTCTACTGTGTATACTTAATTACACGCGGCTAATATCAATGTATAATCATATAATGCTATATCTAACATTTTATATAATTATGTACGAATTAATGATAGGTATTGTTGATTTTGGTTACATGTAATTATACATAATGCCATATACTTATATATAAAGCTATATAAAATCAATATAAATATCATATGTAAATCTATCTAAAGTTGTACATTATTATATATTGATTATCGAGTGTGATTACATATATGCAAGGAACGTTGCATATATAATTATAATGACCAGAATAGTAATTGTTGAGTTTTGTGTATTCAGTGATAACTTATAATAGTAAAGTTAATTCTGATACGAATGTACATTTTTCACGAACTAACGAATGAAAACAAGTTTCAGTTGTAGCATCAATCATAATAACAACGTAGAATATATCGAGCATATTATATATTTGAAATGAAACGGATGTACTGTGATGGAATATTCTATTTTTAAAGTGTCAAAAATAAATGGAAACATAAAATTATTTCATTTATACACAACACATCGACCTACGTATATTTTAATGAGATTGCAATAACAATACTTTATATCTATTTATATTATTTTTTTTTCTTTTAATTCTAATACATTTATCACATTTCTAAAAAATTATTTGGCATGTAGAGCAATTCATAAAAATATAAAATAAATTGGTGGTTGGGCTTTGTTCAATGATGCAAACTAGAATATCCGGCGCAGATAAACAAATGCACTTAAATAAATAAATAAATCGAATAATAAAAATAAACGATGGAATTGTCGAGCTGCGGCAGGAACAAGTATCGAGCGTATGCCAATGAATAAATAAACCGACACAATGAGAGAACAGAATAGAGGGAATGAAACGAAAGAAAGACATGCAACAAATGAATGTCCTTACGGCACGTTCGAACAAAATGCATATTATCATATGAACAAAGAAAATATAGAAATTAAATTACCAATCGTCCTGTTATTTTATGCTAAATATTTGTTAATTGATTTAATTTGATTATTTATCGATACTCTTCGAAATACTCAATCACTTTTGTGTTAATTTGATTTGAAAAAAATTGCAAACGTAGTTTTTTAAAATTTTAGTGTCATGCTGAACTAAAATTGTAAATTGGTAATATCTAACAAATATAATTCTCATCCTCAGCAAACAAGAAACCTAAATTCAATAATCTAAAAGTTTTCTTGCGTCCAACTTTCAACGATAAATCTAATGAAATGTGGAAAAACATATAATTTCCAATGGACATGTAAAAATTTTCTCCACCACAGAAATGTCTCGTTCAAAATTGTCTCCTTAGTTACTTTTGCTCATTTTTCTTTTCTCTTATACGAGAAGTAAATTTCATCCAAAGATGCATTTCCTTAACAGACTTTTCCGACGACGACGGTGAGATGAAAAAATTCACCATCGGTGAATCTCAAGTGCAAACAGAGTTTCGACGTTCCTTCGAGAAACGTTAATTTTTCCAACCGTAACACCGAGCGAATTTCTGTGCGGACGGCGAAGAAATTCGCGCAAGATAAGTAATTAAACGATTAATTAATTCCGCTCTAATTCCAGGACGTAGTTGCACAGGGCCATTTGCTAAATATTTGTGGTCGAGCTTTGACTTTGACCGAGTGTAATCTATAATTCGTTGGGGTCTCCCGGCGTGCGGTTCCGCAACCTCGAAATTTTCCTCAGCGCGGGCACTCAGAATGATGAAACTCTGCTGTTTCGGCCACGAAAACATCTCTCGGACATATCATTTTAATCAATGTAATTAGAATCGAATACCCTTTCAACTGCATCAACATTTCAAACAGATCCAGTTGAGGAGAAAAAGACGAAAGAAAAATTAGTCCGCCAGTAAATTTCTCTGGATGGCGACAAGTGCAATCGATTTATCGACTTGGGCACTAGCCGATTTTTAGTGCTACTTCTTTGAGGCTGAGGAACTAACCGTCTAGCGGCGCGTCCAGCATCTTGTGCCTCCCACCACAGCGACAATTCTCGCGCGGTTCCCCTTCCACAGTCCCTTTCTCTTCGACCGAGCTGTATGAGGTACTCGTGACAAGAGAAATGGGATAGAGGGGGTAAGGACAATAGATTAGCGCGGCATGGTGGGAATGAGGTGCTTGTGGCAACGTTGTGCGGATTAGTTCATCCCTTCGAAGCTTCGTAACATGTAACTCAAGTATTTTATTCTTTAAAAAAAATTAATGATTATTTCATAACGAAAAGCTCAGAATTACGTAAATGTTGATGGGACGAGGACCTCAATTATTAAAAGCACGAAAGGAAAGATTTATGAAGAAAAAGTTTTTTTTATACATATCACGTGATATAATTATCGCGGCGTCATAATTTACGAGAAGATCATTAGATCCGACGTTTCATCGCGCACGCAATTACATCGTGTAAATGAAGGATATTTTTCTCATCTCCGGTGCTTTCGTTTTTCATCGTTCCAGGCTGCAAGCTCTAACCCGGTAGGAAACTCACGAGAGCACCGAGCGATAAAGCTCGACGACACAAAAGAGCCTTATGCTTTCGAGCGGCTTGTTTGGAAGTCACCAATTTTCACCACGTGCGCACCTCATTACCGAGCCTCCTTGTACCCGCTACTGCGGGGAACGAGATGTTTTATGCACGGACAATGAGCCGACTCTCAATTCCAAATTAATACAATCCATTCTGCAATTGTTTTGCCTTTCTACATTTTCCGGGCACGTTAATTTGTCACAATAACCAGTTTCAGCACGAATTTAGATTTTTGTTTTCAGTTGGTGGATTGAAAATAATAACGATGCTTTTTACATATTTAAATATTTAAAATATCAATTGTACCTTCGACAATGGTTATTATAAATTTTTTCACAATTATTATTTAAAAATGTAAATAATTTATATTTTAGGTCACGTTGTTGGAACTGTCACACTAGTAACGCAGGACATTTTTTATGATTTTTCAAAATCATTTTTTGATTTAAAAAAGATGAGGACCGAAGTCGGAATTTGAACTTGTTAATTGACGGTCGATTTCTTGGTCAAATAAGTTACGCGCCCTCTCGGTAGTTCTATGTACTATATACATAAGAAATTGTTTAAAAGGGTTTAACAAGGAATATCTTATATTGGTGGCTACTGTAAGATAAAATTATCAAAATAATCTCATTTCTGTGAAAATCTGTTAGTTAACGATTTCTATAAAATCAACTATAATTCGAATTTTACAGCATGTGTCGATTATAGAAGTTGTTTTAGTTGGTTTACAAGGTCGGAACGTAGAAAGTAAAACTAGCATACGGGGGAAAAAGTGAAAATCAACTTCGTGAAAGTTCAGTATGCACAAACGAGAGGTGGAGTAAAGTTCTGCGTCGGATTTGATAATCGGAAGAAAATTTTGACGTTTGCGTATCGACCTAGGGTATCGTGTTTGTACGAAATCGTTCCAAACCACAATTTTAACAATAGAAAAGTAACTATACTTCGATGGGGTCCAAAATTGATGTTTTTCGTCATTTCCAAATTTTTCCAGATCATAATACTTTTGTCCAAAAGGAAACTACGAAATAACCGTAAATAAAAAATGACGGGTTCTGTAAGGGCAGTTTGAATTACTACGCAGACGGTACCCTAGAAAATTCCAAAGAAATTATTTGACAACTGACTGAGAATTTTCGAAACTTTTTTCTCTTCTCGTCTTCCAGAATTGTCATTTTATAAAGTTATATATAATGAGTTCTTTTTTCGTATTTGGACCCCTATTAAGTGTGTATATAATATTTTAATTAAATTATTCCAGGCCCATTTTATATTATTTTTTATTTGATTACTTGTGTCATATTCAATACGTTAAATATTGACTTACAATTGCAAAATAATAATTACTCATCATTTTGTACACCGAAAGAGAAAAATAGTAGTTTTCGATATAAGGGCGTAAAAGTTTTTTTTACGAAGGGGAGAGGTTGCGGCCCGAGCGAAATTCTTTCAAAAAACATTTTTAGACATGCGCCGGAATAAATTTTTTGTTATAAAGGTGCGTAATGTGTCCCTAAAAATAAAAAAATCACTTTACCCACTACTTTACGCTAACTGTAACAGAAAAAATATTTTTAGTTATGGAACTTATTAGCATGAACTTCATGATAAAGTCGTAATGCAATACCGACATGATTCGTAGAAAATATGGAAATTATTATGTCAAACATTATCATAAAATGTAATCGTTACAAATTTAGGTATAATTCAACAATGGAATATTAATTATACACAAATTATCCATTAATGCACGCTCACCGACAGATAGTTTAGTAAATTGTTACAGTGGTAATTCTAACGAACTTTATTACCCTTGCACACTGAATTACAACGTGAATTTACCTCCCTAAGTATATTATTTGACAATTTTCGGGAAAATTTAATTGCTAATTAGTTAATATCTGACAACTACGTCATCGTGTCTATCAGAAAGGATTAAATGTTTAGTAATACTTACGTCAAAAGGTGTTGATTGCTTAATCGCTTGTTCTTAAATTATATATTGTTAGAATCAAATCAATATAAAAAAGATTATTTAAAATAAAATTAATTTCGTGTATTGTAAAGAATCTTGGCGTTTTCCGCCATATTTCTGAATAATAGTTACTTTAGTCTAGTGTAATTCTTTCCTCAAATTAATTTCTGAATAACAAACATAAAAAATTAACTGTATAAATGTATTCTCATTATTTTAGGTGCAGCATATTACATGTTTATATTAATTACCAATGAATATATTGCAAAATGATCCGGCACATTGGATCCGCCATTCTGAATTCCTAAAATTAATTATGAATTCATATTTTAGTGTCTCAAGTAATAAGTTTCTTATAGTTGTATATTTATTTCAACAGAGATTAGCAATTTAAACAAATACACTTCTCACACTCTGTGCGCAAAATGCTATTTTGCTCCCTATATTGTGGGTGCAAAATGGCACATTCTCTCCCTAGGGAGCAAAATAAATATATCCGGGAGCAAAATAGGTTTCTCGCATTCTGAGCGCAAATAATATATTTCTCACGGCGGGGAGGAAACTAGACAAGTGCTCCTCACGTGCGAGAATGCCACCCGAGCCGAAGGCGAGGCCGGCAAGCACGTGGGGAATGCTTGTATGTTTTACTTCCCGAGGGTTGAATACGATTTTTCTACCTAATGCATTGAAAGTGACCATTCTAATCGAGCGTTGCGAGCGTTACGAGATTAGAATATGTCACTTTTGGTGCGTGTGGCGAGAAAATACTATTTTGCGCCCTATATCGCGGGAGCAAAATAGCACGCCCTCGTATGAGAAAATAGTATGTGCAACAAGGGAGAATAGGTGATTGTACCTACCTCGAAATAATATAACATTTTGGCCGTATCCAAAGTGGTACGTAGTTTTGATGAAGTCATTCGGTAAATTCGATGAATTTGATTAAATTTACATATCGTTTGGTGTATTGTGTTTAGAGAGTAAATTGTAATCATTCAATTTGAATAATTAATTGAGTATAGTGGGCATATTCGGAACGGTAGATGGATTAATGAATTTATTAGACAGAAATTTGATTAATTTGACACATATATCTGAAAGATATTTGTTTGACCGGTTTCTTTAATTCAGGAACAAATTCTATAAATGCATAAGATCAATTCCTCGAGTTCTACTCCATTCCATTAATCGACCCAAAGTCTCGTCGCTCATGTTTGACAACATAATATTGACAATTTTCTTCTGTCGCCTCCAAGTCGTGGAACATATATGGGAACTTAATCCTACCACTCAGATTTCCATTCCTTGTAGAATTTTGAAATTCTGAGGAACGGCAATTCGAGTGTACTCTTCATTCCCGAAAGGCCTCTGAGCGACGCGTTGGCAGATCGAAGTGGTGAGAAGTATTTCGGCTCGTCGTCTTCATAAGCCTGCAGTCGTGGAATGCAAAGCGTCAGGAACTCGCGTCACCTTATTTTTTTGCATATCTCCTGGAAAAACTCGACTTTCGGTTCGACGGTGGCGACGACGGAAAGATATCAGGAGCGCATGACACTGTCACACGTCACGGCAAACTATCCTGGGGAATTTCGTGCCGCGCGGCAAGTTGCCTTAATCCCACAGGACGTTTCGCTTGAACGTGAGCGGAACGAGTCAGTACACCCTTTGATATTCCGAGTTTTCCCTAAGACGTGACTTCGAACATTGAAGAGTCCCTCCTTTCTACTTCTAAGTCCGCTTCTTCCCGGCGCCGAGGACCAAGTCGACTTGGTCTTTATACTCTCTTTTTGTTTGTTCGCCGAAGCTCCTCTTCCAGGGTAGGTTCCGCTTGTCTTGGTTTCTTTGCAAACAAGATTTCTTTTCTTAGATTTACCGTAGATAGCGCCCACTGTTTTTCTCCAAAGGTTTCATCCCGAGGAAGAATGCGAAATTCTCTTTTACCCTCTGCGAGTCGTTATCAATCGTGTAAACAATTTTCCACGGCAGAAATTATTTGACCGTTCGCGATTTTCACATTCTTCTCAAGCCAAGATTCTGAGAATTCTTGTCATTCTAGGGAGATTTTATGAATTCTTCGATTTCGACCATTTTTAATGAATCCGGATTCAATCGGAGAAAATGCGCTACAAAAAATTAATATGTAAGGTACAATTGAATTTATGTGCGCAACGAAAGAATGCAATAACGATTTCCATGAGTGAAACGATACAAGCAAGGAATGTACGGCAGAAACGAGCAAATGAGTGAAACAAATTACAGAAAGGGAGGAATGCACAATCAATTTGGCTCTTATTCCTACCCACAGCCGATTTCGGAGTCGGGTAGAAAAATGTCCAAGTCCCGTGGAGAATTCCGCTCGCGTTGATAACCTCCAAGCGCTCGGTAAGTAATTGGGATTTTTTATCGGCACTTTTTACATCGAAACGGACGCATTTTGCTCGTGCGGGATCTTTTTTTTTTCCAAATATCGAACAGCGTGCGTTATCCGCGGGCACCGAGTCGATAGTGCCGTTTTATATGTACAAGTGCACGGTGCGCACTATGATCGACGAGCTCTGGCACCGTGGAGAACAATCGGGTCGTTACGCGCATACGGATCGCGAAGTGTGCGTTGCATATTTTCCAAACTCGAAGAGCCAACGCGTTTAGCCGAACAATCAACTCGCGGGGAGTCCGCGTCTATTAGCCTGGCGAACAATGGAATATTGATGCTTCGTGGCCTTTTTTTACCCGGTATCGGGACCAACCGATAATATAGGCCATTTTTTCCAGAGCCTTTTCCCTAGTTTTCTGCAGCGTTAAGAACTCGTTTTCAACAATTTTTGGACGATGATTTCCCGAATCCATTCTCTTCTTTCGTACTCTACTAGAGTACTGGAGTAAAATTTCAACTATTGGAAGTAGAAAATGGTGTATTTTCCGCTTACTATTACGTACGATGCATTTCTAAGAGTTGGAATAAGCTCACACGAATTTCAATAAAAGATCGCACTAAGATCCGGCATTATCGTCATTATTCGGTGAGCCGATCGAAAATCCAGCTATTTTTCCACAAGCGGATCGTCCTATATTATCCTCCTCGAAGGGAAGTTACTCGAGGAACGTTTCTCCAGATTTCTTATTCAAGCGCAGATTCGGCCAATGGCATTAAAGCGACACTTAACTCGATCAAGGGGCACCCGGAGCCGCTTTCTCGTTTCAATTTCGATGATCCGCCGACTCTCAGATTTCCCACCCCTTAATCTGCGATCTTCTTCCTTTGCTCTCCCGGTGCATATATGCAGGTTGCACATACGTACACCTCGTCGCACCGCTTTAGCTGCACTTATTCCTCGAAGCTTATATAATACGGTTAGAACCGAAAGCGCCTCGTATAAGGTGCATTTATTTCGCGGCAACCCGCGTAAACCGAGCGATACTTCACGAGCCCTCGGCCGAGGTCGTTCCGTCTTTGTCGTGGGTCTAAATCGGCTCTCAGGAATAAGGATCTCTCAAAGTTATCGAGTGTGTTTGTGAGTCCATATGTGTATGAGAGGCTGTCGGATATTGATTAACAGCTCCAGATTCAAACGGGAGAAAGATTTATAGATTTTGAAACGGTAGCATCAAAATGGTGGCTGAAACCTGGATCGAGAGATTACGGAAACGCGTCTTGGTAGGACCCGGGGTTCGGTGAATCCACCATGAGATGGGGAGGAAACTCGAGAAATTTCCGATTCTGGGGTTACGTTTCGCAGAGCAATTTCCCGTGTTTGACGTCGTCAAAGATGCGCGAGAAACGGCTTAAGAGTGCGTGACAACCACGGGAAGCATAACGTACGATCCTGTGATTCAAACGGTACATCGGATCACTTCCCATTCGAAATTCAACACGATTGTTTCCTCTCGTGCTGGAAAATGAGTTCGATCTATTTTTCATTGCGCAATAGTTATGTCGTTTGTAATTGAACGTTGAACAATTTTACCTTTTAAACCATGGATCGATCTTTTTTATTGTGCATTGAATCAATGCGATGAAAATTACGTCTATTAACCAGTAAATACACAAATTACCACTCGTGACGCTAGATGGCGCTCAAAACCAAAAACGGCAAAGAAACGCAGGCCAACACTAGTTGTAATTACCTCAGCCGAACGATCACGGAAGTTGACGACGGTAATACGGCCGTAGCAGCCCATCCATCTCAATTGTTATACATGTTCTAGCACTAGATAGCGCTAAAATCGACAAGCTATAAACGATAGATATCGCTGAATAGAACTTGTAACGGCGCTTGTAATTCTTTGATGACATTGAAGAGTAGAATCAATACAATAAGCTTCTCCAGTTAAATGGAACTTGATCACGAGGTTGCTTTAGTTTCTTTATGGCCCGATGCGACACCTTGTGCTTCTTGACAAAGCTTTTATCTCAAAACACTGTTTTTCACTTCTGGTAAAATTTCCATTGGGATCTAAGTTTTCCATTTGAATAAATACTTTTGAAAAAAAATGACTCGTCGAATGTTCAAAAAAATCTTATTTTGAAAAATTTATTTATTATTACTGTTAACTGGATTTGACTGTACGATGATAAAAATACTCTTTGCTTATATTTTTTTGTCATGCATTTTTTTGTGGATTTGTTCGATCATATTATTTTTCATGCTTCTACTTTCAGGATTAATTTTCTTAGTTTGCTGTTGTATTTTCTTTTATTTTTTATTTATTACCTTAATTTTATTTTGTCTTGATTTCTCTGTCCTTTTTATAATTTGTTTCGCTTTTCAGTATGTTAGTTGTCACGGGTCTTATCATTATGCGTTGTAAATCATCTAATTTCGACCAACATTCGATCAACGTTGTACAATTATACTATATATATAAAAAATTGCCTGCAAAATTTTTGTTTTATAATGATATGAGTCCAGTATTAAAATCAGTAAAAAGAAAAATAATGTCAAGGTCAATTGAGGTAATTTATCTATTCTAATGATGTTGACTTTCAAGGAGATTTAAAAGTTACTGTGATTTTTTTAATGGAAACCTCTTATTGTAATACAAGAAACTCCATATGATACGATTTATACTTTGAACATTATCTGGAATGACCTTCATAACGTAAAATCTTGAAAACGCGTCCAAATGCTTTTATTATTAAAACTTTTATTGAAGATTTCTGAATAAACAAATATCTGTTTGAGTTTTGAAGCCAACAACCTTAGCTGACCTTGAGTCCTTCGAATTTTTGTGTACTATACACTATTATTATCGCTATAAGTTACAAAAGAGTCTACTCCTGTATTAATTGAGGAAAAAGTAGAAACATCATCGAGCATAATGGGGGTCATTTATCTTTTCTAAGAAATTTCTCCTTCATGTTCTTTTTTCAAAGATCATGCGAGGTCAATATAATTTTTATAAAGGAAACTCATATGTTTGTCATACTAGATAAAAAAGGGCGGAGTTTATATCAAAATAGATATTTTTTAATATCTAGAGTGACCTTCAGAAGGTCAAATTGAGATTTTTTAAGAAAAATCGTCCAGAACATGTTTTTTTATTTTGATTCGAAATTTGTTGGACGATAATCGTCTTAGTAGATTTGGTGGCCATAGATAGTGGCTCACTCTGTAGACTTAATCTATATACAAATATTTTATACAGTACCCTATTTTTTCCGGTACAAGTATTCACTGCTCATAACGATAGGAATTACATGTCCATCTGCAGAGTATTGTTTATTAACGACTTTCGAGTAGTCCGCTTGTAACATGAACGCAAACAATATTCCTGCATTTCAAGACACGCGGATTATCCATCGATGTATAGGTTACAACGAACGCATATCGCGTCACGCGTCACGTCGGTAGAGATCGAGACTCGTCTATAGATCCATGCAGGCAATGATTTTGTAAACACGAGCCTCGAATGCCTCGAACAGTAGTATCAATGAAGTATTGTCGCACTCGATCAGAATTCTGTTTTGATAAGTACGTACGTTGGAAACGGGTCAATAACGCGTCAGCCGGACAATAAAGCCCGGCACGGGTAAAGCTCAGGATAATATTGACGTTGTATCGATGTTACAGGTGCCCAACAGTCCTTCAGAGTCAGCCCGAAGAACAGCTCCGTTTTGGAAGGAGGCGAAGCCACCTTGCACTGCGAAGTCCAGAACCTGGCGGGTCGCGTCCAATGGGCCAAAGATGGATTTGCAACCGTCAATCAGCCGAGTAAGTATTTGTGCTATTTTCGATTCTGCTTGTGCTGGCGATAAATATCTTAGAATTTCATTCGATCTGAACCGTTGTCGAGAGTTTGATGGAGTTACTTATTCAAATGATGTAATATTCAGGAATAGTTTAATGCAGGTTCTCAAATGCACTTCATTAGTTGCAACAACTATAGTAAAGTAGTCAAAATATTAAAGAATGTATACATTGGATTTTATGTTCTAAGAATAAATATAATACTGAAAATGATTTAAAACTCTTCTAAAGTCAAAAACTCATCTTCATATAATACATGATAAAAAATTAATTACCATAATTATGGAAAAAATGAAAATATTTCACGTTTTTTTTTATATTTTATTAGTTTTAAAAAATTAGGGATAATTTTGAGAGATTCCATACATCGAGAAAACAGTTAGAATGGTCACTTTCAAGTCTCTCGGAAATAATAGGTTGAACTGAGCTTTCACTCCTCCGAGAATAAGGATTGAAACCTTTCAGAATATTCCATTTCTTCCTAGACTACTTCATAGTCGTGTATTTGATCTTGTAGACTCTTATTCGTATAATTACTTCATCGTCTAGACAATGTTGTATTATTACGCCTGATCTGATAAGTGAAAGTTTGACAATGGTGGAATTCCTTAATATATATACATATATATATATATATATATATATATATATATATATATATATATATACATATATATATATCACACTTCATCCAAATTCTTGAAGAACTCGGAAGAGAAAGTGTTGAGAAGAAGAAGCTTCTCAGACAATGAAGTGTCCAGATTATTAAGTGTCTAGAAGATAAAGTGTGCAGAAGGTGAAATATCACAGACAATGAAATAAAAAGATGAAATATTGCAGTTGATGTGCTTCAGGAGTTGAAGTGTCGAGATGACGAAATGACTATAAAGTCTCCGGATGATGAAGTGTCATGTTCACGAAATATTTTGAAGATGAAGAGTGTCCCATAAGTTTCCAGATCATGATGCGTCCTGACGATGAAGTGCCCCGGACGATGACGTGTTCTGCATGATGAAGTTTGCAAATGATGAAGTACCCAGAAACTGAAGTGTCCAGTGTAATGACATGTCCAGATGATAAAGTATTCGGAAGCTGAAGTGTCCCAGACAATGAAGTTTCCAGACGGTGAAGTGTCTAGAAGATGAAATTGGATTTAATGAAATGTCCATAAACTTTTTTATTTTTATCGTGATATTTTAAATTTTGTAGTACATATATTTGAAAACCACTTAAATTTGCATTATTTGTATATTAAATATATTTCAATGAATCAAGTTTGAATTGACGGAATTGCAAATTATTCGGAATTTGGGTTACAAGTTCTACAATGTGGAATATAAAATGTCCATCTTTGCTCATTATAAGAGATTTATATTATAATGTTATTTTCAAAGTAAGATGTGAATATAAAAATGTCAGTTATTTAGATTACGTACTGAATGAATTTTTGACTAAATGAACTGCAAATAATTTTATTCATAAGACTTTATAAAAGGCGAATTATTATATCGTATTTAGTAACAAATCTTAAAATGTTTGATCATTCAATTCTGTCTCTAAAATTTGAAAACATAGCTGAAACATTTCTGGGGTTATTTTAATCTCGTTAATGTTACATCATTATATTAGTCATAACATTATTCATTAATATGTTATGTAAATAGTAACTTTCATATAGGTCGAGCTTGATATTACTTTGGTGTAGAGCATGACGTTTTAGTAACATATTAATAGATAGGAGTTATCAATGTTGTTATAATTATGATATTTGTAACTGAAAGAGAGATTACATTAATAAAACTCTTCGAGTGAATACTTGACATTCGAATATCGCCTTAAATTTCGAACACAAGAGTCTTGGCCAAAACTTGAAGCAAAGCACAGAATTTTGGTGATGAGCTTTCGAAGTTGGCCAAATGGAAAGCTTGGAAATTGCGCCATATGCGTTCGAGAATAATAACGTGAGAATTATAACCGTGCCTCTAATTGCAGTAGTCTAATTGACCAGCCCTTGAATAGTCCTCATTCAAATTTTGTTACATCATAAATTATGTTGGAGTTTATTTGACGCAACATGTCAACTAAAAATAATAACTAAAACTAAATAACTAAAAAATTATTTATATGTTTAATATTTTTGTAATTTTATATGAAATTGTTAAATTATTCATTTTAATAAAATCATTTCTCTATCACTTTAACTTAAAATAAATAAAAATTCTCGGCGTTTTGTGGCATAAACAGAAAAACTACATTAGGGATGGTTGATTTTAACCTTGAAAAATATGAAAAAAGTAGTCTGAAAGAAATGTATATCACGATTTACAATATGTATTGTAATCAACCATTCTCATAAATCATACGAGACATATTGTAAATCTTAACGTGTATTTCATGTGTGAGTTTTTAGAATTAAACGTAGAAGTTCAGGTCATTGCCGCTTTTTTATCGCTAGAGAAATGGGCGGCAATTATTATTCATCTTAGAATTTTTACGAAGCCATCTCACTAGTACATTCAGTTTCATCTTAGCATCATTTCAATACCTAATATCTATTAAAAAAGCTTTTTTTATTTGAAATTAAGGCGGTCGATAAGTGATTAATAATGATATTGATTTTGTAACGGTTTCTATTATATTTTATAATGATTTCTGTTTTATAAAAAAGGCTTGTTACCGCGACTTCTTCTTTAACCGTTTATTACTCTTTTTAAAATAAGTTACTAGTATTTTTTATATTTGTACTGTACATAGCCGGTGATATCTAATTCTGTTCAAAAAGCATATTATAAAAGTTGGCGTAACTCAAACGTTACGTAACAGAATAAAAGAACTACAAAATTTGAGTACTAATTGAAATAAATTGCGCAGCTTGCAAAAAATGTTAATATTTAATAATGAAAATACCATGCTGCAGCATTCAATTTCAAAGTTGTCGCAAAGGTAAATAAATACGCCCTTATATTGCATAAAATAATTGGATGTGAAGAAATGAATCGGGCACCATAATGGTATTGAGATATTATAATCTAAAAAAAAATTCGTCGATTTTGAAATAAAAATAAATGATACGAAACGTATATGCACTGCATCAGTGGCAGTAGAACAAACTGGAAATATACGTTATGATAACAAAAGTAAAGTAAAGCATTGCTCTCGTAAAAACGCCATTTGTGAAACAATAAAAGCTGCAATAATAGAAGTGCAGGGGATACAACGAGATAGCAATAGTCGTAGAAACGGATGTAATAGTACGTAATAGTAACATCAATATATTATTAACAGTACTCGCGAGGGATCCTCATTCAACTAGACGATTTCACGTTGCCATAATGATGAAAAATATATGTATAGTAAACCTTTTTCATATGTTAGTAAATAAAATAGAATTATTAATGTTTTTAGTTCTTTTTGCATCTCTACCTTGTTAAATATGCACCTTATTATTTTGAATGTTTTCTGACATTTCACTTCTGTCATAAACGCAATTGTCATAGTGGAGAATTATGGAAAATTTTCTTGAATTTTGTTATCACTTTTTAAGGGGGGAAACCCATTTACAGGCTTGGAAAAATGCAAAAAAATTTTATTGCTTAAATCGATAGATAAACTATCCAAGAATATCGACAAAAAGTTACAGAGTTCAATTCGACGTGGTTTTAAAGTTACACGACTGATAGCTGATAAGCGCCAGGCATACATATGCGGCGTCTAGTCGTCTCGAGCCCCTCCTCGGACTGTTCCCCTCCTCATTCAATTGTTCGTTAATTATTTTGCCCGTCTATTGTTTCGGAATTTCCAGTTCGTGTATTGAAGTGTAAATATGTGAGCAAAAGTGTAAACATATGTGTGACTGTGTGCGTAAGACGTTTCAATGCACGTGTTTCACTTTTGTCATTTTAACGTAAACTATCAGTCTGGCTCCGATTTTCGCGTGTAAATTTTTTGAGCATCGCAAAAAGTATGGCAAGTTATCCGAAACACGAAAAATCTTCTTCCGAACGGACTTCGAAGCCGCGTAAACGAAAATTCCACGGGAATCAGTTCTCAGTGAATACAAATGAAGAGGAAGAAGATGATGTAAATTCAAGCAGTAGTAGCGCGAAAAAATTATCGACAACTAGCACCGAAGATATAACTATTAATCCACTCCACTATTACAGAATTATTGAATTTTTAACGGTTTTTGGTGCGCTGTCTGAGATTTTAATCTGCAGATTTTGTAGACAGAAAGTGAATTTTCACGAGAGTGCGAATCGAGGCTTAGGATTTAAAATTGTCGTGTTGTGTTCATGCGGTCGACAAGAAATTCAATCAGGCCCACTAGTAGGTACCGGATATGAAATAAACAGACGAATTGTATTTGTTATGAGACTTCTCGGCATTGGACATGAAGGAATCAATCTTTTCTGTGGACTAATGGATATATGTCAAGGACTTTCGAACTCAGCATACGAGAATATAGTAAAGCATTTGCACTCAGCGACGACAACGATGTTCCAAACCATTACGAAAAAAGCTGTTAAAGAAGAACGGGTAAAAAATGCAACAAATAATAGAGTCGAAACGCATTTAAAAGTGTCTGGAGACGGATCATGGAAGAAACGCGGTTTCACTTCACTATTTGGAGTAGCAACGCTCATCGGATATTATACCGGGAAAGTAATTGATCTCATCGTTAAAAGTGGTTACTGTCACGCATGTGCATTGCAGAAAAGTAAATTAAACGATGATGATTTCTCAGAGTGGTACGAATCTCATAAAGACACCTGCACGTCAAATCACCATGGGTCGTCAGGCAAAATGGAAGTCGAGTCCATAATCGAAATGTTTTCAAGATCAGACGAATTGCACGGGGTTAAATATGTTAATTACATTGGCGATGGGGACTCGAAAACTTTTTTGGGAATTCTGAACAAGAATCCCTATGGCGAAGATTGTCCTGTTGTGAAGAATGAATGCGTTCAACACGTCGAAAAAAGATTGGGCACACGACTCCGGAATGTTAAAACGAAAGAGAAGCTCGGCGGTAAAAATCGGTTGACGAATGCACTGATTAAAAAATTGACAATTTATTACGGCTTGGCGATAAAAAGAAATTTAAATTCCGTAAATGACACGCGAAAAGCTATTTTCGCTACATTGGACCACTATTGCTCGAGTGACATATCGCCAAGACACGACAATTGTCCATCAGGATCCGATAGCTGGTGCAAATGGCGTCAAGCGGAAGCGCAAAATCAGTTGCCGTCCTACCGACATGGCAATCGAGTCATCGACGAAGAAATCGAACGACACATCCGACCAATTTACGAGGCGTTATCCGGTGAAGATCTTTTATCCGGTGCTTGGGTGGACATACGCAAAATTCTAACGAATCGTTCAATTCGACTGTGTGGCGTATTAACCCGAAACATCTCCACTCCGGAAAAAAAATCGTTGAAATTTCCGCCTTTTTAGCTGCTGGCTTATTCAACGAAGGATATTTATCTATTTTAATGTGCATGAACATCTTGCAAATACAAATTGGCCAGCAAAGTAAAATAATTGCCGATTTCGTCGACCAACGCCGAATTGCGAAGCAGGACAAGCGACATTCCTTTAGCACCAAACAGGCTCGAACAGCTCGCAGGATGGAACGAATGCATGCTAACGAGTTGTTTGAGGAAGAAGAAGGACTGCTATATGGACCTGAAATAGCCGATTAGCTGAAAATTGTTGTAAGTAATCAATAATTCACTTTTTTCATACCCAAAACTTTAAACCGCTTTTTCTCGAGTTTCCATTTTTACGATTTTTTTAAATTGGCGGGCGGGATTAAAACAAAACTATGTCACCTATCGAAATGAATCAAAGCGTATTATCTTCAGTATGAAATTCTCTTCTATGTGAACCTAAAACATAGTTCAAAAAATTATTTTAATTATTTTTTACAGCACTTTGAAATAGAATTTTATTTCTGAAAAAACACACTTTAAATTTCAAAATGTTACAAATTTCTTATTTTTTAATTTCTGACTGGTTTTTTAGGTTCACTTAGAAGAAAAACTTATAACATTAATAAATTTGTTTGGAATTTTGATTTCAGACACAAATTGCGAGCTGCATCACGCCCGCCAATAATGAACGACGACGACGAGGCGCTCTCTTCAGCTACGCATAACACCGCCATTTTTAATTATTTTTGGACAAAAAAAATTTATAGAATATTTTGAAATATGTATTAAAATGTACAAAAAGTTTAAAGAGGCTACGTTGTTTTTTTTCTATTAAAAAAAAATCGCGAAAAACATCAAGTTTTTAAGCTTGTAAATGGGTTTCCCCCCTTAATTTTAAAAAGAGTTAGGACCGAACCTCTGAGATACGCCGCGCTAGGATTCGAACCTGGGACCTTTGGACTCGGGTCAGACCTTTGTAGTAACTACTTTTCGCGCGCTCTGTAGTAAAATCATTTTTTTTTATTTTAATATAAAGACTACACAAAGAATTTGTTATAAATTTCTTATTAAGAAATCGCATTTTGTACATCAAATAAAAGATCTAGAGCGGCGGTGGCTCAGTTGGTAGAGTATCGGCTTCGTAATCAGAAAACCCTCGTTCGATCCCGGCCTCTGCCATCTGCCATCAGGACACCTCTGTATTTGTTTATAAGTGTTTAATAACGTCAAAGCTCAGGTGGTCGCGATTTAGTCTCATATAGGTTCAGAAAAGTAGACGTAAAATAGTATAAAAAATAATAATAATAAAATATAAAAAAAAGACCTTTTCTGTAAAAAAATCTCTAAGACTCTGTAATTAAAATTTTTATTATAACTTTGCAGATGGTGAAATTGCGGGTACGACACGGCTACGATTAATAGGAGATCCTTCGCATGGAGTTTTCAACTTAAATATTAGGAATGCTTCTCTCAGCGACGATGGCATATACGAATGTCAAGTCGGACCTTATAATGGCCACAAACCGATCCGAAGCGTAGCTCATCTCACCGTAAACTGTAAGTATTTTACATACGTTTGTTAATATGTTGTACATTTTTAGTAGACGAATATACACTGTAATAAGAAGTGACTTATTTATTGTCTTACATATAAATGTTAATGTAATCTCAACATTTTGACCGAAAAATAAAACCTCTGTTGGTCTCCACGTATATACAATTACTTCATTCTTAGGTTATGTATCGGGATGAGGATTCGCTGCCAATAGAATTTGTAGCGTCTAAAAAAGTCACTTCTTTAAATTCATCATTACTCACCAAAATCGGTGGAATTACATCCGATTATTTGGTAACACTAATGTTTTACCACATTCATGATTTTGATATTGCAAATATTTATAATTATCTGAAGCAGTCGGGTTTACGGATACGGAAGGACTTGTTAGCTTGTCATGGCATACTTCGTTAATGGAATTACACACTGAGTTTGTCCGTGGATGAATTTCATTTCGTCGGATGCATTCGAAAGTCGATGCTTATACAAAAACCTGTTTGCGAAACGAAATGAAATGCGGTTAAATATTATGTCGGATTATACAAATTCTGCAAACGACAATTAATCTAATTAAAAGCAAAATCGAATATAAAAAAGTGACGTTAATTTTAAAATTCAAATGAACTTAAAAAAGAATTCGATGTACCGCAGTCGACAATTTAAGGATGGAGAAGAAGATTAAGCCGCAAGTTTTTCGCCATTTTTAACGGCTCTGTTGGTATTTAGCTTGCTTGGAAATAACGTTAAGCTTCAATTTGACTTGCAAAGCGATTGGAATTTTGCGCGACTTAGTTCGGTAGTCTCTGCATATACCAGTGCCCTCTATATGAGTATATGCGTGCATGTGCACGTGTACACCAAGAGCAGAGTGGTTTCGATTTTCAAAGTATTGGGTGGAGCTTCGAGTTAATTGGCTTTCCATCAAATTTCCGCGCCACAATATGCTTTGCTTCTCCGCAATCGCCTTCAGCGAGATAACACGAGTGTGAAATAGCATGAGACCTGATAAAAAAATGACATCTATCATTTTTATTTTAGTTCGTGTTATTTAAAAAGACCCTGTGTTGTGTAAAAGTGTGCAATTTTCAAATTCATTTTTAATCTAGAAATACTATCCAATGGTCGTTCGTCACATTCATTGACTTATTAGCCTGTAATGCCATTCACTGCATTCATCATTAAATCATTCATTCATTTAGATCATAAATTTATTTGGAAATTCATCATTCATTAATTTATTCCTTCTGTCATTTTTGTATTACTTGGTTCATTTAATCCCTTGTTTCTTGTTTCAATTGCCATTTTTTCATTCATTCGTTCCGTCATTTATTCACCCATTTATTCATTCATTCTTTCATTCTATCTAATTAATTATATACAATTCATTCATTCATTTGTTCAAATATTCGTTCGTTCTTTTGTTCGCTCCTTAGATAATTCATTTGTTCATACATTCATTCATTCAGTCGTTTATTTATTATTCATTCATGCATTCATTCATTCATTTGATAGTCAGTTTCTAATTACTTAATCCCTATATTTCATAACTCGTTCATTTACTTGTTCTATCACTCTATTATTCATTCATATGTTCGTCTATTCATCCAATATACTCAAGTAGCTCAGACACCCCCGTTATAATTTCCTCTCATTATGGAAACGTAATTTTTATTGTTTATTAGATGACTGAAGAATATTTCGACACGGAATTTCTTATTCACTATATCTGACAGCTATTTATGTGGTACTCATTTATTGCACCTAACATTTATTTAACGCTTTGCAACTTTTCATTAGAGTGTAATATGAAATTCTATTTTGTTGTCATTAAAAAAACTATAAAAAAACACCTTAAATAAATTTATTTTTGAATTAAAAGGAATTTAATTCCTAGGAGGCAAAATTCAGCCAATCTTTTACGAAGGGTGAAATTTTTCTCTATTAAAGGTGATATTTTTATAGGAGTGAGTTTTTCATTCAGTCTTGATGGAGTGAACTGTTACCCTTCATAGAATGAAATTTTCACTCTTAATAAAGGCCTGGCTCAATTTTCTCTTCCAAGAATTTAGTAGTTATTTCATGCATTTCGTTCTTGGTTCGCTCATTCGAAATTCGTTCGTTTGATCATTTGAAAATGGAAATGAAAATACTAAAACAATTCAATACCGACTATTAAAGGTACAGTTTCAAAAATTGTCCGAAATGGTTTTAGAAGTCGCAGAGAGGGGAGGGCTGAGCATATACTTTCTCAACTAACTCGTTAAAAAGTATTCAAAATGGGTCGGTAAGAATAGGAAACGCTAGCAGTAAAGTGAAAAAAGAGCTGCATTAGATCCCGTTGACTTCTGCGAACAAAAATTTGAATAAGTCGAGCTTTTCGTCCGCTTTTTCACATACGTACGCGTCTTCCTTGGCCTCGCCACATTTGTACCCATATGACGGTAGCTCTTTATAAATAATTATTTTACGGCATTCGAACAGCAAATAAACGGGGCCGGCGTGGGAACGGTATGATTTTGCGAAGCGTAAATGAAAATATTTTTCGAAACGTAGATTTCGCCGGTGCACGTGTTTGGTTTTTCTTTTTTAAATATTTATTTTTTTCATTTTTCATGAAAACTCGATGTACATTAATCCACCTTTCGTTAAAAGTACAAATTGAAGCTACTGGAAAATATGAATTGTGAAATGCTTCATTTAATTATTTATATTGCAACTTACAAAGTCATAATAACATATATTACGAATAATTTAAAGAATGCGTTACATTAAAAAATGTTTAAAACTATCATATGACGTTAAACATCCGTATTTAAAATTCAAGGAGTGTAAAAAATTCAATGAAACGTTTTTTGAAAAAAACGCGCATTATGACGGCATCATTATGCTAGCTATAAACACATAATCGAGTCACGCGTCGCTATTTTTCCGAATGGGACGAAGTAATTTTAAAAGGGGGTCATTTTCACCCCCTGGCGCGCATTACTCGATCATACGTTCCGCCTTCGCCCGTTGCATTTTAGAAAGCTAATTACTCATGTTTATGCACTCGTATGCTCGTTGGCAATTATTCATGTTTCGCTTATCAATAATTTATTATCCAGGAGGCCACTCTCCTCTGGTGATCCCCCTGGCCCCGCCTTAGCCCTCTTTGTCGCCCCGAGACTGGGAAGTCACGGATGCGCAGCCATATACGCAGCTTTAATATTTCAGGTGGAACGGCCGACTGCCAGTCTCGTGGGTGTAATTCGGCGCCACGTATACGAGCAGCACGAAACGCCGAAACTGCCGTTCTGAGCTACGAGCAACGTTTAAATGTCGCCGTGTGCATCCACGACCTTAAAGCGCGGTCTTATCTATTCCGCATTTAAGGTGGTGCATGTATCCGCCTCGAGACTGCGTCCAGGTGCGCTCAGGTGATGGGACTTTTCGAATTTCGAAATTTCGTTATAATATTGGTTTGATATGACGGAGTGTTCATTCATCATTCATTAATCGTTCATTCATCGTTCATTCATCGTTCATTCATCGTTCATTCATCGTTCATTCATCGTTCTTTCATCATTCATTCATCATTCATTCATTCATCGTTCATTCATCATTCATTGATTCATCATTCATTCATCGTTCATTCATCGTTCATTCACAATTCATTCATCGTTCATTCATCGTTCATTCATCGTTCTTTCATCATTCATTCATCATTCATTCATCATTCATTCATTCATCGTTCATTCATCATTCATTGATTCATCATTCATTCATCATTCATTGATTCATCATTCATTCATCATTCATTCATCATTCATTCATCATTTATTTTTCATTCATTCATTCATTCATCATTCATTCATCATTCATTCATTCATCGTTCATTCATCATTCATTCATTCATCATTCATTCATCATTCATTCATTCATCGTTCATTCATCATTCATTGATTCATCATTCATTCATCATTCATTGATTCATCATTGATTCATCATTGATTCATCATTCATTGATTCATCATTGATTCATCATTCATTGATTCATCATTGATTCATCATTCATTAATTCATCATTGATTCATCATTCATTCATCATTCATTCATAATTCATCCAGCATTAATTCATTGTTCATTCAGGAAGCATCAATTCATTTATTCATTCGTCATTCATTTATCATTTATTCAGCATTCACTAGACATTTATCAAACATTCATTCATTATTCCTTAATTCATTTACCATTAATTCACCATTCATTCGTCATTCATTCACCAATCATTCATCGTTCATTTATTCATTTATCATTTATATATTCTTCAGTCATTCCTTCATCATCCATTAATTATGCAATTCATTCATGCGTTTTATCATTAATTTGTTAGTTGGTTGGTTCCTTCATTCACTACTATTTATTGATCCACTCACTCCTTTTTCTTCGTGCGATTCCGTTATTCGACAATTCCTTTGTTCACTAATTTCGATTTTACTAATTAATTAATGAATTAATTCTTTTAATCATTCATTCATTCATTCATTTTTCGTTCATTCACTTGTTCATTCGTGTATTTCCGTTTTCATTAATTCATCGTTCATTCATATTTCAGTCATCCATCATTGATTTATAATATTTCTCATTCTGCTCTTCCAAATAACGTGATCACAATTTGGAATTAATAGTTTTCGTATTACGAAAGTAATACAAAAAATGGGTAAAATACAGTTTTACGCCCGTAATACGCACAATAGTTTTGCGTACTTTTATAAGATTCGAATTTATTTCCCGAATAATGTCAACTGGTGGGAAACTACCATCTCAGTCTAGTAATTTTTAGGGCTTAAAATCGTGAATACCTAAATACTACACCGTTTATACAAATATATATATAGTTTAAACAAAAATGTCGAAAACATGATTATTTTTTAAATTATTTTTTTGCGATTTTACGCCCTACAAAAATTACTTGACTCAGATAGAAGTTTCCCAAAAGTTTAAAATTCGGGTAAATTGGAATCCTACACCCGCTTGGGCGAAAAATATTGTTCGTGTTACGGGCGCAAAATACAGTTTTACGAACAGTACTATTTCGATATTGTGATCACGTTATTTGTAAAAGCACAATGGTAATGAACGAACTATTTACAGAACCAGGTCTTTTAGATTTTATGAGCCGTTGATTACGAATAAATGCATAAAAATTTAAATTTCAAAATGGTGGATCCAGTATAGATGACAAAAATGCAAAATAGCCTCGATATGTGTAAGAGTCTTAGAGTTGGGAGTTTTTGGGTACCTGCTTAGGGAAGAATTTTAGCGAATTTGCTAATTAACAATGGCGGATCTAATGGGATAATGTTTAAAATGGTTTGCATCTGAAATAATCGTTTAACATATTATTTTTATTATTCAAGTCTCTATCTTAAAGCTGCCCAATTGAATTTTCTTAAAACAACAAAGTCTGTTGGAACAGAAATTTACAGATACCTATTTAAATAGTTATTATCCAGAAATACTGTTTTTCTATTAACAGTACATTTTAATGAATTTTTCAACATTCGCTACAATGACAAAACAAATACTGTATTAGGGGCAGACTTCAGAATCCATACGGCGGCTTAATTCCTGAATTTCAAGTTTGATTGCAAAAATGAAAATTTTCCTGTGTAAACTTCAGTATAACAGACATTAAAAATCTGTGCGATGGTCTTTCGATCCGCCATTTAAATTTTCAATGGTCTAAACGCCAAACTTCATCCCGACCAAATGAATTTTGTCATTTGCCGTCAGCCGCAACCTGTTTAGATAAAATGTTATAAATAAACGTTATCAGTCTTTTTACTTTGATTGGGGTGATTTATTTCTTAAAGGTCGTGTATTCCAAGTCCTTTTTTTTTGAAATGTTCACTTTCATGTCCCGTCCTTCTCTTTTTATACACTCAGTCGTATATCCTGGTTTTCCCGAAGACTTTCGGCGTTACTTTTACGCCGCTTGTTTCCGGTGGAAGACAATCGTAAAAGCGCAAGCTTTTCATCGGGCCGAATGTTTACTTTAAAGCTCCTTTTATACTTTTTCGACACCTCCGAAAAGTACGAGCGGAAAGTTGGCGAGTTAAAAGTTTACTTCAACCGTTTAACGATTTCAGGTGCTTTTGTTATCGCGGCGACGAACTTTCGAAATTGGATCTTGTCGTAATTTCCGAGGGCGGAAAATTAAAAATGAAGAAAACTGACGGTCGCGAACGTCTGAAAAAAAATGGGCTACGATAGTATAAATTGCCGTAATAAATCATGGCTCAAAGGACGTGATAATGTAACTGTAAATAATTTTGCTTTAAAAAATTGTTATGCAATTTAGTCGATTCCAAAATAAAAACCTACATATTTTTGACAGTATTTTTTTTTTCATTTTTTTTTAATAATTAAAGTTTAAATTTTAAATTAGTTTTTATAAGTAATTTTAAACATACAATTTATATATCTCGATTTAAACATATTCGCTTTGCCTATAACGTACCACCTGATCAGATATTAATAATATAATTATGTTCGGAATTGTATGAATTGCATACGTATTTATACGGCAGTGGGTGGAGTATTTAGAGCTTTCGAAGAGAAATTATTCATAGTTATTAACGGGAAATAGCTATTGATAAACATCGACAATTAAAGACAATGTTCCTTTTTAATATGCAATTACTGGAATGAATACAATATATTTACTATCTGTAAAACTGATAATACCTAAGTTCCAATATTCACATTAAAACGTAATTTCCAATATATAACTATGCACGAAATACGAGAGAAAATTAATCAGAATATAGAAACGTAGAAACGAACACATTGCTTCGGAAGGATTAGAATGAAAAATATTTCTAAAAATGATTTTAAAAAAGTCAGGTAATCATTAACATTAAAATTGATAAAAATGTAAACAAAATTATTAATTAAATAAAATGTTCAGTAACTGATATATTTATATTTTAATAATATTTTCGAATGCAAAAGTTAAATAAAATGACATTTATTGAATTTAATAAAACTTCTCAAACGATAAAAAATATTTCATCATTAAATGAAGACGTAACTATACAAGAAGTCAAAATAATATTCTTATAAATAAATCATTATATTTGACGCTATTATTTCGAAAATTAAAAACATGTTCACTAAAATTATTAGGAGAGATTTATAAACGGTAAAAAGCAATTATTCTTGAACTAATTGACTTTCGATTGATACCGAAAATTAAGTAAAAAATAAACATTTTTCATTTCTATTGTCTGGTTTCTCAATTGCAGTTATATATTCAACATCCTTCATTATTATTGGAAAATGTGAACCAAAATAGAAATAGACTTCGCAAACAAACATTCAAAAGTTATTAGATAATTATTAAATATAATATTTAAATTACGTAAATTATAAACATGGGTTACATATTTATATGCAAATTTTGGATGCTGTACAGAGAGGTCAGTAGGAGAGGGACCAATTAGAGGGATACTGACTTGAAACAGGCCCGTATCTATGTAAATACACATCTTGCCATAGCGAATAAATGTCGTAGCTCGTGGTTTAAAGGGCGGTCCAATTAGGGGGGGTTGGTTCATCTCCTACTAGTCCTTCTCTAAATGACCGTGTGGACAGTGCTTTTATCCCCTCCATTAGCAGCAACATGTATTCTCTGTTGCGAAATGTGTATTTACGTAGGTACGGTCCTGCATCTGGTCGCGTGACAATAAAATGGGCGGGGTATAATACTGTCTAGTGCAAGAGGGAGTAAGTCCCAGCGTAGTCCAACATGAGAGGTTGAACGTTCTGCATTTATATATAAACATTCCCAGCTGTGTATAATCATATAAAAATACGTATATAGTTCTATAAAAATATATGTTTACAAAAGTTTTCAGTTTACAATTTTAGTATATTATTTTGTAATGTATTGCTTGTAAAAAGATCGATTGTTCTAAATGCTGCACGGCATTCTCTCCAATTGCTTTTGAAATTTCTTAAAATAACATCGATTTAAACATATCTCTACGCCAGTTCAATTCGTTCAATTAATTACCCCCCATTACAAGGCTTGTACAAAAGATGGAACTCAAATGCACTGAGAAAAATCCTTGAATGAATAAAATTTCAATGGTCCAAACATTCGTTAATTCGAAAAGGGTAGTATTCCTCGTCTCTTCTCCATAAAATGTATGCCATACCAGCATCGACCAAGCCTCGCCCTTATAATTAAGCATAATTACTCGCGCCTCGTCGGTTTTCAAGTGGGAATCAAGTCTGGTCTTCTAAGAGAAAAAAAAACTCTGGTACTCACGGGATTTCACTTGTCATTATGTCAGAGTGAAAGATATCCATCGATCTGGTCTGATTCTGTGAAGAAATTTACGTCATTTCGCAAATTCTAAAATAGGTCCATAAATTGGTAAGCTTTTTTTTTAAATATATATTTTTGTTTGAAGGATAAAATATTTTATGTTTTAGTGTCGGAAACTAACTCTAATTAGAATCATCTTCAAATCACAGGAAAAGATAATACAAATAATTTAAAGTAAAACACTAAGCAAAAGTTCAATAGTTAATGTTTGGGAAATTGTTTCAAAATTTTATGAAACACGAAGATATCGAAAATTATTTGTTTCGGTTGTCTATCATTGGAAAACAAAAATCAATACGGAAGGTGAAACGAATGTTTGCATAGCGTTGACGACAGCAGAACGAAATAATTAAAAAGCACTGTGATAAAGGTTCAAGCCTAGAACGAGAAGAAGAAACTTAATATACCTGCATGAAATCCGACCTTGGACAAACGTCCCTCGTATAAACCCTTCTCCAAATCGTTCTCGAGTTTTGGCATCCGTTGAAAAACGGAAATTTCGTTTTAAAAATAAACAAAAATAGTACTTTTCGATACAAGTGCGTATGTGTAAAGAACTTTACACATACACACGTGTGCCGAAATATTGTTTACGTACGGCTTTTCCGTGCGTAAAGTATAATCGAGTGCGTAAAGTTTACTTTACGCACGAGTTTACTTTACGCACCGAAAAGACGTACATAAATATTCTTTTATTTAAATAAATATTCCTTATAATATTTTCCAGTACAAATTTCAGGTGTATTACATAATTTTATTGAATATTAAATAACTAAAAGTACTATTTTGAATTATCGTTAGAGACAAAAATGGTAACACGTCGAAATCGCCAGAAAAGTTGGGTAACTGTATCAAAATGTGCGCTTTTGCGATAATTTGCAATTTTTTGCAGCAATAGAAAATTTTTCTTTGACAATCATTCTCGAAATATTTGTTCGTACCGATAGCGATGATATTCTCAGAATTTTTCTTTCACGTGGCACTTTTGAGAAAACTGAGGTTAAATTTGTACAATTTTCATTTTCTCGCATGTTTGTAGTTGTTTTGTAGCTAAAGAGAATGTCCTTTTGACAATTTCAATACTATTATTGAAGGTGATACTTTGAATGCCAGAAATTAATTCTCTATTGCTACAAAAAATATCTGCCAAAATTTATTTTTTAATTTTCAAAATGATTAATTAAAATTCATTTTAGGAGTGATTGTAGGTTGTAAAAAAAAAATCAGTTCTGCCAAAAAATTCAAATTGGTGAAAAAAAAATTTGAACAACTCTCGCTATAATATTTAAAAAATGTCACATTTAATTTAATTTTTCCTCTTGTTGGTTTTTACATTTTGCAATATCTACTATTTAATGAGTTTCATGCTATTTTAATAAATAAATTAAAATAAAACGTAAAGGAATCCAGATCTTTCATCGGCATGTTTCCAATAACGTCAGGAACCAGCTCGATAAAGAAAAAGAAAAAAAAATCCAATAAAGTATAAGATGGCGGCTTACGGAGCATGCCAGCCTGAGCACATCCTCAAGTCTATACGTGAAAGCGGAATTGTATAATTCAGTTTCGAGCCACACAGAGCTACATATCCCGTCGAGTAGTTAGTACAATATAAACGCATAAAATTTCGACATAGAAAGCTTCGTGGCAATTATGTAATTTTCGGAAAGTGCACACAAGTTAGAAAATTTCGTTACACGTCATGCACGTCACAATTTTCCTAAGATTTTAAGCCAGCCGGGGTTGATAATGCGCTTCGCTCGCGGTTGTTTACAAATGAATTAATGATAGGGGCACTTTAGCATTATATGTGTAACTTTTGTTCGCCAGATTTTGAGCTGATATTTTAGTTAAGTCGTTAAGTGCACGAAAATGCCGGAATAATTTACGAGTTTTTATGAAATAACATTCATTTTATGACACAAATTAGGGCATAAAATATAAACCAAAGTTTTTACATTTTAAACATTTTTGTGATTTATTTTATTAGCATGTATTTTTAGCAACAATTTTACTATTTATCCATGTTGATTATAATGTTCTCATTAAACTTTATCTACAAATAAGTAGACCTTTATCGCTTTCGCAATACGCGCCATCTATTGGTAATTTTATTTATTACATTTAATGCTTTAATTAAATTAAAATTTGTCTAATTGAATCGACTAATTATATCACAAACACAATAATTTTATGACATAAATTACTACTTAAAATATGAAGTAAAGCTTTTAATAATTTTAAATACTTTTGACCTCTGATTTATAGCGAATAATTTACTATTTAATCAGTGTTGATTTCATTGAACCCTGCCTACAAATAAGACGATCCTTGCCTCTTTCGAAAAACGCGCCATCTATTGATAAATTCATACATTACCTTTAATGATGTGATCAATCTTGAATTCGGAAATAATAACATTTATGTTATGACGAGAGTTTTTGGTAATTTCAAGCATTTTTTTTGTTGTGAATGTTTTGTAACTGACGATGTACATAATAATTTTATTATTTCAACATATATATATATATATATTTGTTTTAGTTTAATGAAATCTCATAAACTAATGTTTGTTGTTTTTAAACTAATTATTTAAAAAATGTGTAATTGTTGATTTTAACAATAAAATAAAATCTAAACAATTTTTTTCAAGTAAAACATTTCAATAAAATCTTATGAAATTGTCTAATCCATAGATAAGGTGAATTTCGTACATTGTGAACAAAATTTTGGCTATAACTGTGTATAAACTATATATGTTGATATATAATACTATACAAACGTATGGCGCATTATATAATGGCATTAATCTATTTTCCGGGTATATAGGTCAAAATCGAGGTATATAATGATAACTAATTCAATACAATTATATATAATGATGAATAAAATTATATATAATCAATTATTATCGGGTACAGTTAAAAAATTAACATCGTGACATCGAAAAGCAAACGAATAAAGAAGATACCAAAAATAGTACGGACTAAAAAGACGGCCATTATGTCCTTAAGACATTCGAGTCCTATTGTGTCTACAGTTTGAATACCCCTAAAATATTCTCGAATTACAAAAAATTCCACTCCCACTATTGTGTACAGCTACATCGGCTCATGTGTGTCGCATTCGTTTAGATTTACCGAATCTCGCGTACCTACTTATGCGCGTCGTTCCCGGTGACAAATGTCCTCGTTCATTGCTTCAAGTGAATTTTGCAACTTTGCGTTCTTCGTGTCGCACTACATGATTCTATTAGCGCGTTAAATTTATATGCTGTGATTTTCACAATTTTCTTTTTTTTCAGTTTTTTTAAAGATAAAAAAACATATATAATACTGTATAATTGTGTCAAAAATAATATATTTACATATATTTTTTATTATATTGAAAAATAATTCTAGTTTATAAATAATCGATAAAACTAACCCAAAATACCTAGTTTGTTGCATTACTTTGTTTTACATTCACTGCATACCAACTTTCACCAACACTGAAGATTTTGGAAATATATCGTCTTGATAAAGTAGAACCTCATTACGACATTTGAAAACAAAACAAAAAATTTCTTAAAATTCATGAATTTTTTCATAAACACGGAATAGATAGAAGATGCTTGAGTTTTAAAAACATAATTAAAACTACAACTTACGTAGATAATTTATTTCTAATCAATTTTTTATTTATTCTAGTTTCAATTAAAATTAAAAAAAAAACATTTCTCGGAAAAATTGAAACAGTACTTGTAAGTTAGGAAAAGAAGCCATCTTTCGACAAATTATGTTACTAAACACTTATAGTTCGTTACAATTTCCCTACAAATAAGTAGGCCGTTGAAACTTTTGGTAAGGGCGTCATCTATAGGTAACTTTAGTTATTACGTTTAATGCAATACTTACTGAACAGTATTTATCGCTTTTGCGGCATTAAAAAACGCCATATTTCGTCCAGCAAGAATACTAAATCAATATATACTTAAAATGTCTCCACAAATAATGTAGACCTTTGTAACTTTCGAGAATAGCGCCATCTATCGGTAACTTAAATTACTTTTAATCTTATTTCATTATATTATTCAGTTATCACTCCTAATGGTATGTGTCCCTTTTTACGACATATTTGAATCACAGATTCTTGAGAATCGAAAATGCAGCGAGTATACGCATGGCATACATCACGAAGGAGAACAGTGGAGACGTCGGCTTTACCAACAATCAATAAGGTTTAGGAAAATTCCTTTTTTAGTAAAGGTATGCTATTTCGCGTATAAGTCATTCGGATATTGATAAATTCCGTCGATCTTGCGAAACAGGCAATTTCGAATGGTCGGCTTGGTGCGGCGGAAAGTTGCGATTCGTCACGCTTCGTAAAAATGTCGCGTCGCTATGGGTATACTTTAATTTATCTGAAAAAATTGAATCTGACGCACCTTGACTTATAGAATTTCCCGAGGATCGGCCACTCGGCTCTTTCCGTTACCAATACATATATATATATATATATATATATATATATATGGATCGGGGGCCGATCCGTTTGACATATCACTACTTATTCCGTGCACGTTGATCTACCGGGCGTTATATCGTAACGTAGCGACTTCTCGTCGGAGAAACCCGGAGTCGTCGTCGCGTATCATAAATAACCCAGAGCTCGGGTATTCCGCATCGGTTTGTCATTCGTATGTCCGCATCTACGTACATCAACGTTCACGTACGTACACGTGTACGAGCAAACGGGGTGTTGGGAAACCCCCGTCCAAAAATTTTTTTTAAACGGGTCACGTAGAAGCCAAAAAACATCCTGGGAGCCAAAGGTGGCAAAATCCTGACGATCCGGATCGTTAATCATTTAAGTGCGACGTGCGATATCGCGATTTGAATTTATGGCACGACAATTCGAGCGACAGATTTTTCGGCGGATGCAAAAGTAGCGGAGGGGGATTTTTGTATACGTCGTCGAGCGGTGAAGCGCATACATCACGGCTTCCGTATTTTTATTTAATTTTATTTCTCCGTGCGAGAGCGCCGAAAGACAGCGAGCATGTTCCGATTGAGAGCACTCCGTTCCCAATTATAAATAACGGCGTACGTATACGCGGGCTATCGAGCACCGGCGAAAATCGATTTTTCCTGGGTTATTTCGAGCCTTTCTGCTACGATTTTTTACTCCATTGATATTTTCCTCGACTATGAACAATTTTCCCCGAAATCGAGTCTTAAGAAATTGCAAAAATTGGAACAATTCTGGAAAATCGTGTAAATTTTGACAAACGAAAATTAAAATTTCGAAAACTATATTGTTAGGAACGTCCATAACCTAAAATTGTGTTATTCAAAAGTTAATAGTAAAGTGAGGAATTTTCATCAGTAAACTGTTATTGTCCAAATAAGTAAATATGGTACCGGTTTACGTAATATCGGTATCGGTCACCATCTTTGCCTCTCAAGTTTCGATACAGAATAATCTACAAATCTTATTTTTATTATTATTTTAATAAATTATTATCAATTTTAATAAATTAAATGCTAAAAGCAAATCACATAATCGACTTGAGACAACACACAGTTCATTATACGCTTCCTGTCTGTGACCAACGGATATAAATGGGCGGAGCATATGGCGAATGTGGAGGGGGTATACATTCCGAAGGCCCCCGATTACTTACGACTGCATCCGATACAAACGTACCATTAATAATTAGGCTATTCTCGCGAGGATTCCGATAGCCAAATAAAGAAATCTTTTCAAAACTTCGTCGGTGTTTTTTTTTTACTTTCTGTCCACCCTTTCCATATCATACACATTAGTGGTTTAACCGACATTAAAAGTGGACCAACGCAATAATCCAACGTAAGAAACAGCATCGCCGTAAGGGCAAATTACTCTCCACTTTTTACAGGATCTACTCCACTTTAAATTGCATAATGGATCATTTAATAACGGAAAACACACTCTTGTAAAAAAGGGATCTCCCGAGTAGTCATTATTCATCAAAGGCGGATAAGATAAGCGGGTCACTTGATAAAATTTCGAAAAGCCTGCACGTAAGTCGGTAGTAAAAATTCAAAAAGTTTCCACATGCTGCTACGCGGCTAGGTGTTCTTTAAGAATTCATAACACTGTATGATAATCTGTCAGCGTGCTCTAGCCGCTCCGGAAAAGAGCAGCGTTTATACCCCGTGGCATTATATACGTAGAACGGAGCGTGCGGGTGCATATTTCATGCGGAAACTAGAAAGCAGACCCGATTGGCCTTCCTTATTTGGCTTCGAACTCGCGCTAAAGTTCAAAGTCGTTTCGAGAGAAAGAGAAAGATAGTTCCTACGACATATACATGCGGCTAGAAAGAGAGAATGAAAATAGAGAGAAAGAATAAAAAAGAGAGAGAAGAGTTTTGGAGCTAGCTATCGGGGATTTGTTGAAAATTGATAGACGATGTCGCAAATTATTTTCTCTCGCTCCACGTACTTTTCGGTATAATGCGAAGCGCTTTTCCAACTTTTGTGTTGCGTTGCCCGTTCGCTCGGAAATATCGGTGACGTAGCTTGTACCCAGAATCAGAAATTGTACTCTCGCATTTGTGCGCACGTAGTATTATCCTGCAATTTTCGTAACCGACGAGAATTTAAGAAATTTCAAACGTCTGACATATTTTACATACCCAAAAAGAAAAGACGGTGAACTTGGCACTTATGTAAAAGACTTCATGTGTTACAGTATGGTGTAGGCACTTTCGAAAAACGCGCCATCTGTCGGTAATTTCGATAATTGTACTTATTACAATATATTTCAAAACAACATTTATTTATTTTGAAGCATCGTAGGAGAGGTGACACAGAAAGGTATTGTAAGAATAGAAGCAATGAAGCAGTAAAACACAAATATTGTAAGCCCGACTCCAACGAACGGAACTCTCGAACATCTCATTATTTTCAACAGTTGCGGTACATCGTACGCCATTAGGAAGCTACTTTGCATCTTCGGTGTAGTATTTCTTTAAATAATGGCTTCGATATTCATAGTGATCGAGTAAAAAAGGAAGCAATATTTTGATTGAATAAATATTTTCAATTTTTTTTATAATTCTAAAAAAATGCCTTAACCCCGGCTTGAAAAAACGTTCATTATTTGTTGAGAAAAAAATGGCCTTTCTCATCTCGGAAATCGAAACGAGGCGTCGTAGCCATTACGTTCAATGGGGATCACCTCGCATTGTTGTCCTACTTATTTGAAAAGAATCGTCCCGGGACCGATGTTGCTATGCGTAAAAATTGGTTCTGATGTTGACGCCGTAACAAAGGGGGCATTCAAACCCGTGCATTTTCTCCGAGTTCGCATTGCGGAAAAGAGACGCGCGTTGAAATTCCGTAGGGATGGCAAAACTTACATTCAAAGATGCCAGGGAATTCGTAGCGATGTAAGCGAGACACGTGTACGACGTTTCTATTAAGCAACGACGACGGCGCATTTTAAAGCCACGTGACACGTACGACCGTTCAGGCGAATCTATATTACGTATTCATGCAGTCGTCTGCGACTACGTGTAATTGGTTAAATTTTAATATTTTCTTTTTAATAAGACCTCCAATTTTAATTAATACCTTAATTCGGTGGCCTTCCGTGGTTCCCGGGAAGAAGGACTCGACGGATATTGAAAAAATGGGCTCTTTTGCCAATTGGGACTTTTCTACATTATAAACATAAACTTTCATGACCGTAACTGAAAAAAACACGTTCAAAACGAAAGATAAGCATATTTTTTTTTAAATTGCGAACCGATAAAACCTTTACATACGAAGTAAGTAGGAAGCTTGTATGATGTCGAAACTTGACTCTAGAATCGTTACATACGGTAAAATTCACCATAAAAACAAAAGTTACTGTGCAGTTTTGTATTATATTTTATTTAGTTAAATAATAATTATTCAAATTCGATGAAAATTGAGCGACTATTTGAAACGTTGTCATGTGACCTTGTAGTCTGAGGAGCGTTCCGTAGTGGCTCTATCTCTCGCACATTTGGAACTAACTGGGCTGCAATCCTGTAATATTCACAAATTTCAGCAGACTTGAAAAAGAAATAACTTAAAACTACAGGAAACTTATCTTCCACAATGATATATATCGGTGATATCTATAAACTTACGGACGATGAAAATCGGCAACAAATATTATTGTTTTAAGAAGAAACTCCAATTTTGTAACGGAATATCAACTTTTTTTTTTATTTTGCACCATCCTTATGTTTTCCCATATAGGTATTTTGATCCTTCGATTATTTTGGGCATAAATATACGGAATTCGCATCGACGTAAAGTCTTAACTCATAGCAAAGATGCACACCGGAAAAATGCAATAAACTGCCAAGAAATTATTAATTTAAAGTACGATTTTCCTCAACGGATATTACTATACTCAGATACTGGTTTTACGATCGGTATGCCACGATAAAGCAAATATCACCAACGGAACGAGCGGAAATCGTTAAAAAATAAAGGAGTCCGTAGCAGGTTGAATCGTTCGTTCCTATTTTGAGGAAGGAAGGAAAGGACCACGCGAGCTTTTCTTCTCGAAGCGAAGTTTATCATTGCTTTTATTTGTCACCCACGTGCCAGTAAACGAAGGAGGAAACAATGCTTTCAAAAAGGTAATACCGTCACCGAACACAAGAAAACCCGAGTGAAAATCGAACGTCCTCTCGACTTCCCAGTTCCGAAATGTTTACCGAGCATTACTTTCGAGCGAACGGGGCTAAAATCGTCTGCAATTTACCTTTACCTTCATTAAGTCGCGAAAGCTGAAATCGTCCCGCTCATTTTCGATTTTTTAGTTTGCTACGAGAAAATTTTAATATTCATTAAAAGCTTGAGAAGCGCAGCTCGAGAAGCGCAGCTAGGTAACCGCCAAGTTACGATCGTTAGTTTGTGTCTCATATTTTACTCCATGATATTAATATAGCGAGAGGGTTTTCAATTTTTAATTTCTTCTATTTATAAAAATGTGTATCTGTATGTGCGTACGTTTTTTATGTTTGATGAAACTATATAATGATGCAATTTTTGGTCTTAATAGTACTAACTTAAAATGTACATTTTTGTATAATTTCGTATACAATATAATTTAAAACAAGTGTATGCTAAAAGAAAAAGTTTAAAGCTTCAACTTTGAGCTATATAAATTTTTAAAAGTTTAAAGCTTCAACTTTGAGCTATATAAATCATTACCTTCAGTGCTTTAGGAAAAACTTTCGAAATGTATGTAACAGCGCCATCTTCCATTGTACCTGTAAACCACAGAACTAAAGCAGTACAAAAAATTACCGACACCTAAATATCCAAATGCAATCGATGAACAAACATTATGGACAGGGTCCATTTTTAGTAACTCTTTTTGTGCAACCCTGCAACCCTTTGCCACGGAGGTTTAAACCCCGACGAACATTGGGGTTATCCGCTGATCTTCGCTTCCGTAAATCATGGAAAGGGGATCTTATGCTTCGTTCGATTAAAGCTTGAAGCGTGCTATCGCTTTAAAGCTCTGGGCATTTACTATCGCGGTTACCTAGAAAAATGAGGAATCGTTATATATATTTATATAAGCCGCTCTAGTACTTACGCCCAGGTATCGTAATGAAAAATCTACACGAAGACATTGCGTGCTTCTTTCCCGCCTATGAATTTTGGCAAACCAATTTCCGGAAATGGGGAAAAAGAGAGAGAATTAAATTAATAGAATTCTAAAAATGAATTCACTACAAAATACACAATTTTTTGGTAGAATTGTCGATATGTAATTCGAACAATAGCCCCAGGATTCTTCCAAAAACAACACTGAATCGCTTTCACTATTTTATTTTCAATAAGATTTCGAAGCACGTTGGAAATTGGTACATCAGAAAGTTTAATATTTTCTATCGATTTCAATCGGATTTTGCGCGCAGCCAGTATTTTACGCCTTAATGAAAAGTCGATAGCGCGGTAAAATAACACGGCACCGGGGACTGCTCCATCATTGATGGACAAACGAACAAAAGGACTAGACGATAGGTGGACTCAAAATGAAAATTCCGATAATTGGCGATAATTAATAACCAAACATACGGGTAAAATATACGTCGTCGGCGCGGGATTTAGTTTTTATTGACTTTATTTTCGAGAATGGCGAAAGAAACGAATGAAGAGAGAAGACGGAGGTCTTTTAAGTCTATATATCCGCTAAAAACCGGAGGATTCTTGAGCAAATATTGACCCCGTCACATTGAAAAGACCACGGAGGGATGGGGTCAAGTGCTCGACGACTGTACCGAATTTAAAGAGACGACACCCCACGAGTACGTTATTATATGATGTATTCATCGTGCGTGTATGCATGACGCGAACCTTGTTTACGCGTGATCCATAAATTGTGCATAGATCCTCAGGGGAATTGTTCTGGTGGTACGAAGCACGTGCATTTAAGTACCGCTCGTCTGGTGTGCATGTGTGCTGTAATTCTAACATTTTATTCCGTTCTAAAACTGTAATTGCGTGTAAGAGTCGTACCCGTGTTGACGCGCAGACCTAAAAAAGTTACCATTTTTTTATATTTTTTTGGTATTACACGTGTATTTGAAATTAAAATAAAAGTAACGATTGGAACCCCACACCAGGTGACATTTGCCCTTTGATAATGAAACATTTGTAATATTTTTGAACTTTCGTATACTAAACAAATAAAAGTTCGACTGAGTAAAGAAGCCGAAGAAACATTTTCTAAATTAAAATCTTCATTTCCGAACACTCAAAGAACTATTAATCTATTTATAATAATATTATTTCTAATATTTTGACAATTTTCGTCCGCCATATTGGGTCCGCCATTTTTCAATCTTGAAATTGGAACAAAATGTTTGGATGATAAAACTCGACTTTTTGTAAAATAATCGAAGGTATCTTATATCATCGTTGTTTTGTTTTTTTTTTAATTTTGACGGCAGGAAAGTATGATCAATGTTTATCCTGAAACATGCTTATAAATAAGTCATTAATAAAGCGGTCCTTCGTTGGGTGCCAATTTTTTATTATAAAATGACGGTAAAAGATAAACTAATTTGTACAAAAGAACCCTCAGAAATGAAGTTGCCTCTGTCACTTTCGAAAAAAAGCGCCATCTATCGGTGACTAATTTAATTGTTGGATGCATTTACATTATTTTTACATTGGATCCTTTTTGGACCAAATTAAGCTAGAGATGCGCTTGAACGTTCCTCCAAAATATCAAAGTTTGAATTTCGTCTGCGTAATTTGCATGTCGCACTTTCCCGCGAATCATTTATCTTGTGCAAATTCGTAATATACATACGCCAGCCCACGTAGGTGGAAATTTAAAACGATGTCTGCGGATGCGAATGTTCACCTCTGTGTGACGAGTGCGTGTGAGAACGTGTACTGATACGATTTTGGCATTTCGTATTCCGCTGGCTGACTTCTGAGCACGTACGACAGGAACGCACGACATGCTTCTGTGGTATCACTTATTATTCCTGCGAATATTTCGCACGATCACGTCATGTGTAGAGATTCCCCTATACCTTAAAAATCGGAAAAGCGATTTCCCAAAGTCACGACTTTCCCTGGGAGTCGATATCTAGAAAAACAATTTCATTATGGAGTCCCGAGATTTTATTATACAAGTAATAAATAGATTTTTGAAAAATTGTACGACATTCAACTCCCGAAAAATGTTAGCTTTGATTTTTTGTTACTTCAAAAAAAAAGTGTTCGATTTCATCGAATCATGATTAATTTATGAATTCAAGTCAATATAGAAGGAATTTCAGTGAGAGCAAATAATATGAAATTTGAAATATTATTTTTTGTATATATGACAGTTCTTAATCACAGGTGCCGACAAGTATAAATCAACGATGCTTACGTTAAAGCATTAAAAATTGAAACAAATCGTTGCTGTAACTTCATTCAATGCGTGTCACGGAACCAGTAAATAAAATGTAAATAACGTAATATACACGGCGGCGTGAAATATGAAAGTAACAACTTTGAATGGTGGAAAGATAAAAGTCTGAATTTATTACGTGTCGAGCTCATTTATTTTTGGTCATGCGCTTTAACGCAACGGGAAAATACGTATATTTCAGTGGGAACACCTGGAGACCCGGAAATTTACAGTCTAAATTAATAACGCCGAATAATAAATTAACTAATGTTTGCAGAAACAATATAACTACTTTTTCGAATTTATGATGAATATACGGACGCTGTGTGCGCGACGCAATAAGACGATTAGACGGCGTTACTAATTAATCTCGACGAAGGTTAATTCAGGCGAAACTTGAATATATATATTTGTTGGAAACTTATTTTAATAAACAATGCAGTAAATAAAGCTCGTCGAACGTTTAATCTTGAATAACGAACGTAAATTATAAGACGTCAGGCGAGATCGATCGTAAGCTATGAAAATAAAATCAATGAGAAACTTGAGACTCAAAATGTTCAACTTAAAAAATAACACTTCAATTACAAAAGTTGATTAAAATGTCAAACATCGAGCGTCTGTCAAGCAGAGAAAATTTTAACTTGTCAACCCGTGCATATCGAATTTGAAATTAAAACGTCAAGGGGTCGTGCAGGGTATGAAAAATTTGAACGCAAAATTGTATTTGATTAAAAATGCAAACTAATTAGACAGGATTAAAATTTTAATAATGTCTATTATAAATTCAGTAACGGTTTCTTGTTGGCAGTAGCCGTCTCGTATAACAACGATACATGTATACATCCGGAGCCTCATCTTACTACGTCGTGTGAAATATTGATATGTATGCACACGGTATACATCTGTGTGCTAGTTTTGAGTGTGTACGTCTAAGTGAAAACTGATCTACCTACTCAGATACTTATATGTATACAATGTTGGAAGCATTGTGTACAATCTAACTCGAGAAATTTGAATTTGCAAACATCCGTGAACTAATTTGAACTGGTATATAAAGTTCCGTTAAAAGTAATAGGAATTTTGATATTAGGGGAGTTCTGTTTATATGTGTATAAAGGGCAGAAAATACACTTTTCCATGAGACATCACATTAAATATGGAAAAATATTAATGCTGATTACTTTTCTCGCAAGTTTGAGCCCACTAAAATTTTAACTGCATATTTTAAATATACCTTTCTGAAGTATACCAAATTCGATCAAAATCTGTTTGCCAATTCTATTATCGAGAGAACTTTATTAAAGGACTACGTGATATCGTAAATTAATACTTCACCCAGAAAATATATTTATAATGTTTACTGACAATGTTATATACCTCAAGTGTATGTATACTTACTAAGTAAATAAAACGTATATTATCACTCTGTAAGTACAGTTAGGTCAAACTTATCACGGTAATTAGTAAAATGATTTTTACTAATTAAGAGTATAAAACTACTTTGCACTACTAACTTATTCCACGAATTTAGTAACAGCTCACTAAATAATATTATTGGTTTTCTGGGAGGATATATTTTCCGATTTTTAAGATTTCATATTTAAAATTATTTTCTTAAACTACGTTTTGAAATAGTAAAGAATGTATTAATCAATTTTATACATAAACAATAAATCTCGAAATTAGTGAATAAACAATAGGATTTTTTAACTTTTATTTATTATTCCTCGTAGATTAATTTTCCGACCCTCCGAATAGAAAAACTAACTAGTAATACGTTCCATAATCTGTCAATTAGTGCGTAGAAACTGAATTTAATAGAAAACTAGCATAGTTCGCATGAAATTGTTAAATGTTAAATAATATTTTATTAAATTTGAATTCGCAGAAAAATGCCAGATACCTACTTTATTACGAACTAAACGTTTACATTTTTATTGTAAGCGATGAAATTAACATCCCATGCTATTTCAAGCTAAATAAGAACATCTAAGTTAATTCACACCCCATACTTTATTATACTTTTGAGAATTTCTTCTGCTTACGAATTTGATCATCAATGTCAGCCATCCAGGAAAAGCAGCAATCGAAACAACACAATTTCACAGGAAAGTTCATCCACTGCGTCGTTCCCAAAAGCATCACTTTTATTTAATAATCGTAAAAAATTGTATATTTCATACCTTCCCGGTTGAAAAATATATCTTTCCCGGGATCGTCGTAAATATTCGTTAACATTATACAAACAACTTTTACGTCGACGGGCACATCCATATTCCGAAACGCGCTTGGTGCATTTGGGGGGGGGGGGGGGGGGTAGCTGGGGTGGGGGGTTGCTCTCGAACTTTATTCCCGGCGCAAGTGCCAACTTGGCGCTGTACCGAAAGTGCGAAGGTCGAACTCGCAATTTACCACGCACATTTGACGCCTGCCATAAATCTCCACCAAAGGGGGAGGGGGGTACATCGGATAGCGGGGTCGAAGTGCGAATTTACATTTGAATCGCAGCGTCCATGAATTTGGAGGAACGGGCTCTACCGAGGCTTTTCCGCGCAATTAAGTCGACGAAAACTCGTATAGTCGATACGTAACATCACCACGGGGTTTCCGTAACCCCCCTTGCCCCCGCCCACAGTTGAAGCGCAATAATATCGATATCTCGGTCCTTTGCGCGGCTTTCCTAACGATGGCACAGCTAAACGCCCTGGATAACTCGAGGTATAATACGTGTATAATACGTCCTGGGGTAAACGACGCGGGTATATAATGCCGCCTACGTGCTGCAACGCCATAAAACGTACCGACACGTTGAGAGATACGCTCGGAAACTATTAAACGCTCCAAATTCCAGCCTACCGACATTTTACCTCGGACGAGTTACGCTTTAGTCCATCAGAACCGACAGTAGACTACCATTTTTATCACGGGGGAGTCAACTTTACGAATTTCCTCATTCGGGGCAAAGTTACCTGCAAGAATTATTATGGGACTAGTTATAACTCGAATGTTTCTACGCTTCCTTGAAGACCAACGAAAATAGAAAAAGGAAGCATAATAAATTACTATTTAATTTGTTTACATTGCGTAACACTAATAATTTTGATGCGAGCAATAAGGGTAGATGTATTAAGTAGTAACGGATGTCTTGGTCGGCCATTGTTGGGAACTCCAAACTTTTTTGTATCTTTAAAGAAGATTTTTAGATTATTTTTTGAAAATGGAAAATATATTTCGACTCGGTAGATCAGTCTCTACCACATTTTTCTTTTCAATTTGTCAAAATAACGTGGGATAGTACTGTTATTTAACGTTAAAAGATATTTTCCTAAATGATTCTAAGATAATTTCTAATGAAGGTATACAGTTTTCAATTCCAGATTTTAAGTTGTGCTAATTCAACCGTTTTACTGCACCCAAATTTTTTTATATATATTATTGTGCCTACATAATGGTTAAAATATTTTCGGATTTCACAACGCCAAAAATGAAGGTCATTATTGGAATCAGTGATTTCAAAAACATACAGGTAATAAATTCTAAATCTATTTCATTAAAGGACAATTATTATGAAAATGATTATGTAATACTTTTTTCTAATATAATTTATTTTTCTAAAGTAATTATCGCTTCATTTCATTTCTGAATAGGGGACTCGAATGACTTCTATCTGTTCATTTATGTAAATTAAAAACCTTTTTAATTACTAAAAATACAATCTAATTTTACACTAAAAAAGATACAACCACCCGAAATCATCCAAAATCATTAATCTTAATGTTTAAACTACAGGGCCGAAAATGCGTCATTTTGTCAACAGGTTTGACAGAAAATGAATAACGCTGAAGGATGCGGGATGTCGATTTTCGAGAAACTTATGGGGCATAACTTATCCGTTTGGATCATTCAAAAAAACATTTAAAAAGGGGTAAACGATGGGAGATTTCGTTCGGGATTAGACCCTTTAAGCGCGGAGTCAACAGACGTGGACCGACGCGGACGTTGCGGCTGCAACGCCCCGAAAATCGATTCGAGTTTGGCGCCGCACGTTCGTGAGAGAGAAAGAGAGAGAGAGAGAGAGAGAGAGAGAGAGAGAGAGGGGGCAACGTCACTACCGAACCGAGCAAATAACGACGAAGGGTTTCGGCCAACGCTGTTTGCAATTTCTGGCTTCGAGGGTACACGAGTAATACAAAGGGACGAAAACGCTACTGGATTGTACATCCCTCTGTAAATGTTTCATTTTTCATTTATTGCATCCGCGTCTGTATCGGCCTTAACCTACAAAAGATTGCTTTAAAACATTCTTATCTTCTTAAAAGTCGGTAAAGTAGCGATCCGTGTCGAAAAACCTGAAAAAAACACTGAAGCTAGCAGTGTGTCGAAGGTTAACAATGTCAAATTTTAAAATTCTGCCTTTTCTTCATCGAAAAATAGTAGAAACTGCATCTAAACAAACGTATGAATTTGCTAAAAGACTCCGAAAATAACTTGTCTCCAAAAAACTATTCAACGAATAAGATACGTTTAAGTGGTCAAGGTTGTGGCGAGACATAGCGATAGGGTACAAGTAGAAACAGGTAAGAATTGGTCAGTCTGCATGCGAATGGTTATTTTTATATTAACCCTTTAAAGCATATATTTTTCTTTACACGGAAAATGGCTGAAATTTGTTACTCGGGGGTTTTCGAGGTGGCTGATAACGAATCTGAACTCAGATTTTCAAAATTTAATATGGCCGATCGAAAATGGCGGCCGTAAGGTTGAAAAGTTACTAGATTGATATGAAACACGGCACCTCTGGGGTTTTCGGGTTCGCTGATTACGAATTTGGTATTAGATGGCAAACCAATTATAACTTTATTTATTTTCGACCAACAATTTAGAACTTAATGATGAATACCTGTTAATTTTTCAGTCGCGAATTATGAAATTTTAACATTCTGGTCCACCATTTTGGATCCGCCATATACAAAATTCCAAATTCTGTAGTCAGATTCGTCATCAGTGACCATGCAAACCCCCATGTACTCACTTTCAACCCGACTAAGACATTTTTTACATCTTGGTCGGCCATCTTGAATCGGCCATTTCGAATTTTTAAAGTCTGTGGTCACATTCGTAATCAGCGACCTTAAAAACCTTATTATACTAAATTTCAAATAAGTATCTTAAAAAACAGCGTAAATAATGACTTTTTTCGAAAAAATCGTGATTTTTTAATGTTTGTTTATTTATAAATCATGAACAATAAACAATTATATCTGAATAACTGTTTTTACACATTCTTGTATCACTATAGTAATATAAAATAGCAAAAACACCGATCTCAATGCGTTAACTGCAATTTAAATGAGCAAAAATAAAAAAAATCGAGGTGGTAACGTGGATTACCAGCATGCTTCTAAGGGTTAAAAGATGAACTTGGACGTAAAAGTTAGAGATTGCGAGAATATCTGACATTTTTCTACAATTATGATGAATTTAAGTGATAAGATCTGAGGTGAGACGTGACGCGTTTTAAATACAAGTAGAAACTGGTCGTAATTGGTCAGGCATGAAAAATGCATAAATACAAGTCTTGCTATTTGAAATTCAGTCATTTATGCTATATCATTTTTGACGAATATGTGAAGAATAATAAATGCAAAAAGTATAATTATAAAAAAAAGTACCAGAAGGAACTGAAGAGGAAAATGTACGCAAAACAAACGAAAATGATCGCAATCTTGGAATAATCCAGGAAATCGACAGTAATTATAATACATAAATGGAAACTCTATCGTGGAAGAAAACATAAATGATAATAATGAATAATAAAAGTCAGGAGAAAACTATCAGTAAGGAATTAAAACAAAAAAAGATAATTTAAGAACATAATATAAAAAAAACATCAGGAAACCTGAAAAGGCGATAAATTATATATAATAATATGGAATGCACCTAAAATGGTGAATAATAATACACAAACCATTTTCTCGGGAACCGTGTAAAAAAACAAATATTAAAGACGTTTTCTACAAAACCGACAGAAAATATTAACTGGAGTCGATGAAAATTAAATTTAAAATGATAGCAGTTTATGAAAAAGTCAAATATATTCGAAAATTGATTGAAACAAATTTAATTTGAAAAAAAAATGCGAAAATAGACAAAAATAAACGAAATTGCTGAAAATTGTTGATATTGAAAACGAGATATCAATTATATGAATTAAACTATTCCATGCACATTTTGTCAGTTATTTAAAACCGACAAAATTTACCGGTAGAACTAAAACATAAACACTATAAGATACGGATCAAAACAATAATCCATAAATGACAAGGGCCAACTTTGGCTAATGCGCATTTATTATCTATTAATTCAATGTGAATATCCTAACTTCTTCTTGACCTATAAGACGACTAGAATAAGTCACCAAACAAAAAATACCAAATCTTCTTCACGTTTTAAAATACCATACAAGTATCTCTCACGAATCATTTCTGCTGCAGTATATAGATATCGGAACTGCTTTAAACGAACCCCTTTTCAAGTTCTTTTAAACGGACAAAATTCGGGTCATGAACCTAAACCTTTCTTGGTATGTTTCCAAGATCTCGCCAAATCTCAAAGACTTTCATGAACTTCCCTACCAATTCCGAAATGCCAAGATCCTCAGTGACCCCTGGCACCGTCCCTACACTTTCATATCTCCAAGATGTGATGTACCATCAATTAATCATCCGTTGTGGGTTCCAACACCAAACCCAAACATCAAAAATACATCTTTAAGAAGTAAAAATTGTAAGATGTCCTAATACTTATCAGAAACGGCTCCTAAAGTGATCTCAAAGAAAACTTGTGAGTTGATTTAAAAGAGCTCTACAAGACCTCTCAAATATTACGGACCAGAAAAGAGCTCTTGATCAGCGATGAAAAGTAAACTTGTAAGAATTATAGATACTACTTTTGTACCTTAATTATTAATTTATATAATTGTTACCTTAGTTCTTTTTATCGTTTCGATAGTTTGACAGCGGATATATTGGATATCATACATCATCCATCGGTCTGCATATGATATCGCGTGATTCCATTTTTGGATTCAATTGCCACCTAGCGGCTCCGGAAGAAACGCAGATCTGAACTATGTGTATGGTCCAGAGTGAGATAGATTTCTCTAAAGGTAGCTTTAAAAATGTTCATATTTAAGACCTCTCCAAGAGGTCCTTTGGAGGTATCATTGGAATGAGCTTTTTACTGGCTGAGCGGGTTGACCACTTTAAGAAGTATGGGACGATACCCGAACCATGGACTCCAGAACTAAAATTACACCGTTTCCGGACACGAAATACGATGTTTTTACTAAGCTCCGGTATTCACCGGTATGCATACCGGAGTACTTTCGGGGTGCTTTTATTTTGGCGGGAGAAGTAAATCTCATCCGCGGGGCCACTCGCTTCGCACAGAGAATATGCGGCAACAGATGCCGCGAGTAAACTCCATTTTCCACCATGAGTTTGCCCATGCACCCGTGGATCTGACTGTGTAAATCCGGCGCTACAGCCCTTGCTCCATTATCAGCTACCGTAAACCCGAAACTGGGATAGAGCACACCAATGCCTCCCACCCCTTCCCTCGGGGCTGACAGGGATCAGCTGAGAGGCATTACCTATTACGTCTCTCAATGGGAATTAGAGAATGTCATGACAAAAAATGAACGAAGTTATGGAATTTGCACGAGAATGAGATTTCGAAAAGCCGTTTCGAGTTATTAGCAACAGTGCTTTCGTATTATCCGGTTGCCCTGGAAAAAGTAGATGCATATCGATAAGGTTTAGTAATGCGTTTTTCGAGAGATGAAACATAAATACTATACTTCTACTAACAAAGTTACTATATTTGTAGTTGCTTCTTTAATTGTCGATGGTATCATCTAATTATTCAATGTCATTAGGTTAAAATGACTTAAGAATGGAATTATTCATTAGTACATGAAAAGATTTTTATATATAATCATAAATTATTGTTTATAATGTTATCTAAACTAATATATTTATACATAACCAAATGCAAATGGTCGTTTCATATACATATAACTAAAATCGGTAATTATTAGCGTTTGCGTTTTACATATAATTGGATATATATATCATGCTAGAAAATACATAATGATTATAGTAATAATGTTATAATAAAAATATATCTTATATAACACAAAACACTATATAATTCTATAACCGAAGAATGGATTATAAATATACGTTTGTACAAAATTATATGTAGGATTTATATAAATGGAGGCCATTTTATATAACTATATATTCGTTTTGACTCTACATATAACAATATATTGACATCTTTCACGAAAAGTAGCACGTGTGTGTGTGTGTGTGTGTGTTTTGTTTTAACTGTAAATGCGCTAGTATTCGTATGGGGCGTCATATATACTCATCTAATTTATACAATAGGTTAATCCCCTTATTTAGAGCTACATTTAAAACTACACATTAATAATCTATTTCTTACTGTTATACTAAACAATAGGAAATGCATTGTTTCTAATCCAGGGGCTGGACCCAAAAGACGTGTAATATATATTTCCACTAATTTTTGGAATGACGCAGTGTTATAAATGGACACGTTTGTTGATGTTTTTATTTTGAGACAGACTGAGTTTAGTGTTTGCACACACTTCAAATCCGGATAAGTAGACTCTGTTGCGAATCATCAAACACTCGCTGGATTACCAATGTGATTTTATCAAAAATTGTGTTACTGACGGAAACCGATGGATTCGAATTTAAAATTTAAAGTGTCATGAATAGAAGTGTTTTCATACCCACCACAAAAATTATCCCAGGATGTGAAAACTTGAAAAAACGAATGAAATCACAGTTATTATCAAATAATTCGGCATTCAGCAAAAATCGGCACGATGAGCGGATTAATTGGAGGATGTAATCCTCTTGAATAAAGAGGTAAATTATAGAGGGAAATTTGTATCAAAACGAGAGAAATTTTCAATTCACAAGTAAATTTTATTGATATAGAAATCGACTATAAACACCAATAAAAAATATAAATTAGATTCAGGATTTGAGTACTTCAATATTTTTAAACAATATACAACAATGGTATTGACTATCTTTTTAGAAAGGCGATTTTTATCGATATCTAATATATGAACAAAAAATATGTTAATCGTTTTTTTTTTTTTAATTCTTTGCGAAATAGACTTCGGAAAACCTTTTTGTGCCGCCTAGTTGACTTTCCAGCAGCGCAGGATGCTCCATGAAATAATAATAACCCGAGAAAGAGGGAAATTGTTCGGCCCTGCGCGATAAAGAAAAGCAAAGACGGTCGGTGAAAAAAAAATCGAAAATCGTGTTGTTGGAGTTATTTTCCGGGCCTCATAAATTTTCATCGCTTTCAAGAGCGTAGGCGTCCTTGGCGGATAAAAGGACGTATATTAACACTTTGAAAAATATGTGCCAAGCCATCGACTGGGCTCATACATACCAAATTGGGTTTCATTTTCTCGCGCCGATTTCCTAATTTGAAATTTAAAACAACGTAAAACGAAGGTTCAAGTTCTGATGGAAATTGAAAAGTTCCCGTCCGCGACGCCGCCAAGAGTCGCGAACTCGAATCTATCGACCTTAATTGCGAGAGCTTTCGGATATTTTCTTCCTTATTATATAGGGTGTCGTCGAGTTTGTTTTAATTGAAATCGCTCGCCCGTGCCCGTGTGGCATTATTATTAACTAGCTGGACGAAATTCATCAAAAGTTGTGCTCGCACAATACCTACTGTTGCATTGTTTGGCTTGATCCGAAACTTCATTAGACTTTTCCGTTCGGAAAACAACGAGGCGTTTAGTCAGCGTCAAATAATTTAACCAAATTTTTTGACACTTTTTCCCACGTTTTTGGTCACTTTGATTAGTCTTTTGTACACATATGATTTTTTGGGAGAAGGGGGTTATGTATAATAATAATTATATATCATTATTTATTGTACAAAAGGGATTTCACTATATAAATAGTCGCCTCGACTATCTAATTTGCCATGGGCACTATCTAGATAGTAAAATTAACTAAGAGTAGTAATTGTGTCTTAAACCTACTATCTAGTTCGTAGTTTCAAGTCTTTCATTTTTTCGTGCATAAAATGACATACCAACGTACTTTAATTATGGTCCATTGTGTATGTGACAGATATGATTTGATGGATATATTTATATATAACAATATATAACTGAAAAAACTTGCATCTCATGGTGCGTAAGTAAATATGTATATATTATATACAAAGGTTATCATTGCATACATTATATAATTAACTTAATTATATATGCTTTTATTAATTAGTATAAAATTATATATTAGTATACACAATTATATACAGTTATATATAAATATATATAATCCATTTTTCCGTGCGAAATAGTTTCCGAATTTTTGATGAACTGAAAATAATTGTGGGTATATTAAAAATGTATACAATAAAATGTCCAATAAGCGTGTGCGATATTGACTCTAAAACTAGACATTTCGTTTCGAGTAAATGTATTAGTATACACAGTTGTATACAGTTATATAATAATAAAGGAGTGAAATATCACAATGTTATGGTATTACAGGATTATTTTAAATAACACATTATTTAACGTTAATTAAATGCACATTAAAATTATTCAATACTTAATTTATAATTCTTGCAAACTTTTCAACCAAATTTTTGTATAAGAAAATTAATTGTTTTAACGCATATTTAGCCATACTTCTCCAACAACCGAACTATATTTTTCCTTGTACGACTATTTATAGTTTTGTGTATTTTATTGCTATTACGTTTTTGTAAAATTTTGTTAAAAACTGAAAAAAATTGTCCACTTTGATAACTACTAAATAATTCGTTGACAACTGCTTACATTTCAGGCAAAAATACATAGGCATTTCATAACTCATGTTTATTTCTCAGGTATTATACAATAATCTCAAAAAATAACTGAATACTATAAATGACTACTAAAAATAAAGTGATTATAATACAATTATTATAAAAGCTATTAAATCATTATATAAACAAAGAAGTTATTCTCTCGGTGTATCAGAGATTTGATAATTGTAATAACTCTCTATCATGACGATATGGCTGAAATATAATACTATTGGCTCCGAAACAGTGTTGGTCAACGATTTGTTGGAACGTTACATCCCCAAAATATTTTAAAAACATATTACGTTATAATACGTGTCAATTATTTCCTATCATAAAGTAATATTGTATCGATAACAATACATAAATTTCCAACACACGTTTTATACATGACAATATCTTTCCACAGTGTTTATAATATTTGTTTTTACATAATGTTCACTGTTGTAAAATATATTTTTTTAAAGAATGCAAACTATGAAATATGATAGTGTACTCTAAAAGTCATATGCATTTCTGAAGAAGATAACGATTTCTGGATCCAAGTTGTTTTGTACACTTTTTCTTTGTTCTTTACTGAGAGAAAAGCATCTTTTTTAGAAACATGAAAATTCTGTCCTCACAAAATTGCAACATTAGTTAACACTTGATACCTTCTAAATGAAATCATCCCTACAATTTATTAATTTTGTTTAAATGCAAAATTGGCAATGTAATATCTAATATATAATAAATGTTTTAAAAGCAACTTGTGTTATACATAACTTTAGAGAAATTTATATATACAATCATCGTCTTAATAAAACATATAATCATCCATTGCTTTTAATATATTTACAAAAATATAAATGTAATGTAAAGTATAATATGAGATAGAATACGAGATGAAAAAATTAATTGTGCACAAGAGAATCCATAAAATATATTATTTAATGAAATCGCTGTGAAATATGATGCTTATCGCAAACATGTGCCAGATGTACTAATTAAATTCTTGTTTTTTGTTCCAGGTAAGTCTTGAACCAGGATACCTTTCATAACCAGCAATGAGTGAGAATAAACATTCCATACTTTTAGTAAAACATAATTATTTTTTTTCCTGGCACAACAGTTTCCATCTGAGTATGAGGAAAATATTGCGACGGATTTTATTTGCTCGAATTAATTCTGAGATCCATATCATGAATAAAGTAGATAATAAACCGAAAGTAAGAAGAATTTTTGCGACTTTGATAGGTTTTTCTTTTAATTATTTTCGATTCTGAATTTTGTAAAATATTTTGATCTGTTGATTTTTAATTGAAATCTAAAACTTATATTTTATATTTTTTATGCTATTTAAGGAGACATTTTATTAACTAATTTAGTAAAAATTGTTTCTCCTTAAATATATCAAATTGTTGCGAATATTAAATAGGGTGTTAATTATGCACCGGGGCGGTCAAATATTTCGACAACTTCCAACATTAAAAAAAAACGCTGAAACACGTGCGACCATTTTTTAACAAATCTACTTTCGGCCCCCCCCCCCCACACCTCCTGAAGGGACCAGGGGACGCGAGGGGGGTCGAAAATCTTAAATGACAACATAGGGCGAGTGGGGGCTCATTTAAAAGGTAATTTCGAGACCATTGTCGCAGCGCCCTGTATATGAAAATCGGCTACATTTTATGTCATTTTGAACATTAATGGGTTAAAAAATATATACTTTCACCGAAAACATAGAGCTGCAATAAAATTTACATTTTTTTAAAATGATCTAATTTATGGACTAAATTTCCACTAACCGTCTCGCTTGAGTATCGAGTTATTTAAAATGGCGGATGAAAAATGGCCGGCGTGTCTATAAATTTCATTGAATTGCAGAGATCCATTGCTTGAATATTTCCTACCCGATAGTAACAGAACAAAACTTTGTTTTCGAAACCGGAATGCCGATAGAAGTATAAACAATGCATATCGCATTATACAATAGTAAAATTCCTCAAATTACATGCCGCACAGTCCAGAAAGATTTAACGCTTCGTATAAAATGCGCGAACGTTACTTTTTCCAAGATTTGCTGCGTTTCAGGAATACCGAAATTTACAAGATTCCATGGTGTTCGCGGAAATGTCAGATATTTTGGCAATTCGGCACTTTGCCAAGACGTTTGTATACGGGAAAATTTTCTCTCGAATGGTGAATAAAACCATTATTTTAAAGGATAATAATTTTCAGTAATTTTAAACGGCAACAGTCCGGAGTTGTAGACATTTTTATTTTTACGACAGAAATTTGATTCAGAATCGTATTTCCGCAATATTTTCGGTTTGAAAATGAATAAAATACAATGGCTAGTCTTTCTCTTTCTTTGTTACTATTGTTTCCTTCGATTTTTTCTGGTTACAATACCCGATGAGATGCCGAATTACTGGGTTTCTAACGGGGTAAATTCGCGCCGTCGGAAATGGAAAATTGCACCTGCGTCGCTCCTGATTGACAGTTTACAAAGGCGATGGTTATAAATGATTCTGATACGTAACATGTGTAATTCTCGTATTTTTTCGAAAAATGTTATAAAAGTTACTACAAATTACTGTGCAATTCTGACGTTCAAAAAAAAATGTCTACCATGTACAACAGAAAGGATTGTATTATTTTTCCTTGCAAATGCATTATATAGAAAAATAAAATTTTATGTATAATATATATTATCATATATTAACTTATTAGTAACATAAAATAATTATATATATTCGTATCAATTTTGTTAAAGTTATCAATAATTACATAGTATTTAATTGTATCTGAAATGATACATAATCCTTGTTTTTCTGAGTTATACATAAAATTTAAATCCAAATATATATTATATTACGTGCATTATTCGTAAATAATTCGCTTTATGCGAAAGCAATCGAACGGCGCGATGAGACGGTCCCGGGTTCAAGTCCTGGTGCGTCACATTTCGGGAGTTCGTATCTAATTTTTTCTTAACGATATAATATTCGAAAAATGCCAGTTGGTATCACCATAACAACAATTAAATAATATTATTAATAAATGCAAAATATTTTGAATTTGACATTTTTTATAATCTATATGTTGAAGAAATAGAACTGATATCACAAAAAGGCAAACATCAAGATGTTATAAACGATGAAAGGCCAGAAACGATTTAAAATGTGATGCCTGTCGACGTGATATACGACGTCACGTATGACTGATCAACGTATTGATGATGTGTATTGAGTGATGGTCGACATCAATGAAGCGCGTAACATTATTAGTGCGTGACGTCAATGAAATGTATTATGCTGACAGAGTGCATGACCTTACTGGCGTTTACACACCTGCGACCCGGAAACTTTCATTCTAGCCGTTAATTATGCAAAAAATATTTACCCCTCTCTGGTATTTTTCTTTTTGAAGCTTTTTTCGCTTTTCGTCGAGTTTATTTATTTTCGCGGCTTGTGTTTTCGGAATGGCAGGCTGATCACGTCGCGGCTAGAAACGGAATTCGCATGGGCAAAGCTTTTCTCGACTGCTGGGTTGGCCTTCGATCACGTCTCGTGTCGGGTATCGAGGCGGACCGGTCCTCCGATTCAATTCGACGCGGCTATTCGAGCTTCCCAGAGAAATGCGAGAAACAGAACGGTCCAGGCCAGTCAAACCAACAGAGATGGCAGATAAATCCAAAGAGACAGAGACAGAGAGATCGAGAGAGAGAGAGGACGACAGAGCTCTGATGTAATTTTGTCCAGACTTATTTGAACTGGAATGATTTGCATAACGAGGCGTTATGTCGTCGTCGGAAACAGCGATGACGAATGAAATTATTATAAAGGGAAGACGAAACGAACACTGAAAAAAAGAAAATTTATCACACAAGCTTTTGGAATATTTCTCAAAATTGACTTGATATTATTCCAGTTTTTGATACTACATAAATCTTAATTTATAAACAAACTAAATTTTTAGCAGATTTTAACATGATCCGGTGATACAGTTATATATGCTTAGATAATTTCTACACGGCTATATATAATTTTGGTACGTTTATATATAATTGCTTATTAGTATCAATGAATCCGAATCTGGTATAAGATGTTGGAAATGCAAAACGGCGGATGAAAATCTGGTGTCAACTGAACATAACTTCATAAAGTCACTGATCGTAACTATTTCGAATTCTGGAAATCTGAAATTAGATTCGACTCATGAAATACATTTTGCATTTTTCAATTCGAAATGTTAGAATCGTGTTGGATTTGCTACTTAGAATTTTGACATTTTTATAACAAATTTGTATTCAACGTTCCCAGAAACTCACCAGTGGCTATTCTTTGCTAACGTTTCTATCGTTTAATCCGCCATATTGGAACCATTTTGAATTGTATAAAAAAATCTAATGATTCTATAATTACTCTTCTTACTTACGTCTTCGAGCAATACAAGTGCCATATGTATTGGTTTTTTTATCAACTACTTCCCAATAATAGATTCCCTAAAATAGGAGTTTTAGCCTGCGTTTATTTATAATAACAATAAAAGATTCCAAAGATGTGATGATTTAAACATTTCAGCCGAAAGGTTTAAGTTAGAAAAAGGCCATGAATATACCATGAAATATCATTAGATCTAAAATTTCTAGTAAGTTAACATGTTCTATTCGGCATATTTAATTCATCATTTTCAAAAACGTATAAAAGTAAAAATTTGTCATTTGAGTTTTACAATATCATAAGATATTTGTATTTTCTTTCAAACTTTGCGAATGGCGCTGAAAGTCAGGCATTTACGTAGTCGGGAATCTTCGGGAATTCCCAGGATATTCAAATTCTCGTCCGACGACGTGAAATAAACACGCGGATTTTTACATAGTCGTATCGGAGATCCCGTGGCGTATAACGCGAAAAATATTGAAGTAGAAATATGGGAAAATAAGAAAGTTGCCGGGAGATAACAAAAATTGTAGAGGGGAAACGAGAAACAGCGAGGCGTATAAATTTTAGCGTGCGCTCTCTTCCGAAGACAGAAAAAGTGAAATAGTGCAACGTGCAGACTTCGGATTATTCTTCGGAAGAAACAAGAGACGCGAAACTGAAAACTGGATCTCGGGTGGGAGATAACGACGGAGAAGGATGTCGCGAGTGAGCGAAACAAAAAAAAAAAAGAAATCGCCCAGAGCCAAGCGCGTGGTTCGACTGCAAATGCGACGCGTCAATGATTTCCCGCGGTTTGCAATAGAAGCTGAATCCGGTGTTTCCATAAGAAACAATACAGTATGGGCACCAAATGGCATCAGAATTATTTTATCGCCAATTTCATATTATTTAACTAGGTTGGAAAGTATAGTTTTAGTCAAGAGAGAGTGTGCATGTATTGACGCAATGCCATAAATATACCGAGATCAGGAAAGAATATCTACAAGAAATAAAAGAAACAGAAATCAGTCTCTCCGACATCCTCAAGGATGGAGAAAAGTGCGGGTCCTTCTCCCGTTTTGCGAGGGAACTATTGGAGGAAAAAATATGTCATGAAATAATAGAGGAGATGGAAAATGGTTAAACCATTCACATTTCCTCACTACAAGTGAAATGCAGAATTTTTAAGAATAAAACTGGAAATTGTAAATATATATAAAATTTGTACATATAATAGAAATAAGAAGTTAGAAATAATAATCAAATATCTTTACAAGAGAAATAAACTTTTATTTTAATATTATGTTTCTTTATCTCGAAATTAGAAATACGAGTGGTTCGGAACCCACTATAAACTGTAGGGCCTGCATATCTACATGTTCCAACTCAAAGTTGGACAACTAAAAAATCAAAAAACCATTCAAGTAAGTCTTGTAATATATTAAAGTTAGCTAATAAAGTAAGATATGCAATATCACTGGTGTGCTGAAAGGCGGTGGACGGTGGGGTGTGGTTTCCTTCAGCACCCGCCTTTTTTTTTCAAGAGAGAGTGTCATATCCAAAAAGTATATTGGGTCGCTATGAAATTTCATGTAATCTTATTGATACCTCAAAGGTGGGGATGAACTAATCCGCATGGTGGCGCTAGATTTTTTTTGCGGGAAACGGTAACAGCGAAAGTAGGAGGAGCAAGCAGGGCAAGGAGTAGGGTGCTTCCAGACGACTCTAGCGTCACTGAGAGAATTAATTATTACTTCAGTTAGGTAAAATAGGCAAGTAACATCATACTGTAATCAATGTATCATTTTCAGAAGTTCCGTATCGCCAATCATTCATTATATTTTTCCATGCAACATTCTTGTCTCACAAATCATGTTTAATTCCCATAAATGAATACCGGATAACTTATAAATCGTAATCCAGAAGAATTCTTTCATTATAGAGTCAAATCGTAAATCTCATACACCCCACCCTCGAGCATTCTGATCTTATAATCCGAAATTAATGTCTCTTCAAAATCGCATCAGCGATACGCGATTGATCTAAGCCCGTAGTCTTTTTTACGACGTGTCATAGTTTCTTATTAAAGTATCGATTTTGATGAGAAGACACGAGGCAGCGAACTGGGGCGGGCTCGCGAGACGTATTTGCAATCTCGAGCACGTCATTTTTCAAATAACACCGATCTCTAAAAGTGACTCGTCGACTCGAAACTCGAGGCAGCTCGCATATTACGTAGACAAAAAGCCCAACGGAAAACGCGGAAGCAGAGGGCGGCTGGTGCAGCAGGAAGTGGGGGACAAAAACTACGATACTGCACGAATGAAAATGCAGTCTATCCGACAAGTCTTGACTCTCGTCGTAAAGAGCTACAAAGTCGATGATAGTCAATGAACGTGAAACGCTGCTTTTTTTTCTTTCTCTTCCACGGGTGTACCCAATCCAGCTGTCTCTGTCCGTCTGGATGCACTTATCTATCTATATATCTGGCTCTCCCTCTCTGACTCCTTCAATTGCTTCGAGGCACTCCATCGAAGCGAACTCGAGGGGCATCCTCTTTGCTACGAACTTATTGAGTGAAATTGAATGCTGCAAGGAAAGGGACATCGAGGTCTCCGAGTCCCAGCAGGTCGTTTTAAACGATTTGTCTCTCCCGGGACGTCCCGGAATTGTTTTGCATTGGAGCTCCTACTAGAAGTGACTACTAGGAGCGCGATTAAGCAGTAGTCTTCGATGATTTGTTTATTCGGCCAAAATTCGTTTGCTAGACAGTTAGGCCTTTGAGGCACTTCCTACAGCTCTGTCAATGTTCTCTGTTTAGCAGAAGCACTGCAAATATTCCCATAATTATTGAGTTATATGAAGGATTGAGCAAAAGACAATTTTTTAAAGTGGGACCAAACGCCGTCACGTACTTCACAAAACGTAATAGTTTTAAGCCTGTTTTCGTGGATTTAACATCTATTCCAAGTCCTCTGTTTCGGAATTATATAACGGCATCGAATGCACATAATTAGACCGCTTTGGGGGAGCGATCGAATAATTTTTATTGAAATTCATTCCATCCGTATGTACACGAAAGTCCGGCCTATCCAAGTGCATTCGTTAATGAACCGTTTAATAACACGCGATTAATTTCGTAATATACGATTATTGGATAAACAATGTACACTGTGTAATGTACAAAATAACACCAGGCTTACATTTGGACTTGGCTTTATTGAGTTTGCTGAACTATTGTTCAAATAAATGAGAATATATTTATCGTTACTATTGCAATGTAAAAAAAAATGAAATACATTTGTATTAAAAAATTATCACACTATTATTAAACAATTTTGTCGATGTGACGGAGAAGTATGGTATGCACACTCTTGTAGATTTCTTGTAGAATTAAAAATATTATTTAAAGTCACTGCCGCTACGCGCCGTCCTTTTCTCGCCAGCGAAATGCTGCGCGGTTATTGTACATCATATAATTTTTCAATAATCATATACAGACATTATTATTATGTTTCCTATCATATACGAGTCAGAAATTCGTAACTCTACATTTCGTCTAGAATTAAATGTAATAGTGTAGGTCACTGCTGCTACGCGGCGTCCTTTTCCCGCAAGAGAAATGATCGGGGATTATCCACCATCTTAGAATTTTTCTCGAAACTAAGACGCTAATTCCTCCGTTAAAATAAACTACCCAAATAATTGCGTAATTCAGAGCAAGATAATTAACCGACTTAAAAAAGTTACGTTAACCACGTTTATCTCAAAAAAATTGTGCAATCTCGGACATAGGGAGGGGGTCGAAACGCGTCTCCTTCATTACGTCTAATTTTCACGAAGTAATTCGATTTCGCGGCAAAAATCTCGAGGTCGCACGAAAGAGATTGGATTTTTGCAGCGTCCACAGAACCTACGAAGGTCTCCGTAACGGCGAATTTTCCGGAACTGCCGTAACCTCGTCTGTGAGGTGCATAGGGGGTGTCTAGGACGATTATGAAGGATTTCGCGCTGAAACTCGCGTTTTTACGAGTCGACACATAAAAACCGATATAACAGGGTCCAAGAGAGGGGGGAAGGGTTTGTAGCTGTCGGTTATATATACATCTTACACGTTTGGAATTTTCCATTTAAAAGTTTATCCCCTCACCGCACTGCAGGATTGATACGTGGCGAATCGTGTCAACCGCGCAATAATGTCAACTTTCCGAAGCTCACTGGCGTACAAGCCTTTTACGATCGCGTGCGAGGAATGTACGAGCTAAGAGCTCAACTTTTAAGAAACTATACTGCAGCTTTTACGTTGTTTCGCCCGTTCCGGGGCGCGTCCGTGCCGGAAAACGTAAAAAACAGCGGCTTCGAAAGTTTCTATTTACGGGTCGCCATGAACCTTGAATTCTGATAATTGTTTGTATTTTACGCAGCTAGACGAAGTGTCAGTTTCCTTGCGTTTCATAGGTGGCAAAGTACGTCGTATTTTTTAGGTTAGGGTGTTATTTACTTTACAGGTGTTTAGTACCGGCCCTAATACATGATCTTTCAATATTGGAGGCAATTACGAGAACACGTTTACTATTGTTCTATATAGAGTGCAAAAACTTCAAAGTAAGATTTCACTCCTTCAAAAGTGAGGTTATTTTAAGGCAGGAAAATTAGAAGGAAGAGCATATTAACTTTTAAATATGCGTACAAATCAAAGGAAGTATTATTGAAAATATTTTGGACGAGGAATTTTATTTACGACTTTAAAATGAACATCATTTTTTATGCATTCTCAAAAACATCAAACGATTAAATAAAAATGGAAAGTGAGGTACCTCTTAAAGCGTCGTTTGGTTCTCGTTCTCGAGTAAAAAGTCAGAACTTTACTTTCTTACGCGTAAATCGATTGAACGATGATTAAAGTCTTTTAAACTTGATCAATCTTTACAAGAACGTAACCTTTGTACCTGCGAAAAAATACCCAGAATGAATTGTGGCGAAAAATTATAAACATAAATTTTTTTATGACGTGAAAAAAATGGATTATAAATAATTATATATAATTTTAGATCCCATTCTATACTATTATTTCATGGAGATTTTGGTAGATTTTTACAATTACAGTTCAGATGAACAGATGATTGCATGTAAATACATACAATTATATATATTCCATATGTGGGTTACTGAATATGATCATACCCAATGATTAATTTACATTTTTTAATGGTATTATATAATATATATAAGCGTATCGGATTAGATATTACATATGTTGCATATATAGCCAAAATTTCTTTACATACTGGCATCCAAACGTGTCGAGAATGATAAACATATAGTTATATATGACAAGTTATATATAGGTGTAGTTGGACGATACTACAGCTTATATATAAACAGAGCTAATGCTCATATATGTATATATAATTGGGTCTAAAATGATACACAACTACACATATATAACATATTTTTTTCCAAGTCTACTGTCATGTGTTTGGGCGTATACATACGCGTGTGGAAAAAAAGTAGAAAAAAGCCATGAATCTACAGAATGGGAAAAATAATGTTCTGGTGAACGGATATTTGAGGCAAATACGCAGTTGCATTTCTATGCGCCAGTATCTGCATCGGCTACTGGTCGAATAATGGAGCGCCGACAGAAGTTTGTCGTCCACTCGACAAATAGAGAAAATTCCGATCGATATGTCGGTATCTCGTATAAGTTAGAGCGTTAAATATAAATATCGACGGTTTCATAATTAGTGCAGTCTCGCTACCGGCGTCGACAATATGTAGGAACTGGCACCTGTGCAAACTCTCGCGCCTACGACGACGTCGACGTCTGCACGAGATATTAATTCAAGCTATTTTATTGCTGTTTTTTCAGACTTTTTTACTGCAATATTCATTCGAATACTGCACTTGTATTACAGCCAGTACATTCGTAATTCGTTTTTTTCTTTTTTAATTTTTTACTTTATTATTTATGTTTTTTTTTCATTTTGTGTTGCACGAATTGAACCGTTCCGTTTCACATTTAAGGCATAAAACCGAATGTTGCTCCTCAAGTGCACAGGAAAGTTGAAAAGAATATTTAGTGGGTTTTTATGGCATTTTTCCAAAAAATTAATATCACAATTTATGTTACTAGAAAACTGTTAGATGTTTTTTAACAATTTTTCTTAAAAACCGAAGGAAATGTTTCATATCAAAAACTGTTTCAAAATTGTAAAGAGAAAATTCTTATTCCAAGGAATTTAGAGAGTATAAATACCTACAAATAGAATTTTGGAAAAACTCTTATCTCATGTTATAGAATTCTTCGTTTCATTGAATAAAGAAAAGCCGTACCGATGCGTACATTGTCACGAGCACTCAATTTCGTGTTTCATTGCCGGAGATATTTGCTTTAGTTTAGTTTCCGTTTTATTCATGGGAAACAGCGAACCGAAAAAATGGAGGGGTGACTTTGAACTTACTTCGTAAGGTCTATCAATGTGACGCGATCGTGAAAGTTCGTGAGAAATTTATAAAAGCGTTTGCTCCCTGCTAAATCGTATCAGGGCGAGAGTATTCGATTTTGAATTAGGAGTCGATCGGTTCTCACAGCTTCCACTTACACGTGTACTCGAATCAATTTTACGGCGCGAAATAACGTTCCTCGCTCCGATCTACTGCGCATTCAGGTGTAAAATCCAAGTCTTCAGAATAATCAGAAATGCAACGAATCGTCTTTGCTTTTAATCCTCTTTGTTTATCTTACACTCAAATGTTTGAATTATGCCGTATCATGCTCTATTGTACATTTTGTTTTCTCACCATTATTTCGTTCGATACTTTTTGTTTTTTTTTGGTAGGAAACAAATAAATAAGTTATATGATATACAAAAAAAAACACAAATATTCGTCGATTTCAATTTTATTTCACTTGAGAATCAATTTTACTATTGTATTAACTTTTCCTCTATTAATAATATTTCAATAACTAGTGTGTATTAAATGAATGGATTTTTCGTCTTCAAAAACGACTGATAAGACTCAAAGGACCGACGTAAGTGACGGGGAACATGTATTTTTGTGATTTCCTCATCATGATGCTACTATTTTACCCCTTTCCTGTCGTCTAAGAAACATGGACTCCACCTCTAAAAGTATGGAGTCATCTTCCAATAGCGTGCTATCGTGTTATTGCTTGGGTGAATCTCCTCATGGAGAAAAATTTCTAGTTTTTGCATCACGATGTTTTTGTTTCACCGCTTCTCTAAAAACATGGAGTAATCCTCCAACAGCATGGTACAGTGCTTTTTAGTCACGGTTCACGCTTTTGGGGGATAAGAGCCGTGAAACAAAAGCATGATGCCAAACCATGATGCAGAAATTTCTCTGCATCTGGTATACATTCTTCTAGTCTAACATATCTCTCATTCAGTATCAGATCCCAAATTAATCATAGTTTTATCGTTCACCATTTGGTTTATCTGGAAAATGTACTCTTATCCGCGAAAAGTCGAATAAACCAACGGACGTAACTTGACCGTAACTAAAACAAGACCCAAAAGTTAACGAGCTCGAATTTTAAGCGTCGAATTTCGTGACGCGCCGCTCCAATTAAAGCGTTCCATGGATTGCTTCGTCCCTCCCGAGCGCCCTCTGGCCCCCGAACTCGTAAAGCGCACATGCACATTTAATGCTTCTACGTCCTCGCGCATTCCGGCGAATTTCTGCATCGGCCCTCTGCTCGCACGTATGTGCATTATTTAGGGGGATTCCGCGGAGATTCGAATCGCCCTCTTCCGTTCGGGTATTGCGTTTCGCGGCAACATTTCGTGCACTCGCATAATGCACCAGTGTAACTTCCCTCCTTATCACTCGACTCGTTTTATCACGCGAGCTGAGAATTAGCGGCGCTGCTGTGTTCTTTTTGTGCCTCCAAGCATGGAGCTTTTTCAGTCTAGTATTCGACCCGCAATGCAGAAGGCAGCAGGAAAGTCGTAATCTCGGTTTCGGTTGTTTTCATTTGTTTTCTTCCGATCTAAGGGTTTTTAAGGTCAAAAAGGCGAGAAAATGGAACCTTAATAGTGCTTTTGGACTTTTATTCAAATTCTTTATTTTAACTCGTCGTCAACTGTCATTTTCAAGTTGTCGGGGGTATCTTACATGCTGTCTTGTATTGTCAATATGGTGACCTTGACTTTCGTGTAAAATAAAATATAGTTATTTAGCGCCCTGCTACGCGCCGTCCGTTTCTCGCTGAAGAAATGGTTGACTTTTATGGCTTATTGTATACATTTGGTTAATTATACGTAGCATTGGAATATAAGAAAATAAATTAAAAATCTATTTAAAAACTACTAGCGCCGTACATTACTCGTAGAATTAAATATAATCGTTGAGGTCAATGCCCCCTAAACATTTTTCACTACAGAAGAATCTTTCTGATTATCACAAAAATGTTGATTTTATTTTAAAAAATATCGTTTGCAATTGGAGAAAGAATCAGAGTTGCAGATAATGATGATATTGATCACTTTTCTGTTGGATGCAATGGCTATCGTTCATCGATATCCCTGTCCATGGAACATCTCGTAACGGTTATCGTTATACAACCGCGAACGAAAAACCCTTTACGGCGTGATATTCGAGAACTCTGACGTACCGACGCGCCATTGTCCGATTACGTAGATATAAAAATGCTCCGAATACATGAAAATAATTTCCGCCGTCTTTCAAATTACTTTTTTGTTATTATTACATGTACTTCCGATTGTACGAATATTTCCTATTTGACGCTCGTCGGTAATTCAGATGCGCGATCAAGCATGAGGAAGATTGCGTTCTATTGTCCTGTTTTTTTTTTTTTTTTTTTACTTAAAACCGCAAACTGCTCCGACAGTGGCATCTCGTCCTCCCTTTTAGTTCGCAATATTGATCTTGCGAACCGTTTCGTATCACGCATCGATAGGTTCGAACCAAGTTGCACACCGTATCGGTTTCCTCAGAGTAAATTAACATCTACGAATACTCAATGAACGAATTTATTCCGTCTTCGATTCGAACGTTTCCTGCGATCGTTTGAGGCTCTCTTCCAGATAAACGTTTCCTCCCGTTGGTTTCTTTGATCTTCTTTTTAGTTAAAACGACGCCGTCTGTCGGTCCCTACCTTAATGAAAACTGTGTAATCATCGAGAAAATAAATAATCAAGCGAGAGTTTTCCAAGACAATTTGTTTTCACCGTTTGCGAAGTAAAACGTAACGCTCAAGATAAAACATTGCTAATTTTATTTTATTTTTAATGTTTTTGGACTATTTGGAAAATCCACGGAAATCCGAAAGAATGGTCCAACAATGATGGCTACGCGCCCTTGCATTTTAAATGGCCATATCCAATGACGTTTCCAGCAGCTCCTGATTTCTATGCTCATGAAATTAGCAGCTAGACGCGCACAAGCGAGCAATAATCAGACCCGTGAAAATTGTCAATCGGAAAATTGAATAGTCCTAAAGCAGCAGGTGGCACCGAGGGAACATCGCATTTCCATCGTGTGAATAGACTAGAGGAATCGCTTTCCAGTAATTCCATGTGCGGTCTACACGGCGGAACGTTTTGCGCTGTTCTTCCAAAATTATTCATCGCCCTTCCCGTCAAAGGGATACTCTCGTTATATCGTTGTACGCCATTACGATCCCCGTGCACGCCCGCCACGTAATACATATCTATATCTATATGTATCCCTCGCTTTGTGTATAAACTGGCTTTGGGACGATGACGCTTGGATATTGCGAAATTATTGCGGTCAGCATCTGCGTTAGCATTCGGGCTGATGGCTTTTACGTACTTTAAGCCACGCGGATATCAAAAGCACCGCTCATGTATGTCTTTTCGTTGCTACTTGGATGAAGATCTTGAATGGGAAGAGCGATTTTGAATGGCCGCCTCTCTCTCCAAGCCGGAAAATATAAATGGAAGCGGACGGAGAGCATTTTACTTTTAAGTCGGTTTTTACAAAACAATGGAGGAAATTTCACAAAAATTTTCACGAAAATCCTTGGATGGTTTTAAAAGCACCGAATTAGCAGTGGAAAAGTAACGAAATTACGATACAAGGTAGCCCCCCATTTAACAGCGCCCCCACCGATAATTGACTCCGCGACGGTGGCGACGACGGGGATCCGCGTCTCGGTAGAGTACTTAAATGAATTACAGAGACGCATAGTAGATGGTGGTTTTGTGCTATTTAGTTAACAATCGCATTCGGTTCAAAGGTTCCTGGGATCAGAGGGAAAAGAGCAGACTGTGGGTGAATTTTACAATTATCCAACACCCCCCTCCCCTTCCCCTTGGGTGCAGGGGATTTCTCGTTCTCTTTCGACGCTTCTTTCCTGTCAGCCATTGGGGGAAACGTAGGTAAGCGAGAACTGTGTTTGCACGAGGAACACCCTCGTCAGTTCCATCAACCCCGTCAGACAGGGTCGTGTGCATCCACTGACTTCCTCCACCAAGCCGTGAATTGAAAGTCATTTACCCCGCGTATATAATCAGCCTTTGTGCGAAAAGCGTTATCCCGAGACCTTTATCCTCCGTTTTAATCAAATTAGGACTAAGGAAATTAACCCCGGTTGCGAGGACGTGGGACGATAATTCGCGGGATATGCGTGCCACGAGATCCCTGGGTTGAGTTGCCCCCTTCAGCCATTTCCTCCCGCGATGAGGGGGTAGAAAAGCAAATTAACCATCGGGTAGGGAAAAACTCTTTCTTTCGAATGAAGCGCAATCCTGGCGCCGCTCCAGCTAAAATGACATAACTGTAAGCCAAACACTCCAAGACAAAAAGAACGGAAGGAGTAGGCTGATTCTGTTTGTCGGCGCGGTGCACTGGGTATCTCGCATACCTAGTAGCGCTTTAAACTTTTCCTTCCCTCGTTTGCGTACACGTTTTTTGACTTCTTCGGCATTGACGTCGGTTCAAATTAAGCATTTCTGATGTTTTACTTAAACTTGGAAGTAAAAACATCTGTTGGCCAATGAGGAATCGATGGTAGAAAAACATATAAATACAAATGTGGTTACAAGTTTATGAATTCCTTAAATATATATTTTACCGTGGTATTAGGAGCTATTTACCGCATTTTGCCGTATAAATAAAAATAATTTAAAATGTGAATGTATTTCTTGAATTGGTCCAACAGATGTCGTTCCAATTGTTATCGCGCATTTGCTTTTCACGAATGCCTAGAGCGCATTAACAAGATTCCTAACCTAACATAATTGTACTGCAAGTATGCAGATAATAGTTAATACATATTTTTGGTAGATTATTGCAAATTTTACTTATTAGATTCTCTCAAATGAGATCCATTTTGAGGTTCTACTTAATTAATAAGGATACAAAAAAAAAATAAATCGATGTAAACTTAGAATAAATTCTGAATATGAAATTCGGTGAATATATATTTCACTTTCCTTACGCCATATTTTGCGGCATATTTTAACATAACCTTGATTTATTTGATTTTTCTGTACAATACACAAATCGATGGATGCGGTTCGGATTTTTTTTCTCTCCTTCGGGATAAATCGTACGGAAATCTTTCCGTCTCGCCATAAATATGGGTTCGCCCGTCGATGTAAAAAAGTGCATTATCTTCCGCGCGTGCCATTCCAGCAAGAAAGGCAATTGCTTTGATCTATCGCGACAATTCGTTCTTGTTGACAGTATGCTACACACGTAGTTAGGTGCGGTGCTACTTTCCGGACGAGCAAGAAGATACTCTTCTTTTCACTCGATTGTACACAGATGCGGGATGCTGCAGGGAGAGAGGGAGATGGAGAATGGGTAGGGTAGAATCCACGTAGGTGGCGGCCCTACATTTCATCTTGTGACACCGATTATACCCGCAAGGAATAACGCGGCGACGCCGGCATCGATTCCGCCATTCTTCACCTTTATTGACTAATAAACAATATCTCTTATCTACTCCCGCGTCCTTTGCTGATACATCAATTTAAACGACCTTCCCTCCAATTCATTCCTCTCTAATGATTATCTCCCTACGCTTCTTCGGCATTCTTCGGCCGACGTCGACGTATCGAGAGATTATTTGCTAAAATGGACCTACCTATATATCACCCAATTCTTTTTTATTCACCGAGGTGACTTACGACTTTTTGTTCAAGCACAGAATAGAATAGTAAAATTGGTTAAATGAATACGAAGCTAAATCTAGGGCATTGGGGTGAAAATTTAATCATTCGAAAGGCTGGCTAACTTTTCACTTAGTTATAAAAAGTGAATGTCGTCTGAGACAAAATTAAAAAACTCAGTGTAATTTAAGTGTGTCGATCGCGATTCAGTTACAACGACAAAAAAGAAATTTATCCACCATGTTTTTATAAAAAGAAGTTAAACAGATAATGTAGTCATTGGATAGTACCAATAGATGTCGTTGCAGTAATTACTTCATTATTTGTTTCTCACAAGTGAAGATTCAATCAAAATTTAACATGAAATTCGAACATTTGCACTCTCAATTTATTTGACTGAAATCAAAATATATTCTAATGGCGTCAATAAACATGAAAAAAGAGAAAGGCAACCGAATGGCGATATAGACAGGATTAGTTACTACGCAGTCGGCTTTTTATTTCAACTCGCTATAACATAGCCAATTTTGTAGGTTTTGAAACGAATAAAAACAGCATTTGTTAATTAGAGATTTCCGCATCTAATGGGGAAATAACAAATTATTTATATCAATAAACAATAAAGTTATTAATTTTTTTTCTACGCAACTTCAAAATATACCTTCTGGCTATTCGTTTATCGAGAGCATTTCGAGTATCCAAAAGCTGTTAGCGAAAAAGTTGTTCATAAAGATATAAACAAATTTTCTGGAAAGTTTTATTTTTATTGGTCTAATAGTCGAAAAGTAATGAATGTTTAAAGTTGATGGCAGCCGATGACCAACACGTCATGTGCTTCGTGGCCCTGAAAAACTTCATTGTTTATTGAGATATATAATTTGTTCTTTCTTCAATAGATACAAAAAAATCTAACGAACAATTTCTTGTTTTTTTCATTTCAAAATCCTCAGAATTGAATAAGAGAATTGAAATAAAACATCTTTGTCAGCCGGTCATGTAGTAACCAGTTTTCAATGCAGTATATTACTACACCGGTAAAGGGATTCAAACCTGGCATGAAATACCCCAAAGGAGTAAAAGTGACTCCAAGAGAGTAAAATCCAAGCCTGGAGGAGTGGAAATTAACGATTACTCTCTCTTGGACTCCGCAATTGAGTCCAATAATTTTAGAGTATATATGGTGCTACTCAATAATGTAATCTTAATTGATACAAAAATTAGTATAAAATTTTAAAACTATTATGGTTGTACATCAATTATCTCTAAATTCTTAAACAGTTTTATAATTTTCGTTATTTACTGTTTCTTAGTGTACATGCCATGCTACTTGTATTATTGTATAAATTAATAATTTTATAATTAAATATACATTTCTCTGACATAAGATTCCTCGTACTAGTAAGATGCAAAACGTAAGTAAATAATTTTAAAAATTCTAATGTCTTTGTTTAATTATTTTCATTTGTTTGCAGCATTTACTATCCAAATATAGACATTTTAAAAAACATCAATCCCACCTGCTTAAGGCTTGACAAAAAATTACAAACCAAATCGGATTTGTGTTTAAATTTATACACAAAAATAGATGTATAAAATCAAACAAGAATAATAGTACATAGAAAGAACATTAAAAATTATAAAAAACATTGGTCACAGACTAAACACAAAACATGATTTTGATTTAAAGAATGTTTTTTACTCTTCAAATATTGATAAAGTGCGAACATCAAACTTGAAAAATCATGTTTACAGACATTTATGCTTTCATTTAATATACATATTTTACTATGATAATTAATTTAAGTAATGTCATGAATTACGAAATAACAAATCTTTTTTCATGTTGTTTACATTTTGTCTTATCAGATTCTTTGACCGGTTTAACATATTTTTCGAAAGAAACCGAACCAGTGTTCTAAAATTTTGTTGTATGGTAACCAATAGTTTTTGGTATTAATTTTAGAAATTTTTAATTGTACTGTTATTTATGTAATTATTAACAGAACAAACTAAAATAGACCGAAGTGCAATTAACAAATTAATCGCGCGCATTTACATATTGCTTCATGCATTGCATTAAAATTCATCAAATGTTTACATTTCGTCCGAAGCAAGGTATCATCGCAAATTCATGTGCCAAGGTATTATTCCCAAGAGAGCATACATATTTACAGCACTAAAACGATATAAAATAGTCCGATGTCATCATAAAACCGTATTTTTCTTTTTCCGCAAATGGTTAATAATACCATTTGCATCTTTATAGACGGCAAGGTGTTTACGAACCCACTTTTTTAGAATACAAATTAACGAGTGTCAATTTAAAACATACATATATATTAGCGTGTGCGAAATTGCATCCATAATATCCATACACATTCGAAATTTATACATACACTTAGCCATTCGACATTCAGCACCCTGCTTTCGTAAAATGGGGTAGCGGATAAAAATTCAACAAAGGCGACGCATTTGCATTTCACATGGCGAAATCTTACAGAACCCTTATAAAGATGTTGCAGAAGGGTACAAACGTCTTTTCTTTGCCTTCTCATGTGCGTTTCATTCGCTTATTGAATTTTTTTTGAGCTGCCTCGAGTGTTATTGCTTATAATAAATAGTCGTGTATACTATGGCGGAATCAATATTGGATAACTTTCCAAAGGACGTTGAAACTTTATTGGATAATCCGTGATGTATGTGCGTAACGTCACTTTCAAAAACTCGAAATTTGTTAAATTTTTGTCGATTTTTTGACTAATATTCTACTATTTGTTTAGAATTTTCAAATTATTCTTACGAAATATTGGTGTGTTTTAAAATATAATAAACAGTCCTTATTTCCTGTTAATATTGTTTGTTTTCATTAATAATTTTTGGAATTGTAGTAATATTGCTTTTGAAAAGTTGAAATCTGACATTTTTTTTATAAGTTTTTGACCAATTGTCTGTTATTTATACATCATGTTAAGTGTAGATTCTTATGAAATAAAAGACTGGTTCAGCATCGAATAAACAGACGCCATTCTTAGATTATTCATTACTATTTGGAAATATTTTTTAGAATATTAGTAAGGTTCCCTTTGAAAACTCGAAATCTATCATATTTTTGTCAATTTTTTATCAATTTTCTATTATTTATATGTAATTTTAACATTATTCTTGTAAAATATAAGTGGGGTTCAAAATGAAACAAATATTCTTCATTTTCGTTAATTTATTAGGCTTAAAGATTTTTTTATTCTCATGAATGTTTTTTAGAACTTTAGTTACTTTTCATTTATATTAGTTATTATTTATAAATTTCTTTCTGTATTAAATGTGCTTCTGTTCGTTTTCTCGTCTTTCATCCAATATACGACAATACGGATAGTCCATCTATGATTTTTGTAGTTTTCCGCTATGTGCGTCCTCAATATTAGTAAGTTTTCACCAAAAATATTTTTTTTTTAATTTCTTATTTAAATATTCAATAATTTAAACATGCAATTTTGGTCAATTTTTATGGAACCCTAGAAATGTTGACAACTTATTGTTTTTCCAGTACATAAGCAACTAAAAAAAATGTACGTCCTGCATGATAAATAGAAGCAATATTATAAGATCCATCTTAAGTTCACCACTTTTCTCGAAACTTGATCACTTTTGCGCCCTTTCCGTACTTCATGCCTCTGAATATACGCCCGAACACACACCAACCCACTTCAACATGAACGTATGAGAACGTCGGGAAAATGCCGTTGGAAACGAAAAAATTCCTGTATCAAATAAACAAATGTCACTTGAAACGCGAAGAGCAAAATATCATATGTACGACCTGGAATGTGACACAAGTAAAACATTCGAGCGCGTGAAATGCGAGATAAAAACTCGTATAATAACAGAATCATACAAATTTTATAATTCATGGCTGATAATCGACAGAAATACAGACTAGCATAAATTCAAAATAAGATTCTGGGAAAATATTACCAGTATTTTGTAAAAATAATTATTTTTCTCATTAAGCGGAATTCTGATTACAATAAAATATGGCATATTTTTCCACTTTTGTGGTGAATCATCCGCGTCATAAATAAACATAATAGGTTTATTATTGTTTTTATGGCTATAATTACCAGAATTCTGGTCAATTTTACCATAATTTTGTTTAAAATAATTATTTTTTGTATTCTACCAACAAACATTCCAGAGAGACGAAGAGAGCAGATTTAACCACAGTTCTGGTTAATATATGTAAAATGCACCAGAATTCTGATTAATTTATACAGCAATTTTGGTATATATATATGTATATATATGTTTCTATTCTGAAATTTAGAAACTTCCAGATAGTATTATCCATTTTGGATCCGCCATTTTGAATTTCGTAAGTCTGACAACAAATTCATAACCAACTACTTAAAATATATATGAATACGAAATACCCAGAAATCGACGAATATTTAAAATTTTACAGCCGCCACATTGGATTTTGAAATGCTGCCACTCTTTGTTATTGAAAACTGACCAAAATTATACTTTTTTAAATAATATTAGCTTCATTTTGTATGAAATATTAAAGATTTTTTTCAATGTTGCTAATGACTAATTTTTGGTCAGCTTTTCGAAATTCAAAATGGAGAAACACTATATCTAAAGTTTTAAATTTCGCAACTGAAAAAATATGATTGAATTCTAAGCAAAATTTTGATGATAATTACAAATTTTCTCGAAACACAATGTTATATATATATATATATATATATATATATATATATATATTCTGAAATTTAGCGATGATGTTATGTACTCTACACCCGCCATTTTGAATATTGTAAATCTGACTACAAATTCATACCCAACTATTTAAAATACATGTGGACAGTGAATACCCCAGAAATCGAATAATATTTGATATTTTACGGTCGTCGTATAGGATTTTGAAATACTGCGACATTTTATTGAAATCTAACGAAAATTCGACTTTGTTTTTAAATTATACTTCTTTTTACATGTTTCTAAATAGAACTGGAGACTTGTCTCTCTGTGAACGTATACAAAATGCAGTCTCTCTCTCTCCCTCTCTCTATCGGTCTCTCTGAGACTCTTTCGGGAGCCGTTCACCGCATATTGGTACCTTCCGGTCCACTGTCCTGGAAAATGTAAAATAGACATTTGCCGTCGGGGTATGCAAAAGTACAACAGCGACGAACCGGGGGCGCGTTCAATTTCCATCGGCTCGGAGAGGGTGCTCGTCGAGGAGCTGAAGGGCCGGAGGTATCGTAACGATCCAGTATCCGACAAAGCTCTTCAATAAGGGACTACTCGAACTGGAGAACGTCCTTAGAGAGCGGAATCCTTTTTGATAGCCTGCTGCCGGTTCTTCGTCTTCTTTTCCGCCCGCCCGCGCAAGTCGTTTCGGCCCTCCTCTCTCTTCCTCTCTCTTCCCGGGCGAGGAAATTCCGCGACGATTCACGACATAAATGATCGAACGACAAATTGAGTAAGAGCGACAGCGAAACAAATAGATAGTTGTGTATAGGAACGGACAAAATTCGTAATGGAATTGATTTGATTTTATTAATAATATTTTATGATCATATGACTGACAGTCAAAATATGGTTGTTTAGAGTGTTTTACAGTGTTTTATGCTTGACAAACTTTTTTTTTAACAATTTCAAACAAGTTGTTTAATGAGAAGAATGTTTGGTTGAGAATTGTCTGGGGAATTGGATTATATATAATTATACATATATAACTTTATTCAATTTATCAAATTGTCTCTAAAATTTAATACAATTGTAATAATGATATATGATTGTTTGAAACAATTACTCATACTTGTATCAAATTACATCTAACATTATATATAAATATATAAAATTCACTTCGTTTGTATATAAAATGAGTCGGAACTAAATGTACTTTTTTTACTATTAAATTAGTATGACGAATCATTTAAGCAAACGATTTAAAAAATGTGTTATGTTTCACCATTTATCACCTTAAGTACTTGTATTTATATACGACTCTATTATTATTTCCCAAGCAGTACTGAACATGTTATCATAAACTGGAAATATTTTTTTAAGATATAAATTGTATTTAATTGTGTTATGATGAACTAAAAAGAAATATACCCCCAAAAATTGAAATTTATTTTTAACTTTTTATTCCGACATCGGAGACTCACAAGACAGCACAATTCGAAATAATTTGAATTTTTTCGTGAAATGTAAAATTGTCACAATGCTGGATTTTTTATAACTTTGTTGTATAAAAAAATTAGAGCCACCCGGACTGGAACCCAGAACCTTTCGGCTACACTTCGTAAGCTCCTACTACCTCAAATAACAGTAAAATATAATTTATTTAGAATTTGTTTTGTAATTTTTTATCATCGAGCAGAATTTCGAACCTGCGTTTACTAACGTTACCAACGGGATTAAATTAACCAGTTTTGGAATAGTACTAACTACAGTCTAAAAACATAACCTAAAAACATGATAAATTCTACATATGTCGAGTAAAGCTAGCATTTCTATTCCCTTGATATAATCCAACCACGGATTCGCGACGAGCGTTATTTTCGACATTGGTCTCTTTTCAGGAACAGAAAATTACGCTGAAACATCGAGACTTTTCTCGTCTAATACGGGCCGCGTTCATCTCTCAACCGCTTTGATCCTCACCCTTTTGCGAGAAGGGCTTTTTTTCACGGCGAGGCTCTTCTTGAGATGAACAGGCATAAAGGGGAAGGGATGATAGAGGTAAAAAACGCGTAGCGTCGACGTTGGCGTCGTCGGAAGGAAAATAGCAAATGTAAGGGTCCTTTCGAGTTTCGCGCCGGTATGCCGTTTCTCTCCCTCTCTCTCTCTCTCTCTCTCTCTCTCTCTCTTTCTCTCTCCTACTTACTTTACCCATTACTCATGCTCTCTCTATCTCTCTCTTAGCGATTTTCACGCAACGACGACTTTAAGATGGGCGCAGTCGAGCTTATTAGAAATTTGTTGAGGCGCGATCGCGCGCATGCGCCCTGGAAAAGTTTCGAGAAGTAGGAACGAAGGATGTCTCAGGTCGGAATGTTTAAATTGCGAAACGCTGGATTTATTTTTATCGCGAAAAATTTCGACAACAGTCGTTTGTCAGTTGCAGATAGCCAAAGTTCTAACGGAAATTGTAAATGTTTCACGCATGCGTGAGTCATGATTTAAGGTCTCGATCCCCTTTCTTCTCAAGTACATACCTGCTTTTATTTGAAAGTAATGAAATTCAAGTTCAAATATCTTCCATTTTATTTATACACGTGAAAATAAGGACGAATGAACATTATATTAAATAGATTAAATAGAAAAAATGACATCAAAGTGCATAAAAACTTTTACCATAAATTGTATATCGTCTGACCAAAACGGCATGTTTCCACTGAAATTACACAGCGATGTTGGATATTCGTTTCATTTAAGCATAGGGAAATTTCTGTGAATATCTGAGATTTATCCAGCAAATTTCAACTGATCTTCGCCAATTGAACGATATCTTAATGCAACGAAGCATTTATAGAGTAATATTTCTATAAAAGGAGTTTTTCAGTGCGCAACCGAAAAAATAAAAAAGTAGAAGCAAAAGCATCCACTGCGGTCTTTTGACGAGAAATAGCGAAAAGGGTCCTTTAATCATAGAGATGAATATTATTTTTCGGATGTTCTCTCGCTTTGGCGTGGTAAACTTTCGAGCTACAATAGAGCGAACTAATGGAGAAGTTTCAATATTTTTAAAATACCGAAAAGTCTTCGATAATCAGAAGCTTCGTGGATTTTCCAATTTTCAAGGCGTTTTTCTATTGCTGTATGTGGAAGGAATTTTTCAATGGCAACAATACCTTTACGACGATTTTGAGTAAAACAGGCATCGAAGGGGATAGCAATTACACTTAGCGACAATAGGAATAGGGAACGATGTCGGATATAAAAATTCAATCAGCAATTACAAAAGCACTATGCAGAAATGACGCGGGGAGTGTACAAAGTGCCTTCCGCTGAGAAGAGACTTATCGCAGCTTGCTGTTTTCGAGTACAGAATAACGAGAGTTCGAAGCTCCCTGACGTTGTCCCCGAGGTATTTTGCGTTGAACGAATTATTCCCCCGGTGGATCGAAAGCCCGTATCGAATCGGAGGCCTTGGCCCGTTTCGGCCGACGGAAACGTAACTCGAGCACGAGTCCCTCGGAGATTTAACTTGGTTCTTTTCTCCCCTTACGGTCTGCCCATCCCCTGTCTCACTGTTATCACGGTTTCTTTCCTTTCCCTACCTATATACGGCTTTTTTCAATTACCTTTATAGCTTTCTGATATTGATAACACTGCGCGATAACTGGAGAGAAGACTCCTACAAATACTGACGAAAATAAAAGGTATGGACCAAGTGTCACGTGGGGAGGTGCGATGTTTCACATATAATCGTCAGAAGAAAAAACATCAAACATCAATTTCGATATAAAAAGATGGAGAGTTCCTGTTGCTACTTAAACAGAAAGATATGGTCCAGACATCTTATTTCAGGGACGTTGTAACTTAGGCATTTGATCTGTATCGTACTACTTAGGTAGTAACTGTAACCATGCGTTGACTTTCTTTCATCGACCGAACTTTAGCGATGGTTTTATCGATTGGACGGCCTACTCCTAATAAAGGAGGATGACCACTGGTATAGGTGGTTTGTCCCCTGGAGATGGAACCTCCCTAATTGGCATATTCGGTTAGGGTATGATGGGAGGTAACACCCCATACCAAATTCTATGGCCCAATCATAGCAGAAGGTCGAGAAAATCGCTGTAGAAGTCGCGGATTCTACATAAAAAGTGCAGTAACGTAAGTAGTAATATGCCGCACCGAGTATTGTTCGTACTTTTACTACTTAGATTCCTGCATTTTTCTATGTATAATCCGCGACTTCTACTGCGATTTTCTCAACCCCCTGCTATGATTGGGTCATCGAATTTGGTATGGAGTATTACCTTCCATAATACCTTAACCGAATATGCCAATTAGGGAGGTTCCATCTCCAGGGCACAAACCACCTATACCCGTCGGCATCCTCCTTTATTGACAAAAATAAAAAGCATGGAGCAGATATCTTGCTTCAGAGACGTTACTACTTACGTATTAGTAACCCTAACCGTAAATTGTTATTTGTTCATCAACCGAAGGTTACCGAAGGTCTTATCAACTGGAGAGAAGACTCCAATATAGCTTACTGACTAAAATAAAATGTTTGGCCAGAGATCTTGCTATAGGGGTGTTATTAGTTATGTATTTGGTCTGCATCTTACTACTTAAGTAGTAATCCTAACCGTGAACTGTGTTCCTTTCATCAACCTACCGGGCATCTTGTTTTAAGGGTATCACTGCATATTTATTTGGCCTGCATTATACTATTTAGGTGGCAACCATAACCATAATTTGTAATAAATTATTATTGGATGGATTATGAACACTATTGACAACCATTTGATATATCGCAAATAATGTTAAGAGTCCAACTCCCGTTTTTAATATATACCCGCTGATTACATTAATAACATCCATCATAATTCCAAATTTCACGAAGAAATAAACTTTTAATTTCCATAAATACAACTGTTTTGAGTTTCAGCTTTCCCAAAAATCAACTAAATTTATACTTTATAACAAATCCGTCGAACGATTTGCTTTCTGAACGTAAATATTTCCTTAAGAACACATTACTTTCTCTCATTTCTCGAATTATGGTACATTTTTCTTTGGTATTTTCATTTGTATCATTATCATTTTTCCTTGTACGTTCCTGTTCAGCCTTATTTTATTTGTATTACTTTCTACATTCTCTTGCTCCAGCTGACGTTTCACTCTTATTTCCCGGCATGTATTTCTTATTACTTTTCTCCAGTTTTCTAATATTTTTTTTTCATTGCTTCATATATACTAAATATCTCAGTATTTTTATCGGTACAATATTTTAAAGCAAAATTGGATCTAGGAAAAAAAACACAAGGAATTTTGATCTTATTTTTCTTCGCACGTTCGTCGTCTTCCGCATGAAGCTTTTTTTCCATGTACGTAACCCCTTTTTTATTGACCGCCCCCTATCACCGGAACTTTGTAATCTCGCATTCAGAAAAATATTACTCTTCGCAGTTGAGATCGACAATGAGTTCGTTTCCGGTGGCAAGGTCTTATATATACGAATGCATTCTCTTTTTCTCTCTCTTTCGAGATACTTATCCTTACGCGTCATTATCGGATTTTTTCCATTTTTATTTTTCTTTTTTGCCTCCTAGCCAACTGTGGCGTTCTCCGACTTTTTGTTTGCTTACCTCTTACGTTTGAGTATTGTTTTCTTTTTTTTTTGTACTTTTTTTCCTTTTATTAGGTCGGTAAAACGCGAAGTATAATTGAAAGTTTTTAGCTCGTAAACAGAAAATTGTGAACTACGAAAACACCAAACTGCTCTCAAGAGTAATTATAATTAAAAGTAACATATTCCTAGGTGGTATGTACTCAAGTATTGTATGTAGTTTAGCTAATGTATTTTATATTAATACAGAAATTTACATGTTATATTTCTGCGGTTAAAATACTGGTTTAAAACGCCATTTAAATCTGGGAATATTAATATACTCAAATCCATCACAATGGATTATATTTAATTTTTCACAGTTATATATAATTGTATATCATTGTATATAGCTATTTATATATAACCTGTATTTATATAGTTACGTCTATAACACTTATATATATTATTAAATCACAAAGTATATAAAGTTATGTATAATTACATATAATTCAAGTTTCCGGGAAAGAATAAAATAGAAGACGTTAAATAGTAATCGTCAATTTTACCTAAAAGTAGAGTAGATTTTCGAATTAAAATGGCGATGGAAATTAAAAATCGCGAGAAAAAATGATAAGGAATTGTGCAATATCATTCCTAATATTTATAGTAATTACACGGTACATTTTAATATGCATAACAGTGTATTAAAACATGGATGAAATTGTACATTGTACTGAATTTCTCTCGTCATGATTTATTACTATTCAAGTTCATCACTTTAACCAAATATTTCAAAATATAATGTCATAGAAAAAATGGTGGTTAAGCAAATAACCTTTGATAAATTGCACCACATTTTCACGCGTATGAATGTTAACCAACAAAAATCCCTTTTGCAAAAAAAAAATGATTCACGGGTATTTACATGTTAACATTTTCATAGCGCGATAACAATTTTTAACGAGGCAGAAATAGTCGGACTAGTTACGACAGAGAAGGACTTGCACATTCATCTGTTTTTCTTCCTCGCGAGCCGGTCTTTTTTGGCATTATGAGAGAAAAATGTGTACTTTCTATCTGTGTAATATTTCGTTTTTTTTCCTACACTTTAAGCTATAAAGATATTTCCCGTAGGTTTTGTCAGTGAGAGAACAATTTGGTCGTTGACGTGATTATAAGAGTTTAAATTGTTATATTTTAACGATGGAATGAAGGAAATGAAAATTTGATCTCTTCATCATTAAAGCAATTAAAGTATATTTTAACATTCTTATAATTTTTAAGAAATAGGACTGAAACTAATGTATAAACAAAAAATAATGGAATAACTAAGTTATTCTGGTATGATACGAGAAACGTATTGACAACATCGCGCTAAAGATAAATTCTCCTGACGTAAAACGTCGGATGTTAGTATTGAATGCAGACATTGAATGTAGACATCAAATGTAAATATCGATGTCATGTATTCATAAAATCTTATGAAGATGATGTCAGATGAAGCCGACCTATACCGTTTTCCTTCGTCATTGTTAATTGACCTTCTCACATCCTTTGTTGATGTAGGAATGAGATTAACATGTTAAACTGATTAAAGCAAGAAATAACTAAAGACAATTTTAATTGAAGTTGTTGATTTCGATAAACAAATATAAAGATCCTTTTATAATTTGTAATATGTATCCAATGAATGCAGATATATTATTTTGGGTCAGAATTTGGCTGATTACCAATCAAATCTTAGATTTTGAAAATTTAAAATAGCAACATGGAGGACAATTTTCTAAAAATTTATCGATTTCGGTTGATAGTCAGTCCTTGGAGAGTAAGTTGTAGGAAAGATCTAAGTAGTAGCTACTTAGATTGTAATAAAGTAATCTAAGTAGTAATTACTTAGATTGTAATTAAGTGATTTAAGTAATAACTACATAGAATACAATAAAGTAATCTACTAAGACTAATAAGGTAATTTAAGTAATAACTACTATGATTATAATAACGTAATCTAAGTAGTAGCTACTTCTATTAGAGCAACCTAAGGAATTACTACTTACATTGTAGTACAGTAACCTGAGTAATAGCTACTTAGATGCTAATAGAGCAATGTAAGGAATAGCTATTAGTATTGAAAAGAAGATATCAAAGTACAACAACAGTCTGATCATTAACACTTAGATTATAATGAAGTAATCTAAGAATGCTGAGTTACTAATTCGTCCGCGTGGAATTTGAAGCGTAAAAGTAATATTTTCAGATGTCGTGACAGCCTTTTCGAAAATGAAATGTTCAACATGATCAAATACAGTATCTCATTTTTTATCTTTCTACGCAAGAAATTCTGAAAACTTTACAAGCCACAGGTGTATTGAAGTCAAATTCGGATTCAGTACATCCAGAATGTTTGAGAGATTAGCTGCGTCTTGATTCTGGTTAGTCTCATTTTGTCGTCCTGTGCAATAAAGATGTCGCAAAGTTCAAGAATTTCGCTTAGAGACTTTTTTGGAAATTGCAACCCCGGTATTTTTTTGGGCAGGCGATCAAAACAGCAAGAGGCGAACTGCGGGATTCGTAATTGCGACCGGTAAGACCCTAAGTAGAAAAAGTCGACGCGAGGGATAAGAACGGATGGTTGGGCTGAACATGCATTTGAATTTTACGAGCAGGGCATAAACCACATAGCGGCGAGGTCGCGTTTAGCCGAGTAAGTAAAGAGAGAGGAGATGAAAAACTAGCTCTCTGCGGGAAGTCGTCGATGGAGAAGTTGGAAAGTTCGGACTTTGGAATTGCGAAAATTAGACAAGTTTCGCGGTAAATGGCGTTTTACTAATTATTCGTCATTGGGAGGGGGTTGCCACCGAGTGTGGGCGGGTTCGGGGGTGGGGGTAGAGTGGCTTGATTTCATTATTATTAAACCGGAATTTCATTTGCGCGATCCACCATCCGTGTGAAGTTACGCTCGACAATATTGTCGGTTTCGCCGTCAGCGGCGCCGTTAAAATTCACACCGCTTTGCCCGTATTTACGTTTCGACGAACGGATTCACCGCGACGCGTCGGCGCGTTCAATTACGATACTCCCGTAATTTAATTGGATGTCTTTCAGGCGTGCTGTTTTTCGCAAAATCTCAAGTCCTACTTTTATATAAGCGTGAGACGACTTAGCTATTCGGATGGTTATATAGTGCTTCGTTCTATTGTTGCGGTCCACATAGCTGTGCCACTTGTCATGTACAGACTGTAATCCATTTACTAGTACAAACCGCTAGTTTTGTTGATAAAAGGTTAAGGGGTCATCAGAGCTACCTCCTAAAAGTAAATTGTGATGTATTATCACGGGAGAAGGTTTCGAAAATCACTGTTGAAGTAACGTGTTATACTTAGGAAAATAAAGTACTCTAAGTTCTAATGGTCCTCTTAAACTTTGGTTGCAGTAACTATCGATTATTACTACTTAGGTTAATACTGCAGTAATTTAGGTAATGATAGCCCCCGCCGAATTTTGTTCAAATTATAAGAGGATTATTAATATTTACGTGATAATAAAGTAATCTAAGTAGTAATAGTCCATAATCCACAAGATATATATATATATATAATAATACCGTCTGTTGCTACTTAGATTGTCGTGAAGTAATATAAGTTAAAACTACTTATATTCTAATGAATTTAAGTACGCAGTAACTTTTTTCATTTAAATTGATAGTCCGCTAGGTAGTAAGCTCAATATTAGAAGCTCAAAATAAAGTATTATAAGTAGTAACAGTTCGAGATGAAATAATCTAAGTAGCAATAGTCCGAGAAGAAAGGAATCTAAGTAAATAATAACAGATTCTTACTGAGGTAATTTAAGTAGTAATGGTTTGGCTACTACTACTTGGAATGTACTGAATTAGTAATCTGAGTGGCAACAGTCCGAATAGTATTGCAGTCAAATTGTAATATAATAATCAAAGCATCAAATGTACAACTCTGATAACAGTGTTTTGTTCTATCTCCGTTTACCTCAAAAATAAAAACCGCGAAAGCCGAACTATTAAAACAATTTGAAAGTTGAAAAATGTCAACATTGAACAAAACAAGCAATATTCCTAGAAAATTCATTTTAAATCAAATCGAAAACGTATACAAACAGAGACAGTAAACCATTAAAAATCAGTATTTTTGTTGGAATATAAAACGTCCGCAAACGATGGAAAACAATATCTGAAAAGTGCGAGGGGGAAAGGAATTTGAAATACGGAGTGAATATGGGAATGGTAAAATGGATCGAAGCTCGACGTAGAAGAGGAAAGGGATAAGTGAAAGAGAAGACTAAAGCGCCAGTAAGAGGGAGAGAGAGTAAAGGAGAAAAGCAAGAGGCATCCGTTATGCTGGGAAAATTTACTGTCTGTTCAAGAACCGTCGTAAATCCACCTGGGTTCTATATATAGATGAATATAGGCGGCGCTCACGTAGCTACCTAGGTACTACCTGCTACCTGCCGTGCGCCACCCGAAAGCACACGTAACACGCCGACGAGCTGTAACGCGTCGACGTTATGCCATCGTGATTCCCGTAATGGGGCATTGTCCCCCAACGCCCCTCGTTGCGGGGATCAATTCGCGAGAGCGTGTTATAGGGCGCAAGTAGTAACGGTCGAGCCGTGGTCAGACGCCTCAATCGCCTCCGTCCTTTTATCACTCCACAACCTGCACTGAATTTCCCCAATGATTCCATAATGGCTGCCCATTTCTATGTAAATTTAAATTCTTCCTATCATTTACAAACTTCCTTGTTCTTAGCAACTTTTTAAAAATGAAATATTAAGGATATGTATTCTACAAATTTGATACTGTATGAGTTTAATAAAAATAAGCTAATTAATAACTACTTAGATTGTAATGAAGTAATCTAAGGGGTAGCTACTTAGATTCTAATAAATTAATACACATAATAACTACTTAGATATGAAATAATAATTATTTAAAAGTAATCTAAGGAATAGCTATTTAGATTCTAATGAAATAATAAAAGGAATAATACTGATATTCTAATAAAGGAATCAAAGAAATAACTGCCAAGATTGTAATAAAGTAGCCTAAGTAGTAGCTACTTCTCGTAGTACCATAATTACTCATAGTGTATTGAAATAATCTAAGGAATAACTACTTAGATTCTAATAAAGTAATCGAAGTATTAACTACTGTTCGTAGTAACCCATTTACTCATATTGTATTGAAGTAATCTAAGGAATAACTATACTTAGATTGCAATAAAGTAATCAACATAGTAGCTACTTGAATTGTCATGAAGTAATCTAATCAATGACAGCTTATATTGTAGTAAAGTAATCTAAGTAGTAACTGCTGCTCGTAGTAACCTAATTACTCATATTGTATTGAAGTAACCTAAGGAATAATTACTTATATATAAATAGCCTCTAATAATGTAATCTAAAACAATAACTACTTAGATTGTAATAAAGTAATCAAAGTAGTAGCTACTTGGATTGTCATGAAGTAATCTAATAAATAACAGCTTAGATTATAATAAAATAATCTAAGTAGTAACTACTTAGGTTCTATACTTGGATAATATACCGCTCATTGTGCACCATTAGGAATTAAGTGAAAATAGTCGGTAATGGGTCAGGCGACTTGTCTAATGCTATGAATTACAAATTTTTAGTAACTGTTTCTTCCTTAATATTGAAAATTTGTAAATTCAAGGCTTTGAGAAGTCGTTGAAATATCTGAAACGACAAACGATATAAAACTAAATTTTTCAACTTTCTAAAGTTACCAGGATTAAAGATCGAATAAAACGTCTGAGGATGACAAACGATATAAAATTGAATTAAGTAACAACTATTTATTGCAAAAATCTCAGTAATACTGAAGATTTATCTTTGTCGACCTGCACTTGACAACATTTCCCAAGGCGGTTCTTTCTTTTCTGTTACACTCCTTTCGTATTAAAATCCATATTTCCCATCTCTTTCGCGTCTTTTGATTTCTCATCTTTTCACTCAATCTCTTTTGGCGAATCCCTTTCAGACATACACACGCACCCTCGTCCTCTGTCTCTGTCGCTCCATGGAGATTTGTCTTCTCGTTTACCATACCGTATCTCTAATCCTCTTTTTTTTCGCGATTTCTCTCGCGACGATAAGCAAACTAAATCGACGGTAGGGGTTTACGACGCTGCGTTCATCATTCGCATCTCGCGTCATAAATACGGCGTAGTCAAACGTAAACGAGCCAAACGACGTCGAAGGACGGTGGAAAATAAACGAAAATTCGAATTAATCAATTTTAATATTTCCGCAATCCAGGCGGGTGTAGTCTCTCGATTTTTATTGTGCGCATTTAAATGATAAATTGAAAAATACCCCAGGAATTGATTCGGTTTATTTACAAATAAGCACTAAGATAGTTAAAGAGATTAATGATCCATTGTATTTTTTAGTTCTCTTTTTACTAGAAAAATTAATAAACACGTCGACGCCAATTGCACGAAAATCATTTCGTGTTTTATTTAAAATTGAATATTTAGTGTTTGATGAACATTAACGACTGTTTTCACTTAAAAGTTTGGAACGCAGGGTGGTGCAAATTCAGGTTCCAAATACTGCTTTTATACCATTTTTTTGTGATTTTGATTTTAAAGAAATATTGCAGTATTATTAGGACTATTCAATCTTTCATTTCTTGTTTTTTAATTTAAAAATTATTTTTTGTTACAGTGTTCGTAAAACAGTGCGTAAAGTGATTTTTTCGATTTTTAGGGACACTTTCCGCACCCTTGTAACAAAAAATATATAATATTTTAAATATATATTATTTATTTAAGGAATAAAGTTAAGATGGCCAACCAAGAATGGAGACCGAAGAATTTTTTGTAACATAGTATTTGAATTCTTTAAAAAACTGTGAAATTGTATGATACTTCGTAGCTAGAGGTTTGTGAGGTTGCTGCTTGCAAATCTGAATCAGATTTTGGAAATTCAACATTTTTTGGGATGTATTGTTTTAAAATATAGTGTTTGTAATCCAATTTTATCTCAAAATGTTGTCACAGTTTCGAGATTCTTGCAGGGCATATTATAATTTAAATATCAGTGCCGTTATTATCATTCATGTTTTACCATTTCACTTATTCAACGAATAATAGATTTAAACATAATATATATATGTTTGTTTTCAAAGGTTGTATTTATATGCTTTGATCGGGAATGGTTGAACGGAATGTAATTACAGAAAATAATTTGTGATATATTTACACTCGATAATGTTATAAATAAACATTACAGATGGAAACGACATATTTGATTTAATTAAATCACTCTGAATTTGCAATATTTACTGAAAATAACATGTATGTTGAATATGTATGAAATACTCTAATTCTTATTTTTTTTTGTTCCAGGTAAGTCGCCTATACGGATCCCTTATAGTCATCAATGAGTGAGACTAAATTACGTATTTTTAATTAAATTATCCGATTATGTCGTATTTAAGATATTTTTTTATTATCGCTTTGCAATTATAACTATATGTTAAAACAGATCAAGTAAACCAAAAACAAATAGTGTTCGACATGTTAAAATAATGCTAAATAAATACAATACAGAAAAATATTACTTTAAAAAAGATACAGATAACTAAACAACAGCAGGATTCTCAAAATACAAATTTAATTTTTAAAACTTAATATAAAAGTATAAGGGACTTGTTACACGTAGTTTCAACTTGAAATTTTTCATTGAATTTGAACCTCACCCTTTGCCGAAATTCGTTCCGACGGGCAGAATATGAATGTGATGAGTTAAACTTGATTAAATCAAAATTAAAGCTGGGAATGACGTCATAGTAAAACTTGTCGGTTAATTGGTGAACTTTAATTACTCGCAACAAACTCGTTGAATTTTCGTAAAGAACGTTTGTCTTTGAAGCGTCGGGTTTAACGGGTTTGCTTAATGTAATATCATAATTTTGAACCCTACCATATATAAATAAAGCATGAGGTCAATTTTGAAAAACGAGTGTATAATAATATTATAATTGTAAAAAATTATTTTATTTTAATACATTTATGTTGATACGTAGATTGGTTGAACTTTATTTTGTTATTTATCGATTTTAGTAATAGACAAGTTTTCGGTATTGATTACATGGTTGTTTTAATTAATTTGGTACTCTAATCACGTTCAAGTTTATATAAAAATGCTTCGGTATTTATTCTTTTTTTGTTACAAAAATAAAAAAGTCAGACAAATAGAAACGTAATTACAAAAATGTTTGTTATCAACAATATTACGCTGTAGATATGGATTGCACTCGCGTTTCGGATTGATTCATTAAGATTTGTGGTACTGCCATAAATATTTTTTAAAGTTTTGGGTTAATTTACATGTATGAAAAAAATTGTTCGCATCATAAAAATAAGGCGCTTGTCCTTAGTAGCTTTTGCATTAACACAGAAGTTACGTAGTTAATAACAAAAAATTTATATTTTCTAAATTAGACATAATTACCCTATATTTTTTTCGATAGATTAACTTTATTTTTTTTAAATTTGTTTTATTACCAATATTGTTTGTTTTTATATTCCATACCTCTTATTCTCATTTCGAACAACTTATTTTAATGCCCAATGTGATTATTCTCCGGTTTAAGGATCTACTTACTGTTGACTGTTAACTGTATATTATTTTGGATATATTTCTTAGAATACACTCGAATTAAAAATCATTTTTGTTGTTATACAGTATAAGAAATGATGGCTATAAACTTCCAAATAATATAAAATTACAAAAGAATTGATGTAAAATTGTTGTTTTTGAAGGTGATTTCTCGTTCACTTACCAAAATCGTGTCCTCCAAGTCTAAACTTAAAATAAATATGGTTAACAGAATTAACAAATTGTACATTAAAACAAAATGACGACCCCAATGACAACTTTCTTCTTGAAACTTTCTTTTTTCTCGAACGTTATTTTTATTTCAAAATTTTAAATTGTAAACAAATCCGTACATGATAATAATATACAATTATAGGTATAACATTATAATATGCCACAGTGTCCAGAATTATATATAATTATATATAATCCAGGTCTGAGGTCATACTTGTATTCGTATACTGAATTATATATAGTCCATTGTTCATCATTCAGTTTCTTAACCTTGAGAAATCTCTGTCGAGTGCTGTCAATCCCGAGCAATCTGGAGGGTATTGTAGGAGCCACTGGACACTAAGTTTTTATAAAGTGCTACATCGACACTGAGAAGATAAGGAAAAAGAAGATAAAAGAGGCAGAATTGCTGCTCGAACGAAAAGGGTGAAAAGGGGGTCAAAGGTCGAAGTACAAACGGAGTAGGAGATAATGCCGCAATCGGGAAGAAATGGAAATTGCAACCCCTATTATTTCGTTAAATACCCCAGTTTTTGTCTCGCTCCTCGTCCCTATGCACTAAGGAAGAATACATCTGTCTGGAGTGTTATCTCTTAACGCGTTAGTCACGCAAAAGATGGCGATAATTAAGGAACCGGAAGTGGAGCGATAAAAGGGTTAAATATATATATTTTAGCCCAAGACGTGCTCCGGCATGTAAATTTATATGCCTGAACGATTCGCGAAATACCCGCGTCAGCGCGTGCACCGCGAAATTCCGATGTACGAAAATGTTGAGCGGAAACTACAAAAGCTCGCCCGAAATTTAATTTGACGTATATGGCGTAAAGCGTTTCCTACTCTACGCTACGTTCGCCAGACACGACTACTTTACGTTGCATTCCCGTTAATGTCAAATTTCTTCAGGAATACCGCGAGGCTCGTATATATAAAAGGTCACGGAACGTATTGCGAGGTTAAAAAGATACGTGGCTTCGCGAAACGTTCCGATAAAAGCCCCCGGAGCAAAAAAGGAAACTTCAAATTGGCTCCCTTACATATTAATATTATACTTTTATTTCATCCCTCCGGTAGCGGTTGAACTTTTATCGCCTAATTTTACCTCGGCTCTTTCGAATTTTCGAATTTCCATAAAAATCGTTCCAGGGCTCGCCGTACGGTTTTATAGGGCGATAAAAAAAATAATCAGCTGGATCCACACCCCGACGTAGATCCTTCGATAATTATCGTCGGACGTCGAATTTTTCTCGTCTGAGAGATTTCGGGTGATTGGTCCATAAGTGCGATGGACTGAGAAAAAATTCGTTTTTTTATGTCAAAATAAAAGTACGCTGTAGTTGGTGCGTAAAAATTGTTTTACGACCCTACGCACCCTGCTTTTAGGTTCGAAGAGTGTCCTACAGACATTTTATGGAGACGGGATCGACGAGGTCGAAAGTCGTCGACGTTATATGCTCCTGAATTCCCTTTCCCAGGCGAAAGCTCTCGCTTTATTCTTTTCGAAGTCTTTTTACTTTTCCTTATCAGCTTTTAAGTCATCTTGTTTCGATTGGTATATTCGAAAGAATCTGAACGATCGATGTGTTCTGTCATTTTGAAGATCTATTTTGTCAGTTTATCTTCATAAGTTTTGTTGATTTTTTAAATTCAAGTTTATATTTAACATGATAAAATTCAGACAGTGGCTACAATCTTAGCTTGATCCGTTAATTCGAAATAAAAAATGGTCCCGTGTAATTATTCTTTTCGACGTCTTAATTTGACTAATGCAGAGTGCAAGGATCCTTAAAGAAGATTAACGACCTAGAGTACTGCTTGTACTTTTGAATCCTCGTTACTCCCGGTGTCCGCCATAAAACTCAGACGGAATCGGATCGAATAGATTCCTCAGAAAAGAATCCTTGATATTCGATCGTTCTAGTTTATCGCCTTCCATCAAAGTCGCATTGGATCCTTAATGCTCCAAGATGTTGCTAGTCAGGCTGGAATAAGGTGCTTAGCGCGTAAGACAAACATTACTCAGTATCGTTGCGAATTCGCTTAAAAGCTTCAGAATAATTAAATTATTCCGATTTACCGTAGTTGATCTAACGGATTCCTATTTTTATTCTTACCCCTGCCGATGGACGGTTTCGCAAGGAGAGAATTTTTATTGAAAATATCGGCGACTGGTAGAATAATAAAGAGAAAAATAATGAATAGGAGTTTAATTAGTTACAAAATTGATTATATAATCTAAGCAAGCCCAAAATGTATCGATTAAATATTAGAACTTAAACATAAGTTATTGTCAACGTAAACGTTAATGCTGACATCAGTTAGGGCTGTGCCAGACACTCGAATATCCTGTGATCACCTGTTTTTTTTGTGATCGACATCCGAGTACCGTTTGGGCTGCATTAAAAACTAACATAGGGACACCATCATTTCCGGTTTCAGTCGTTGTTACGTAAGATTCATAATTTGTACGTAGCAGCCATCTAGTGGAAAATCATGATATTTTACGAGGTCGCGGAAGGCACGGATATGTTTGGTGAATATTATTCCCCGTTTAACTGCTGCAGAATGTCATATTCCGTTTTTCTATACTACATTGCTTTTAATATCTCTGCAGTTCCCTTTTTGAGTATGCATTTCATTGATTATAATCCGTTTTAGTGGAGAAAATCAGTAAAAACAGAGAAAAAAAGACTTGGAAATAGTGGTACTTTTATTTTATTTTACAAAATTTGTGTACGAAAAATCGTGTATTTTTTTTTTTAAATTTGACCATCGAAAATTGCTAGAGCATACTTGAAAATAGTATGAAAGGCATTCAGAGACTTTCAAAAATAAAAAAAAAATCTTTTAACTCCAGAAACTGAGGTGAAGTAGACGTACCTGTTCCTCTTATTTTGGGCAAAAAAGTGTTAATATTCAACCTATACAGTAACTGTCGCGGTGCAATAATTACATGAAAAATGTTCATAAAATACTCCACAATAAATTAAACACAAATGTAGATAACAGATATCGAACTTTATTAAAGCCGAGATAATAAGAGGGAGTTAACAATGTGATAAAAAAGGACCAGGGGCAATTCCTAAGGGTCTTTCATCGTGCGGCTTGAATAATGAAACAAGGGCCCCGTGAGATGAGATCGCAATGAGCAAGAGTGAGAGAGAAAGTGCACAAGGGTGCATACAAACACACATGTATGCTTTAGAAGCATATCGCGATCGCAATCGCCTCGCCGGCCAATTCTCCTGTACGTAGCGATATTTTATAAATGTAAGTGAATTTCTCCTGGATGTGCATCCAGATACGTAGAATAGAGTGCTCGCGTCCATTTACGTTGCAATCGCGAAGTAACACCCCATGCACATTTCGCCTCTACCGTATTTGCTTCCCGATCCCCGATTTCCGATATGGAACACCACGCTTCTACGAGCTAGACACCGGTAAGATAGGGAAACATTCCCATTACGAGGGACAGGGACAATGAAATTTTGCTAGGCAATAGGAGAGTCTGGGTCCGTGTGTGTATCAGAGAATAGACCAGACGTGCAGAGAGAATTTTAAAATAGTCCAGTCCATCCTAATTAAGAATGAGAAATTTATATTGATAAGCTTGACTTACAAGTGGTGCCACTTTCATTATTGTGGCAAAAGTACTTTCAAAAAAAATTGATTCTCTATAAATATAATTGTATGTAAGTGTATAAACTTGTTATGTACACAATTTTATATAAATCGATGTTATATATAATTTGAACACATTGTATATCAAATTACATATAATGCAATAATTATAATTGAATCATTTCGACATCTTGAAACAAATGATGTTTGTAGAACCAAATAAAATTTGACCGACAACTGAAAAATCACGGGTTCGAGTCTCGGCAAGTCGACTAGCTCGAGTTTGGCTCTAATTTTTTTTTTCAGAATAAACCGACAAAAATTTACATTATTAACCTCATCGTTAAAGTTGATATTTTAGTTTGTCACAAATATAAACGGGAAAAATAAACACAATTTAGAAAATCTGGAAAAACCGACTAAAGAAATAAATGCGTTTTGCCACTCGAAGAACAGAAGACTTCACAACATTGTCGGTGATAAACAAGATAATAAAAACTGCAGTGTATTTGCCTTTGAACCATATGTCCGAAATAAACAAGCGTTTCACGCGTTCATCTAATAAAAGCCGATAGATTTGGAAAAATCTTTATCACAGCTATTTTATACTGTTCTCCGCGCAAGTTTGAAATTCCGATATCCGAAAACGTATTCGTGCTTGAGAATAACTTATCCAAGGAGGACAAATTTGGTGGGTGCATACCTAATATAGAACAAAATCGCATTTTTCTGGCAACAGGATTCTTAAACGGTAGAGCCGGGCGCGCGATAAAGTCGACCCAGAGACTGTTTTACTTCGTCAATTTCACGACCCGGAAAACAATTACGCGATGGAAATAAATATCCGCCTTTGTTCCAAGTAGGAATTCATGGTCGTTTCCTAACTCAAGTAAAGTTTAAAAAAACGTTTTACGATTTGGTTAAAAATTGTAATTATAATAATGTCATAGTAAAGTTAATTTCGACGTTTAATTAAGGTTGTAAATGGAAATACGTTACATTTATTATTTTATTATTAACGTTGCGCAAACATATTGAAACATTTATTTAACTAACAACCTGATGTTTGTAACGTAACTTAACTAATCAGTCCCAAACGGATGACATTTTTTTGCACTTTTCTGATATCAATTCTGATTGTTTATCAATTTTAACTAAATCTGGGCCATTTCTGACGTAAAATTGGTTTTACTTTTCGATTCTGACCTACAACTTGAAAAAATTTCAATCCAAGCATGATGCGTTCAATTTGTTAACAAAAAATCGGATTTTTGTCACTTATTTCTTTTTTCATTAACAGTTTTGCGTCCGAGGACCAGCAAAATTAAATTTCGAAGTGGTGATACCCAATATGACGGTTTAAAACTGAAATTTTATCCCATTTTTTACTTTTTTATGAGTAGCGATTTAAATTGTCAATTTTTTTCGGAACATATATAAAACTTCTTTTATTGATCACGAATCCGACGTTAAAATTCAAGATGTCTGATCAAATATGTCGGACTACATTGTTTAAATATCCCAATTTAAAGAGTTTTTTAAACATTTTTACGAATGTCCAAAATTAAAAGTCCAACTTTTTTACGAATGGCGGATTCAATATGGCGGATAAAAACTTTTTAATTTTTTTTTATTGTACCATCATATTATTATTGATCGCGAGCCAGGCGTCAAATTTTTTAAATTCAATACGGCAAACTAATATTTTCAAAATGTAATTTTTTTATAGGCCAGAAAAGATGCAATACTTTTGGTCAAAGCAACCATGAGACATTTTAATCAAATATTCAAACACGAAATATAATAAAAATAAAACCAACAAAATAAAAAGTTTAATATATTAGAATATAAAAAGTTGGATTTCACACGAATGATTAATTAAAAGAGAAAAGCACAGGAATCCTTAGACGTAAACATCAATAACATGTGGTATTAATAGAAAAACGAATGAAGAAAGCATATAATAGAATCTAAAATCGGGCATTGAACGAACGTGAAAGGGAAAAAATGAATTCAGTAGCAGTGAACGAGGCAGCTAACGAAATTGCGGGAAAAATCAACAGAAAGACAATAGTAAAAAAAATGATAGAAAAGCATGAGAAGTTTCCAACCAACACAAATGCATAAACTAATAATGCAAAAAACGAGGACGAAACCGTACGATGATAAAAATCGGTACAGCGAGACGCAAACATGCAAATATAATGGCGAGTCGAGAATGAAAAATAAAAGAGATAGAAAGTAAATCTAATAAAAGCATTCGTGATGCTAGAGGTCTAGAAAATAGATAGCTCACCATCAAGCAAACAACATTCGTCATTGAAAAACGAGTTGCAACTCACGAATTTTTCATTGATTTTTGCCCGGCATATGATGCAATAAATAAAAAATATAACATCATCTCGGACTTTCGAGCGCTCTTTCATGCCAAGACACAAAAGTATTTGTTGAATTGGGACAAAGTATTGTGCTCTTTTAAATTTAAATTCGCGTCCGTCACCGGCACGGACAACAATCGTCTTTGTTCCCTCTCGACAAGACCAAAAAAAAAGAAAAATTGCAAAGAAAAAAATAATCGTTGTTCACTCACTTGCGACATTTTCCGCTCCGGCGTCGCATTGAAATGGATGACACGTCCTTTATTGCTTTTGCTTATGAGACAAGTTTCATAATGAGAAATTATCCGCGAAACACGCGTGTCCCCTGCGTCGCGTCGCCCCGGCGTGAAACGAGCTTTAAAAAACGAGGCATTAAAAAAAAGCTCCCGCCGGGTAGGGAGGGGGTTGGGAATTCGTCGGGCGTCCGACAAGCGAGTGCTTGCTCTTGAAATATGGATCGTATTCTTGGCAAAACTCGTCCGTTATTTATTTCCTTAAAAATATATACAACTACAGAACAATGCTTCACTTCCGCCTGAGTTTTCATCAATGCAAACTTCTCACGGTGGCGCAAAACTAACCTAGGAAGGTCGTAAATAATGATATAGTGTGATTTAGACGTCGAGTTGAAATGATGAAGACGAGTCTTTTTCTTTCAGAATTATTTCTTCCTGAAATTCGTCGGCTTCCTTTTTCATTTTATTTATAACGCTTTAGGGGATACTTTCAGCTCTATGAAGGATTTAAATAATCAATTATTTACTTTAATAATACTTATTACAGTAATTTTTCGCGAGAAATTCAATGGTGATAAAATAAAATGCGTCAAATAAATTGCTCACCACTCATTTTTTTATAAAAATGAAATATTTCAAAACCCATCCGTAATTTTTTTTTGGAAATCTATTTTTATAATAAAAAAACAGCAACCTAACATATTACACTTTAATATTTTTAAATTATTTTTGTAGGTATCTTAACAAATTAAACAATAATTATTTTCATCTAGCATATTTACTTGTTTTGGAGTGTAAAGAAAATGTATAGATTCTTAGTAACAAACCAAGAAAAAATATGTGTAATCTGCTTCAATTTATTTTTGTAATTTTCAGGTTAAGTTGCTAATTGTTGCACTGAATAATTTGTTAAGCTAATGTATTTAATTAATGTTGCACAGTTTTATATAAGCCGTATTTAGATTATCCAAATTCAAAGGTCCTCCATTGCTGTCATTTTCTGTTAGGGGGCTACAGTGTATTTAAAAAAAAACTGCTTGATGCATAAGTCAGTTATCTTTATATAGGGATTAAAGACGATTGTTTAATATAGATATATATTTTACTAATTTACTTTTAATGAGTCTTCATAATACTATACAAATTATCTAGTAACATTAACTATTTCCTCTTCTTATTTGATTCTCCTCTTTATGAAGTCCAAGGACCAATAAAAAAATAAAGCAATTCAATTTGAGCGTTATTTTCGTTACAAATCTCCATTATACTATGAGATAAAATTTTATGCGGAAAACTAATATCTCGTAAAATTTTATATACGTAAAACTTAATCAAATCTTAATTGCATTTTTAATTAATACGGTATTTTTAATTTTTCGATGTTAAAATTGCCCAATGAAACGTAATCAAAAAACAATTCGAAAGACTTTTCATTCTTCGAAATGAGTTTATGAAACTTATTCAGCGACCATTTTTCAAACGGGCAGAGGTCATAAGTTTTTACGGACCCGTGTTTTCAAGAGGTATAATAAAACTTTTACCGCCGGTGTATTTGATCAAATAATAACTTTGCGATTGTCGCGGAAACGTGCCTTTCATGGGAATTAAAAATATTTCTAACATTAATTTTCTTATTATAAGCATTTTTAGGTCCCTTAAAAATGCTTCGATATTCGCTGCTATTTTATCTTTGTAATCAAATTGTAGTTTATTAACTTATTCCTACAGCAAATACCAATATTTGTTGCGGAAGTTATTAAATTTGTATTCGATTACAGAAAAGATACGGCGCAATCGAAGTTCAAACGTTTTAGTAGTAAAAAATACCGTTCCAACAGTTATTATGTAAATTGATTCAGAGGCAATTCTCTTAATTTTTGCACAGTAATTCCATGAAAACTGATAGTACCCTCTAAAAGATATGCAGTTCACTGCAGGCTAAACGTTTACAAATAATCTCAATTTTCAAAATCCGAAACAACATAACCTCAAATTCTTTGACTTGTTTATTGACATGTTTTCAATGCATTATTGCACATTATCGATATGTAAATCATATCTAATTACACGTACTTATAGTAATAACAAGATCGCAATTAATGTATCCGATTAGTACACCCCCAGGACATCGTGAGAATTGTAATCGGACAAAAGTTAACATTTGAACATCCTGATAAGCTCAATCAGTGCTAATCGAATTAAAATAATTTTTTTGTCTTTTAGTAATATTGATATATGAAGAAAAAAAATTGTATTTTCAAATAAATATTTATTTAAATAGTCGGGTAGAAATTTATTCAGGCCCTGATCAGGAAATAACCAGATTGTTACGCGCCTGATTAGGGCCTTAATAAATTCCTATTCTCGTAAATTTTTTATTTGGCTATTCGAATAAACATTTACTCGAATGCAAATATTTTTTTTGGTTAGAACACAACTAGTAATTTTTACATTTTTGTCAATTTTCTTAGAAGACGATTTTTTTGGAAAACGACCTGTACATCCTTGAATCGTTACTCGACTTTATATTTTTCGTTCGCGCTAGGACATGGAATTCCCTAAGGAGAAAATTCAAGGTTCCTTGATATTCCACTTTTCGTAGCCGTTAAAGAGGAGAAGCGTAGTGAGGATTTTTTTTATGACCGACACTTTTCCAGGCGTCCGTGCCATTTCCGCTTTAAGCCAGCCTATGTCGAAGTCGTTGAGAAGTCGTAGTCTGAATTACGTCAGTAACTTTCCCTTACTGGATACCCGGTCGCGCATGCTACTGTAATTTCCGACCAATTTTGGTGGCGTCTTGAAACGTCGTCCTCTCATAGACTTTTATGGTACCAATAGTTGCTCAAACATTCTTTGTCTAAATAAAAAATAGGAACGAACAGATTGTATAATATTTTGCAAAAAAGATGCCTGTGAAAACGAACGCACAAAGAGGCTAAAAAGGGTTCCGATACGCGGTCGCGCTCAATTTTACTCTTTGACGTTTTCCGCGCGATCGAACACCGATGAATTATACATGAAGGAGACATGAAAATTCAGGGGCTCGTAGGTCTCGAAGATTTAAAGTGGCTTTATCTTTGGAATTTTGCGAGGCGAAGCCGGGATTACGTCTCTGGCGCAACGAAAAACAGCCGGTCGTATAACACGGGTTTAAGTGCAACTCCGGATTAAATTTCCCAAAAAGAAGGAAACGTCGCGAAAACTCGCGTTCGCTTTATGCGAGATTTGAAAGCGTTAATTAATGCACCGGGTGCTCGGCGAAAGACAGATAACGCCATTGTGCAATTGTCGAGTTTCTCGAAATTTTTCAACTTTTCGCAACGACACGTCCCTGTATGAATAAAAATTTATGTGCATGGGATATTCGGAAAACTGACCGCAAATTTTTACCTACAACTTTTTCTATTTCCAAACTCATATAAGTTTTCGATACTTTTTATGTATATAATAACGCCAAACAAGAAAGTAACTGGTTCCTTTAGAACTGTCCATATCGTTTTTCGATTTCCCAGGCGAAGGCCCCCTGATCGAATCTAGTATTTAAACCTACTTTCATTTCGACAATAAACCAAATCCCTTCCCGGTCGCGAAGCCTTCTTTGATGTCACTTCTTCTCGAAATTGCGGCTCCAAATGGGAAACCTTTCGAAATCCTCTCAAGTCCCTTTGCAGGACCCTCGTGAATTTCGGGATGCAAATATTCCCTTTAAGGAAGACGGGAAGACCGAGGGCTGCGATCTTCCGGAAGTACACCAGGTGCGCCTAGCTGTTGCCGGTGTATGCCGACGGGCTTCTCTTAGCCTCGGGTTTGTCGACGTGTGAAAAGCACACAGTTGCCAAACGAGCGGTACTTCATCTGCGACAACGCGACCTAAATAGAGTACGGAGGTCATACGGGGATCACTGCCAAAAGACCTGTTTACACGGAGTGTTTGCCCTGCCAATTGCGGCCCAGGCATATATGTACAGTACTCGACGCTTCTGTATGCGGTCGACGACGTCATCCTGACATTTCTTCCTCCGTAAAAAAATCACGGAGAACATTTTTGAATTAATTGAAGGATGGGCCCATAGATGGCGCTGATCGATCAATAGTTTTCGCAATCGGTAAAAAGTCGTTCATTTGATAAATTTTGTTATTCCAAATAAAGAACATAAGGCATCCATATAATATTCTTCTAACGAGGGAGCTATTTTGATACCATATGCGAAGGAAATATCCGCAGTGCTTGAACAAGATAATTAAGGGTTGGATATTCGAAAATTTGTTATAAGGTTTACATTACATACGGCCCGACTCGGAGCGCACCGCGATAACAGCTTTCAAACTTACCCGTTGGTGGCGGCAAGACCGATGAAGAGGTTTGCATAAGTTACTCTACTTAAGAGTCCCGTCAACTCATATAGCGAGCAATTAACTTCCGGAATGGGCGGAATAACTCTCCGTGAAATTTACGAAATATTAGACGTAAGTTCCGGAAGTTACGTCCCGGGAATCTCCCTTGTTAATGAAAATGAACGGTTGAACCACTTGACCAGTTATGGGATGTAATCTAAGACGTACCGTTTCGAAAATATTCGAAATACGTGCCAATGGCGATGGAAATTATATCACCGGTAATATTTTACCATTAGTCAATTTTAATAAATGTCACATATGAAATCGATATAGAATAAAACACATTTTACGTTAACACAAATGCCAAAAACAAAAGAAACGTTGAAAACCTTCCACAATTGTAGCGAACGAGAGAACAGGACATTGATTTTTTTAAATGCATTTACTTCGACTTCAACGAGTGGAGTTAGCCGATTGTTCAATCACTGGTATACACTCATTCTCGGGCTGCATTCCGATCAAACTTGATTCTGCGAAATGGTCAACCTTTCTAACTATGAAATCAGATTTGAGAATGATACCTTTTAGTTCTATTTCTGTCGAAACCATACGTAGCGGTATTGTCAATTATTCCCTGGCTTTTATACTGTAGATTTATTTGATTCGTTAAATAAGTAAAAAATGTATATACTGAAAATATAATTTAAAAATCATCCGCGAGATAGCCGCGTCTTTTTTTGTAACCTCCAAGTAACAATATCATCAGAATGCCTTGAAGAAACCGAATAAACGACTTTGATCAGCGGAACTCTCCCGAAATTGGGGCGCATTTCGACTTCTTCAATCACGCGTAAACTCTATCCGTCGAACCCGTAGACGATCTCAAAATTTCCTTTAATTAACTATTCTCCTAGAGTCGAAGGGAAACCTTAGGCGTATAACGCTCGTTCAGATCTTTTGGAAGTCGGCGTTTAGCGCTTCTCTATCTAGCAATGTGCGATTCGCCGGTAAAGTTGCCCCCGTCCCTTTCTTGGGTAGAATCGATCGCTCGTGTAATCAAGGAAGAGTCACAGTTCAACTCCGGTTCTCGTACTTGGAAGGCACACGGGGAAAAGCCAGTTATAGCGCTCGGAAAATGTTTTCCTGGCTACGACACACCAGCCAGTGGTGATCTGGACAAAAATGACGATGACGTCAGCCGAACGATTCGTTCGCAGAGGGAAAACTTTATTCACTAATTTATTCGACGATTGGATAGTACCGAATCATAACCGAGTTGTCCTCGTCAACAAAATTCGTTGATTAGTGCTAGTGTCTGATTGGAAACTGAGATTGGAATTATTGAAAGTAAACTGTCGACGATTAACTTGAACAAAACCGTTTATCTTGTCGAGGATTGTTAATCAGAAAATGAACAAATTTTGAACTTTTTTTTATTATGCATTTGCCACTTTCATATTTTGATTAGATTTCTTGAATAAATTTTAATAAACGATGACTGCAGCCAATTTTCGCAAACCAGTCTTGAATTTTGCGAAAAAATTCATTTTCGGGAAAGTTTTAGGGAAAATATCGACGTAAATCATAAAACACTCAAGTTTTCCGTTGCTCCTTTTTACGCGATAAATCACGGCCCCCGCCGCGGGTAATTTCGGGGTGCACCCGGTATACGGGGCGAGCATAATATCACGGCTGACCCATTTCTGGAAGGCATCACTGGAGGAGGCTGACGATAAAGGCGATTCTCTACTGTCGCTTCTACCATCTTTTACTCCACTGTCTCTACCTGCGTCGACTCTACTTACTTTATCCTATCCGAGCACCTTTGTATTACGTCGGATTTTCAGGTTCGGGAATTTTCCTTTCCATCCCACAAAACTTGTCTATGAGGGAATAAAGTATTCGTTGACTTAATTTTAGAAAATATTTTAATTCCAAATTTTCTTTATTGAACGTAGAAAACAAAATAACAATTATATCGCTCTTAATAATGGCAGAATTAATCACATTCTTCAATTTTACTTGGATTTAGTCATTAAAAATTTGTTATAGTCCGCAATCAAGTTGAACAAAAATTGAACGTTGCATTACTACTTAGATTAATTGATCAGTCACTGTTACAACTTTTATGACTACAATTTAATCTAAGTAGACTTGCATTATTTTATGTAGAAATAGTCAGCACTTACTTGAATTAAAATCAGGTGCGTATTATTAGTACTTCATTGCGTACTATTACTATTCAGGTTGCACGATTATCATACTAGATAAAACTTAATTCTAATTTACCTACAAGTACTATCTACGTAATATTAATCGAACCAGTACTACTTAGATTACCTGAAAATAGTCTGTTATTATTACTTACATTCCTTTTTTAACGCGGAATATTGGTATTTAGATTACCTCGTCTTGCACTGTTACTATTTATGTTGTTTCATCTTGAACTGTTAATACTTAAATTACTATGTAGAGTACTAACATATAACTATCTTAGATTACTTCATTATAATCTAAGTAGAAGTAGTCAATACCTACTTACAAAGAAATTCAGTGCTCATTATTACTACTTAGATTCCTTCATCCCGGACTGTTACTACTTACTTTATTCATCTCGAATTGTTACTACTTAGATTACTTCATATCGGACTGTCACTACGAAGATTAGTTTTCCTCGGGATGTTAATTCTTATATTTCATTATAATCTAAGTATTAATAATTCGTACTTACTTTGAACAAAATTGGGCTCGAACAACTTAGTATGATTCATTAGTAATCTGAGTAGTTGTACCCCCCCCCCCCCTTTTTATGAAAAAAGGACGATGCCGATTGTTACTACTTAGAATATTACATTTAAATCGAGGTATTCTCATATTACATCATCGCACATTATTAACACTTTGGTTATAAGTCTTTATAATTGAGGACATGGATCTTAAAAGGGGTCGCGCTCTCAAACGGTCGGAAAAGTATTGTCCACGCGTAACAATGAAATCTAAGAGAGACTTTATTCAATAAATGTTGTTGATTTGAACTCGTCATATCTCCTCAAAAACTGCATAAAAAATTCTGAAATTTTCAGGGTACATGCACAAGATAGTAGCGAAACAGATAGGTGAAGTTAAGTTAACAAAATATCTGCCGAATTGTTAATAATAATTAACAAAAGTAGAAGTAAATTAAATTCGCCGTTTGCGAGCTATATCGAGAAAAAGTGTGTTACAAAATTTACGTTAGAGAAAACTTCTAGTGGGAAAGTTGTTCGTCAATGTATGACGAAGATTTTTGCAAAGTTTCAAATTTTTTGAAACTAAGATGCGTTAATCATACGTTATTATCTAAAAAACGCGTGGGGCGCTGATTCCGGCGATTCTGCACGCTTCATTTCATACACCACATACAAGGAACATACGAAGAACAAAACATTCTGTATAAATTTATGTTTGATATTGATTATAAATTAATACTTATTAGTTAATTAGCAAATTATATTAGATTAATATAAGATGTAATATTTTTAAACTTTCCGCCTCTTCTATTATACGACAACAATGTTTTACAAGTTCATGCACGTCGAGTCCCGTAAGGTAAGGAAAGTAGTTTTGTCTTATGAAATATTGTATTTAATATTATAATAAGTATTTTTCATGACGTGATCAGTAAATTTTGTTTATAATGAGCGACAAAAACAATAATTCAAGAAGAACGGGAAGAAAAAGCCATAGCGATTCCTGTACACCTTTCATGTCTGAAAGGAAATAACTAATCTGCGTTGAAAAAGTACTGTACATAAATTAAAAATACAACAAAATATTATTAAGTCTATAAATAAAGTAATATTAATCACAAATTTATACAGAATGTTTTGTTCCTCGTATGTTCCTTGTATGTGGTGTATGAAATGAAGCGTGCAGAATCGCCGGCATCAGCGCCCCACGCGTTTTTTAGATAATAACGTATAATTAACGCATCTTAGTTCCAAAAAATTTGAAACTTTGCAGAAATCTTCGTCATACATTGACGAACAACTTTCCCACTAGAAGTTTTCTCTAACGTAAATTTTGTAACACACTTTTTCTCGATATAGCTCGCAAACGGCGAATTTTCGAGCTCATTAAATTTACTTCTACATTTGTTAATTATTATTAATAATTCGGTAGATATTTTGTTAACTTAACTTCACCAATCTCTTTCGCCACTATCTTGTGCATGTACCCTGAAAATTGCAGAATTTTTCATGCAGTTTTTGAGGAAATATGACGAGTTCAAGTCAACAACATTTATTGAATAAAGTCTCCCTTAGATTTAATTGTTACGCGTGGACAATACTTTTCCGACCGTTTGAGAGCGCGACCCCTTTTAAGATCCACGTCCTCAATTATATTACTACTTAGTTAATGTCATTATAATCTAAGTAGTAACCTAAGTAGTAACAGTCGAACTGTCACAGTTCTATAGTTGTGATAGCTGATTATATTTTACATAATAACCTGCGTAATTTTAAATCAGTTAATCAAATATCCGTGGAATAAGTAATCTTACATTGAATTTATCATAATCTATGCAGCAATAAGGCGTCTGCTATTATTTAGTTTACTTGATTATAATATGAGTAGTTATAGCTGGCACCTGTTGCGAACTATCTGTTTGGACTGTTACTGCTTTGTTTGTAAAATTCGATTCGTCAACAACTTTTTTTTTTTAATACGATATTGAAACATTGTGATCATTTGCATGAAGCCAGTACTACGATGATTTCAAATGCCGATATTTGGAACTTAAAATGAAATTTCCCACAAATTTTATGGGGAAATTAATTGGTCTTTGTATAGCCTTCAATCACAGTAACTGTGGCAAGGGATTTAGGAACTTTCCTTATTTATCGGGGAGTTTTGGAAAACCATCCTCGACGTCTTAAGTACCATACGGCCGCTCCGGAACGTGTAAAGTTCCCTGATGTCATAGTCGAAAGGAATAATTCCGGAACCTGAACTCCCGCTTAATTACCCGGATAATCCCATAGTGCGTTGTGTATCGCGTCGCGCGGAAAACGCAACGCGACAAGCGCATTACGTAATCTCAATAGGAAGATCGGAAGATTCCTGGGTACGTAACACGGCGGCAAGGTGTCGCCCGCAAAGCGCGACCGCAAAGATCGCTGCCGAGCTCGGAATGGTTAATTGGGCGGTAAATGAAACGGATGGAAGCCAGTACCGACCACTATTATTCGTTCTAATCTCGCGTCTAAGTTGCGTTACCAGTAAATTAGTTGGGCGCACAGATCTTAATTACGCGAAAGACCCATGCGCCTTCGGGAACTTTTCGTTCGCTGCTTTGGTCGATCCTTTTTTTTCAACTTGCTCTCAGCGCCCTCGCTTCGTAAAGAATTCAATTACACGGGCTTGAATTATCAACGAGTCGACGTGTATACCTCTTTTGGTGCCTTCACCAAGCTTTTTCTTTTTTTTTTTTATTTCTAATATTTTTCTGCTCTCCGAACGAAATATCCGGTATCGGGTGTCTTCTGTAAAGGTGGATCGTGCGGGCGAAAGGCCCCTCGGCTGGCTTCCCTCGCGAAATAAAACCTCGACGCTCTATGAAAATCGCACTTCTCATTTCCTTTTCATAGCGCCGCTCCCGGTTTCGCCGGTTCATCTTCCTTTAAGTACATACTTACCTCCGAGTATTTATTTTATTTCGAGTGGTTTTTCTGTCGCCGCGGCTGCCAAGAGACTTCGCCACAATCGCGCTTGCACTAACTCGATTGAATGCCGCTAGACGCCGAGGTAATTCCGATTTGCTGTTTACGTCTTTTTTCACAACTTTCTGCAGATGGAGAAGTACTACGGGATTTCCTATTGGTCGATCAATGCAACGCAATTTTCTATTTAAATGTCGGTTATTTCAAAATTGAGTTATGAAATTACCGAGTTTTTCGACTTTTCTACTTTTTCTTTCTAATTTTTTTATAAATATATTTGAATAAATACTAATATCTATACTAAAAGATGCTGAGTGAATAAGAAATTTATAATAATTTTATTAATGTCTATTCAGAAACAGTTGGGAAATTTTCAGTCAACCATTTGAAGTTGATGCATACCAATGACATCTAAAAAACGGAATTCGATTGTTTGGCACGTGGAAGTGTTAACAAAAACGTTTAAGAAGCCGAGCATTACATACGTCGCAAAATGCAGTAACCTAAGTAATAAGTACTAGCACCTACTGCGAACAAAACTCGATGTGGAATGCTACTACTCATATTACTTCAAAGTCGGCGTGATGGTCGTGCGGGCTAAGGCGTCAGTTTTAGTCCGCCCGAACTGAACGTCGCGAAGGGCCCGAGTTCGAATCCCCGTCCTGCAATTTTCTCTGCTTATGTCCAGTGTGGAATAACCGGGGAACTTTGCTGGGCGAAGGTACGAATTTGGGACCGCTGCCGACCTCCGTCGGCAGTTATCGGTACCGTCAGCGTCTTATCCGCGGTCGGTACGTCGCACAGTGTTTAACGGTTAGAACGTTGACGTCAAATATGTTTCGACAATTTTCCTGTCGATTAAAAAATACAAATTTTTTTTTAAAATACTCTGGAGGGATTGTACTTTGGAAGGTAGCTGCTATTGGAAGGTCACAAACGACCATAACCTCAAAATTGTACTCTCTATGTAAAACATAGGTTTTGGTAACCACTAAATTTGTTCGAGTGACAAGAAATGAATGATTTGTGCTTTAGGAATACATGATTATGTGCAGTTGAGTTACATTTAAGTAGAAATTATGCATATATGCATATATATATATATATATATACAGGGTGATCCAAAAGTCCCGGAACAGCAAAATATCTCAGCGAGAGGACATTTTCGGGAAAAATGTTTTAGACAAAAGTTTTAGGATTTTTCACGGGCTATTTAATGGTAGCATAGAATTTGACCTTGAACATGACCTTGAAGGTTATTTCAAAGTTAAGTTTATTTTTTTTAATGCGAACCTCTATTTTTTTCATGGTTTCGGAAAAAGCGGGAAATTTTACGTCCGATTATGATATGAACGATATTTTGGTCAAGGTCATTTAAAGGTGAAACTTGAAAGTCCCGGAACGGGGAAATATCTCAGAGGGAGTTCATTTTCTGTGAAAATGTTAAAGATAAGAGTTTAAGGATTTTCTGCTATCGATCTAATGGTGATATTAATTTTGACCTTCACTATTATTTTGAAGGTCATTTCAAGGTCAAGTTCAATTTTTCAAATGGGAACCACTATTTTTTTGAGCGGAAAGGCTTACGTCAGAACACGACTTCACTTCACGACTTTCACAGAAAATATACTCCCGCTGAGATATTTCGCAGTTCCGGAACTTTTAAGTTTCACCTTGAAATGACCTTGACCAAAATATCGTTCATAATATATGCGTGCGTGTGTGTGTGTGTGTGCGTGCGTGCGTGCGTGCGTGCGTGCGTGCGTGCGTGCGTGCGTGCGTGCGTGCGTGCGTGCGTGCGTGCGTGCGTGCGTGCGTGCGTGCGTGCGTGCGTGCGTGCGTGCGTGCGTGCGTGCGTGCGTGCGTGCGTGCGTGCGTGCGTGCGTGCGTGCGTGCGTGCGTGCGTGCGTGCGTGCGTGCGTGCGTGCGTGCGTGCGTGCGTGCGTGCGTGCGTGCGTGCGTGCGTGCGTGCGTGTGTGTGTGTGTGTGTGTGTGTGTGTGTGTGTGTGTGTGTGTGTGTGTGTGTGTGTAGGGTGGCCGTTACTTTGGTCATTTTTGAATTTCTTCGGTCTCACCCCCGAAAAGTGTTCATGTTTATGAAAAAAAATATCAGATAAAATTTGGATCAATTCGACCAGATCAACACGAGCCACCCGATGATTAAATGTAACATTGTTTTTAAATGGGGAAAAGAGGTCTCTTAGTTTTTTTTCACGTAACTTCGACCCGTTGAGTCTTATTTCTTTTTAAATTGACATATTTCACTTACACGGGTTCTTGGATAACAGAATACGCCAAAAATGTTTTTTTTTTAATTTTAAACCAACACCTGATTATCTTCGAAGATACGCATTTATTGAAAAAATGCTTGACACAAAAGTTACACGGTTGAAAGAGGGTCAATCAAGGTTATTTCAAGGGCGAAACGAAATTTTTAAACGGAAACCGTACTTTTTTACTCTGGATATGATAAGAGCGGAGAATTTCAGGTTTAGATGTCTAGTCATGCAAAGGTAACGATTTCCTGTGACAAATATTCAAATTCAAAACGTTTAAACATTAATACATTTTATGGTATGCGAAAAGTAAAAACATATCTGAGACAAAAATCGCAGGGTTTAAAGGGGTCGATCAATCTTGACCTTGCTTTTGCCTTTGGAGTCAAATTTGAAGGTTATTGAAAGTGTAAATTGAAAATTATAGATGGAAACCCTAATTTTCTACTCCATGTTCACATGGTGGAAAAACTGCACTCTGTAACCGTTCACAAAGCAAATCTTATTCAAACAGTTATTGCTTTCAAAATAATTAATTATATAATCAAATAGTAAATAGGATTTGTAGGCATTAATTCAAATAAAAGATTTTTGTAAGAATAATCAATAATATTTATCATTTACTAATAAAAAATCAAATTTTACTGTATTAACAGAGTGAAGTTTAGATTGCCATACAAAATTGTTTTAATGGTGATAAATACATACACAATACAATATTTTGTGAAATCTATTTTCAAGAATCAAGTAAATATTGAATAATCTTAACTGCTATAATACATAATAAGAACTCGATAGTTCAATAGATGTTTAATTTATAGTATAATTCTGGGATATAACACGTTTATAAGTTACGTATAATTCTCGTTTCGATGACAGTCTATAAAACGTCATAATAATATGCCATTTTTTAAACGCGCTGTAAACGTTAATCTTAAAAGTATTACAGTCGTATATATACGTTTAGTACAAAAACATTAAAAATATTAAAATATCCTTTTTTTAATTTTTTACATTTTTTGCATTACATTATTTAACTTTATGCAATTTTTCTAAACGCAAATAATTAGAAAAAAACGTTAATCTTAGACGTATTTTAAACTACCGTTGTATAGACGTATATCTCGAAAACGTATATGCCGAATACGTACACCGTTTTTATACCTCTGATATACGTATATGAAACAACCATGTTCTCATTGGGTATGGTTAGCACCACTTTTATTCGCTTTAATCATTTGATTGAAAATATTTTTTAAAGACGTAATTTGTACTTATTGAGAGAATGACCCATGCATATAAAATGCAAAAATGTATAGGTAAAATGTTAGTTGGTAATTGTGATAATGCCAGATATATTTTGTAAAATTCCTCCACAAAAGTTGGTAAATTTAGAAATATATATGTGTGTATATATATATATATATATATATATATATATATATATATATATATATATATATATATCATTTAAATTGAAATACTCTTATGAAAGAGTGAATTTTCATTCCTTATTGGCGAACCTCCTCTCTCTCACGAGTGAAAACTTATTTCAAAAAGTTCAAAATCATAATTCACTCTGTGACAAAAGTACCAAAATATCCACTCTATGAAGACTTCAGTCTCACTCAAAATTTCATTCTATTGTTAATACTATTTTCGTTAATATTATATTTCATTTAGTTTCAAAATAATTGCCTAGATTCGCATATATGTAAATATGTTAATGCGTTATGCAATCAATTATACATAAATCAATCAATATAAATTCTGCTATTTATTTGTAATTTATAATATTTTGCTGTAACTTACTTCATATCTCAGTTACATTGTTGGAGCCATTGCTTTTGACAGAATTGAGTGCCATATTATTTACCCTGGTGAAAATTTCCGTAAAATCATATATGATAAATCATAAGAGATTTTTATAATTTCTTTAATATCTTAGAGGAATCCAGATGATTGTAATTCATTTTCTCATATTATTATTATTTCTTATAATTACATGAGAAATCACATAAAAAGTTTTCCGGATCGTCTGATATTTTAAAAATCTCATATGATTTATCATATGATATTACGAACATTTTCAGTAGGGTAGGTTCAACTATCGGAATCACATCGTATATATGTATTTCATTTATTATGACACGTTTCGTGAAAAAACACGAAGAATAAAAACAAATTGATCCTAAAAAATTATGTATTTATTTTATTTAGCATAAAATTTCTACAAGTAATTGGTTATTTTTCGTTATTTTCCCAAGGGAAATAGATAGAGCACATTTGCAATAGTTTTCGGACCTTCATTATTTTTCTACAACAATATTTTTAAACTTAATCTGATTTCAACTATTTAAGAACTCTTGCTTAACAATTTGTCTGCATCAAATGATATAAACAGTAAACTGACATATGTTTCAACATTCCAAACGAAATATAATGAGAATCGTTTTATGATTTACAGTATTACGACTATAAATGCATTCCTTACGTATTTTTTAAACTTATTCTATTAATTATTTAATCATTTCACACCGTTATTTTACCTTATGTGGATAAATTTCTAAACATTCACAACTACAACGCTGACTAACATTTTTAAGGAGTTTGAAAGTACATATGCTACTTTAAAACAGTACAATAGAAAGAAACACATGATCTCTTCGAATATATAATTTGGCCTTCGTCCGCGTCCGCTAGGTGGAAGCGAATACGAAAGTAGAACCGCATTCCGTTTCAATATTAAGAGGATGGGAGGAACGAACATGACTACCCACTTTTTTAAAATGTTCTTGGCAGAAATGTATGAAATTGCGTGTCTACTATTTGCTTAATAAAATCCGTCAGTTACATTCAGGTATTTTTTCATTCTATATACTTGATTCGTTGCATTTTACTTGGTTTATAGTTTCAAATTATTTCTGTATTTTATTTTTATTTTTAAATTTAAAATGAAGTATAGTGTCGAAAATTTCATAATTTGTGACATGATATGGAATGCAGGTGCGACTTCGAATAATCAAAAAGTTGAAGCTGTGATGAATGAAATACGTAGATGTACTACGTTTTCAGATCAGCAATACGCTATGATCTCGCATAAAATTCTCAATAATTTCTTACCACAGTACAATAAAATGTGGCAACAAGTCAAAAGACGTAAAGATTATTTTAAACAAAAATACGACAATTATTTGAAAAGACTTTTTGAGGTCGACCTTTGTACCAGCCAAATTGCTACTACTAGCACTGATGCTGCCATAATCACAGATCGTAACTCCCTCAAAAAAGGTCGTCCACGGCTAACCTATGATAACTCATCTTTACGAACGAAGCAAAGACGAATTGGAGACTTAGCTTCTACTCACAGTAAGGAAGAATTGCAGAAAGCATTAAAATTAAAAGAAAAAGAGGAACTACGAAACATGGATGATACAATGGAGGTTGATATTAGCGAGGAAGAAAATGCCGTCGACTTAAACAGAGTTCTTGCAATGTATATGGATGTAGGATATAGTAAAAGAATGTATGAGATGGCAAGAAAACATCATTCATTGTTTAGTGATTCAGGCCATTTCCCACCTTATCACCATTTGCAAAGAGCTAAAGCAGATTGCTATCCAGAACATATCACAATTTCTGAAACAAAAGCAAGTGTGCATTTTATATCTTTATTAGTGCACACTGCTAAGAGAATACTTTTGGTTGTTGGTGATGATAAAGTATCTGAAATTGGTAGTGAAACTTTAACTCTCATTGGGAAATGGGGCATGGATGGTGCTGGTGGTCAACAGACAACGAGGCAGAATTGGAGTGAAGGAAGAATGCATAATGGCTCTCAAGAACACAGTGATGGTGACAGCTTCGAAGAAGAAGAAGGCGGGGTTGACTCATATGTTAACGGTAATCCTCCAAAAGGAGCAGAACCTAAAAAGGCTGCAAATTGTGATAATAATGTAACTCGTGCAAATCGAGATGCAGCTGTTTTTACGGTTTCATTCGTCCCTCTGCAACTGAAATGCAAATCATCAATCATTTGGACTAATCCAACTCCGTCCTCAGTTCGCTACTGTAGACCAGTTCGTTTTCAATTTGTCAAGGAAACTGAATCTCTGGCTAAAAAATTATATGATCGCTATAAAAAACTGTTAGAGAAAGTAGAGACATATTCCTTTGAAATGGCGAATTCGACGTATGACATTAAATTTCACTTACACTGCACGATGATTGACGGCAAAGTCTGCAATTTCTTTACGGATCAAAGATCTACTAGGAGTTGCAATATTTGCAAAGTCGGGCCTAAACTCATGAACAATCTAGATTACATAAAAACAACTAAGTGGTATCATGAGTATTACGAATATGGTTTATCCACGTTGCATTGCTGGATTCGTTTCATGGAATACCTTTTACATATTGCGTACAACATGGACGTTAAAAAACCCGAGGTGAAGTTGCCAATTGATAAAGAAACTCAAAAGATCACAAAACGTAGAGTTCAAGAATCCCTAAGGAAAATAAATATTTATGTGGATATAGTCAAACAAGGGTTTGGGACAAGCAATACAGGCAATGTCGCTCGTTCATTTTTTGCCCAAGCAGACTCGGTTGCGGAGGTCACAGGATTAGACGTCAACATAATAAAACGCTTCCATAACATTCTGCAAGTTCTGACGTGTGGTAAACCTGTCAATGTTCCGCAATTTGAAAAGTACTGTAACGAAACAGCGGAATTGTGCGTAGCGGTATATCCTTGGTACAAAATGGCTCCTTCTGTGCATAAAGTACTATGTCATGGTAGCAAGATAATTGACTGTTTTCGTGTTCCGATAGGATGGTTGTCAGAAGAGGCACAAGAGGCAACGAACAAAATTTTCCGCAAAGCTCGGGCATCCAATAGTCGCATGTCTTCACGCCAAAACACTAATGAAGACATAATACATTACCTACTAATGTATTCTGATCCAGTACTAACATCGTTGAGCCTCAAATTAGAAAAGAAATTCATTGAGCTTTCCCCCGAAGCTGAAGAAATGCTAGTTTCTTAAATTCCTGATCTTCAACAGTGAAAAAATCTATAAAATCAGAAAATCCAAAAAAATCAATAAAATCAAAAAATCAAAAAAAATCAATAAAACCAGAAAAAAAATTAAAAAAAATAATAAAAAAAAAAATCAATTAAAAAAAACATGATTCTTGATATACGTCTACCTCCCCGCGGTAAGAATCGGTAACAGTCACCGATACAGTACTGGCTAATGACGTAATATACAGCAATTACGAAAAAGAAACTTGGATTACTGCACACACATTGGAGGAATCGCAAGATTTATAAAACACTGTTTAATGATCTTGGGAAATGTAAAATGTCATGCGTTTGACTGTCAATAGTCACGCGTTGGTCACGTGAAGTTTACCTTCAATTTTTCCTAACGAAACCATTATCTTTTATTACATATTTTTTCAGCCTAGATCGAGAGCGCTACAAAATAGTCAAAGATGTTACAGTTTGTTCAGTACTTGCATAATTGCCCTTAAAATAACCTTGATTGACCCTCTTTCAACCGTGCAACTTTTGTGTCAAGCATTTTTTCAATAAATGCGTATCTTCTAAGATAATCGGGTGTTGGTTTAAAATTAAAAAAAAAAACATTTTTGGCGTATTCTGTTATCCAAGAACCCCTGTAAGTGAAATATGTCAATTTAAAAAGAAATAAGACTCAACGGGTCGAAGTTACGTGAAAAAAAACTAAGAGACCTCTTTTCCCCATTTAAAAACAATGTTACATTTAATCCTCGGGTGGCTCGTGTTGATCTGGTCGAATTGATCCAAATTTTATCTGATATTTTTTTTCATAAACATGAACACTTTTCGGGGGTGAGACCGAAGAAATTCAAAAATGACCAAAGTAACGGCCACCCTACACACACACACACACACACACACACACACACACACACACACACACACACACACACACACACACACACACACACACACACACACACACACACACACACACACACACACGCACACGCACACGCACACGCACACGCACACACACACACACACACACACACGCACACGCACACACACACACACACACACACACACACACACACACACGCACACGCACACACACACACACACACACACACACACACACACACACACACACACACACACACACACGCACACACACACACACACACACACACACACACACACACGCGCACACACACACACACACACACACACACACACACACACACACACACACACACACACACACACACACACACACACACACACACACACACACACACACACACACACACACACACACACACACACACACACACACACACACACACACACACACACACACACACACACACACACACACACACACACACACACACACACACACACACACACACACACACACACACACACACACACACACACACACACGCACGCACGCACGCACGCACCCACGCACGCACCCACGCACGCACGCACGCACGCACGCACGCACGCACGCACGCACGCACGCACGCACGCACGCACGCACGCACGCACACGCACACGCACACGCACACGCACACGCACACGCACACACACACACACACACACACACACACATATATTATGAACGATATTTTGGTCAAGGTCATTTCAAGGTGAAACTTAAAAGTTCCGGAACTGCGAAATACCTCAGCGGGAGTCTATTTTCTGTGAAAGTCGTGAAGTGAAGTCGTGTTCTGACGTAAGCCTTTCCGCTCAAAAAAAATAGTGGTTTCCATTTGAAAAATTGAACTTGACCTTGAAATGACCTTCAAAATAATAGTGAAGGTCAAAATTAATATCACCATTAGATCGATAGCAGAAAATCCTTAAACTCTTATCTTTAACATTTTCACAGAAAATGAACTCCCTCTGAGATATTTCCCCGTTCCGGGACTTTCAAGTTTCACCTTTAAATGACCTTGACCAAAATATCGTTCATATCATAATCGGACGTAAAATTTCCCGCTTTTTCCGAAACCATGAAAAAAATAGAGGTTCGCATTAAAAAAAATAAACTTAACTTTGAAATAACCTTCAAGGTCATGTTCAAGGTCAAATTCTATGCTACCATTAAATAGCCCGTGAAAAATCCTAAAACTTTTGTCTAAAACATTTTTCCCGAAAATGTCCTCTCGCTGAGATATTTTGCTGTTCCGGGACTTTTGGATCACCCTGTATATATATATGCATATATGCATAATTTCTACTTAAATGTAACTCAACTGCACATAATCATGTATTCCTAAAGCACAAATCATTCATTTCTTGTCACTCGAACAAATTTAGTGGTTACCAAAACCTATGTTTTACATAGAGAGTACAATTTTGAGGTTATGGTCGTTTGTGACCTTCCAATAGCAGCTACCTTCCAAAGTACAATCCCTCCAGAGTATTTTAAAAAAAAATTTGTATTTTTTAATCGACAGGAAAATTGTCGAAACATTTTTGACGTCAACGTTCTAACCGTTAAACACTGTGCGTCGTGGGTCTTGTCTCGGATAAAGAGGGGATAAGCCCCGCGTCGTACTCGCTAAGGCACAGACCGTCGAATCTGCTGGTGGTACCGATATTGGGGTAGGGGGGACTGGCTCTGGGTGGGTGTTGTGTGTGCCTATAGTTCTGTCTTGTAATGTCTGTCTCTGTCCTGTACCTCTCCACCCGAGAGCCGACCCGCAAACAGACATATTCGTCATTAACGCGGGGGAAAATTTCCTGTCCTTTGTCCTTTGTCCTTTGTCCTATTACTTCAAAGCAGACTGTTGTTACTTAGATTACTTTACTACTAATCTAAGTAATTATATACATATATTATTATAGCTGCAGTTATATTCCATACCTAACAGGATGAAAATTCCGTGTGGGCTGTCGCTTACTTAGATTACTTCATTGCTGACTATTACTACCTACGTCACATTGCATTAATAATAATCTAAGTAGTATTTGTATGCATCTACTTAGAACAGAATTTAGAGTAGATAATTACTTAAATTACATAATTATCATGTAACTAGTGTAATTGACGATACCTATTTCAAACAATTATAGGTTCGGACTGTTATTGCATAAATTACCTCATTGTGCACTGTTAATTCATAGATTATTTCATTACAATCTAATTAATAATCTTAGTAGTCTTGTATTACTTGATTACAATGTCCGCGGAATATGTAGTAACCTAAATACTCTTCGAATGAATTCATAATAATCTAAGTAGCAATAGTCGACACCTAATAGGAACAAACCTGTGTGGGGGTATTACTACTTAGTTCATTTCATTTCAGTGTGTATATCTCGCAACTTCATTAACTTTTTCTTACCGTCCCTTTAGAATCGAATTTTCTGTTAACTCTCATCATACTTTACCCGAATTTTCATGTAGATTTTAAAAAATAATATTCAGGACCCAGTTTGAGAAAAAAATATTAGAAACACGAGACTGAAAAAGTTACCATTGTTTAAGCAAAAGTTGGTAATTAAAACCACAGAGCTGTTCGCGGACCCGACAAAAAGAAAAGTTGGCCCAAACAAAGACGATTTAGAGCAAGTATAAATTCCCTCGAGGGGACCAGAGGTCATCGACACCGGTGCAAAGGGATCTCGACAAGTTTTCGCGGCGGCATTCGTGGACCCTTGTGGGATGAAGTACCATAATCCACGACGCGAGAAACTTCCATGCCGCGAAGACGCGAGACGAATCCTTATTTTAATCAGAAGCTCGCGCGATTAAGTCAAGTGCGCCGCGTGAAAATCTCAGGACCCACGACTACATCCTGTAATCATATCAAAAAAGTTTCTCCGCTATCCTGGCCTGAATAAGATCCTAAGTTTCGGCCAGGGATTCCCTGAAAAGGAGGACTTTAAGCGTTCCGTTCAAGAATAGCGAAGGATATTCTTCACTTTTGAGTGCTAGTCAAGTTTTATCGAACAATTTTGTTCATTTACTTGATGTGCGGTTTTGAAATTTTCATTGAATTTTTTTCCCTGTCTTTTATATTCTATGCATTTCCAGATCTCTTTTAATGTACCTTTCCAAGTTTTTCGAATGTTTAGTAGCATTTAATAATAGTGTTTTTTAGTTATTGAATCTTGTCTGGAAGCCCGACTGGTCTTCAGATTAAATTTGAAAAAAATCTACCGCCAACACTGAGAGCATTTAACCTTTAGTGTCGTTATCTGATTAGAGCTGCAATGGGATGGGTTAAGATTAAAGTTTTATGGTATCCTTTGTTAAATTTACCAAGAATGGGCCTATTCAGGCTGAGTAAGCTTAGTAAGTAAGCGAGAAACTTGGACTTTCCATGGCTGAGTTGGTGTCAGTAATTGAACCACGAATTCTGTTCTATAGACTGAGACGATTTGTGGGTGAACTTATCCAAAGATAATTGGGAATAGCGTATCAATTTCGTTGTTCCAAGAACAAACGAAGAAACATACTTCACTATAAAAAACTGTTTTCATATTCAACAGAGAATATAATAAAACTAATTTATTCGATATTATTTTAAGAACAAAAATTAGTTTATACGAATAGTAACAGAACCAAAACTAAAAATCTAAAAATGTTCAACTTGATGATTTCAACAAGAGAACTGCATTGCATGTATTGTTCGACCTATTTAAACCGTGCTGTGTAAGACGAGACTCGCAACGATACTTGGAATTACAAAAAAGAAGCAAATCAGGTTTTAAAATCTTTTATCAAGGTCATTAACATGTTGATTAGTGCTTCAGCAAATGACGTTTCTCCAGTTAAGTTTACGGTTTTAAGAGGAAAGCAAACGCCCCTAACGTTAATGCCTTCATTACGCGGCAATAGCGATTTGACAATTTACTGACAAAAGTACCCCTTAGAATAAAAGGCGTCTTAGAAATTACGTTTTAATTGGTCCTTTAAGGAACTTCAACCCCATGAATTTTCAAGCAGCAAGTGCATTCTTTTTGTTTCGCCATGAAACGACACGGTACGCTTAAATACTGCTCGAGAAGATTCTTTTGAAAGCGAACTTTTAATTTCCCGGCATAAGTTTCCGAAGTTCCTCTATCTTTTCCATCGCGACTTTATAAAAGTCGACAAACTATTGTTCTTTTTCTACTTATAGTTTTTCCCCGCGCGGTTAAAAGATACAGCCAAGTGCGCTTGATGTTGCTGGAATATCAGAAGTCAATTAGCCTCTAAACTAATTTTCAAACATCCGCTAATCGCTGACGATAGTAAATCTATTACACGAATAGAAAATGCTATATTACTCTTATAATTCTTTCTCTTCGAATTTCACTGAATTACAAAATGTTCTATATACATCTGAATCAATTTTCAGGACCACTGATCATAAATTGGAATTACTACTTAGCGTACTTCTTTACATATCTAAGTAGTAATTGACGGCATCTGCTTAGACAAGTACTTAGTGCGGATTGTACAACTATTCATTTCCGAAACTTCATTATAGTTTACGTAACAATTCAAGACACCTTGGATTACTTCATTATGATCAAAGTAGAAATACTTAACACCTACTTACAACAAAATTTAGTGTGCATTATTACTACTTAGATCATTCGGACTGTTACACTAACACTACTTCATCTCGGACTTTTAATACTTAGATTACTGTATTTCGGACTATTACTACTTAGCTTCTACAACTATTATTACTTAGATTACTATATAGTAGATTACTATTACTTCAGTTACTTCATTATATTCTAAGTAATAATCTAAGTGACCGTTGATTACTTCATTATAACTGTGCGCATTAATACTTACTACTTCGATTACTTCATCTTCGACTACTACTACTACTTAGATTATTCCATATCGGACTATTACTAGTTAGATTCCTTTATGTCGGACTGTTACTACTTAGTTTACTCATTATATTCTAAGTTGGCATCTGCAGCGAACATACTTACAAATGTATTCTGCAAAACAGGAATTTACTTACTACCAGTCGATATTATTTTAGTTTAGTTTAGTTTAATTTATTAATGGCACGGGAAAAATCACCCTTTAGCCAACCAATGTAAATTTACATAAAGTATTAACTATAATATGTACATTAGGGATCTTTATATATCTTACGACTATTTTTGAAACTACAGGTAACACATTGTAACATCTCATTATACTTCAAATGTAACGATTGGAATTGGTGCAGTGTATTTTATGCATTTTTCATTTTTATGCGAAAACGCATGCTGCATCGCAATGAGCGTTATATTATGACAGGTAACATTTAGTATATTTTATGCTGAACAGCATCAAATTTTATTAACAAGGAGTAATTGCTTTTGACAATGCAAAATTACGAGTGACCTAAATGGTTCCGAATTTAATATCCGCCACTACAGCGCAAATTGAAAACAATCGTGTTATTATATTTCTCGAAAACAATGTCAATGTAGAAACATGCAAATATTGGCGTATTTGTTGGTATTTTCTATTTAGCGGTATTAGAGTAAAAAACGTATTTAGCTTTTAACGTTTTTCAGTTGTACTTCATCGACATCACATTTTTATCGTTTTATCAGTATTTCAAACAACAATTTCTTCACAGTGCCTTGTAAAATTCACTACAAATTTTGGTATTCTTTAAAGCAGGTCGTTACATTTTCAACTGTTTGTATTGAATATTTTCAATTATATTTCACAATGAAAGTCGTTAAAACCCGATATTTAATCGTTCTTAATAATATATTTGAAAGCTTCTATACTAAAATTATTGCATTTATGGTGACATTTACAAAATGCAACATGGCGAATTCTTTCTCTAGCATTTCTAAATTTCACAACTGAAATTATATTTTCTATGCATTTTTGTGCGTTTCGACTATTATATCAAACACGTTTTGAAAAAAAAGTTTTCCTATAATTATTCGAAATACTACAACGGAAAAATAAATTTTTTACCTCTTACTCAATGGAATCTATAACTAATAAGTGGGTTACTTTCATGTGCAACCCAAAACATAATTTGCATGTATTTTTTTGGGTGGGTGTCGAAAAACCGACAAATAAAAAATCCGACACGTTGTTTGACTGTCGCTTTCTTGTCCTCTTCGATTTGTCGGTTTTTCTACCAAATGTTTTTCTTAGTATGTAGGTGAAATGTTTAAAAAACCTGAATATTGCTGTGAGATTAAAATGACCTTTGAAATGTAAGTTTATAACGTTACAAGGAGATTAAGAAACCTTCACGTAATCCAATTCTACATTTATATGCGTGCATATACAATTATACCCTCGCACATCAATTCGAAAAATATTACAATATACAGTAGAACCTCCTTTTAACGTCACCTCCGTTTATCGACATACTCTTTTCTACGACACTAGTGACACCCCTTTTAACGACATACCAGCGATTCCCGTCATCCCCACCATGTCTACACGCTTCCCCTCACCAGACGGCGCATGTATACGTGCATAGCCCGCGAAACAACCGCATTGGTCGAGTGACGTGTGACGTGCATGCTTGTCGATAGGTTGCGGTGGGGGAACGCACTTTTCTAGCTGGCATGTCGATAAACCGGAGCTTGAGGGGAAGTCGCGGAAGCGACCCATGTCGTAAAAAGGGGGTTCTACTGTATACTAATTCTAAACCCATTTCCTTACCGGGAGCCAAACAGCTGTAAAAGTTGTGATGACACCTGGTGGCGATAAAATTAACTACGTCTGTACATTAAGGTTAACGCAACCCTTTCTCGGTATTACGCTGATGACAAATTTGAACTCAGATGAAAATTCAAAATGGGAGATTCAAGATGGACCCCCGAAATATAAAAAGTTACTTGATCCAGATGAAACTGGGGATTAGGGGGTTTTTGAAGTCATTGTTTACGAATTTGAACTTGTGGAAAATAAAATTTCTGGAATATTAACCGGTTATGTATTTTTCTTTCGTCTTGGGAGAACCTCAAATTTTCCGTAATGCGTCCTGCAGAAGGCCTCTTGGATAAGAGACGGCTAGCGCTGTGTCGTTCCCTTTTAGCAACCGCAGTTTCGATCTGGTTGCAAAATTTCATTTGGTTGCTGTACCGTTTGGCGGGGAAAAGTTTTCGCACGCGCCACATCCTTCCGCGAGACTGATTCGCGCGGTCTAAAGCGCAAAAGTTTGAGCGCCTCATATAAGCCAGAGGCCAATTCTGTGCTCTCTCGGCGGTCCGCTCTTGCCGTCAACGCCGTTCCCGACCCCATGATGAATTCATTTCGGAACAGCATAGTCGCTCGTGTTTCGCCAGTAACCACCCTTCGTCCGTGATGAGTTTTCAAAAGAAAATGCTAAAGTCCTCAGTGCAATAACACGCTCGTCGACATTTTCCTCCTCCTCCAACCCATGTCGTTTCGATCTCGAAATTTCGTTCGGTGATCGAAAAATATTCGATTTTTTAGTTTCCCTCCTACCATCAACCTGGGAATATAATCAGTGACGTTCGATTCTAGTTCGTTCATGGGCTGAAAGTTTTAAAAAATCCATGATAATAGGAAAATTGTTTCTATTTGTAAGAAATTCGTTTACAACCCGAAGAAACCTCTACAAATAACTGAAATAATTTTGTTGACAAATTGATAAAGGTTTCAGAATGAAAATTTGTAAAAAGAAAAATAATTTTGTAAAATCATTGTTTTTCTTTTTTTTTTAGGTTTATTATGAGTTTCCATAACGATAATTTTGAAAAAGTAAAAATATTTTTTCACCGTACAGATATAACCTCGCTTGTTGGACATGCTCGGCTCTAAACGATTTCTGTGTGACCTCGCTTGTTCGACATTGATTTATCCACATCCAATATGAAGTCACGCTGGCGGCTCGACGGATACATGGGAGGAAAGAAGTCTCTGTCGAACTAGCGAGGTCGGGGATTGTCGAAAACTCGAGGTTTTCGGACATTCGAAGTTTTGAATTAGCGTGATTTTACTGTAGTGAGTGTAAAATTTCACTTTACATCAGAATTGGCGGTAGTAAAATATGATTAGAGTTTCCAGATTTTTCGAGTTTCGAATTTGTGATATAAACTCGAATTTTATGCTCATTGTGAAAGAAATGGTACTTCTTAAAGCGATAACCTACGAGTGCAATTGCAAATATTCATTTTGCGCCCAAATCGTTGTCAGTTAAAAATAAGAAATTAATGATTTACATTAAATAAATGTATGTAAATTAAGTCTTATGTACATATCTAAATGAGGAAGATCGTATAGACACGTTTTACATAACCAGACGGATTTATTTAAAGTCGTAATTGCATATAAATCAAATACTTCAGCCAAATTCCAAGCAATTAATTGATTAACTTTTACTGTTTCTTTCATTTAATTTATACATAATCGTTTAAATTAAGCGATCAGTTTTAGTCAGCTTGTTGAAATCGTAATTAACTCATTTTAATGCTGAAATTTAATCAGAGAATTCCAAATCCTCGAATATGACTGGTTAAATCTAGTTTAATGAACGATTTTAATCAATATCGGTAAAACCGGCTCTTAATCTTGTTATGTTTCTATTTTAATTTATTTGGAATATATTATTACTGTACGATGTAAATTGAAATTTAGATGTAATTTTGTTAATCTCATTTTATTAATTAATAGAAACAACATTAAATATATTTCTCCAATATATTTAGTAATAAGTTTTTATTAAATTGCGTTCGATTTTTTTAAAATGTCAAACAAAACAAGTTCCTAATCTAAGAAGAAAGCTCGTGCAATCGCAGGTGAAAAATTCTAATTTTCATGTCACCTGGTACATCGAACAAAAAAATGCTCTTGCATAATAAACGTGTAAACTCAGCGGCTATTTCGTTAATAAGACGGCATTTCATGATATTAGCGTTTAAAAGGGACATTTCAGCAAGTATAAAAAATGCAAAAAAGGCTCATGAAGACGTTATTAAATATTTGCATTTCTCGTTTTGATTGCAGCACCGCCGCAGAGCGTCGCGATAACCAACCACGAGCAGAAGAAGGTCGTTACCGTTAAGGTCGGCGAAACCGTGAAGCTGGAGTGCACCGTCAGGTTGGCCAAACCCCCGGCGAAGATCGTCTGGTATCGTGGTAACGTCCAGATCAAAGGTGGAGACACCATCGAAAAACCAATCTCCGTAGGCGATGGTATGTAATTTTCAAAATTGTTTTTTCTATACAATACCCAATCCGTTATCTTTCGTCGATTTTATCACACAAAAATAATTGGTGCATACCATGCAGTTTTAAAGAAAATACGTATTGTCCTACTATATTATGTCAAAATTGATATGCAACGTTTAATAAAACGTGCTTAATTTTCTTAACCGTTTCATTTGAAATTAATTTTAAATAATAGTCTTGGTATTAACGGTTCTTAAACAATTTGTGACAATTTCTTTTGAAGAAAGATAACAATAATTTTATGTTTCGGCCAATAATGAGGGCCCTCTTCAGAAAATGTATTATTTCGCAAATGTTGTGTAATGAGCAATTTGAAAAATTGGAAAAAGTCTGGTTTTGTAAGTGTTTGAGCGGAAAAAACTTATTATGAAAATTTTTGTTAGAATTATGCATTATGTCAATACCATACGCCATATATCTTAAATTCATTTGAATTTAACAATATGCCATGTACTGACATAGTGTTAAATAAATCCAGCTCTGCACACTAGTCACTAATTAAAAAATTAAAATTTAAAGAAAACTTCAGTTAATTTTACATTTTCCAATTCTTCATACCAGTATACGTGTCGATGACTTAGACAACACTTGTGTGATAATAGTATATTATCTCATTCACATACCGGAATGATATTTCAAAGCGATAAGTACTGTGAGCGTTTGAAACTTTAACTCTAAGTTTCCAATCCATTGTCATTGAAAACCGCTTTGTCGCAATACTGTCTCTCAAAAATAGATGTGACTATAAGTTAAAGTGACAATTTGACTTTCAATTTTTTATGCATTCTATAAAACTGCAAAATAACTACAATAGGTGGAAAAATAAAACAACTAGGCTATTACGACGTATTTTTATCTTCTAATTACGAATATAATAATAAATATTGGCAGATGAGCAAAATGAAAACTGTATCTTGAAAAAACATTGAAAAACCCCCATTTTTTTATTTTTTTCTATTTTTTTGAAGATTTCAATTCTAGCAAAAAAATGTTTCAAATAAAAAATATAGAGAATCAAAATCTCCATAAAAAATGTTAGATGCATTTTCTTCGTAATACCCCTTAACCCTTTAACGCCCAAATGAACAGATTTTTTCGTCAAGTTTGATCGATCACAGCATTTCAGAAATGTATATTTGGATTGCTCGATCATTATATCTTATGTTTTTGGTCCGCACTTTCAAATGCCACTGAGAAAAATTCGAAAAAATGTCATTTGACCTCATTTGTTTCAAGAAAAAGAAAAATGGTACTGAATAATCTTGCCTTTTTTCACAAATTCGTATTTTTTGATAGAAAAAGATTTTTTATCTTTTTGAAACCTTTCAAACAAGTGATCCCGATATCTAAGGAATAAGATCATGCACAAAAGAAATTTTTTTTCAAGATGGCGGTTTCAAAATTGAAACCTTAGAAAACACGATGAAAAACCTGTAAAAACAGTAATTTATAAATCGAGAAAAAAAGCATTCATTCGGACTCTATTTTGAAACCGCTATCTTGAAAAAAAAGTTTTTTTTTGTGCATGATCTTATTCTTTAGATATCAGGATCACTTTTTTGAAAGGTTCAAAAAGATAAAAAATGTTTTCCTATAAAAAATACGAATTTGTGAAAAAAAGGTAAGAAAATTCGGTATTATTTTCCTTTTTCTTGAATGAGGTTAAATTACATTTTTTCGAATTTTTCTCAGTGGCATTTGAAAGAGCGGACCTAAAAACATCATATATGATGGTCGAGCAATCCAAATATACATTTCTAAAAATGCTGTGAACGATCAAACTTGACGAAAAAATCTGTTCATTTGGGCGTTAAAGGGTTAAAAAAAGAAAAACCTGAGAATAATGTTAAATTCAGTATTTCCATTGTGGTAATTCCAACAATCCAAATATCACTTGGGTTCAATTATTAAGTACACCGACGAGATTGGTGATTAGGCCAATATTAAAAACGGAATAGGATGCACCAAGCCGATTATTTCCAAGTTCATCCTTGTTTTACTCGTTAGTATGGATATTACGCAATAAACTCGCATAACCTTTTTTGTGGAAAATTTGTCGTTCTTAATTTTCTATTCAAAATATTTTCTCTTCAGATGCATATTTTTCTAAATAAATGCGAAAACCAGAAAAAATTGTGTTTTTTAATTTTTTCGAGATTGTACCTGCAACATATCAAGGCACCAAATTTTATTATCATATTCGTAATCAGGACGTGACACTAGGCAAAATATTTGTCATGCTGCTGCAGTTATACCGAATCCATTAACTCAATGCATAATGAATTTTTTTCCACGGTGTCGAAGCAATTCGTAAAATCATTCCATTATTATACCACTGTCCCGGATAAAAGAAAATTATTACTCCGTACGGATTTCTGCAATACGCAGCTGCCTCTTTCGGAGTTAATCTCCGGATTCGCGGTTCAAACTTGGGGATATAACGAAACGAGGAAAACGCACTTCGGTGACGACAAGGACGTGTAAAAACAACGGGAGGTCCTCCCAGTAAACAGAGGGAAAGCGACAGGGCCGGTCAGAGAGCCGTTTTTTAAAAGCGCGAAATCCCACCTGACGCAGCGAAAAGGAGGAGCGCGGTTCATTATCCTAGATTAAATTCTCGCCGGTAACGAGGCGACTTGCCTTTTTTTTTTGCAAAACACCCACACACACACAGATGCACCCAGGGGTTTTTGGCGCGTAAACCCGGTGCAACCGGTTCGCGCGCGACCGTGCAAAAAATCGCGTTAAAGATAGAAGCGTGTCCCAAGCGTGACACGGTACCGTACAAGCACACTCCACGAAGCGTTCACCTACACTAGGACTGGTAGTCAAAGCGAACCTATTAACGGGTGCACTTTTGTCGCGCCGGTTTAATCAGACGTAAAGCATTTATCGCCGCGGGCGGCCCGTTACACGCCCCTTGCGTTACCGAAACCCAAATGTTTTTTACGAGCGGCGAAATGCCGTCCGATCCCCTATTCTATTATGCATGTGTGTTGTTATTTCGGTTTTTTTTCGTGGCGAAAAGATACGAGGCGCCGCCGCCGGCTCCAGAATTAATTAAGTGCCCCTACCAGAATCATATTTCTGTGTTAAAAACGAGTGCAACGATTAATTTTGTGCAATTACGCATGCATCGGGAAAATTACGCGACGATGTTACGCTTTGATGCAGATTCGGCGAGGGATATTATTTCGTGGTGCCATCTTCGGCACTTTGGGGTACGACGAATTTTTTTAAATGGCGTTTTTTTATAATGTTCCAAAAGTGGAACTAAAAATGCTCTTTTGTCCTCTTAAGTTTTTCAAATTGTTCAAGAGACATTTCTTCATCAGAGTTTCAAATTGTATATAACTTAAAAAAACAGGTTATAAAAATGTCCAAGCTGCCATTTCTGACGTAAAACCGTGAAAAAATACAGAAAGAGCTCCGGTTGTGGGCACTCTTTTGTTTTTAACGAATAACTTTTGACAACATTCATATTATGCAGACATATAGGTATCAGTGGAAAGCTAGATACCTTGTAAAAGAAACAATTTATCATACATTTAGTGAAGTGACGATTTTTGACACAAAAAATATTTGTATCCGGTAGTGGGCACCCTTGAAAAATCTGGTAAATATGAAAAAATATGAAAGAAAAACTACCACAAATAATAAGAAAATAAAAATTGATTTACTTTTACATTGCATTTAATTCATTAACAATTCATCAAAGTAATACAAGAACGTTAGGTCAATATAAACAAGGATATTACTATGTTTCTGAACCAAACACGCATTACATGAGAGAAAACAAGGGTGCCCACAACCCGTTACATGAAGTTGCCCATCATCGGGAATGACAGTGATTATTTAAAACGCTAATAAATTATGTGATCCAAAAATTTCTGTTAAAAACAAAATCAAATCACAAAATATAATGCTCACACTGTACAAAAAATTAAATACTTACCGCTTTGAAACAATTCACACTGATTTATATTACTTTGAAAACAGTATATAATCACTTTTCTGTTTATTCTGGCCAGCACCATGAAAATTACACTTAATGAAAATCCATTTATATAATGGAAAAACCTGTCAGTTTGCGGGCACATCTAACGGCGGCTAAATGAACTAAGTCGTGGTCACGGAATTTTTGGCTTTATAATCTATTTTTGAATAAAAAGTGATTAAATTTCATTGCATTTAATAAAGAAAAAATGTCTGACATAGCAAAAGTCGTCAATGACGTAATCTAAGCAGTTCCCGACCGACTATTACGTCTAACATTACTACTTAGATTATAATGAAAAATCTAAGTAGTAACAGTCCGCAGTGATGTAATCTTAGCAGCAACTGATCTATTATTACTATTTAGACCCTTTATGTTACAACGAAGTAATCTAATCAGCAACAACATAATTCGACTATTATTACTTATATTACTTACATTATAATGAGAAATCTAAGTAGTAACCGTCAGCAGTGATATAATCTAAACATTAACAGATCGGCTATTACTACTTAAATTACTACTTAGTAGACTGTTCTAAGTAGTAACAATTCTAATATTGTTATACTTATGTAATGTAATAGTTTGTAGCAGGCAATCTACGTAGTTAAGTTATTATTTAAATCGTAACGAAATAATCTAAGTAGTAATGCTAAGTAACTACCTGAAAAAATAACAGACCTTGCCACTTGTCGTATTCACGGAATTTTTGTCTTAAGGTGATCGTTGATTACGAATCCATTGTCCAAAGAGTTTCAATACTTTCATAATGCAATATGATGGAGTCAATATGACGGACCACTCTTTCAAAAATTGATCCTAATTCGACCTAAAACTTGTTACTAGGAGGTTTCACGGGTGTTTGATTTTTAATACAACGTTAGTTTTTCGAAATTCAATATGACCGACCAACCACCATAAAGTCGATCTTCATGAAATTGACTTGCCTATCCTAACAACAGACTCTGGAGTGTGAATAGAAAAGTCATTGTCGACGAGCAAAATAATAAAATTCATAATTGTAATAGACATACTTAAAAGCACTGTATGAATCAAATTTAAAAATTGTCCCTTTAAATAGCTAAAAATAGTGAATTTACTTAAACAGCAAATTTTACATAATGAAACTCTAAGTATACGGAATGGTACGTTTTTAGTTTATTTTTATGATGAGTGCAATTTCCATATTTATTATTGTCAGTATCATCAGAGTATTTGAAAAAACAACAAGGCATTAAAAACCTTAATTTATAACCACATTTGTAACAATATTCAATATAGTAAATGTATTACGCAAACATTACTTTGTGCTCGTGAAAAAGCGGGAGTTTCGAGAACGGTGTTTTAAAACATGAAATTTCATTCAGAACGCTAATGCAGCGGCATTCATGTTTTATTCCGAAATTAGAGTTTGTCTTTATTACGACGATGAATTTCGCCGTGCAGGAGAAATTGAAGTAAAATATTCTCTCGCCGTTTTCGAAATTTAAAGCGGGACGCGTTGCTTTTATTTTCTAGCTTATCATTTTTTACACTGTAAAAGCTAATGGATACGTAATTAATTTTCCATTAAATTCGTAATATTTACTTAAAATCGTATTTGCAACAACTTTACTGGTCAAGTATCGATTTTGCTAACGTAAGCGATAAGTATGATTATTATGAACGTCTTACGCTCGTAATCTATAAGTCTACAGTAATCTGTATTTAACTGAAGTTTAATTGGATGAAGATTTACTTAGTGCTTATTCTTGAGTATTAATTACGAGTAACCTTTTTTTTAATCCAAACGAACAACTTGTGTGACGTGTATTTATGGGCACGATTAAGATGAATCTCAATTTTCTTTTCTTTCATATTTTTTGGTATGATCCAATTGCTAATATGCATAACATGGACATTCGCACATGTTTAATAATTGATTGATATCAGCGATTTTACAAAGCCATAATTTTTTCATTCAAAAAAATTTCATGATCAATTATTTAAGTGATACATTCTTATCTTGTTATAACTCTAAAAGAGTGTATGAAACAGTTGATGAAACTAATTTAAACAAACAATTTTTATGTTACGAAAATAATGCTAAGAAAAGCTCACCAGAAAATATGTACAATGAATTCTATAGATGTATTGTGTTACACAAATAAATAAGAAATGTCTAAATAATAGTAATAAATTAAGGGAAGGACTAAGTTGTAGTCAGAAGAATCAAATTTATTTCATATCGTTGTCTTTCATATGCATTGAATAAATATCATGCAAGAAAAAAAGAAAAAATTCGCATTAATTAAATATAAATGAGTGTTTTATACACTAGGTGGTGCTGAAATACAAAAGTAAATTAGACAACAAATATTTCTTGTCCTTTTCAAACTTTTCACATGGAGAGTCTACTTCTTTTTTGGATTGCGACGCCATCTAGTGCTCCTCGAATAAACCACCTTTAGTTATTTCAACTAAATCAAGTAATTCAATTTTTTACATGAGACTAAATATAACGAATTATCGTGGAAAACGTTAAAGTGCAAGATTTATAGAGAAAACTGCATTGTCAGGTACCGTCGATTTGTCCCTTTTTCATCGTGTACACATACACATATGAAATAAAAATGTCTACTTTGTTAGAAGGTAAGGGGTAGGCGCAAAAGGAGCGGATCGAACGAGGGGAAACGTTGATTTTGAAAGTTGGAACCTTGCCAGGGTTATGTACCGGCCAATTGACCGAGGGTACGAAGTAAAAGCCGTCTTTCTATTTATTTTTGTTGTTGTCGGGGGTTCAGAGAGGCGACAAGTCTTCTCCTACCCCATTTGCGCCTTTCTGCTTCTCTTGCCGGCTACTGCTACCTTCCGTTTTTTTGTGCCAAGTTTTCAGTCATGTGCAGAGGGAGCGTTTTTTCCATCCGTGAATTTAATGATATTTGTGCGGCACGAATCGGGTCTGATTTTTAATGATACTCCTATTCGTAACGGATCTCGACGAAGGGAAATTATAGTAAAATATACATTAAAAAATGAAATGATTGGAAAAATTGTAAATTTGAATAGGTATACGACTACGTATTGACCCAATTGTTTTATAAACGATAACTGCCCTCTAGTTAGCATCTGATATCTAATTCGTTTGCTTTATTACGAGGGAAAGTCTAACAATATTATTGATGAAGTAATCTAAGTACTAATAGTCCGCAATGATGTATCCGACCAACTATTAATACTTAAATTATCAACTTATATTACTAAATAGATTATAATGAAGTAATCTGTGCAGTAACAGATCAATTACTATTGATATAATAGTAACTTAGATAATAGTACTTTGATAATATTATAATGATGTTATCTAAGTAATAACAGTTCGCACCGAATGTAGTTCAAATTGGGTGTAGACTAATCATTACGTAGTTTATAATGAAGCAATTTGAGTTTCAAAAGCCCTCCATAAAGTCCTTAGCAGTCAGAGTTCAACTATTATTACTGAAATTATCACTGAGGAATCTAAGTAGTAATAGTCCGCAGTGATGTAATCTAAGCAGTACCCGACCAACTATTACTACTTAAATTACTACTTAAATTACAGCTTAGATTATAATGAGAATTATAAATAGTCATACCTCGCAGTGATTTAATCTAAACAGTAACTGATCGATTATATTACTACTTATATCACTTAGCTTATAATGTAAGCAGTAACACACCTGGCTGTTACTACTTCGATTATAATACTGTAATCTAAACAGTAACAGTTCGACTATTACTACTTAGATTGCTACTTTGTAGACAATTCTAAGTAGCAACAGTTCGAATATTGCCATACTTAGATTCTAAAAATCTAAGTAGTAGTAGTCTGTAACTGATAATCTAAGTACTAATACTAAGTAAATAAGAAACTAACAATCCGTGATAATTTGATGAACACTACAAAACGTAATATCTCATCCAATAGAAGAAATTATTGAAGAAATGACAATTAAAAAATCCAAAACAAAAAATGGCCTAGTGACAGACAACTAAGTTAATATGACAATTTATAAAACTCCTATTATAGTTATAGTGACAGTTGTAATTGATAAAGATTACTGACGATTTGATTGCATGAATTGATAACAACAAATAGGCTTTTCTAAATTTTATTATTTTAAGTCTAACATTTTCAATGATTGCTGCAGTCGAAATAAAATTGGTTTATTAGTTTCGCAATTGTACTCACCCGTACCCGGACAAATTTCTTCAGAGCTTTTGTGAACCCTCGATCGAGGACGGTAAATGAATAAAATAAAAATTAGTAAAAATAAAATATTTTATTCAAGTAAACATTCCTTGTTTATGAACATATTTTCTTAAACTAGGTAATAAGTATTTGTTAAATAAAAGGACATATTTCCTGAATTCAACATGTTCAATTGAAAATGAAACAAGTGGATATATATATATATATATAAATTTAATATCTTCACACAAATTTTTTGTTTAAAAATTCATTTATTAAGAACCAAAACAGTACCCTTGACGATATATTACAAAAAAAAGAGCAAGAGGTCTTCATTTCAAAAGTTTTTTCCGCGTTTTTTGAGTTTTTTTTTGCGCAACAAATCGCGAGATTGCGTGCAATGCAAACATCACGAAACTCGCGAATTACCAATCAACGTCCAGGGTTTCGTTCACTGAAACTTCAGTCATGAAAATACTTTTTAGCAAAAGTACGGATAGATTTCTCACACGTTTTGAAAAGATGAGAAAAATGGATTATACGTAGTTATATGTATATATATAATTATATAAGAAATGGTCCTGTATATATTTTGATATATGATTAGATATACTGGGATTCGTTTATATATAATTATATAAATATTATATGTACATATACTTTAAGTTTGTATATTATTTATATGGAAAATGACACATCTGCATTTTATATGTGATAATATCTAATTATATATAATCCAGTTTTCCTAGCAATAAGAGACGGAAGTATGTGTAGGTACTCTGGTAAAGCGACCACGGGTCGTATCGCTGAAATTCATATGACGAAAATAAAGCACTGTAGGACAAACGCCGAAACTAAAAACTCGCCCCAGGCTTTTAGTCGGGATTTAAGTGGTTCGCAACGATTGTTTTCCGTTAAAACGGCGAACTTTACCACCGTTACTTTACTATCGTAGTATTATTTAATGTCCAACGATTATTCGCCCAATCTGATTATTTAGAATTGCAACAAAAATATTCGGCCTCTAGTGCATTTCTTACAATTGTAACGGATTGGGTTTCGTATAAAAATTACTTTATAAGTTTTTTTAATATTTTGTAATTAGGTCAGAAATTATATCATATGAAAATATAATAAAAATAATTCTTTTTTGTTTGAAACAGACAAGGATATCCCAAGGCCGGATAATAAGGACAAATTAAAAAAATATGACACATATGGATATATTTATGTGACATCGACTGCAGAGGATAATGACATGACTTACACTTGCGAAGCCAAACATCCTGCAATTCATATTGACAGACCCATGAGAGCAAACATCAAGCTATCAGTATACTGTAAGTATTTTGGATATCAAAGAATGAGGAATTAAATTAGAGGTAGTTTGTTCCCAATATTTGTTTTGAATTCGAAATCGATTTCCCTCCAAATGCAATGTTTTCATTTTTAAAAACCTTTTTTGCGATCATTTTTAAACGAAATTCTTACTCGATTTTCAATCAAGGATATAGACTGTTTTGTGGTTGTAATACAATTTTAAATTGCACCGAATGAAATGAAAATTTGTAAAATTGTTCAAAATGCCGCAAGCGAAAAAAACACTTTATAAAATTGAATTACAATTATATTGAATTTCATTCGATTTGTGATTGGAAATATTCGATAGAAATATATACGATAATAACGAGTTAAATTATATCAACTTTTATTGAGGAAGTGATTATTACGGGATTAATTGTTAAAATAGTCTTATTTCATTTCTGTTAAAAAACATTCTAATTAAACTACATTTCAAGTGACATTTAACTCGGAAGGAGAAAGACAACTGGTATTTTAAAACATGTACTTTGTAATATAAACTTATATCAAGATTAATCATTGGATGAACGTAAAATCTAAACCTTTTAACGAATATAATGGTTTTATAATAATTATTAAATGTCGTAAGTAGTTCTTGTAATAATTGGTTTGATGTCACGGTATTATTTTTAATTCGTTAACTGCTGCTAGAGCGCCGGCGTTCGTTACTTTGCTCTTTTATTTATTTAAGGAAAAATGTCTGTATTTTAATGGAGTGCGTGTTAAAATGTTGATTTTAAGCATATTAGAGAGGTTTTGACCAATAGAGTAATCTAAGACTACATAAATTATTACTTGAAATCTAATGAAGTAACCGAAGTAGTAATAGTCAGTAATATATTGATCTAAGTTTTAACATTTGGAGACGAAGTAATCTAAGTACTAGCAGACCGACCATTACTACTTTGATTACCTAATTATATTTCTACTTAGATTGTAATTATGTAATATAAGCACTTATAGTTCGACTATTACTATTTAGTAGATTATTCTAAGTAGTAACGGTTCGAATATTGTTATACTTATATTGTAATGTAATAATCTAAGTAGTAACAGTCTGTAACGAAGTAACCGAACTAGTGGAAGATCCACTGTGGTCTCTGGTTTCTCAAAAATTGATAAAATTCGCTTGAGAATTATTACAAAGAGGTTCATAGCCGAGAAACAAGTTTCAGCCATTTCTGTGAAAATTTACCATTATGCTACTTATATTTTTGATGTTACTTCAATCTCCATTTTGATTCAATCGCATTTCAATTTCGAAAAAGTCATTTCATTTAACTTTTTATTCATGCTGTATCTGAAAAGTGTTTTGGAAGCTCTTTAACGTTACACGTTTTCATTTTAATCTCGCAAAAGTTGGACTCTCGAAGTCGAACGTGTCGTCGAGCAGAAATCGATGATACGTCTCCGGTAGGACTTGTTTAAAGTTTCATCGCACATTTACAATAAAAAGCGAGAAAGGTCTGAACGTGAGGCTGTAAAGGAGGTTTCCAATTTAGCTTGGGATAGTGTGGAGACGTCATCGGGGGAATTACTTTCTGTTCGCAGATGCCCCGGGCCCTCCGTACATAGAAGGTTATCAGGAAGGCGAAAGTCTACGTCGGGGACAGCAGGTCGATTTGGCCTGTAAGACCCGTGGTGGTAATCCAGCAGCACAGGTCATTTGGCGTCGAAACGGAGAACTAATAAAATCGGTTTACCGCACTGAAGGTAGCCTATCCGAAAATATCCACACCTTCATCGCCAAGGCCGAGGACGATAAAGCCAAATACGAATGCGAGGTTTCTAATGTTATGAGCGTCGACCCGATGAAGGTCCACGTCGTCCTTTCTGTTCTTTGTAAGTATTCCACTACATCTTAATCCAACGACTACTCTGCTAGGAAATATGGCCACTTTTTGGTTGTACATTGTGATCAAAGGTGTCCAGAAAAACTGGTCCCATATTCCACTAGGACGCGCAGTGTCGATGGCCGCTAACTTTTGATCATTTCAGTTCCACCAAGTAAAGTCAAAATAAGTGGCCCCAAAGAAGCGAGAGCAGAAGACACTGTGACTCTAACGTGCACTACGGAAAACTCAAATCCGGCTGTCGAGATCCAATGGGATATGAACGGCCATAAACACAACGGGACATCAAGGATCAGAGAAGCATCTCAAGGTGGTTACATCACAACCTCCAATATCACGTTCAACATTAACAAAGCTGCAGAAAAGATTGTTGCTGTTTGTCATGCACTCAACAAGAGACTCACTGAAACTATTGTTGGAACACACACCATTAACGTAATTTGTAAGTACTTGACAAATATTTTTGTTATTTTTGCTGAATTTTGTGTTTAATTTAAAGTTTTACGTTTCCCTAGATCCACCAACGAGTTTGAATCTCATCGGACACGAAGAAAATCGTTACATTAATGCCGGCACATTATTAAATCTCGCCTGTATTGCTACATCCGGTAGTCCAGCACCGAATATTACCTGGTATAAAAACGATAAACAGGTGCGTAAAAAAGTAGAATTGATATTACGTAATTTTTCATTTGTCTCCCCGGAAGGATTGAAAGTCACAATCGAAACGACTGTTTTGCATTCATGATATCGTTCTGGGTTTCCCTCGGACGTGTTGACGAATATTTCCGTACGACTTTCTACAACTCGAAACCCTCATTTTCGTCCATTCGCATTCTCGAGCACGTCCTCATCGATTACCCGATCGTTTTTGCCCAGCAGGTGACGAAGGTAACGACCAAGAGCAAGAAGCATACCGAGACTAGCGAGCTGAGCATACAAGTGAACGCCTCCTATAATAACGCCAGGATTCGTTGTGAAGCCACCAATTCCGCCATGCAGATACCCCTCGTCAACGAGACGACTCTCAAAGTGCGCTGTGAGTACCTGTTTTTAACCCTCGTCCACAAAACCCGTCTCTTTCAAGTCGAAAAATAACGAGGACGATTATTCCTTTTCAGTCCCACCGGATCTGGCCAACATAAGTACCGAGCCGAAGGAATTCCGTGCCGGGGGCACCGGAAGGCTCATCTGCGAGTCAAGCAGCAGCAATCCACCAGCCGAGGTGTCCTGGTGGAAGTCCGGACGTCCCGTCGAAGGCGTCAATAATCGTACCACACCAGGTCTCTACGGGGGAACCTTGTCCAGGATCGAGCTATACTTGGACTTGAATGAAAATATGAACGGGGAGACCTACACATGCCAAGCTAAGAACGTAGAGATTGATCGATCCGTCCACGATGCGATCACTTTGAATATTTTGTGTGAGTATTTAAAAAATAACTGGAAAATTGATTACAATTTTCCGTCAACTTATGTTTCTCGTTTTTAACAATGCAGATAAGCCAGCTTTCGCATCACTGGACCCTAGCGAGTTGACAGGGATGGCGGGCGAGCCCTTTGTAATATCCGTGTCGGCCTTGGCTAATCCAAATAAGATTACTTACACTTGGAAAAGAAACGGTTTGCCAGTGAGCACTGGGGGTAAACGAATAATAGCTCGTGGTCCAACGTTGAATATCACCAGACTCGAACGTACCGACTCTGGTACTTATGTTTGCGAAGCGTCTAATGACGTTGGAACCACTTCCTACCACCTGAACCTGACCATTCAATGTAAGTATTTCTGTTGCTAATAACATATGGTTGTCAGTATTTATAGGTCTTATTGTATACATATGTTCGACAATTCTTTATAGATCCGGCAAAAATCATTCGCACTTCCAAATCCGGGCAGTTGCATCCACCGAACGTCGAGGCAAAACTGTTTTGTGCAGTCGATGGAAGTCCAATGGGTGACGAATTCATCACGTGGTATAAAGATGGCACTAGTTTAGAACAAACAGGACGATATTCGATGTCATTTGCGAATAAGACTTCCTACCTCCATATCGAGAATCCTGGCAAACAGGATGTTGGAGAGTTTCGGTGCAACGTCAATAATGGCATCGGAAATGACACTTCCCACCCCATTCTGTTCATCACTCATTGTAAGCTAAATAACAACAAATTATTCCTCTCATATTTTTGTCGTTAAGTTTAATAAATACACGTATAGTAAATATGATTTTTCGGGATTCATAAATAAAACAGTTTGGAAGTTTGGTATGGGTGGGTCGTTTTAATAAACGGTTGATTACACGGGCGTTTGGCGAAATTGAACTAGCGAGCACGAGCATTTTGAATATTTAGTAGTTGCCGTGCTCAAATTTAATTCTATCGGCAACAGTTCCACCGGACATGGCCAATACACCCTTGACGAGGAAAGCTGCAGCCAATAAGGGAATAACTGCCCAGCTGTACTGTACGGCGCGTGGCTCACCCTTGCCGCAATTCACTTGGGTCTTCGACGGCAGACCCTTGCTGCCTAATTTAACGGACTCTAAATATGGTTTCACCCACAGCAATGTAAGTAACAAATCGATTTTACTTCCACTTAACGATGAAAATCCATCCTACGAGCCAAGTTTACAACGGCGCGCTCGTGAATAATAATTGATTCGGTTATTTATGGAAATGATTTTGAAGAGCGGGCTCCAAACAATGCGTTTACTTAATAAATTTCATTTATGGATCTTAAGGGTATTAAATTAATGATATAACCTGAAATTCAGTTGTCGGAACTATCAGCCCAGTCGATATTGAGGATAGCCCAAGTTTCTGCGAGCGATTACGGGACGTACGAATGTCGGGCCAGGAACTCAATGGGCGAGGCCACGGACACGATCCAGCTGGACGTGACGTCACCTCCTGATCAACCGACGGATTTCGAAATGGTGAACGTCACCCACGACTCGGTCTTCTTGACCTGGAAGCGAGGCTTCGATGGAGGTCTGCCGACGAAGCACCAGATCCGTTGGCGACCGGCCATCGACTACGAGAGTCGGTACCACTACATGGACGTTTCCCCCGGCGACTATAAAGCGGTCGTTACAGGCCTGACGCTGGGCACCTATTATGTATTCAGCATCAAAGCGATGAACGCCAAAGGAGAGAGCAAGTTCCTGCCCGACACCCTCAAAGTCCAGACGCTACGTAAGTCCCTTACAAAGTCTTAGCGTTTAATAGAACGGTTATAATCGTATTCAGCTTGATCGATATAACCAGCTTGGATTAGTCGAGACTGAGGAAGTGGTGCTAAAACCCGGCTCGTGTGTAGGGATTCAATTTTTTCTATTCTAATCTATATTGGTAATAGTAATAATATCGTAAATTCATTACATATTAATAATCTTTTATTCTTATTGTAGTAATCTTTACCGACGAAAAAATATTTTAATTTTGTTAAGACATGGATTTCAGCTAATATATTTTTTTCAGTAATGGTAAAAAAGAACGAGAGAATTCCTACACACGACCGCTAGCTCGCACACTAACTGAATGTCGTATTAGTAGCATTTAGAATTAGTTCATGCCTAGTTACGAATAAAAATTGAATTTAAAAGAAGTTTTAATATAAGCAAACAATTACGAGGATTACAATTTTTTTAATAACTTCTTGTCAATTCAGTTTTTGTACTTTCTATTTTCTTTAGTAATATAGTGTTACTGAAAATTGAATGTCAATTTATAATAGACGTCTAATTGCGGAACGGGCAGATTAAGTAATAGTCCACACCGATATCAACAAATTCCATTGCATTTTTTGCGAATGTTCCTTAAAAATAATTATAACCTGTGATTAATTTACTATTTTGCTTATATTAATTAAATAAGTATAGAAACAAGTTTCGCAAGTGCTTCCACGAGAATATAAAAATGTTAAAACCTACAAATGCAGAGATTTGTTATTTATTATCAAAGTCAGTTTTCCTGTTATCGGTTTTCAAAATTTATGTTTTTACTTTTTTAGCAAAATCTTACGACGAAATTGTTCAAAAAGCAAATAATTGTCAACAATAAAATAAAAAAGAGAACATTTAAATTCATTTTTAATGAAAATTTTTTTAATTATCCTAAAAAAACTAATATTTCTGGTAGGAACACATGCGAAACATGAGTCCACATATCTGTTATAAAATACACAAAAGATTTCGAATTTATTGCAAGAAAATTAAAAAGAACTTCATTTTCTGGAATTTAATTTTCTCTTCAAGAATATGATTTTTAAAATAATTTACAAGACGTCAATTTCCAGTAACACTGAGACAATGCTACCGTTTGCGAAGATGGAAGGTATCATGCCTATGAACGTGGAATGTATCAAATTGTAACCTGTCTTTTCATCCATCGATCACTTTTAGTAAACGATTTCCTCGTCATACTATAGAGTACATTCGAGCTTCGCTTGTATTGAATGAACGTTGATTGAACTTTGTTTAGCAGTCCGATTTCTCATACTGGCTTCCAAAGTAGATAAAATAATAAAATATTCAAGATTTTATTCATACGGAATGGGACTATTGGTTGAGTTCCTGGAAATTCTGATTCGGTATTTTTTAAAGTAAATTATAGTTTTGCTTGGTATTTATTTACTTTCTATGCTTATCAAATATATATTCATCTCTTGACTACTATTCTAGATTATCGGTTCTTATTATTGATCCCGTGTTCTTCTATAATTTATGTATTTTAAGTACATTTATTAAATTTATTTGCAAGTTTTTTCTTCAGAATTCTTGGCAAAATAGTATAAGTAATTTGTACTAATGTGGTTCCCGGCATTGACTAAATATTTAGTCAATTCCAATAAAATGCAGTTGAATTACTCAATATTTAGCTACTAACTGGCAACTACATATTGAATCAAAATTACAAATTTTTTTCAGTATAATCCGCTAATAAGATTAATTTAGTAATCAGCACTTGCAAGGTTAAATGAATTTTGTAAACTGAAGAAGACAGTTTTTCTCGAGTTTATTTTGAAGACACTATATGACCAGTAACTTAAATTGCATATATAAAGGTACTTTGTGGTGACCACCATTGCGAAGAACTGGATCTCCTGAAACAAAAATGTGAATGGATTCCATTAAATAACGGTATTAAATTCGTGTTTGATAGAAACATTTTTAAAAAATGTGTATTCGATATAAAAAAAAATTGTTTTCAAAGTTACAAGTGGGATTAACACTTCAACAGATAAACTGTTGAACTCTATCGAATCTGAACAATGATTTACTATAAATTAACAGGTCGCAGTTATAACTATTAATACTACGCAAGGACAGTCAGCGATAAATAAATAGTAATCCTAACTATTTATCAAATTCAGACATTATTTATTATACTTAATAAGAATTTGTAGCCAACAAATCACCAATAGTCTCTTTCCGTATGCAATAATAATATATTTCACAATTTATACCAGTTAAATTCCATCAAAATGAATAATTGCTATCAGAAAATCATAGTCTTGAACTTTTATAATTTAGTAATAACTTTAAATAAAAAGTAACGGACATCGAGTAGATTTTAGTGCTTAGTACATTGTCGATGAATATGTTGAAAATTAAAATAAACGTATTCGTTTAGAAAAGTAAACGGTTAGACCGAAGTTCGTTAGAATATTCGCTAAAGCGACTTGGTTAAGTAGTACAGTAAATTTTCAGCCAGACTTACTGAAAACTTCGTAGCGCCAGTTAAGAGTCATTTGCAACGACTGTTTTTGTTTTCGCCTTAGTCCCTATTTGAATTTTTCGAACGATTTTAATTAAAACCTTGTTCAGAGTCGTTCAACTTAGAACTATTGTTACGAAAGCTTCATTTAAGTAAATAATTAACCTATGTTCTATCGAATTCAATTGACGAATTTTGTCGTCCTTAAATGTGTAATCTTTTAACACTTCGCTACCATCGTTTTTGTGGACCAGACTGGAACGTATTTATTAATCTTTATTAATTTCCGGTGTAATTTTGTACGTGGAATCTAAAGCTGAGGTCAGAATCACTCCATTAGGTTGGGTATATACAGATATTTGAGGTTATGTAATTGAAAAATGATTTTTTTATCTGTTTTCAAGGTTATGTTTAGTCACGTAACCTCAAACATATCAAAAGAGTAGTTTATGAGTACATAACCTAAAATGTCACAAAATTACGTTAGAAATAACCTACAGCTTCCCGGTAAATTCCAAGGAGCTAAATTTATTGTCTTCCAATCTGGTCTCTAATTTCTTATGTAGGACTGTGTGTGACTCCAGGAGTCCCGCCAGTATATTCAAATATTACAGTTCACATTGCGTGATCCATTTTACCGGCGGATATCCTGTCCTTTTTATTAATTGACTTTGACAGATCATGAAATTGTGCACAATTGAATCTATAAGAACAAATGAAGTCTGGTAAAGGATGGTGAACTGTAAGAATTGAACAGATGAGACTCTGGAGGATGCTACTTGCAGTAATTTTGAAGCTTTTGGAATAATTCTTGAATGACAATGCAACTAGTGACTAAGGTGAACGGCAACGACCTTCCCTGTGCCTTTTTGAAACGAAATGTAACTAACACATAGTCGGTCAGTGCTGCATGTTTAACAATTAGGGTGACGGGGGGATCTTGGCTTGGGTTGCAGGTGAGCCACCGCCCAACCAGCTGACCGCCAGCGAGATAAATTCCTCTTACGTCATCGTCATAATCATCGTTGTTTCCGCCTGTGCTTGCCTCCTCATTGCTACGCCCATAGTCTATGCTACCTTTGTGTCGAAAAAGAAGGCTCAACGTTCTGGTAATTACATTTTCACTATTTCTTTCTTCTTTTTCCAAATAGGTCCACCAAATGCCGAGAATCTGCCGGATGTCCTGCGTGAACGTGGCGACTTCCCTATGAATTATATATATACCGTCGCCGCGACGTCGACACTCTTTTTTATTGTTAATCTGTTCATCATGTTGTGGTACATTGTCAGAAAACGAAACAAAGCTCGTAAGTTTGCAACTGCTGCATGTTCGATAATTCGCCAGAGGCGATGCGTATTACTTTCAAACTTGCGTCTGATCTCTAAAGTATGATCACTTGAGTATCTTAGTATCTAAAGTTTCAAAATTCATATTTTTTAGTCAAATTGAATAAGTGTTTACTGAAAGATTGCTTAAATAGTCAGAAATTAAAAAGATTATGATTCTATTTCAATTTTATCGTATAAATATTCAATTATTGTACAGGGTCTCAGAAGCTGTAGTATTATTAGAATTTTTTTTTCAAATAGTTGTATTTTTGAGCTGACACTATATGTGGATCAAGGTACTTTTTTATATCTAGCGGTATAAATAGTGCTAAAGTACAGGATATTTGGACAAACAAAATACTAGATATCACGCTCAAGATGGCTTCTTTCGCCATTTATCTGACAAGCAAAATTTTGAAATGACTGGTCGAATGTTATTAAAACTCTGTAAGCATATTTTTAGGACGTTACTGAATACAAATGTGCTGTCAGATTTCTAGCATTCAAAATTACTGATGGAAATATATCTCGTAATTTTCATATTCCGAAATTTCATTCTACTCCTTAGAATGTTGAATGTTGTTTGCAGAATTTCAACGCGTCTAGCGCCACCCATAATTTCTATTCAATAACTGTTCTGTCTCTATTTATATCACTGACTAGAAAAAAACATTGTGAAAAGGGAATCAGTTAGTCTCGAACCCGGATCAGTTTGAAAAAGGTCATGAAACATCCGTCAGATTTGGTGACTTTTCCTCTAAAAAGGACACGATAGAAATTAAAAGTATGACATTTCAGGAAGAAATTAAAACCAATAAGATGGATATGATATTTCTGAATTATTGTTTCAAAGTTTCAGTAAATGGATATCATGTGATCAACTTTTGATGACGAAAGCAATGGAAAGCAAGGATAGAATAAGATATTTACGCACATATTGCAAGTTTATACAAACATGAAAAGTATTTACAAAACATTCGAACATGACACTTTACATAACCACAACAATCAGAATAAACTATTATCAATGTTTGCATCGTAACTTTCAAATAACGATTCTACAATAAATATATAATAGTACCTTATATATTAATTACTTCACAACAAAATAAACGTTAATCGAGTTTTTCTAAACATATTAACTAAATATTATCAAAAAATTAAAGAAAACAAAATAATAAGCATAAATGTACATATATTAAAAGAATTGTATTATTTAATAGATTTAAAATAATTTGTTTTTGTTAGCAATTGTGTACATTATTTTTAAAAGTCTTTTTGATTTAAAATCTTTTGAATTTGAAAGCGATATTTAACCCTTTGTGTCATTGTTTTTAATTAAGTTGACCGTAAGTTCGTAATCAACGATCTAAAAAACACTATTATTACTATTTTCAAACAAACTAATTACTATTTTCCTCTATATGGTTACATCAGATTACTGGTCAAAACGATTTATTTAAAAATATTTATTTTTTAAATTTGTTGCTATTTAAATCATAAATCCGCTAAATAAATGTTTGATCTGTATCTAACACGAAGAGGAAAATAAATGCAATTTCCAAAGTAACGCGAAGGGTTAAACAATCGTTTTTTACCTAATTGTAGACAAGAAAAATTGAATATAGAAAAACTGACAATTCGAAATTTGTCTGACAATGACATCGAATTTTACATACCTCAACGAAGTATTTGAATTTTATTTTCTAGATACTTTATTTGTCTAATGTATACAATCTGAGATTAATGTGACTATTTTAGAAACAAATGCAATAGAACCCAATGACCAAAAAACAAACGCTTTTTTTTTTAAATGCATTAACCTATTTTTGTTCTTGGAATTTTCATGCAAGGTACAACTTTTATGAAGTAATTTTTCTAGACTATAAAAATTGAACATTTTTACATGCAAAAATAGAATATTTTACAACCATGTACAAGCTTTTGTTGTGGAGAAGTCGGATAAAATATATGGCAGCTTTAACTTGATGTGTATACCTAAAATAAAAAATCTAAAAATACAAGTTTGTAAAATATTTGTTATAAAGAACTAATGACACATACCTAGATTATTGTTATCTAATAAGTGTTTTGCATTCTTTGAAATTTACATCGGGGAGTTTACCATCCCGAACAGCATCATGTGACGTACTGACTAACATATCATGGGATATCATGTGACGTATCATGTGACATACCGTGTGACATATCATATGGCATCATGTGATATACCATCTGTCATATTACGTGATTCATAATGTGAAATGTCATGTGACACATCATGTGATTGACAATGTGATATATATTACGTGACGCATAATGTGATATGCCATGGAAATCATACTGTGATAAATCGTGTGACTCATATCATGTGACATCAGGGTGATAACATCAACACATACACATTTATAATTGCAATAACACCCGTTTTACAAAATAAAATCGGTATATAAATTATTAGCTCCAATTATTAATTAAAATTTTAATATTTGTACGTTTTTTATAGGAATAAACAAGTCGCAGGCAGCGGAGATGTACGCACCATCGACAGTCAATGGGGACACAATGACCGGGGAATTAAGTTCGGTGTCGGATGAGAAGAGTGACGTTAACTTCGACGCTAATGATTACGTGGTCAGTGCGATCAGTCAATATGTTCTAAGTAACAAGTAATTCCGGAGGGTAGGTTTGAGTTCTGTTAACCCTTTTGCTTTTCTCCTAATTCACCTGGATAGTCCGCATAGATTATCTCTCACTTTCTCTCTATTCCTACAGTACCACAAACCGCAATGGAAAGAACACGAGGTCGAAAAAAAAAACGAAAAAGAATTAAATTTATTACTGTTTTATACGATTTAATGCAATCTACATGCCCTCAAAAACAACATTGTACTTTAAGCGTTTGAAAACATCCACAAAATATAAATTTAATCGGTAGTGCAATCCAATATTGTCCAGAAATCTTATTCAAAATGTTTTTTTAATTAATTGTAATACTTTTCATTTGCTGAGTTGTGGCAATTAATACAATAAACAAAATGACGGGTGCGCGTAAAAGAAATTGTTACGAGCGCCATTTATTGAGAAATAATCGTGAAAGTACAAGATTTTTCTCTTTTTTCATCTCAGTACAATAGATTATATATTCTTTTCAGTATTTTCTTATGTCGACTTTTTTGTGGAAAGTAGAAAACAATGTTTATTCAAGTATTTTTCGACCAAATATGTATTTTTTAACATGTTTAACCGATGTTTTTTTGTTTCACTAAAAGAAACTATTTTTTTAAAGCGTCTTTTTTTGTAAGAAACCAAAATGAATTAAGACAATGTAAGACTTTTAACGTGTCTTTCTATTGCGTATAAAGGGTATTTCAGTCCAAAATTGAGTACCCCATTTTCTAACCTCAAAATAAAAGTAATAGTAAAAATTATAAACAATAATCTTGAAAGATTTTTAAAATTCAGTAAAAATAAGAATTTTTGTGCAACGATTGATTAAAAAAAAGGTTTTAAATGTTGGTTGTTATAAAATCTGTAAAAAATTATAATTTTTCATGGATTTCAAAATAATATGTTTCTACTCTTGGTATATAAATTTAAGTTTGGTTTCGTTTTCCATCAAACGAAGAAGTATTAAATACAAGAATTAGGATGAAGGGTAAACCTTGGGATGAGCTGCATGTTCGAAACGAAAAAATCGACAACGTATATTCGATGTATTTTTGCCTCTTGAAAACGAATTCAGCAGTAGAAATTGGCGCTAGGCTATATCTTAGCCGAAATGTTGAAAAAACAGCCAAAAAACTTGATTATTTTTAGTAATGTATCCGAATGTCACATGGGTTCAATTGTTACCCATACCTGCGTTGTTGGAGGTTAGGCTAGTTTAAAAAGGGGCCCTCATGTATTAAATTTCAAGACATTTCTCTTGCGAGAGACGCCTAATTGATAAATTTGCATACTTTAACTACAGTTTACGCGTTTATTATAGGAGATACGGCAAAAATGTTTACAACCTTTTTTGTAGAGAATTTTACGCTCTGCATTTTTTGTGGGACACATTTTGTCGTACGATTTGTAGTTTACGAAATAAACGCAAAAAATTGACAAAAATCACGTTTTATGGCTGTTTTTTCAAAATTTCGGCCAAGATATAGCCGAGAGCCAATTTCTCCTGCTGAATTCGTTTTCAGGAGGCAAAAATACACCGAATGTACGTTGTAGATTTTTTCGTTTCGAGCATGCAGCTCATCCATAATTCTCACTCTTATTTCTTTCTTTTTAATACGTCTGAATAATTTTTACTGGTCAAGGCTAAAGAAAAAGAATAGAAAAGAATAAAATAATTGATACAAGAGAAAACTGACAGACTTAGATTGAAATTTCAAAATGAAATTACGAAAATCAATTTTGAGGTTAGAAAATGAGACTGAATTTCGACTAGAAAGCCTGTTAGACGGTTCTTTCTCTTTCCTCCTACATCCTGCCACCTCCTCATTTAATTTAGTTCGTTCGCACGCCAGACTCCCGGGGACTAACGTCCTTAATAACGTAATTCGCACCAAGGTCGCATCCAAAAGCTTCAGAGGGTTCGTCATGTATCGATAGTTCGCCGAGGTTCTACCGAGCACGTAACAAGCATCGTCTCGCTTCCAGTAGTACTATATTAGTAACATATTTCCATACTTTCGTGATAACTCGAAAAATGTTAGGTTAAACGAAATATTTCTATTTTTCGAAAAAGTTCATAGGACTGATTGTCCACCATTTTGTCGACAGGACGAAGGTAGGAAGACAGCAGCTAGTACGTACCTGATAGACCCCAGTATGGGAGATTACAGCAAGAGTAGTTTAGAGATGCAAGTTCATCAGCAAAGTACTTTAAGTCGACGAAGCAATCACATGATGCCAGGAATGCTGAACATGGACTCGCCACCCCAGAGGACGACTGCCAGCGGGACACTCTCTGGTGCGTCACCTACTCCAACTGCTACTCGCACCGACAATCTGCCTAGGTGCCGAACCTCTCAAGATTATGTATCGCTCTTGGTGTCTTCTCATACCGCTGGCCAGACTTACTTTTTACGTTTGCCTTACATTCGACTTTTTCATCAGTTCATTCCGAATTTACAGCAGACAAATGTCCAGCTGACCATATCAACAGTTTATTTAAAAAACGCAAACACGGGCGATATTTACGTTCTTTTTTGCTCTTATCCTGGTGTCCGAGTATACAAAATTATTTTCAAAGTTTCATTTTAGATTTTCTTATTCAAAAATATTACAATCACTTCTGAAAAAAGAGTTCATATTTCCCGTTTTTTTTTGTTCTCGTTAAGTCAGGATGGTCTAGGTTAGGTTACGTTTGGTTAGGTTAGGTTAGTAATCACCGTAGTGATTCGTCGATAATATTTCACTATTTAAAAGTGTTACATAGTCAAATCTCAGGAAACATTAACTCTTTCAGTCACGCAATCAGAATAATTCATAAAACATTGTAATCGCTATTGAAAATAGGGTTTCTAGGGTCGCTGAATAGGAATCTGCTATTAATTTTCATAAATTTAAAATGCTGGATCCAATATGGCGGACGACTTTTTCAAAAAATGATTCAAATCACTTGAAACTTGTTACTCGGGGGTTTTTGGGTTCGCTGATTACGATTCTACATTAGTTTTCATAAATTCAAAATGGTGGATCCAATATGGCGAACGACTTTTTCAAAACTGATATCGGATTCGTAATCAGCGACCCCAAAAACCCCCGAGTAACAAGTTTCAAGTGATTTGGATCATTGTTGAAAAAGTCGTCCGCCATTTTGAATTTATGAAAACCAATAGCAGATTCGTAATCAGCGACCCCAAAAACTCCAGAGTAACTAGTTTCAAATGATTTGAATCATTTTTTTTTTAAAAAGTCGTCCGCCATCAATATGACGATAAAAATGTCGGATCAAAATGGCGGATTTAATGATCCGCCATTTTGAATTTTTGAAACCCAATATCAGATTTGTAATCAGCGTCCACAAAAAACCCCGATTATCAATTTCCAAACAAATCTGATGGGTTTTTATATGTTTTTCATCCACCTCAAAAGGTGGTCGATATATCGACCACTGTGACTGAAAGGGTTAAATGGAACAGAAATATTGTCTGGTTTACTATAAAAAATAGTGAAATTAACTTAACCATTATGAAATGATTCTTTTTTTTTCTTTCGATGCAGTTTACCATTTAATTAATTAGATCTATTTAAAATAATCCTCTTTTTTTGTTGCAAGAACATTTTTAAATCGCACATAGCAAAATAGAATACTCTAGATTTTTCAAAATTTATATTCTGGTGCTTAAAATTTATGATCTGGAAATGTTTAAGTTTCGTAAAAATCATCATTGACCGTTATTGTAATATTTTAATGGTTTTAAGTGACAAAATATAAAGATATAATTGTGAAATTTGATATACTGGGACATTGAATGGATAATGGTCAAGTTCATTATTAGGAACTTTTTCGCATCTTGCTTTATGTAGTGTTTTATTTATGCTGAATTTTATTTGTTTACTTAATCGGAGGTAATGTTGTTCTGCTAAGAAAAGATTTTGACATGTTATTTTCATTGTTTGTTTCTAAACAGAACAAAAATGAATATTTTGTTGGAATTTATCAAAATTTGATAAAATCACCAAATTCTAATATTTGAAAAAATTTGTTTACATTTTTTAAATAATTCGTCAACCTAACATTGTAATATAATCAGAAAAGCAGACAATATGCCGCCATTGAATAGTAAAACTGTTTAGACAATTTTTGTCATTGATAAGGAAAATTTGCTTATTTTATTTCATTTTTTCTTAATTGGAACCACTTAGTTTGACACGTAGAACCAACACGCAGAAACCCACCAAATGAATTGACTAGATTTTCAAAACTATTCCAGTATAACAGAACTAGTTCAAGTTTCAGTTGCATAAACAAGGCGCATCAAAAGCATGCCTAATTTTCTATTCGTAGAATTATCTAATAATAGGAATTGTGATTGTCACATTGTACACCCCTTTAAATACCTACACACAGCATGACAAAATATTATGAAATTCTGTGTAGTAATTAATATTCTGGCAATTAACGAAAAACATTCTACTAAAAGTTTTAACAATTTCAAAAGAACAAATTTCGTGTTAATTTAATTTACGTATATAATTCAATGTAATTTGGGAAACGCTAATCAAATTAGTTTTATATGATATCATCGAATAGTTATTAGTATTAGATATTTTGTTCGACTGGATTAGAATGTTTTTCAGTTAACCTCTTCAATAATGAAACTTTACTCTCTTTAGGTTTTTACCTCAGCTAACGACAATGATTTTAATAAACTCCTAGTAATCCATGCGAATCCAAATATAATTGGTACATTTTCTATTATTTTTGTATTTTGTAAATTTAAATAAAAATTCATGATCTCAATTGATTAATTTTCAATGGCAGCAACATTTTGTATACAATCGAAGTGTATTTTCGAATGTTTAAGACTTTTAAAAGCACTTTGATTCATTCTTGTTTGCTGAGATGTATTTTGTAGCGGTAGTTAATTTTGTTGTATTCATTCGTAATTAGCATGCCTTCTAGGTATTGAAGTCTGGCCAGATTGTCCCCGATCCCTCTCCTGAATGTACTGTCGATTTGATGTTATGTTAACATCAATACATTTGCACTCTCATACGACAATTCATTTCCCAGAAGCACTTTGCTCGTGAATCGCTAAGCTAAACGAGAAAGAATGCAGCTGTTTTACAAGCATGATCAAGAACAGCTTGCTTCATTAGTTTTCGCGACACACGCGAGGCGAATGCGTAAAAGGCAAACAAATACTAGAGAGGAGGCACGTGAGCTGATATATTACAATTGCGAGGTTCATTTATCATTTTGCATGATTGTCTCGTCACAATTTTTTGTTCATCGATCATTCCAATGTTGACACTCGTGGAAATTCACTAATATCGCCATTGGCACCAAAAAGAATATTTAATTTTCTCCATTTCTTGAAAAGCTTACGATTATGTAATGCGATTAAGAAATTTGAATCTTGTTAACGATGATAATTCTTGTAAAAAATATAGAAACTATGTAAGCTGTTCACACGCGTCTAGTGTCTTTCCACGAATGCTATAAAGGTAATCGAACCATGTCGAATGCATTTTTCTGTTTGCAGTTTCGAAATCGAGCTACATCGGCAACCCGAGCCCAGCCCCTCCTTCCGACGGAAATTTCTACAGTGTGGAGATGGAGACTGGCCTTTATACGGGATATGAAACAAACCCCAGCCCGGGCCCAACAATGAATCTAGGCCCGGGAGCGTACTATCCGTCGCTGGGCTCCATGGGGCACGTAGGGATGCACGCGACGGTGAATCCACTCGGGTCTGGCACCCTCACGCGAAATCGGACGCTGCCTCGACCAGTCCCCCCCCCAGACGTCACTGTTATGACTGCCGGAGCAAAGTCACCACTGCCCCCTTCGGTACCCCCCCCGCCAGGTATATTTGCACGTGCGGGCCCCATCCCCGCGCATTCCCTAGGGCACCAACTGTCAACTTTCACATCGACACCGACGTACTCTGATATTGACGGACATTTGGTCTGAGGTTCCGGCACGCCCGTGTGCTTACGACTTGCTAAGCGGGTCGTGTGTTCCGCCGGCGACTCTTCGGACGACGCCAGCATCTGCTCAGAAAAGAGCACCCGGCTGTAACTGGCGTCCATCCCTTAAGTTCCGGCTGGTGGACTCGGTACTTGTACAGAAAAACTCGATACAAAGTGTAAATAGACAAGTGCAACACAGTTTCAAAATGTGCACGGTACTTCCCTTAAAAAGATTCGGTTTAAAGCTGTGAAACGTGAACTAGATGTGCAGAATCGTTCCAGCAAGTGTCTCGACGCAGTGATTTCCCCGAGAAAAGACAATAGTGGATAGATTGAGTTTTTTAACGGTTGTTAATTTTGAGGCCAAGTATCCGAGAGCATTATTTTGCTTCGGAACACGTCTCCTTCCCTACGTTTATATATACATACATATATATTTTTGCATTTATTTCCATTGCATCGATTATCCATTGTACATAATACGTATACAACACTACGTCCTAACGTTTCTCAGTTTATCCAAAAAGTAATCGAAATGGATCATATGAGGGTCTCTGCGCTGCGCCGTAGACTGTAATGAAACCGTAGGAGACGGTTTCCTTTTTCGAAAGCCTAAGTAGTTAAATATTTTTGACCGTAAAGTGTCGCAAAAAGAAAAAAACGTTATATGTTTATTGGCCTATAGTATGAGGTATACTGTTTGAGCATGCGACACGTTCAAAATGGACTTTAATGATCTCACTAGTTTCTTTAGTTTCTATTTTTCTTACGATTTTTTGTGTTTTTGTGAAAATGAAATTTTCCTAACCTCTAAATTTTAAATTGTGATTTTTTAAAACGATTCAAGTCAACGATCGTATATATAATATTGAAAACTTAATTTTACAAACAAATATTAGCAAAACTCATTAAACTTTTCTATAAATTATGTACAATGCAGATACATAACCAAAAAACTCCGATTTAATACGGAGCACAATCGATTCGATATTTGATATGTTTCGAGAAATTTTATATACGATCTATTGCACTTGAGTTGGAGTGTTCAACATAACCTCAGCGTGATAATATAAATAAATATTCGTTCTGATGTAAATCATCTTTAAAAAAAAAACGTTAAAAGTTAAGTGAATTTTAAATTTTTCGAGTGTTTTTACAAAAAAAAAAATAAAAATAAAAATGAAAAACGCCTTTGCGCGTGTCGTGTGTATAGATATCGTTGAAAAAGAAGGTTTAACAAACAAGGTTTGCGCAGCATATGCCATTGTTACTTGATTATTGCGATGATTTGTTACGGTAGAGTCTACGAAGCTTCGACGATTCGTACATTGTTGAACTGCTGTTATGTGTGAAGCCGCGCAGACCGGCTTAGACTGACGATGTAAAAAAAAATTAACCGTACGCTCAATTAGAGAAAATGTTCGCGCATAATTAAGAGTTCTATTTACATATACATGTTTTATATTTGTAATTAACGAATCACCTATACTTAACATTACTCGAAGGAAGGACATTCTTAGGTAATACGCAATCCCCAAAGCTCGTAGAAGGCTCGTAAGAGAACCGGGGAAGACGACATTCGTCCACAAAACAACATTTGATATTTTATGCGATAAAATTAAAAAAAAAACTAATAATTCCGTTGATTATTCTAAGACATAGTCAATCCTAATTATACAATCATTAAGATTATGAACGAGTGAATGTGTGATTTAATCGTCTTAAGTATGTAAATACTGTACAAACGACTTTTAGATAGATATGAAATTGAACGCATTACGAATTATATATCAGTAACTAAGGATGGGAAACGAGAAATCGAGAGCTTTTGTAACATTGAAATCTCTACGATCCTTCGCGTAATCTTGCCTCCACTTACAGATCACTTCGTGTAAATAATGCGGAGCTACCGAATCGCAAATTCGCTCCGTCTGTTTTTTCGATGCTCATTACGTTTCTCGAAGAAACACACGTTTAAGAAGTAAAATACTACGAACAAGGAGAGGAAGCATTACGAAGTTTAAGCTTTTCAGTTTTTATTGTATTTGCAAATTTTTCACCGATTTCTGCTGTACATTTCTATTCGACCTTTGCAAGTTGATTTTGTAAGGTGGAAAAAATTTGACGGTTCGGACGAATTCTTTGATGCTTCCACCTATGTGCCAATAAGTAAATGTTTTTCGATGTGTAAAAATTCATCGTACTAAAAATGTCCGTGTATACAAAAATTGCAAAGAAGCGGCGAAAAGCTCTTCGATCTATGCGTGTACAATATAAATGAAAGGAGAATCCATCGTACGTTAATTACTGTATATATATATAGTATTTTTACATTCTAATTCTAAATTCCATTTCCGATTCTAAATGGTATGGTACGGCTCTGTGTGCTTCGCCTGTCATCCTTGCATTACGCTAAACGAGATTCGATTTACGAGGACTTCAGAGAATGCATTTTGCAAAAACTAAAAATACTATCATTTTTTTTCGTTTCCCTCCACTACTTCGAATACTCGATAAATAGATCGATATTCTTAGTACCGAATTGATAAATTGAAGACGGCAATTTTATTACGATACGTTCAATTCGTATTCCAGTCACTTAGGATTGATTTTCGTTTCTTTCGTTACTTTTTTACGTTTTCCGATAACGTGCACGACGGCAGAGTGAAGCTTAACACGCTAGTCTTTTTAATTTAAAACCAAAGTACTACGAAATTTGCGTAGCGATTAAGCGAATCTCCGAATTGCGTAACAGCAGTTTTTGTGTCTATGCCGAAATGTAATTATTAGTTTTTAATTTAAACATTTTTAGTGGCTAGATAAGCCGATAAGCACTTTAAAAAAGTTTACATGTTATGACGACACATGCGTAATATGTCATTCATTATTTTGTTCCATTTTATATGACACGATGAATCAATACAATTACTTTACTTATTTAAGTTCATTTCGCCGGTTAAATATCCAATGTACCCCAATCTCTGTACATTGATTTTTCTATTGCGATTATTAAAGATAATTGTAAAATTAAAAATTGTTGTTTATTTCTACCTCATTGTTGGTCCATTTCCTTCCACCTTTGAATTGATTCAAAATAAAATTGTAAAGAACAGGTAAGTCAGCAATATTTTGGTTTCTGTAGTAGTTGCCAGTTTGCACAACGTAAATAGATGCCAAATTTGTTTTTGAAGGTTTTCATAATTTTTAACATGTATGTAAATTTATTAATGTTCCACATAAAGTGATTACATGACTTCTGGTTACCATCCCAGCAATCAAAATTGTATTGAAATGTATTGACTTGGATTAATTTTTCGCTTTTGAATACGCTATTTGAAATTTTCGAATACATGCGAATTCAAAAATACTTCACTATTATTTTAATACAAAAATATGAATCCAAATGAATACATAAATAATATCGTTGCCGAAACTACTAAAAATACTCGAAAAAGGCAAAATTCGTAAATCCATCTGAATACAAATGAAGATTGAAATGATAATTTTTTAATACAATCGAATCCATAAATAATAACAGTTAATTACAGGAATTAATGAATCCATTTCAATACATGACTGAGCAAAATAATGCCTGCTTTAATCCAAATGAATTTAAAATAAATCAATACAAAAACTAAAGTCTGGTGAATTCATTTGAATACAAATTCTTAATGATTCTTCATTTTAATACAAATGAATCTATAAAAAAAAAGTAACTTCCGCTTTGAAGTGAAAAAATATTAAAATTATGTTCATTTCGTAATTATTATTTCAATTACAAAAAAGTTATTTTCGAAAATAAAAGCCACAAATGACTTTTCATTCAAAATTTGGAATGTGAAATGTTTATTTTAAACCAATTTCCAATTACATTTAGCAGTGCTCTGTCGGAAATGGTAGACTTTATTTAAGCGTTCAATACACAAGAGTCCAAAAAGTGTTGTACCACTTAAATGAAATGTATTTGTACATTTATTGGACACCTAACTGACACTTATTTTCAAATGTACGCAATATCTCGTAAACGGTATGAGATCCGTGAAATTTGAAGAAATTTTGCGATGATTCAGCTGACATACACAATTCAAAAATTTCATAGAAATCGAAAATTTCGAAAATTCTCGAATCATGTACAGCAGCTTCGAATCATCGCACCAAGGTACCCCTGATTTATGTCAATTTCGTCAAATTTCACGTATCTCGACCGTTTTCAAGATATTGCGTAATTTAGAAAAAAAATTACAATATTTATTTTACTAACAAAAATATCTACTATCTACATGCATTCGTTCTTTTCAAAAGTCGATAAGCAAATTATTACAAAAATGTAAAATATGGTAATAAATTTAGCAGATTATTTTTATGTACACAATTCATAAATGCTCAACTATTTGTTAGTTTCGCATCATCTTTTTGCAGCAAGGAGGTGGTCGAGTGATTACGAATTCGATTCTCGGTCGATGCAAATTTTTTTTTTCATTAAATGTATGAACTGAGATTTTTTTTGAATTTAAATATATTGCCATGCATTAAAATTTTTAATACATTTCAATCCTTTTCAATACTTTTAAGATCAAATAGCGCATTCAAATGTATTGTAATGCATTCAAAATTTTCAATACGTTTCAATGCATTTCCGATTGCTGGGATTTACCTCATTACATTCTACATTGCAAATAACATTATTGTATTATTCTTAATACTCACGATTTACTTCATTATATTTAACCTTTTACAATTTCACAAATAACTTCTATTGTTCTTAACGAAACTCACTCGCTCTCTCTCTCTCTCTCTCTCTCTCCCTCCTCAACTTTTCTACTTTTTTCATTCACTGATACCCCCGACCATCTTCGAATTTCGAATTTGGATAGAGTTGTATAGAATTGGATTCAATTATTAAATTCTGAATCCATACTTTCTGAATAAAAAGGTTACTTTCTGAATTCATATTAATCCAAAAAAGTTTTCTTTTTAAAAATTAAATCTTAAATGCATCCGTATTCAATATTACGGACTCAAAACTATCCAAGTGTATTCATTTCAATGGGTTACTTTTTTTGAAATTCAATCCGGCAAATTACGCTTCCGATTGTATTCGTAATTGTGACGTTGTGTTCGTAAAATTGAATACAGATGTATTACTTTTTCTGAAATTTAATCCGGCAAATTACGCTTCCGATTGTATTCGTAAAATTGAATACAGATGGATTCCTTTCTTCGGAATTCAATCCATTTGAATACATATTTACGGCATCAAAGTATGAATTCAAAATGAAATGAAATTTTCAATCCAATCCTATCTAATTAGATTGAAAATTTATATCGATTGCTGGGATTCTTTCAGGATATGCTCCAGACTCTCCCTTGTTTCGTCACATATTCTGCATTTCCTCCCTATTTCATCTCTTTAATAGCAGTTCATTCGCTCCTCCCCAGCAATCGAAAAAGGATTGGAAATTGATTAAGAACGATTCAAATGAATTCACTCGAATTCGTAATTTGTCCAAACAGAATCTCTGTGAATATAAAAATAATTTTGTAAAATATTGAATCCCTCCGAATCTAGAAAATAGAATTCCTATTAATCCCTACGAATCCACTTGAATCCGAAAATTAAATAATACTGAATGCCTCGGAATTCATGAAAGTGAATTGAAACCGATCTCTGCGAATCCATTTGAATCCATTTGAATAATATCGTGAAATATAAATAATGCTGAATCTGAATACAAATAGGCATATTGAAACCAGCCTCTCCGAATCCAATTTAATCCAAAAATAATATCGTCGAAAATAACAATGCTGAATGCTTCGAAATTAAAAAAAAACGAATTCAAATCAGTGTCTGCAAATTCATTTGAATCCAAAAATAATAATGTCGAAAATAAGTATTGCTGAATGCCTCTGAATCCACAGAGGCGAATTCAATCCGGCCTGCGCGAATCCATAAAAGGTGGCATATCCAATCATGATAGTCAAAAAGGAAGCTTTTGTATTTTTTTCGAAAAAGAGGAATTGAAAATGGGATTTACTTGGATTGAATGGTATTCGCGGCCATAGGCGTGAATCCAACGAAATCCCTTTAAAATTGGGAATTCAGGAGGAACCAACATAGGATACATTTGGATTGAAAGGCATTCGCAGGCATGATAGGAGTGAATAAAAATGAATCAATTTTACTGAATTTCAATCCATTTCAATCCAAAATAAATTACGAATTCGCAGGGATTCAAAATTTGAATCCCCCCGAATCATTTTTCGATTGCTGGGTCGTTTCCACACCTCCATCACGCTATTGTTTTTGTTTTTTGCCCTTCCCGTCTTTTTGACTTACTTATATATACCTTGAAATTTCTCTTACCAGTATCCTTTGTTACCGTGCACAAGACTTTGACTTTTTTATCTTTCTTGTATATCTATCCCAATAAGCAAAAAGAAATTTTGATATATTCAAAAAGAATACTTCTTGAATGCTTTTATGAAATAAGAATTCTAGAAGAATTCTTTGTGAATGCTTTAAAAAATAACGAATGTCCGCCATAGTTATTAAATTAAGAGTTAGATACGAATGCTTTTTTAAACTCATTTTGTAAAAATGTTCTTCACAAACCATAACTAAGTGTTCATAAAGAATTCTTTTCTAAATAAGTATAATAATAATTATGGAATTAATTTTGAGAGAGAGCGAGATACGTGTATTATCCACATGTAACAGTGCACACACTATGTACCTACATATATTTAACACATGCCGCGTGTGATGTACTGTTATATAGTACTTTTTAAGGTTCCTTATATACAAACTTACCCAAGACTCGTGCGCTTGCGAGAAACTCGGTCGGTAACTCAAATTTGTTATAAAAGAATTCTTTTTTATTACGTCTTATGCACTATAAGTATAATTTCATGCGGACTTTCGAGAAGTCATAAAGTATTCTTTTTTCAAAATTTGTGCTTATTGGGATTTCCCTCTCTTTCTTTTCCACCCATTTATAGGTTTGGTGCTTTACGCACGCATTTCATACATGAGAAGCCGAACTTCACGCATGCCGTTACAAAAATTACTATTTCGATGCAGTATGTGTAAAATTCGATTTTACGCACAGTTTTCCGTGCGTAACATTTTTATTTTACGCACACGTATGCGTAAAATGACTGTTGCCTTATAAATTCGGATGGGGATGATGCTTCTCATGAACGAAATGCTAAAAAATGTTACGGCCATTTCATCACTGCATTTAGCATTTCAGTTACAATTTCAATCCTGCATATAACACTACTTTATTACATTAGCATTAATTCTATGAAATATTCAAAACAGTGCACCATGCTAAATTCAGAATGATGTAGCAAAATATAAACATTGAATATAGCAGAAGGAAAAGTAAAACAATTTATATTAATAATTATTACACAGAATCCAAATTTAATGTTACATTATTTTTTTTTATAAAATTACGTGATGCATTAAGCTTACGAAATTAAAAAAATATTAAAATATTGATTTTTTATGGACCAGTAGAGCCACATTAAGGGAGGTACAACTGCATATATTCACAGTTCGGGTAAAACGTGGGTTGGTAGGTTCGTATGAGAATGGATGGTTTTGAGGATTTTGGAAATCGGATAACGAATTCGTAATCAGTGACCCCGAAAACCCCTGTATAGTAATTTTCACGAAACTTAAAAAATTGTTAGAAAATTTTGATCGCCATTTTAGATCCGCCATTTTGAATTTTGGAAATCTGGCAGCAGATTTGGATTCAGCGACCTCAGAAACATGCATATAAAGGAGTTTCAAGAAAATTCGTTTTTAGGGAAATAATCAATAAATCATTCTGGAATAATCATGTCTTTTGTATTCTTCCTCGTCTTTCCAATTTCAGTCTCAGATCGGCGCTAGGAAATCATTGCAAAATTTTCCTTGCCAAATACGGGGTTAAGATCGCCATCTTGAATCAGCCACCCTGAATTTCGTCTTACTAACGTTCCTATCTTGTAGTTTTATGCCACCAGATACAGATATCTAGCACGATTGGAATACGGATTCCTGTTGAAAGACACCATTATTTGAAAAGGAATCCTCAATATTCGCGACTTTTTTTAGGTTTAAGCCGCTATTTTAAACAAATATAGCGCCGATCTGAGACCGAAATTGGAAAGACGAGGAAGAATACAAAAGACATGATTATTCCAGAATGATTTATTGATTATTTCCTTAAAAACGAACACCGTGAACTAAAGGTAAAATTTAGGGCATTTCAGGAAGAAACGGATTAAACTCGTCCGTCTTTCCTTTAGAGTGAACAATCTAACTTATGATCCCTATTAATAAAACCTCTCAACCTACTGGTCCAGCCAATTATCAATATTTGTAATTTTATCTGCTATCTCTAAGTTTTTAGATCATATCGTCTTTAACCAACTGACAGAAAATAACTTCTGATGTTGAGAACCTAAGTCAGTGGGTAGAAGAAAACGGTCTAAAAGCTCCTTGTTTGAAGATATGGATTCCATTCCAATAGTTGTCAATAATACCACCTTACTCTGAGTAAAATCTGCCAAAAATTCGGAATTTCAAATGACTGTACTTTATCGTGGAATGAACATCTTGTCCTAATGTCCAAAATGATGTTTTTTACCTTCCGACAACTTAGCCAATTCCGAGCGGTGTTGTGTTGACACCGTGAAACACTGTTAAAAACACTGGTTCTGACCAACCTCCGCTATTGTTATCCTGTATATAACGACCTCAACATATTACAGAAAATCAAAATAGGAATTGAAGTTAATTTAATTGAAAGACATATTTGTATTTCATTCTATTTGAATTTCGCTCTACAGTTTTGGATGCAATTGCGCAGATGGCGTGTTGGAGTACTGTTAATATTATTAACTGAAATATAAGGGCAGGGCAAAAAAACAACGAGATTCATATAATTTTGTTTTTATTTGTGATACTGTAAGTGCAATACACATTATAATGACACAAATGTTCAGCATTTCGATATAACACAACATTTCTACATTTACTACACCATTATTATATAAGTACCCTCCAAATTCTGCGTCCACTTAAAAAACGGAAGTCACCAGATAGGATACACATCAAGAAACTTGTAAATTTTAAATTGCACAAGGCACGATATATTTCAAGCTTGTATTTCTTTATACAATCGAACATGGATTCGGCGTGAGCGATAATTACTCGTATTACCTTTTCTACATATCTTTCTAACATCATTTTCGTGTGCGTACTGATAAAACTTGTTACTACACGTGTACCAAGATAGTACACGATTTGAGAAATAATGTATTCGAACGAAAAATATTTCAAGAATAAATGTTATTAATCCACATAGCAAACTAATACCTATAATACTGAAAGCGACTCTCATGTCTGGACTTGATAGTTGTTCGTCTGGATTCTCTACATTTTCAAATATTTTCTTTTCTTTTGTAAATATGTCCATCTGTACAGTATCATATAATAACCCAATAGAATCCAAATAATGATACTCCAATTCTAAAATAGAAATTAACGGAAAATTCATTCCACATAGTGTGAACCACCAGTTAAAGTAAAAATCTTCCGTTATGAAATTTAAAATAATTTCTTTCTTATTTTCAGATAATCTACTAACGATCCTCATCCCAAGATGTTCATTGACAAGGCATGTAACATTTCGATTTTTTATAAGCATGTTAGAACAGTTGTCGGAATATATTGGTACTGTTTTCGAAGTTAAGCTTGCGATCACGCTACTATTGTGCCAGGTGGTGTCAGCGAGGATATCAATGTCCTGGTCGTGTAAAAGCAATTCCGATTTGTCAACGTCTTCAAGTGTTTCCATTTTTATAGTGACTACTTTAGTCATTTCTAGTTCTGTCATTTCATCGATCATTTCTGAAATAATTACAACGGATATTATAAACAGAAAGGCAAATACAAATCTTTCGCGGTGTCTTTCTGGGTGCACGGCCGAAATTCCAAGTAATGCATTGGTAATATTCATCGTAAACCAATATTGGCGATCGTATTTTAGAAATGTTGAGGCAACAAATATAATCAGTACAGTAAACACGATTGCAGTAATGTTTAGAAACAGCAGTCGAGTTATTTGAACTTTTGTTTCCCCCGTAATAGGAACTAGTAGTCCTAAGCGTTCCCCAGTCGTAAAAATGCCTCGTTGTTCGCTTGTAAATATAGAAGAGTCTTCTGACCAATCAACAGAAAACAAAATGCTAGAATGATCAATTGTTTTAAAAATTAACAGGTCCTCGAATATATCATTATTACTAGTGTTCACGCTTGTTATCCAAGACGGTAGATTGTAATATACCCAGTTAATTGTAAAATTAAGACTATGTAATACAATCTCTGCTGAATCTGTAAATAATGAATCTTCAATGTTACCATCAGAAGTTAGTCGTATGTCATCCCACATTGATTCAACAAACGTTTTACCAACGTTAAGTGCATATCCATTAAAATTCCGTAAATTATCAGGAAATAATTCTCTAGTCGACAACAAGGAATCGTTTGTGAATATATCTGTACAGGGGCTAAAGTAATAAACTATCGGCTTAATTCTGTAAATATCGTAATTATAAAAATCTATAAATACGTCATGAAAGATCAGTTCAATGACAGTGACATGCAGTATCTTTCGTTTCCAAAAATCTTGTAGATGTTTCTTCATACCTTCCTGTTTCTTTTGCCCAAATGTAATTATTAAAAATTTTGGAAACTCTTGGAAGCAACTTAATTGAGCCGTCGCCGTATAAATTGTCTCAAATGCATTGGAAAACGAAAAAGTACCACTCGTGTCAAATAACGCTACAAACAGTGTGAATAATCCAGGTATTTTCAAATCCGTTACGTTTCTCCAAAAATGAGACGTTACCGTCCAATATTCATTAGCTTTCGGGAGTATCTGGGATCTGTTTAGAGTCTGAAGTGTAGTAATAAATGTTGGGTGTGTTTCTATTATTTGTTGTTCAACTAAATCAAAAGTTGCTCTAAATTGATCGCTCTGCTTGTCAATAATTAGGGCGACTTGCCGATAACCCTTTCTTCGCTCCATATGACTTCGTATGTGGTCGAGAAAATTCATCTGATCTTTTGCGTTTATAAGATGAGTGGTGATAATTAATAAGAGCAGTTTGTTCATGATGAATTACAGATTCATTTATTCGGTAGTATCCAAATATAATTTCTTAGAGAAAATTGATGTGGATTGTTGGAATTCACAAAGTATAGGACACTGGTATTATTAACAACAGAGTTTGCATAGATACTAAAAAAATACCTCTATGTTGTATGCTATTTTTTCAAGTGAGTAAATATTATATGAAGATGCTAACTTTCAAGTATTATCCTGCAACGATTGACGCATATGATATTTCCATGCATTCGTCCACATATTGCCCTAGTCTAAAATTTCCATATATTTGCTGCTTTTTTTTTAGTATAAAGAGTAAAATATGTTATAGGTTCATCTAATAGTATTAACATATAATTTTTCATATTTATAATATATCTAATTCGATAACATCATAATGGTACGCAACTAAAATCATAAAAACTTACTTTTACTACATTAATAAATCATCAAACTTTTCGCATTTCTAATATTACATAATTTTAAATCGGTAAATGTTTTATTAACTTCTAATTCAAGTTTCGTAAAAGCTCCATTTTACAAAATTGATACTATTAAAAATAAAAATTTAATGTCAAGTCGTTTTAGGAAAATAAAGAAAAAAATAACAAATATTTATAAAGGTCGTTTGAGGTTATGAGAATGATTCAGACAACGTCGCAACATTTCGTGACAGTTTATGCAGCGTGGGGACTTTAAAAGCAAGCCCATGAGAGATACGCTTGAAAAAAGGAAGAATATGGAAATAAGATCTGGTAAAATGTGTACTTACGATGTAGGAATAGTAATAGTCATTAATAGATGATAACAAATAGAATGATATTAACTGTTTACGGCTCAATGGGACACTCAGAGCCGACCAATAAATAAAATTATTTGATACATATATCTGTAAAGAGCCTTCTTTGCGAATAGTGTATAAAAAAATAGTATTTGTTCCTCGGCTGTAATATCTTACGGCCTCGTTTGGATGACCGAGAAGTACTATTTTGAGATATTTTTCTGGTAAATCTACATCAATATGAACAATTCTCGTAAAAGTAGTATCCTAAGACCCCAACTAATAAAATATTCAAATATTTCACACACGAAAAATAGGCATCAAATAGTAATTTTTGATTCATCAGGCGTAAAATGGCAATTTCACGGGCCATATTAGATACAATACATACCATACGATACATAAAGAAGTTGGAAAAATGACCGCAAATTGAATGCGCAAACCATTATAGAAATGAGCATCACACTGTATAGAACTTAAACCCACAGCAAAATTTAGGGCATTGTCGTTCTCTTAGCCCGTACGTAAATTCGACGAATGCGATAAGGGGTCGTATTGCGTTTATTAAATCCTACGCCATTTACGTGATGTGTCTACTGCAATTAAAAATTATGCTCCACTTGCCTCTAAGACGTAAACGAATGGCGAAAGATTTAATTTTATCAACATACATTTCAAGTACAAATAATATAATTGAACATAAGAAACCAAAAAAAGCTATACTAAGAGCGATTGTGATGTCTACAGAATTAGAAAGATTATGTTTGTCAAGAAGTGCTACAGTTTCTTTTGGGCCATACATCAACTTATCAATATATGATGACTCATTCTCTAACAATCCTAACGAGATGAGAAAATTGTACTCGAACCCCAACACCGATATGAAAGGCGAATTTATTCAAAAAAATACGGAGCCCCACCTGAAGTTAAAAATCATCGGAAGATGCACTGATTTGTTGGCTATGCTTTGGATCACGCTATTATTTGTCCCTGATACATCAGCGAGGACATCTATAAAGTGATGATTTAATCGAAACTCTGAATTGTCAACTTCTTTTAAAGTTTCCAATTTTCTAACCGACATTTTCGACATTTCAAGTGCAGTCATGTCATCTAGCATAACTGAAAATATTGTCATAGACACGATGAATAGAAATGCAAATACAATTCTTTCGCGGTGATGTTTTGGATGTGGGCAGGATATTCCGGATAGGGCTTTAACAATTGGTATAGCAATAATATTCAGGCTTAAATTTGGTGGCAATTGAACAACCGTTTTCTGTTGGAACGGTACTAATAAGCCTTGCCGTTTTCCCTCCATAAGAATGCCTCGTTGATAATTCATATACATCGAAATAGAATCATTAATAACCATATAAACCGGATTGCACAAGTAGTCAAGTGTTTTGTGTAACATCAAATCGTCTACTGCATTGTTGTGGTTTGTGTTATTCACGTTTACAAATATGGATGATTCGTCGTAATAGACCCAATTGAGTGAACAATTTACCTCATAAACAGAGTTTTTGTTAAATCGACAAAACTCTCATTAAATGTGATCATTGCTATCTAATAGAACATTAGTATGATCACCTTTCTCAATCTCAATACCTATGTTCAGTGTATACTCATATAAATTGTATAATTTGTCAGGAAATAACTCCGTGGTAGATAACAATGAATTGTTAATAAAATGATTACTGAATGGGTTGAAATGATAAACAGTAGATTTAATCTCGATAATATTGTTGTTATATGGGTTTTCAGTCATAGCAAGGAAAATGAGTTCAATCGCTGTTACTTGTAGCATCCGTCGTGTCCAAAAAGATTCTAAAAATGCTTTCATATGTTCATTTTTCTTCAGGCCAAATGAAATAATTAGCAATTTGGGGAACTCTTGATAACAATACAACTGAGCTAATAAAATGTTCATGGTATCGATGACCTTCGAGAAAGCGAAACTTACATTTGTGTTAAGTAAAACTACGATAAGCGTAGATGAACCTGGGAATTGCAGAGCTGTAACATTTTCCCAGACATGTGCAGTGATAATCCACAGATCATATTCGAGTACCTTAGATGCATTTATTACTTCAAGAGTAGCAATAAATGTTGGATACCTTCCCAATATTCGTTGTTGAACTAAATCATATGTCGATCTAAATCGCTCTGTCGGTTCATCCAGGATTAGAGCTACTTGCCTAAAATCCTTTATTTTTTGCATAAGAAGTTCTATATTATCAAGAATTGTCCACTGCTGTAAACAGACGACCAGATGCAAATTTATTATAAATAAAAGCCTGAAATTCATAATGAGCTCTTAATTAATGTTGGTTTACAAGTGTCAATTCGAAAAATTTCTTATTGACAGCCATGTTTCACATTTTAGGCCATGTTTTCGCATATATTTCACATATATACTTCGTTAATACAAAATATCTGCGTGTGCACTGAAGACACTTTTTTTAATAAGTAATATTGTTTGAGGTTATTTGCTAACAGCTGTATTGCAACTGAGAAATAAAAATAACTGTATTCTTGTATTGACAAATGTCAATAAATATTATACAAAGTCATTGGTATACCATGTATTGATGTTTGCGAGTTTTGTTCTACGTCATATTCCACAGTACTTGTTGCCGATAGTTTCGATGTTTCAACAACTGCGGTTCTTAGGATGTTTTTTTTCACCCAGATTTTCCACGCGCCATTTAAACCCGAATGGTAATACTTATTAAAATTAAGGTTTTCTGTTACGTAACTCTCTTTAATGTGCTTTTATTATCCAGATTCATACAAAGCAGATTCGATGGATTTATTCTTTCGAATTAAGATAAACGAAACTATATGGAAACTACACAAAAGATGAACATCAACTGCGTGACAGTTGAGTATGGTTAAACAGTAGAACATAAATATTTATGGGTTTTAACATTGTTCGAATTAAACGCCGTAAAAATGGCAAAAGTTCCTCGGTACCAAGTCCTACCCAAGTATTGAATCTAAGGTTGAAAGAAAAACTTCCAGACGATTCAGCATTTAACCTTCTGAAGGTCATATCAGCAAATTATAAAGTACCATTTTGGACGTCAAATTTCCCGCACTTTCTGAATCATGTGTCAAAAAAAGAAAAATAGACATTTAATTAATGCCACCTTCAAGTAACCTTGAACATTAAGCTCAAGGTCAGAACCAATAATATACAATGATTGCCGCCTGAACAATTTTGTTTAAACCATTTTTCTCTAAAGCAATTTACTTTTCAAAATATTTTAAGTGAGGGATTAAAATGGGACATCCTGTATAAGCACGCATTTCACTTTTACCCGTATGCGTATTATAGCAAAATAGTTTATAAGTCACGCGTTTAGGCTCGTTTATAGGTTTATATTAGAAAAATTTACGTTCAAATGTGAGCGAATGCGAGAGGGAGTCACAGTGACAGTAAAGTTTAGCTATAATAAATAAATATTTATGTGTATGCGTGTTAACTAAATACGTACGAATGTAGAAAAAACTACAGAAATAGTAGTAATAGCGTATTATGATGTAATTATTTTTGAATGAAGTAATTATTTACTTATAATTAAGTACGAGGAAGAAATTATTTAGTGGATCACATCTCTGGAGATTAATTATTAGGAAATTACCACGTAACATCTACGAAGATTATTTTTTTAAAGAAGATACCTTTTTTCACAAAAAAAACGAAATATTTATAAATTTAAATTCATTAACAAATTTTATGATTTACAAAAATATTATTATAAAAAATCTAATAACAACATTAAAATTAAAAACAATCGGTTTGTTAATCTTTCGAATATAGATGTTCCTAAAGATGTTATCAACATAGTAGGATTAGGTCAAAAATATTCTTTTCGAGATTCAAAATCTTTCCCAATACCTGACTTTATTACTTCTATAGAGGAAGGCATTTATGGAGTTAAGAGACGCAACAGACAGTGAAGGGAACGTTGTTACCGACAACAAAACCTTTGTCAGAAATAAATGTGTAATTTTTTTAAAAATAATAATTCAACAATAAATTCTGATAACAATGGAGAAAACAAGAAAATAATAGATAATTTTTCTAAAAATAATAAAGATGTATTTTTTACAAGGGCGGATAAAGGAAACGCATCAATGTCAAAAACAGATTATGTGAATAAAATGAATGAATTATTATCTGATATTAACACTTATGAAAAAAGTAAATTCCAATACACCACTACAACAGAAAAGAAGGTTAATGACTTTGTTAACAAACTTAAAACAAAAAATACATCAATGATGATTTATCAAACAAATTAAAAACATACAATACAACTATATCTAAAGCGTATGGATTACCAAAAATACGCAAACCAAACAATCCTTTACGTATCATTATTTCAACTACTAATTCACCAACATATCAAGTATCTGCATTTTATACTTCGATTTTATCTACACTTACAGCTACAATATCCAGCAGAGTATAGGATAGTTGGGATTTTTATAAAAAAATTAACAATTTTAAGTTACCAAAAGATCACATATTAATATATTTAGATGTAGTCTTTTTGTTCACAAATATTTCAACTGATATTGTTAAATGGGTTCTAAAAAACAGATGAACGACATTAGTAAGCACACTAATATACCACAGAATGAATTTTTTCCAGGATTAGATATTATTTTTAAATCTACGTATTACTTCGACCCAGACCAAGTCTGGATGAAGTATTGAATTAGGTCACTTCGGGCATAAAAATTACCCTATAGTTTTTCATCAAATGTCGACGTTTCAGACCCTAAGGAACCCAAATCAACAATAAAAAAATTTCTGTCCGTGATCTTGTACGTACGTACGTCTGTACGTCTGTGCGTCCGTACGTTCCGTTTTTTTGTCTCGCGATAACTCGCGAACGGATAAGCTTATTTTGTTGATACGAAAATAACTATTTCGATATATCTAAAAGATGTCTTATAGTATCTAAAAGATATCCGTCAGAGATCTTTTCGACATTTTCAAGATATCTTTGACGAATTATATGTATATATATTGTATATATATAAGATCATAATGATACAGACAGTAATTAGTAAAACACAGTAAACATGTAATATGCATCGAATAGTCTATTACAATACAAGTGCTTGAAGTAAGTGTTTTGCAACTTTTATTTATTTATACTTCGACTGGCCTGTTGTCGGGGTCGAAGTTTTGAAAATGCTCATTTTCAATTTTCATACACATAAGAAACACTATATTGTTGTAACATATCTATCGAAGCCACTTGGTCCTAAATATGATTGGATCCCCAAATATCAATATAATTTTATAATATAATTGAAAGCTGTTAGTAAACAAACGAGTATTAAGGAATAGGTGACTCTCTACTGGGTCGAAGTTTCTGAGCGAGCGAAGCGAGCGAGGCACCACGCCAACACTAATTATATTTGTTTTTGCTTACGGAGTTTAATTACTCACTTTTTTACTTTCTATTTACAATTTCTACTTTTTTCAAAAACTAATTGGATTTTTTACATTGTAAAACAATAAAAATTGTTGGTGTTTTTTAAAAACAAACACATTTTTCTTAGATTTTTATTAATTTATTTAAAAAAAAACTGAAAAGTTGCTAGAAAAAAATACATTTTTTTTAGAAATTATAAGTTCTGATGAGGGCTAAAACTCGTAGCCGAAACGTCAATTAATTGTTTTATTTAATACCTAGTCAATCTGGCATTATTTAGAAGAAAAATCAAATTAGGAAAGTTTATCACTTAAGAAAGAGTCGGATAAGAAGAAAAATGTTTATTATAAAAATATTTTGTTGCGACTATTCAATGAAACCGTTTATTTATAAATGCTATAGCTGGCCTGCGGACGAAGTCGAAGTTTAGAAAATAATCATTTCCCATTTTTAGACTTTTTTAAGACGAAGTGTAGATAGTATTAATAATATATAATTTTCAGATATATATTTATTTATTTATATAGATATTTCTAGAGATAATTAGCTAAAAATTCGTACTTGGCAAAGAGAACGTTTTAGTTGCCAACCGGTAATAAAAAAAGTCAGTCCGTTCAGACATCACCATATCTGATCATTCTGAGATATTTCGCCGCTCCGGAACATGTAAGTTTCACCTTGAAATGACCTTGGCAAAAAAATCAATGTTACCTTCAAATAACTTTGAACATTAATCTCAAGGTTAGAACCAATAATGTACAATGATTGCCCCCTTTGCCCCCAACAAGTTTTGTTTGAAACATTTTTCTTTAAAACGTTTACTTTTCATAATATTTCGGGTGAGGGATTAAAATGGGACACCCTGCATATGACTTAACTTTTCTACTGCCTTTAAAATAAATTGAAAAAAAAATAACGAATGTCTGAAAATATTGAACAATGAAAATAGGTCAACAAATGCATAGAAAAATCTATATCTGTGAATCTTAGCAAAAATCAATAATACGTGAAAGTTTGCATCATCATATAATATTTATTTACTTGAAAAAATAGTATACAACGTGGAAGTAAATTTTTTAGTATTCGTGCAAACAGCGTCGAGTACAATACGAGGTTACCGTTTTTGATTTTGCGAATTCTGGCCGTGTGCGTTAATTATCAATAAGAAACGACAATTTAATTCTGATCAATATATAAATCTGTCATTTATAATGAATATACTGATTTTATTAATCATCGCCGTTCATCTTATCGTCGCAAGAAAACGTCTCAATTTTGGCAACTATATACAAAATCATATGTGCCGGAGAAAGGATTATCGACAAGTCGCTATGATTATTGACAAGCAAAGCGATCAATTTATAGAGGCTTTTGATTTAGTTGAACAACAAATACTAGAAACACATCCAACCTTTATTACTACGCTTCAAACTCTAAACAGATCCGAGATACTTCCTAAAAATAATCAATATTGGGTGGAAACATCTCATTTTTGGAGTAAATTGTCGGCTTTGAAAATACCTGGGTCGTCTACGCTTTTTGTAGTTTTATTCGATACCAGTGGAACCCTTTCTTTTTCAAATTTATTTGATACAATCTACCTAGCGACAGCTCAATTAGTCTGCTTCCAAGAGTTTCCAAAATTTTTAATAATTACGTTTGGACAAAAGAAGCATGTGGGTATGAAGAAACATCTACAAGATTGTTGGAAACAAAAAATGCTGCATGTCACTGTCATCGAACTTATCTTTGGTAATATATCTGAAGGTTTATACAATAACCATATTGATAAAATGTGGTCAACAGTTTATCATTTTAATCCCTTTAATAATACCTTCACCAACGACTCATTTTTAATAACTACAGAACTGTTTCCTGATTATTTACGCAATTTTTATGGATATGTACTTAATGTTGCTCATGAAATCGATGAATTAAAATGGGACGATATTACACTAACTTCTGATGGTAATATAGCAGATCAAGATGAAATTTTTACGAAATTAACTGAAACCCTATTGGATAATCTTAATTTTACAATTAATTGGGTGTATTACAACCCGCCACCTTGGATAAGAAGCGCTAATAATACTAGCAATAATGATTTGCTCGATGACATGCTTATTTTTAAAACAATTGATTACACTTGCGATTGGTTCAGTATTGAATTCGAAAAGAACTATTCGATATTTACACTCAAACAACGTGGGATTTTTCTAACTGGGCAACGGTTCGGACTACTAGTGCCCGTTACGCAAGATATAGAAGTTAAAACACCGCGGCTTTTATTTTTTAACATTATCACGATTTTGTTTGCTATACTGGTTATATTTGTTATGTCAAGAATATTAAGATACAAACTCCAACATTGGTCTATGCTTAATATTATCAACGCATTATTTGGAATGTCAGCCGCGCATCCAGAAAGACACAGTGAAAGATTTGTATTTGCTTTCCTATTTGTTGCATCCGTTGCAATTATTTCAGAAATGATCGATGAAATGACTGAACTAGAAATGTCCAGAATAGTTACGAAAAGAATGGAAACACTTGAAGACGTTGATAATTCAGAATTTCTTTTACACGACGAAGACCTTGATGCCCTCGAGCTTCACTCCGGGATTAATAATAGCGTGATCAGTAGCTTAAGCTTAAAAACAGTACCGTTACATGGCGAAGATTGTTATGAAATTCTTATGATAAATCGTAATGTTAGTTGTCTAGTCGATGAGAATGTCGGGTCTATGATCGTTAGTAGATCATATAAAAATAATAAAGATATGATTTTCACTTTGATAACCGAAGGCTTCCTCTTCAAATGGTGGTATACAATATGCGGAATCAATTTTCCATTAATTTCTATTTTAGAATATGAGTATCATTATTTAAATTCTGTTGGGTTGTTGCAGCCCATATCAGAGGACAAAAATGATCTGGACAATCATGCAGAATTAATTATATATTCAATATTGCGACCCAAAGAAACCTCATTTCCAGATATGAGAGTCGCTTTTAGCATTATCGGTATCGGTTGGATATGTGGAATTGTAATATTTGTTTTTGAAATATTTTTCACCAAAATATCTTATTTCGCAAATCGCATACAGTATTGGTGCACCTGTACTAATGAATTCTATCAGTATGCCCACAAAAAAGAGGTTGCAAAGAAACATAATGCTATTCATTATCACTCACGACGAACCGATGTTTAATCGTGTAAGGATATACGAGCTTGAATTATAACACACCTCGTGTCTTGCAAATTCATGGATTAGAATTTTAAAACTCACACTTTTGATTGTTAATATTTTTATTTGGGGAACCATATATTTTTAAGTGAATACAAAATAGATGCACGGCAATGATGTGATAATATAATTGTGTAATAATACTTGTACGGATTATAAAGTTCTATTAGTGTTAATTATGACTTTTTATTTATTTTGTCTGTTTTTATATATTTCCAAATTGCATGATTTTTACGCGGGTGCTACACATGCATCATATAAACAGATGTACACCCAGCGAATTTAATTCGCACGGGGAATTACCTCGGATTTCTGTGTTTCTCACATTAAGACATATAGGTAAAAACAAGGACGACTGCGGGTTTCCCCGTGCGAATTAAATTCGTTGGGTGTATATGATTTTATATTAATTTGAAACCATCGATGCCAAATAACTAATGTCTAAATGGACAAGGAAAGTCGAGGGTTAAAGAAGGGGTAGATATTTATCGAGTAAGAAATACGAATCTACCCTAATAGCACAAAAACCTTCAAAGAACCTTACATTATAAGATTGTAACCTTAACATTAACCTCCGTCTAGTTCGAGGGTGGATGATGCCCTCGAAAATGCGTGCACATTAATCTTACAGAAAATTTTACATTAATGTTGAGGACATTTCGTACAACACGGAGGTTAGTGTAAGATTACGGTTAAACTTACAACCATACAATTTAAGGTTATATTAAGGTTGCTGGTAAGTTTTTGTGATATTAGGATAATAGGAAAAAAAAACAATTTGGTAGCAACCTGTCACTAAACGGAAAGTTATTATGGAGGGAGCGAAGCAAATTATCCCGATTTGACCCTAATAGAAACAGGGTTCTAGTCCGGATTCAGTCGTGTTTTTCCTGATCTGGAGTGTGCCCTGGAAGTGGCCTGGGCTCTGGTCATCCCTGCCAAAAATGAAGCGTACAGTAAAGAGTTCGGTAAGAGTAGAAGAAGCGTTTTTATGAAATTGTACGCTCACAGAAGCGAATCGCACACCTAGAATAAGTATAAAAGACGATTCATTGAGAAGAGTTCTAAAGCGTGAATATGAACCTTTTAAGCATTATCTAAGCGTCCAGTTAAGCGGTTTATAAGAGTGCATGATGCCTTACTTTGGAAGCTGCACGAGAACACCAAAATAAGAGTTCATGAGTCGTTCGGCAAGATGGAGTAAAGCGATTTTTACAATATTCTACAAGTTTCCTTTCGCAACCTTATAATTTTCAGTATTGAAAAATTATTTTGCTCCACATTATACTAGAAGAATATCAATAGTTGGCGTGACACTATGATTAGTCTTTGTTTCATATTAAGCGTCGTATGTCGTTGATTACGACTGGATAAGTGATCGAATGAGTGCTTCTTATTTAAAGATAATTAATTTATCTTTAAAAAAAATTAAATTACATACAAAAATTTAATAAAAATTAATTTTTATATAAAATGTGAAAAAAAATATAAAATGAATAAAAAAGTTTGCAAGGTATTTTTTTCTTATACATTAATCCAGGAATGTGCGGTTTCCGTTTTTGTGCGGTTTCTAAAGCATATGTAGCCGGTCACAAATGCAAAACGTTGAACTCTTAAAAGGTGCATATTTAAGATTTAAGTATACTCCTATCGAACTTTTGTGGAAGCGGAATGCACGTTTCTTGCGCATTTTCCAAATATCAATTTCACGCTTTATGAACTCTTAATGGACTCTCATATCTTTGGCGGGGAGGTACAGGACGGTTAAACCTGCACAGACCTACGAATAACATAATTGTGCCCCTTTTAGTTACAACTTTGTTACAATCTCTATAGAACAGTTCAATGTTGCAGTACATTATGACTATCTGCACTAAATAACATGCAATTTTTATATTACTACAGCATTAAAGAACTCTCCCCTGGTAAAAATGAAGCGTACACTTTAAATGTACGGGGAATTTACACAATAACCTTCGTGTACTTTTAAGTTCCCTTTCGTTTGCCGAGAGTACAGGAGTGAATTTGGACATTTTAAGAGTACACGCGTACACCTCATGGAACGTACTTCAAGAGTCAATGAAAGGTACGCGTAGATTTTTAAGAGTACACTTTTGATAATCATATTTAAATGTACCATATTCTTATTAGGAGTGAAACAAGGCGTACGGGAGTATACTTAATGAAGCGTTATTCAGGATGAAATAAAGAATACGAATATTTCATTTCGATCGTTCATTTTTCTAATCGGATGTACACCTCTTGTTAAGAATGAATTAATGCATTCATTTGCTAAATAAAGCGTTCAGTAAGCGTTTATAAAAAGAAATGACTCAGTTCTTTAAGCTTTTTAAATTAGAGTATGTTCAAGTGATCTAAATATAAAAATATAAACACATGAAGAATATACTTATGTTTAAAATAATATTTATATTTTACTCAGAACTCATAGCATTAATCTCCAGAACATCCGTACGGAACAATGCAAACAAATTCATGTTCGCGATTTCACATCAAGATGCATTTTTCCTGTACGCTATAAATACATAATATGTACGCACATTTGTAGATTGTGTGAAAGTTCGAAGACATTCGGGTATGTATGTACACATTACGAAAAAATTATTCTATTTTAAGTTTTGGAAATTTTCAACATTCATTTATATATGTATGTATTAATCGACTTGAAGTCATCCCCCTTAGAATAACTCTCGAAATTTTATCAGATTTAGCGTATCTCTTGTCGTTTTCGAGATAATTAAGAATTTGGAAAATGTTAACACGTAACACAAATATCATATAACGTTATAAATAGTGATCGACAGTGATAGACCAGTGGTCCGTATCGCGAGCGATCATTGATCTCGTAAAGCATCCTTGTTGAGGAACAATACTTGGATAGATGACTGCTTGAGATCAGCTTTTTTTAAGATAATTTATTTATCTTATTTAAGTGTACGTACGTTCTCTCTTAATGTCCAAAATCACTCTTATGGTACGCTATTATTGTACTCTACTAATAATATTAAACAAAGAATCCGTAAGGCAATGGCGCCAGCACCACGCGTTAGAGCGGCAATACAAGAATTATTTTCCGTGTATTTTATATGACCAGTAATTCTAAAATTGAATTCATTCGATCTTATATGCGATACCGTATTTAACGCGCATTACAAACATTGATTTGTTGCGGCTTAGAATAGTTTTAAACTCTGTCAATTTAATCGAAGAATTGATTATATCGTTTTCCGTATTTCATAATTCTCAAAGAAATTTTTTAGTTCAATTCATTCGATAATCCAAAGTAATCGTTTCTTTCAGGTTATGTGCGTTTATGTATCGCGTATCGCGTATAATATCTATAATATATCGTACATATTGGCAACCACTGAAAGAGCGGGAAAAAAACAGACCTTATTTCGTATTAAATCGTACACAGATTTTTCGTACACTTTTTGGTTTGTTGGGTTCTTATAAAACGCCCTAATCCCATATACACACTTTCTTTTTATTTTCGGATGATTTTTACAAGAAAATTATAATTTTACTACAAAAATAATATGAAATTTGAACAAAACCGTAAAAACTCGGAAATGTAATTTTACTTTTACTTTTCACAGTGTACATAGTAAAATGGTGCGGTACGTAACGTATATTGGCAAATCCACGGAACTTTTAATTTTTGGCACTAAAACATTTTTGGAATTTATTATGTGGTACAATTTTCTCATTCTAACCATATGTTCAAGCTATCGCTCTGAAGTGATAATCATGCGCGTGCACAATTTTTACGACACGGCGTGAGTGCAAAATACAAAATGGCGGATAAAATGTGAAAAATTACTCGATTTTAATGAAATTTGTTTTTTTATGTAACTCCGTACGATTTCCGCGTTTATTGTGCACGATTGGCGTAGACTAAGTATGCGCTTTATCGTACGCGATGAAAAGAGCACAATAAAGTGCCTTAAAACGTACTAGTACAAAAAAGTGCCGGTATACGTACTATATTCAAGCTACAGCGTCCAATAAACATATGCTAACGATGCGTCTATACGTAGCGTATGCGTATATGACTATTCGTCGTCAAGCGTCGTACACGATAGTCGGATACGATGACCATTCCTACGTATACCAGACCTGTTCGAAAATGCCGGAATATATATAAAAAGTGAACGTCCCAATATAACTTTACAGGATGTAGTATAGGGTAACTGTGGGTATTACTGCGGATGCCCCAATTACTGCGGATATTTATAAACGCCATAATTATCGGTATATGGTTAAATATTTTTCTTAAAAATAAATGAATAAATAATATTAAACATTAATCTACTCATTTGTTACAAATATGGCAATATAAAGTGATTTTAAAATTTTATATCGTTGTTTGAAATTTGTCGATGCGTTTTCATCACCAATCACGCAGTGGCGTCGTTTAGATGGCTTATTTAAAATCTATTTATTTTTACTAAAGGTTAATCATGAGTATATTCTAGCTTTGTTATTCGATAAAGTAAACCATATTTTATAAGAAATGTAACCAATGATCTTCTGACTAGTTATTTTCTTTGCCTATTTTTGAAAACAGTAATAGGTGCCATTTTTCCCTTAACGTTTGTATTACTGCGCGGATCAAATAGGTACATTCTAACCTAGAAATACATATGTACACCTATATAGTCTATACGTCTTGCCGCACTTAACCATGAACTTGAAGCTGACTTAGTATTCCAGAATGTATGCCCTCTATTCACCGACAGTGAATTTCAGAACTTCATGCTTTCTGCTACCATTCGTTAACTAAAATCTTACACTTATGTCTAACATTCATCATCGATCACTAAAATGTATGCATTTTACTTACCGATAGTGAATTTCAGACTTTCATGTTTACTACTAACCCTCGTTGACTAAAATCTTACACTTATGTCTGAAATTCATCATCGGTCATCAAAATGTGTGCATTTTACTTACCGATAGTGAATTTCAGATCTTCATGTTTACTACTACCTGTCGTTGACTAAAATCTTACACTTCTGTCTGAAATTCATCATCGATCACTAAAATGTGTGCATTTTACTTACCGATAGTGAATTTCAGACTTTCATGTTTACTACTACCTTTGGTTGACTAAAATCTTACACTTATGTCTGAAATTCATCATCGATCACTAAAATGTGTGCATTTTATTCACCGGAGTGAAAATTTTATACATTAAAAGTTGAGATATTGATGTAATCAATGCGAAAATTAATTTCTTTCTTATTTAACAATTAATTCTATTAATAAATATGTGAAATTTCTCTGTTCTTTTATTCTTTTTCCTATGAGAATTATTCATAACCTTATTTCATCATCACTTTAGAATCCGCAGTAATTCCCACGCAGAATTGGGCACTTCCGCAGTGATTGATACACAGTAATGCACACAAATCCGCAGAAATACATGCATTGGATATTTTTTTATTTGGTCTTTTATTGAATTAAAACCACGTTATTTTCCTTGTTACAATTTTTCTTTCGAATCTACTGTTACTGAAGTACCGTCCAAATGATAGAGAAAGAAATTTTAGTTAATCATATGCTTTAAGCAAGAGCCTAATCTCACCCTATGCTAAAAAACCGCAGTAATACCCACAGTTACCATGGGTTTTGTTTCAATTTTTAAAAATTGAATTTCAATGGGAAAATTCCAATTTTAGCTGAGAATGCTTAGAAAATACCCTTTTCGTTATTCGCCGTCAGTCTGCATGCGCCCGTACGGGTAAGAACAGATGCTCATTTTCATTTCACATCATTTCAGATTGTCCATCGGGGGGCTCGTCCCCCCCCCCCCCCAACCCTTGCTCTCTGCAGCCATTCTCTAAAATGAATTTTTGGAAACTTGGAAATCGTATCTTCGTTACATAAAGTATCGTATGCAACGTGGAGGCGAGGCGTACAAAGACCAACTTAGCCTCCATGTTACATAATGTACTATTTTTGGGTGGAGGATATTAGCGATCGCTGATTACGGTTATGTTGTCAGATTTTCGAAATTCAGAATGGTGAACGCAATATTACGGATTTCAGTACGAAAAACTAGATGCCTTCGACCCGGGTGCCTACAATTTTGGCTAAATTCGTATTGCAGTTCCCTGACGAAAGGCTGATGCTTCCGGGAATATTCCCATTTTAACACTGTCAGGAAAGAAGTCAGCAGAGGGTAGTTTTAGCATTGTTAGGTTCGAGTAGTTTCTATACATATATTGTAACAATATCTTGTTCCTTAAATAGGGTGAATATGCCATTGAATGGACGGTTAAGCATTTTTCCCACTTTGATCGATTGTAACTTTTGAATTCTTTTATGAAAATTTAATTATGATACCACCATTAGAATCGTTAGACTCTGCTCTTTATGACCGTGTAGTTCAACCTTTGATTTTATTTAATTATTAACCTCGTCTTCATACGTTTGTAAAAAAATCCGCTAAACCCCAATGAATAGACGGGTTAAATCAAATGGGACATTTTCAGTACCAGTTTTGGATGGCTTCAAAACTTTGCTTTGATTTTACAAAATAATAAACGCTGGAAGATCAATAGTACTGTAAATATTGTTTTGAATGTTCAAAGAACATAAAAATATGTATTTTGTTGCATGTTGTGCATCATACATTCATAAGAAATAGAAATATGTAGAAAATCGTCCATTCATTGTTAGTCGTCCATTCATTGGCATAATCACCATATAGTAAAATTGAAAATGAGCATTTTCAAAACTTCGACCCCGACCGCAGGTCAGCCGAAGCACTGGTAAATGAGCACGTCTTGTTCACACTGATGCTTAAAAAAACAAAAATTAATCAAATTTTTATACTAAAATAAAATTTAATCAAATTTTTAAAGTTAGCCCCCCCCCCCTGATACCCGCCTCACTCCCCTGCTTCCTCTGCGTCTCTGTTTTCATGTAATGTATATAATATACATACATATGCATTGTATATGTGTATGTACAATTTATGTTAATTTGCTTTTTACGACATTATCGTTGATTTTACGAAGAAATGAATACAACCTTTTTTGTAGAGAATTCGATGTTCTATATTTTTTGTTTGAAACATTTTTTTGTACGATTTGTATTTTTTGTTAAAAAATGGAAAAAACGTGTTTTTTGAGCGTTTTTTTGTTAAACCTCCCCATAATCTAGTATGCATTGTCTCCAAAAACTAATCAGATCTAAGTTTGACCAAGAGAAACCCAAATCCGTTTGTACTTTTTAAATTCGTCCTGCCAGTCGCGAGATATCGCGTATACAAAATTTTGCCCACGGACGGACGGACGTACAACGTACCAATTTTTTTATTGTTGCTTTGGATTCCTTAGGGCCTGAAACGTCGACATTTGATGAAAAACTATAGGGTAATTTTTTGGCGGGAACTGATCAAATTCAATACTTCGCCAGACCTATGGTCTGGGTCGAAGTAATTGTGTAATGTAAATAAAACTCGGTTCCTATGGAGTTTGTAAGCTACTAAATACGAGTTTATCGTCAGATTTTTTAAATTCAAAATGACGGTCCAATATGGCGAACCAAAATACGAAAAATTGCTTGATTTAAATGAAACTAGGTTCTCAGGGATTTTTGAAGTCGTCGATTACGAATCAGTTATTGAGATTAAAAATTTAAAAACTCGATTGAAAATGTTGATAGTAATAGTAATGATAATAATAATAATAATATGTTGATTAATTAACGATTTTTTTTATTGTAACTGTGTATAATATACATAGGAACCCGATTAACATTATTTTTTCTTATAGTTTCTTATAATAATAATAAAAAAGAAATTCTGTCAAATTTAAGTCGTATTTGGTAAGTTTGTCCGCCATACTGGATTCACCATTTTGAATTTCAAAATTTTACCTGCAGATTCATAATCAGCGATCGCAAAAACCTCTGATCTTCGATTTTCGCCCACTTTAGATTATATTTTGATAGGTTTGTCCGTGATATTGGGTCCGCCATATTGAATTTCAAATTTCTAAATTCAGATTTGTAATCATCAACCTATAAAATTTCAGAACACAATTACTGAAATGTATTTAAAACCCTCTGCAAATCGTATAACGAAGATCCGTTGAAGTAAATGTATCCGGGGCGAGTGGTGCTCACCAATTTGCAAAATCTAAAAATGCCGTCATAATTTTTCGATAAAGTATGAAATTTGAGAACGATCGCAGAAAGAAATAATTAAAAATATTGTTTATTTTGAGTGTGCCGCAGTAAAAAGGCAATTTTGAAAACAATCACGTTTAAAGTGAAAATGATTAAACCTGTATAGAATCATTTTTAAAAGGGGCAAATAGATGAGTGACAGCGTAATTTGTTCGTTTTTATGCTAGTAACAAATTGGATTCTGAGTTAAAACGATTAATAATATGGCATGAAAATTATAATAGATAATCTAAATTAATTTTATTTTTCTACAAAACTTATCACGCAGTTTTAAATCCCTGTAGTTTTTTATCACAAGCAAGCCCATTGATCAGACTGTGACTATTACTTAGCGTATTTACTTGACTACAATTTGGGCTTTGAAAAAATAAAATATCTAGTATGGCATAGATGTAATATAGCATAGTTTTAAATAATTTGTATGAATCACAAGTTAAATTTTTCGGTTTTCAATTCGGAAACGTCTGTAACAAGTGTATGAGTTTATTAATTGACTTGATATCGTCCAGATATATTATTTAAATGTGTTTAAAACGAAATATCAACACATTATTAAATATATTTTAATAGTGAACATATTTATTTCCGTGTATCACTGAATCACAGAAAAGTTAAAAGTTCTGTGGATTTGCCCATATATGGGCAATTCTACAGAACTTTCCACTTTCGAGTGAAATGAAACGTAAATTTTTTTTTCAAGGCACAGCTTTAAATTTTTTTTCTGATGATAGATATGAGATGTCAAAATTAAGTTCTATGCGCGTAATTCATTTTTGGTGGAGGTTCGGGGGTTTATAAAGAAATTTTGGAGCTACTATAAAAATAGAAAATTGTAGATAGTGCATAGGTCAACATTTGATCTACGCGAGATCGCCGGAAGCGCTTAGGTGCTGGTACGCGGTCGCTAATGACGATGAGAAGGTCGGTTAACCTCCATCACGTCAGATTCAAGGTCATTTAAAGGTGAAGTGGAGAAAAAACCATCGGAAAAATCTGAAAAAATTCATGCATATGTGTTTGAGACCAGCAAATCGTCGCCTAAGGTCAGTTAACCTTTATAAGGTCAGCATCAAGGTCATTTCATGGTTAAGTAAAAAAAAATTGTTATTTATTTTGTTTATTTATTTTGTCAGTCTTTGTTTTGTTTGACATTTCTTGAGCGACAGATATAGATTTTTCAATTACATTTTTATAAATAATTAAAATAAATCTACAGATATAAATAAATTAATAACTGTAATTCATATTATATTTTGTTACATATATTTGTCAATTCTCAATTATATTGTTTTACGTGTATTGATATTTTACAAATGTTCCTGACATTTATTATTAATTCAAAATCATATTGAAAAACTTCATAATCTCGAAATGCTCAAAATATTTTTCTTCTGCTAAATATCACACTCCAGAGGGAAAAAACTTTAATGAGATGATCATACATCAATGATAAACTGCTATTCATGGTCAGCGTCCAAAAAAAACGCAATACATGGTTATTTGTAATAATTTTAGAACTATTAATTTTAACAATACATTTCTCTAGTTATTTTTGACTGTTTTGTAGTAAGTATTACATATGCTACCCCACATGAACAATAATTTTTGTGATAAGATGTCGTGTCATATAGTTATTTTCATACGGTGGGTGTAAAGTCTTACGCCCCACGTGCGAACATTATTTTTCGTCACATGTAGGCGGAAAGATGCTTCCATATTAGGAAAAGCATAAGACAACAGTAGGAGAGTGTAAGGGCAGGAGCAAGTAGGGGGAATGGGGGGAGGGCGAAGCCCCCCCCCCCCCATACTTGAATATACATGCTTAAAAGTGTATTTTGTTTTAGAATAAAGTAGTAGAAAAATATTTATTAATTAGTGATTCTTGATTTTAATTGATGCTGTAGCGTGTAAAACTTGAAAACTTGTAGTTTTGTAAGCTTTAATAAATAATTTTCAACTCATGATTTTAATTGAATTTTAAACGTTATTATTATGTTTATTGATAACAAAATTTTAGATTAAAATAGAAAAAATGTTTAAACTAGAATAGAATTTAATCTATGATACTAAATTTGAACTAGATTACATAATAAATAATTTCTTATTGCATTACAAATACATTGTATTTTTTTGAAATGAAGATTGAACGTAAATGTTTTCGATGTGTCGTTCTTATTAACGGTTGCATTGTTGACATTTTCACTGTTGTTTGCTTGCATTGTTTTTTTTTTTTTTTTTTTTTTTTTTGTTTTTCGTGAATTTCATGCGGATTTTCTATTGATTCTCATATAAACATATGAGTTATTGTTTACAGTAATGGAGAGAGTCTTGATTGTCCAAGTGAGAGGGGTATATTTGTTTATTTATAACAAAGTTATATTTCCCCGAATTTTTCACTTTACGCCTAGTGGGTGTAAAGTCGAACTTTACGCCCGCAAAAGTGCGCGTAAAAGCGTTCTTTACGCCTACTGTGACGAAAAAAAACCATTTACATTCTGTCTTAAAACCTGATAAATAACTGTGGAACTGTGCCGCTAAAAATATACCATTTTTTTTACGAATTACGCGAATTTTCTTCATTTTGCAGATGTGCCTTTTCAACATTTTTTAGGGCACACACTTTTCTGACGGCTGATTTTCTTTGTTTTTATAAATACTTTCTAATACTATAGGCGGTTTGACGTTAAGAGGATTGTTCGAGGCCAAAAAGGTGAAAAAAGTAATAAAGATAGTGTTTGACAATAAATTGGCGACATAACTTCCAGACGGTGGCACGCCGTCCAAACCTTTGGTATGGATCTAAAACTTGTAATATCTTATAGAGTATTGTTTTTTGATACTAAAAATATTCAGTTCATTTGTGTTCACGCACTACACAGATCAGGAGAATAAAATAGTAGTTTTCGATACGAAAAGTACTATTTCAAAAATTGTCGGCAACACGTAAATTTTAGATGTTTTCTTAATTTTTCCACATAATTTTTTTAAATTTATTATAAAATGTAGACATTTCAGCATGCAAATATATTTAAAGGTGTTGTTCCAGTACGTTTTTATGTGACTGTAGCCTTATACCTAATGAAAAATTGTTTCAGTTCGAGAAAAACGATGGCGACACTAAAATGAAAAGTTCTGTGGATTTGCCCATATCCCAGTAAACGAAAATGGATAGAAATTTATTGAAATTTTTACTCGCCAATCCGGATTGTTGATTTTAGCAAATCTATTTCAATTCTGAATTCGTTTGTATTCCTGTACATGGATTGCCCTGCTTCGATTTGTATTCAGTGAAATCAATTACAAGATGGAAGTTGTAGTCTATTGATTTCGATTCCAATGAATAGAATTCGCCAATGTTATTTGAGATTCAATTGAATCCTTCGTAAAATGAGAGGTTATGTCAATTTATTTGAATTCAGGACGTAGAATTGGAAAGACAATCTTTCAATAATTGTGTATTTCTTTCAAAATCAGATTACTTTTTATTCTTTTAACAGAATAGGCAACCTTCTCCTGTATATAATCCAATTATTAGCAGAAATATTGTAGAGGAATTCATTTCAGTTTAGTGTGCGGAATTGCCGATTTTTGTATGTATTGAAATCAATACCGAATGAAATAAATGTGTGGAAGGGAATTACTCGATACGAGAATTTATTCACGACAATTCTTTTAATATTTAATAATGTGAGCTCATTTTAATTATTCTTTGTTATTAAATAATGGATATAACTTTTTTCTAAGTAGGCGATTATCACTTTAATACGCATAACACATAAAATATGATAAATAACCAATTATTTAAAAATATTAATATTATGAGAAAATGTTTTTTCCGGGTTTCGTTAGAAAGTTAAGTTAATTGTATGATAATTTTTCAATTATTTATGACCCACTTTCCTTTATTTTAAATTAAAGCACTGCTTTTTAAATTTATTTTAAGGGGGTTTTAAAATCGTCACTTGATAAGATAGTAATCTACTCTTAAATCTACTCTTAAGATCTCTTAAAAAACATAGCAAAGAAATTAATTGAGAATTGACCGAGTACTTTCGGAAATAAGTAAAAATCATTTATATCCGAAAATGCTCGTCGGTCAATTCTCAATTAATTTCTTTGGTACTTTTTGGTATAGTGATTATAATTACTTGTACGGAACCCAAATTTTTAAAAATCGATTCAGTCAGTTTTAATATAGATTTTTGAGCGTAGATTACTACCTTATCAACTGACGACTTCCCCCAACTCTTTTATGAAGGAACGGAAAATCAGAATTCAAAAGAATTTAAGATTTCAATATATTCCAATTCATATTCGTTTGCTGCGATTTTAAGGTTATGTTCACTTCATTGATAGAGATTAATTGATATTTTGAATTTTTTTCAATGCAAAATGATTACCCAGTATGAATAGAAAATTATTTAACCCTGAACATTCTAATTTATTTGAATTCTTTACACGGATTCAAAAAAATTCAAATTTTCAATTTATTTTAATCCATTTTCGTTTGCTGGGATATCTCAATGTATTTAATACACATGTTTTTCTGTGCCGCACTTTCGTCGCAATAATGTCACCATTTTTCTATCTGGATTCAAATGTCCTTTGTTGTATGTATTATGTGAGGAAACCGTACCTATTTAGAATGTTTTTCCGCTAATTCTTTGTCGTTTAATGAGAAATACTTCGGCTGGAATCTGATTGGCGAATTTAGTTCGAGTCGCAACATCGGTGCCAATGTAAGGAAAAAAGAAGAAGGGTTGGGAAGTTGGCAACAGGCGTTCACATGACGTCAGCACATCCGATCCGAGTTTGCGAACGTTGAATGCCGATGTGCTCCGATCCTAATGCGGATTGCGAACTGATCTCACCTGACCGCGTTTGTTGATGGCCGGCCGCAGACACGAAACCGGCGAAGATTGGTTAAAATAATAAAATGTCGTACAACGGGAAGATGTTGGTCCCTTTGGTGTTTTTTGCACTTTTATCAACGGCATGTTGCGCGAAACTGCAAACTTCGAAACCTGAACTCGTTGAAAAGCTCGATGAAGAAAATTGGGATCGGATGACCACGGGCGAATGGATGGTAGAATTGTAAGTTTCCAACAATACCCACGTTGGCCCGCCTTTATCCACTTTTCTCCTTTCCATTTTCAAAACTATCTAATTTCCAAATCCACCTGAGATTTTCGACAACTCCACGATTTCAAAAATATTTTATTGTTTATTATGATTCGAATCTGAATTTCAGTTACGCACCATGGTGTCCGGCATGCAAGGCACTTGAACCTATTTGGAACAGTTTGGCTCAACGGAAAAGAGAACTTGGCATAAGTGTTGGTAAGGTTGACATAACCGATGCTCCCGGACTTAGCGGGCGGTTTATGGTAACTGCGCTGCCAACGATCTATCAGTTAGTAATTTTCGTAATTACCTGAAAAACTGAATTTGTGTAGTTGAATTCATGATTTTGTACCTTGTAGCGTAAAGGATGGTGTGTTTCGTCAGTACAAGAGCCCGAGGGATAAAGATGCATTGATCGAATTCGTCGCCAGCAAAACGTGGGAAAAGGTAGAACCGATTCCATCATGGAAGAGTCCGACATCTATCCAAATGTCCGTAATCAGTCAATTCTTCAAAATGTCCCAAGTATTGAGGGTACGTCACTTAATATTTTGCGAAACATGTTGCGAATTAATTTTATATCTTCACGTATTAAATTACAGGGAATTCATAACCGGCTAATGGATGAATTTGGTTTACCAACTTGGGGAAGTTATTTGATCTTTGCAGTTGCTACCATTATGTTAGGAGCTATTTTGGGACTAGTAAGTAACTGTAAATTTAGTTTCTTAAGATAATTTCCTAACTTATCATTTACATTTGAATTACAGTTTTTCGTCTGCGTTATTGACTTCATTTATCCACCGAAAGATCCCTTATTCCGAGGAAAGAAGAAACAGAAGGATAGCTCGAGTGGGTTCATGCAAGAGCAAACTTCGGGTGATGAAATTACGGAAAATGTAAAAGAGGACGCAGCAGACGAAGAAGCCAGCGAATCGGAGAAATCTGACAATGACAAAACTGAAAAGAATAGCAAAGCAACGCCCAGCAGTCCCAACACTCGCAAACGCAGAGCCCGCAAGGCTGACTAGAAATACAAATAGTTGAATTGTGAAATCGGTACAAAAGCCTGTGACACTGAGGTTCATTTCGATGGCCCAATTTTAGTTTTTATCACCATTTTCTACACCCTTTTTGATACATTCTGCCGAACAAAGTCTCGATGTAGAACCTTTGCTATTTATCCAACTTTTATTTTTTTACTGTGTTGCCAGGCGCTTGTTGAATAAAATTAACATAAATAACATCGTCGTTTCTCCTGTTAATTTGGTGAAACGGGATGTATTATATTGTGTCTACATTCAACAACTTCTTTTACACTAATTCTACAGATATTGGGTAGAATTGACAATTTTTGTAAATAATAGATTTTACAAGTTCGTAATAATTATTCAGTGGTATGAACTTTAGCGTGTCAAACAAAGTACTGAATTATGATTAACTAATGTCACGTTTAATGTTTCGATGATAGGCGTGACATCGCACTGACAATGTACGTTTTCAGTTGGTTTATAAGCCGTAACTCCTTTTGACTTGCGTAGAAAGATTATAGGACAGTAACTTTTACAGTCTTGGATTCACATAATACCGAAACAAGAGCAAGTGTACGATCACAGGATATCAGGAAATTGCAAATTGAAAGTGGTACCAGTCTTCCGGTGTAAATTACAGCTGAAATTTCCACAGCTCTATGTCGCATTTTTACAAGAATCAAACAATTCTCGTAATGACATTCCCGTTTAAATGAGCATTTTCAATATACATACACTGAAAGATTATTCATTACGTGATGTATTATATTCAGGGATAGGTACACACTGTAACCCTTGACTGCCTATAATAATAATAAACGTATTTAATTACATTCTCGATCGATGTATCGATATTTCATTCCAAATTTGTCACACACGAATTATGTTGCTATTAATCATTCTTTTAAAACGTAGGTACTAAAAAGTAAGTCACTACTAATATTATTTTGAAAATTTCGAATGAATAATTTTCTTTTGTTTTAATAATCGCAAAAAGGATTTGCATTCAACAAATATAAATAACGGATAATAAAGAAATGCAAAGGAAATTAAGTAAATGTTTATACTCTGTGTTTTCGGGTAATGTAAACAAGTTATATAAATATTTAAATTTTACATTATTTACTTTGAATTTTTCCATTTATTATATTATTTTTAATTACATTTTATTTATATTTTCTTATATGTATTATTTTAAACAGTTGAAATATTATTACATTTTTACCAGTGATTTCAAACACTTTTTTCAAATTTACTCCAATGGTAAAAATTGAAGGGACTCAAACGCATAAAAGTTCAAAATAAAAAAATTGTTCGTACGAAGATCAGTTGTCGTATGATTTCTACGAAAGTTCTTTTTAATGAAAATACAGGTAATAAAACATCTTTTTTGTTAATGTAACTATTTCTAGAAAAATGAAATAATATTACATTATAGAGGATTAACCCTTTTTATGCCAAAAGTCCACAATTGTTATGTGATTTTCAAGTGAATATTTATCTCTGGAATGATAAGCAAACAAATTTCAAAACCACATTTTCTGACGTACTTTTTCCCGTACTTTTCAAATCTGCTATTAGTTTTGTTCTATAACGTTTGATTTTGTCAAAATGGCGGCTAATTTACAAAAAAAACGTGATTTTTAAAATTTTTTTATGTGTTTAACGTACAGTGGTCCCCATCCTAAGTTGTTCGTTCTTTCAAAATGGCGGAGGTTTGTCCTAACTTAGGACTCCTAACGAGACTTATATCCCCTCACTACCCCACTTTCGTATTGTCGTTTATGTCCGTTGCGAGGGTATGTGCAACGAAGCGTTCCGAGGTTTGCCGATCTTTGCCGAATATTGTGTCCATCTGAAATTCTGAATACGTGTGTAAAAAGAAATTGGAGAAAATCGGCATAACATACTGCACATACAATAATTAAGAGTGATTAGGAGCATTGTGATAAGGAGCAATGGAAAACTCAGCAACAAGCGACTGCATCAACCGCATCCAACCCGAAAAGCCGAGTAAACCGGCATAACCTAACTTTTTACAGGACTTTTTATTTTCGTTTTCTTTAAATATTTAATAATTTCAAATTCTTTGTATATTTTAGAAAAGACAGAGAGAAGAAACAGAGGTGAAAAGGCTCACATTCGCCGAAAAAGTTCAAATAATCGAACTTCTGGACTCTCCGTGTATTCTATTTTCTTTTCCCCCATTTTTCTATTAAACGAAATATTCAGTTGCAATTATATTGAGAGTTTAAAATTACAATTTTTAAATATAATAATTTTTTTCGCACCACTGTAACAATGCTTGTTATACATATAAACATAACCTGTAATTCGAATCACGATTCACGAAGCACGAAACGATATGGTGGGGATAGAGGGGAAGAGGCTAATATAACTTTGGATGAGACGAAAGTATAACTTAGGACGAACACGTACTTTGGATAGTATAACTTAGGATGGGGACCACTGTACTGGCTAATAATGTCCCCGTTGTCGGATCGGCACTAGGGTCTAGATCCTGTGGAATAATAATCACAACTAAAATTTAAGCTACGCAGAATATCAAAATTCAAAATGGCCGATCCAACATGGCGGCTTTTACACGCATTTTTTACGTTTTTTTTTCATTTTATTTTATGTTTTTAGTCCATGACATTTACTTTTTCAACAGATTTATTATATTTATCACAGTTTGATATCGATTATGAAAGATTTTTCGCTATTTTTAATTCCATCTCATCTTGTATTGTTATTTTCTAGCATAATCGGTATCAGACTGAGATAAATATAACAAAACAATTCAAAAAGTAAGCGCCAGGGATTAAAAACATTAAAAAAAATGAAAAAATCGGCCATTTTGAATTTTGACATTCGGCGTCGCTTAAATTTTAGTTATGATCATTATTCCACAGGATCTAGAGAATAGTGCCGATCCGACAACGGGAACATTATTAGCCAGTACGTTAAACAACTAAAAAAATGTAAAAATCAGGTGTTTTATAAACAAGCCGCCATAGAACAAAACTAATAGCAGATTTGAAAAGTACGGACAAAAATACGTCAGAAAATATGGTTTTGAAATTTATTGCTTATCAATACACAGATAAATATTCTCTTGAAAAACATGATAAAATTATGGCCGTTTGGCATGAAAAGGATTAACTATCAGCTTCCTTATTAGCCTCGAAAACAATGTTGTAAAAATCTTTACTTCGTGAAATCTGGAGACGATGAAAGATGCTAAATATTACTTTTAAAAATCACCATCTTTTTTAATTCTGCTGCCATTTTTTGAACATAAGAGATCCAAAATGGTTAAAGCACTATTGTACTTGGATGAATAGAAGCAATAAAGTATCGTAAACAATATAAATTAAGTATGACTGATTTGAGTATTCAAATAGCAGATTTCACATGAGTAATTCTAATAATTATAGAAAAACACCTACATTCTTTCAAATGCATTTCATAATATTTATTTTAAGAAGTACCCTGCTAATAACAAAAAATAAAATAAGTTTAATTCGTTATGCTTTACATTGCCATCAGTCACTAGAACAAAATAATACATAATAATAAAGTAGTCATTTTTTTTACAAAATCATTAATAAATTTGAAATACAGTGGTCCCCGTCCTAACGCATATGTTTCGTTCCATTAAAAATGGCCTCCCCCGTTCAAACGCATATCCTCCCTCAACCCCCACTACGGCAAAAGTCTCTTTGCCTTTATCACAACGAGCATGCGCGTAGATGTCTCACTGTAGCAACGCTAGCAACTAAGAATTGTGTTGTGGGGAGAGAACCGAAGGGGAATTTATGCATTTAGACAGGAACGACATATGCGTTTGGACGGGAATATGCGTTAGGACGGGGACCACTGTATAGTTTAACTGCAAAAATTAAAGTTTTGAATAAAAATGTAAAGTGCGAATTTTATCAATAATCTTGGAAAAAAAACTGTTGAAATTTTTGCTAAAATTTGAGTGCATTTTGAATTGTATGAATATAAATTGGTGAAATTCAGTAAAATATAGTTCAATTTTTGCCGATAGGGGCAGCCGAAGCGTTGTTTCAACGAATTCGCTTTTACCGACACCGCATTTTAATTTGAAAACGTTTGTTTCAGGGGGATTTCACAATGAATACTACTTTACGCATATCTCATTATGTACATGAAAATTAAAAAAATGGATGATTATGATGTGTACCGTAAATTCCTAACGTAACTATAAATGTGGTAAGTTAGGTTAGGGATTTACACATTGTAGTGCTCGACCGATAAACTAGGAATTTTCACTACGAAGCGTAAATAAAAAATAATAACCGATTTTATAAACATCAAATTTGTAATATGTGGTTTAGTACTTGACAATATGAGGTGACTTTACCTCCAATTCCAGCTCTCTAACTCTACACGCTTTCTCTCACGCTTACACGATTTTATTATTTCGTAAAAAATTAAAATTCCTCTATAATAAATGTAAAAAAAACTAAAAATAATCCACACAACATGATTTGTCAGAAAAATTCTCAATTTTTCGAAAAAATAAATAATGTTAAACAATTTATTTAGATAAAAATTTGTAAAAATCCTGTTCCCCAAACTTTTTCGTTAATTTTTTTTTTTTATTTTAAATATGAGTCATTCTTCGTCAAATCGATCACGATCTGACATCACACCTTCGAGTTTCTTAAAAATTTCAAAATAGTTAGTACTTGGCATGCATATACATGCGGTAAACGGATTTTTCGAAATTCAGAAAATTTTCAAAATGGCGGCCATAAGAAATTTTCACAAATTTTTTTCGAAAAATTATCTCTCGGCGAAATTTGATCGGTATTTGATAAAATTTGCTATACTGTAGTAAAAAAAGTCTGAACTTTTTGAAAAAAATATTTTTGCGCGAACCGGCTAACCAGCAACCAGTGCTGTCTACATAGAACTCAGTAGTGTTTCTTCCTTTCAGTGTAGATCCACATTTCGGGGGGGGAGGGGGGGGAGGTTCAAATTAAAAAATGTATAACTCGAAAATTAAAGACATACCATGAATTAAAAATTTGAAAAAAATATTAGATCAAATTTGCCATGAAATAAAAATATTCCGAAAAAAAATGGAAAGGGAGCACAGTGGTACAAAATCGTTATGAAAACAAAAAATTGTTTTTTCATGCGTTTATTATCATTATATTTAAATATAAATATATTTTTTTTAAAGTTCAGACATTTTTTACTACAGTGTAGCTATTCCGATAAAATGTCGCCGAGGTATATTGTTTAAAAAAAAAGTTTGTGAAAATTTCATATGGCCGCCATTTCGAACATTTTCTAAATTTCGAAAAATCCCTTTACCACATCCATATGTATGCCAAGTACTAACTTTTCTTCAATTTTTCGCAAAATCGGAGATGTGATGTTAGATCGTGATCGATTTGTCGAAGAATAACTCATATCGATTTTTTGCATTGATTGAAAAAAAATTGCTTCCCCCACCCCTCTCCTTCCTACTGGCTAACCCTCAAACATTGAAATTAAGAACGGAAGAAAGAATTTAACAGACCTAATTTCTTCGGAAAAATTCTCAATTTAGGTGCATTCCATGCCAATCCAACAGAATAGTTTTTGTTAATGCTTGGGACCTGGCTGTAATATGGCATAATCTATCCTTGAGTATCAAAAAAAAAAAACCTATTCATTTATTTTTTGGTCATGATTTGTAATGCATTAATGGTAGTTTTCGATACAAGGGCGTATGCGTTAAGAACTTTACACAGACACACGTGTGCCGAAATATTGTTTACGTACGGCTTTTTCGTGCGTAAAGTATAATCGAGTGCGTAAAGTTTACTTTACGCACAAGTTTACTTTACGCACCGAAAAGACGTACATAAATATTATTTTTTATATAATTCGGTGCGTAAAAGTCGATTATAGAGGCGCTCTAAAATAAGATGTTACACACGCCTATCCGGCGATTTCCTTCGTATCCTCCGGGCACTCGGGTGTTGCGGTCATCTGGCGTGTGTAAATTCATTATGAATAAAGAGAAAAAACTGTAGAATCGAATTTTACCTCACCTCCTTGAAGAAAATATCGTATACAAAATCGGGGTAAAATGCCGATTTTATGCACTCTCCTATCTAATTACATAGGCGTTTTTTATTTTGTAATGAAAACACACATTTTTCACCTGCCTGTAAGATTTATGATTGTGTAATTTTATATATTTGAGTTTAGATTAATGAAAAACATGCATAGAAGTCAGAATAATTACAATTTCTGGAAAAATTAAAAAAAAAATACGTTTTGGAAATCCTACACTCCAAGTTAATGCCGCCTTGTTTTAAACAATTCTCACGTCGAAATCCTCACCTATTGCTTATGAAACTTTTATAGTGAGTTTGATCCGTTTGCTGAAATGCATGTTACGTCAAAACAAACATTTTCATCACGTTTTTTAAAGGACGGGTCACTAAAAGTATATAACTTGGAGTTAGTTATGCATTATTTTATTCATCCGTTAGGTGTAACAAAATTATTTAACAAATGAAGGAGTTTTTGAGTAAATTAAATTAGACCAAAATATCATATGTTATCGAATTCCTTATTCATTTTGTTATTAGCTGAAACCCGGTGACTTGCTGCTATGAGAAACTTTAGCTTATTCGATGTATAAGAATACTTTCCGTGTTCTTGTGTGATTCTTTTGATTTTAGACCAAATATTATGTAGTTAATCATACACTAACTCGACGATACATTTCCTAGTCAAACAAATTTTGTCATCCAGTTCAGGCAGACTCTTAATAGCTCGGTGACTTCCAGATTTCTTAGACGTGATTCTTAGAATCTCCATATACCTTCAAATCCCATTGATGACACATATGTGCCAAAGTTCGCAATTTTACGAAATTCTATGAGTAGACAGTTTAGAGGTAAATCCCAGGTCACATTTACCTTTTCAAAAATCAAATGAGTCAACACTCTGGATGATGTCAATAGGAGGCGTTAGTATGCGTACATTCCTCAATTGTCCCCGAACGAAATTGACTATCAGTTACAGGATACTTCCTGTCAGATATTTTTATTGGTATCATTAAATTTTGATTATTAAAAATGTGCTCGAATGTAATAAATTTTCCTATTATTATTAATTTTATATCAAATTTTCAACAAGGTAACAGTTTCACTAAGAAATAAATTGGTTAGTAACCAATTAAGTGCACAGAATATTGGTTTTTGACTAATTATGTGGTCAAATTGTAAAGTTTAATTTGTAGACCGTTTACTTGGATTTTAATATGAGTGGTATAGTTACCGTTCACATTGGAATGGGTTTTGTGATCTAAAGTGACCAATAACCAACACTCATTTTAAAATCATATATTAGTATAACTATGTCCTTAGTTGTCCCAACCAATTCATCGTATGAATTTGAGAGCACTAAGCAGTTAGTTGCTTCAATTAATAATTTTTCTGTGTGTTTTTAAATGATCATGTAATATTTTTAGGGCTCTATTTTTGACATATTTTTGAATATAATATCATATATATGTACGAATGATCTAAGTACCAGAAAATAGTGGAATACTGGAAACTGCGGTATAATGGAAATAGTTAATGCAACTACTTTTTGTATCAAAGTGTTCTACTCTTATAAAATGATTCCATTAACTATTTTCTTTCTCTCTGTGTAGGAGATAAATTCTCTTGTCTAGTCATCACCCATATATTATAAGAAATATTAAAAGGAATTTTTGGAAAATTCATGTAAACCATTTACGTAGGAAAATTTCGTTTATTGTACAATACCTAATTGCATGCGTAAGTTACACGCATACATATATATATATACATTTTTAAAATTATTATTTATGTTCATCTTTCCTGTTTTGCATCTTGGTAATTCCAAGTAACGAGGAACGAATGACAATTTACATACGGTTTAAAATTAAATTTCACTTTCAACTATGTGTAGCCTTCAGTTTCCAGCATAACACATGTTGCATTTGTCAACCCATTCGGTCTTTTGGCTCATTTGATAAATGAAGTTACGGACATTGTCATCGATGCATCTGTTCATTTGCTTCTTAACATCTTCTTGCACATTCGTGCTATTCTTTTCGGCGGCATCCAATCGCTTATACAGTTCTTTAATCAAATACTCGAACTGCTTTGCAACGCTGCCTTGAATCAACACGGCTTCGGCGGAAATCTTCAAACCTTTCAGATAACGATTGCCCAACTAAAAATAAAAACAAATTATCAAACCACTTCTTAAAATTAATCATTATAAAATAAAAATAAATCCAATCGCAAATGTTATATTTACCTCAACACTCTGGGTGGCCAAGTGTAAGAAATCGCTGGTTAAAAAGAAAATAACTTCGGAATCATTGCAGTATCCCAATTGGTGGTTTGCTGATTCGACCAATTCACTGATTTCTGTTTGAAGACCTTTCAGGCAGAGAGAATGAACTCTGTTGTTGGCACCATCAATTTTCTTCTAAAACCAAAGAATAAATACAATGAATATAAAAAATGTATATCAATGATATAGTTATTATATAAAACTTAACAAAATTAATGGAGAGTTCTAAGAGATGGAACGAAAGATACCTGAATGTCAGTGGCGAGGAGGGTTTCAGCAATCTTTGTATTAGCTGCAGCAATAGAGCTATTGTAAATGTTCTCCAGTGCACCTGGGAAATTGTCAACGACTGCCTGCATGCGACCGATGACAGTTTCCATTTCTTTGGTCAATCTTTCCAAATTGTCGCTGCTCAAGTCGGCAGATACCGCCTAAAAAATGAATTAGATTTTATATTATGTATATTTTTCATATCATAAAAGGTCATTTGCTTAAAAGAAATTATGTGATATTTGTTTTAAATTGTCTACCGACTATTTTATATGCATTTTAAATAGTTAAGAGATGTTCAAATTTATTTGTTATTTGTTGTTATAATGTTAAAAAATGCATCCGAAATTTCATGATAATTCCAAAAGAAAGAATATTCACAAGTACAATGTCATGTATACTTGATGGAAATGTCTACAATATCGTCTCTTCGCATAATGCTTCTCCTTGTCTAAATTAATATTTACGATAAAGAATTTATATTTACTTTGACAGATAGAAGACAATGTATATGTCACTATATGTCAATCGTGTAGCCATAAATCGAATAATATTTGATTAGTTACAGTTTGTTTTTTTTCGAAAAATACAAAATTCGGTACTCTGCACCGGGAATTATACCTGGGTTTTTTAAACTGGCGGTCAAATCTCCCGATGTTTCTAGATTTTCTGTATTCTCGAACTTTCTATCCGAAAAAAAAAAATAATGCAAAAACATTGTAAAAAAGTTTTCTTCGCAGTGCTTCTGAATTTCATTTATAGTAACAGTGCATTTGTTACATTTTATTTTATTACGATTTGTTTAAATAAATAAAATGTTTAAACTTATGCGTATAATAAACTTAAAGTATGTTAGGATAATTACTATCGGCATATTTCAAGATGGACAAGAAATTAACAGGTGATTATATCAGTAAATCATTGATCTACTTTTCTTCGATCCTAAGAGGTATTTAATTATTAGCGGTATTACGTGGAAATTATATTAGGTAATATTATCAAGGTTGTTTTAATTCTATCGTATTGTTGTTCACTGTTAATGTACCAGTATATTAGGTATATTACATAATTCTATTAATGAAATATTATTACCAAATGTGATGTAACATATACATTATAAAAATATTTTTTAAAGGTGAAGAAAAATTGTGCACAGAGAAAAATTGTCTGTAGAATGAACAGAAAAACAGATATTCTGTAAAAACGTTGCAGAATTATCAGCTACATTTAGGACGATTCTACTAAATTAGATACTTTTGTGTAAAATCTACAGATTTGTTTATAGGATTTGGATGTATTGAATTTTCAGTATTATTGATAATTACACATGATAGTTTTGTTCATTAATAAAGTATATATATATATATAATAAAATTCTTAATTTTCAGTGACATGTATAAAAACTGTTTCCTAAATTTTTCGACAATTTCATTTTTTACATTGTATACCGAAATTTGTGTCTTTTTAACTATAATATTTCAAACCTCAAATTTTGTGGATAAAATCCAGCTTGTTAACTTTACACTTAAATATCGAAATGTTACTAGTCAGTTCTCGGACGGATGACTAATATAACTACTACTCCAGCAAATATTAGTTATATAACATAATCGTACAATATTTGCATAACTGAGTAACATAACATGTTAGAACTCAAAAGCAGCAATAAATATTACAAAACTGTTATTGCTGCAGTGCTCGCTGGGAAAAAGTTTAAACTGCGTCAACGACATTTTTTTCAATTATTTCTTAGTCATATTGACTCATGCATTTTTAAATAAATTGTTGCAAACCACATTCTACAAAATGTAAGATTTTAAAATGAATTATACAAAATTAGAGATATCGCTAAATCTAATTTAATTTGTTTAAATCTTGATCTATAATAATTTCATTGGTGACAGAGTAAAACACGTTGAAAACTATATATTATAAAAAGTTATTTAATACAGATCTTGGCCGTTCAGACATGAAGAACTTACTACAAGCGCAATATAGTGAAACTTCATACGTGTCTTTCTTAAAGTTTCACTTTCAAAGTTTACGTTCAAGACTACTCATTTATTTAATAAGCAATTGTTACGGTTTTAGTTTCAAAAGATTTGTTAAACGTCATTCATCTGCGCTAATTTTCTATTTTACGATTTTATGTTTCATAAAATTTTATGAAAATTTAATAATGAAAATTACGTAATGACTTCTTTGTATCGATTTCATTCGTAAAATTTTATATTTATCGTGTTTTTCCAGAATTTAATTGATTTACAGTCAGCGAAAAAAGAAAACCAATTTTCACATAGCCGTTTTACAAATTTTTACAACAAGTAAAATAAGTAGGTCGTAGATTGGCAGTGGTAGATTAATTTGTTACTGTTAGTTTGATGCAGCGCCTTCTGCATTATCAATCACTTTTTGTAATAGATATTAGTATTTTATGTAATAGTAATTAGAATTACCCTTAAAGAGCCGAATTGTAAAAAATCGATTCGGTTATTGACCCCCTTAAGAGTGATACGCCGATAAGATAGGAATTTACGTTAAAAAACGCAAATTAAAAATGCCTGAATCAATTTTTCAAAATTCCGTCTCTGTACGGATAATTCTACTTTCTATATATGGACTCTTACAGAATAACAAAGAAGTTAGTTAAGAATTGACCAAGAGTTATTGGGAGTAAACAAAAATCACTTATTTCCAACAGTGCTCGTTCAATTCGTAATCAGTGTCTTTGGTATTCATTAATTGGCCGTGTATAGTAATTAGAATTACCGTTACAGATCCCCCATTTTGAACAATTGATTCATTTCAATCAGACAATTTTAATTTTCGATTTTGAACCTAAATTCCTACCTTATCAGCGGAATACTTTAGTTAAGTTATAAATACAATTATTTGTTATATTTAAGAAATACTTTTAAATTTAAAAAACATAAATATCAAAATTCACGGTAACCATTTTTTCATTTCATATTGGTATTTTTTCATTAATTCTGATTTGGTGAGTAAATTTTCACTTTTTAAGTTTTAATTGTCATATTGTTATATTAAATATGTTGTTTACTGATCAGTGGAATATTCCAGTCGGATAATTAATGAGAAAATAACAATAAAATAATTACTTCGGCGAAAAAATATCATCAACATGTGCAAAAAAAAAATATTAGTCCAGAAATTTTTGGCAGTACTACTGTTAAAATATTTCGTAATGATATAATTATGAATGAATAAACCTTTCTAAAATTTTTTGAATTATATGTAAATTAAAACGAGTGTATTGAATAGTACATAATTATAGGATGTTGTATATGAATAATTTTTGTTTAGTAGATACATGAAAAAAATAGAAACCTTCTAAAAGTTTGAAAAAAATGAATAGATAAATTTTCATCGAAATAAGATGTAAGATGAATAAATTTAATATGGTAATTTGTCTGTTTGTATTAACATTTTAAGTGATAAAAATGCACGATTTTAGTATGGAAATAATTACTTTCTCCCACATTCGTTAAAAAATAATTAGTCACGAAAGTAATAACAATGTGGAGATTGATAAGACATTATATTATTTGCGAAGGACAAGCCGGAATTAGCAAAGCGAAAAGATTGTCGCGACTATAGTCTCCATGGTTAGTAGCCACAAGGCCGTATATAGTAACACTTCAGAGTCGTACTAACTATTTGAAGTATAACTCAAGAACACTCACTTGAACGGCACAAACCGCGACGGCGAAAATTGCGAAGTATTTCATCTCTGCTTTGTGGAGTACTAAGTTCGAAATCTCAAAACTTCACTGAACTGAATCAAGGAGAAACAGCGATTTATATATTTCGAGGGGATTATCAATCTTTATGGAATGGAAATTAATCGAATTCACGTCATATATGATCATTAGTTTCTAATTAAACCAAGTAATATATCTAAGTATCTTCACACAGTCTAAGTCGATGATTTTCCAAGAAATTAAATTACTTCTAATGGCATTTTAAACATTCATAAATATATTTTTAAAGTAGTATAGATTTTACCGCCTTTTTTTGGTGATGTAAAAAGTAGGGAAATAGAACTTTTTTAATTAAATAGTTAAAAAAAAGCAATTACTTTTTCGCCACGTAGATTGCTTATCGTACGTGACACCATTAAAATATACATTTTGATACACTTGGTACGGAAAATTCCTCAGCTGACAATCTGAAAAATTTGCATTTTGGATTCACTATAAAAAATTCTCAAAATTAATAAATCATTATAAGGAACGTTGTCTTTCTACGTGCTCCAGCGCAATCTTAAACCACCAAAATTCTTAATTTGATTCGCTTCCCAATTTTTAAAATATTTTCATATATTTTCCTAGAGACAGAATGTTTTTAAGGTGTAACGACTAGGTTTGTCTTAGGTTTTTTGAGATTTTGTGTTAAGAATACCAGAAAATCTCAGGCTCTTAATTGATTTTTAAAAACTATCGAAATAATTCTTGAAACTATCGAAATAGATCTTTGAGTGTTTTCAATTTAAAATTATCCAGTTAGACAATACGGCGATTGTTCTTTATTTTTACATTTCTCCTGACATTAACAGCGTCGAAAAGGGAATATCCAAAAATAGAAAAGCAAACAGAAATAAATATAAGCGGAGTCTTACTTAAGTATCAATAAATCAAGAACAAAAAATGATATAAAAAGTCCTACGTGAAAATAAAGAAAATATTTTTTGTGAAATTCCCGTATTTTTGTGAAGTTTTGAAGGTCAGGAATCAGAAAATTTGATGAACTTTTCTCGAAAAATTACTGAATGCTTTATAGGAATTGATTGAGATTTAAATTCCGTACTATTTTTTGTAGATTTTCAGTCATAGTCGTTAACATTTTCTTATATCATCAAAGGAATTTTGGACGAAAAATTTTCCGCTTATGCAGATTAAAATATGAGTGAAGGTGTCGGGAATCATCAGTGAGACAATATATGTCATGATTACTGAAATAATTCCCTTATATACAAAAAAAAACTCGATGGTTTAATAAAAGAATATTATACGTAAAAATTGTATAAAAGTTGTGTACGTATGAGGTATATGGGTTTATGTGATAAAGGACTATAAAATGGTAGTATAAAATATGTTTATTAAGTGGGTTGTAAAGTGTTCATCGGAAGTTAGGAGTTTTTACTAAAAACCATAAATAAAAAATGACTATCGATTTTAATTACTATAGACGGTATCCTAGAAAATACCAAGGAAATTAATAGAGAACTGACTAAGATTTTCGGAAATAAATAAAAATCACGCATTTCCGAAAATTCTCGATTAGTTCTCAATTAATATCTTTGGCATTTTCTAGGAAACTGTTTACAGTGCTTAGAATTGCCCTTACAGAGCCCGATTTCTGAAAATTTTATTCAGTCATCTTTAATTTATGGTTTACAGTGAAATTTCCTACCTTACCGGCGGACCACTTTAGAACCCCCTTAATGACATTTTAAATACGTATATACAGTACGCTACGTTTATTAAACATATAAATGTAATTTATAAAATACATTATTATATTTAGTGCTTGTAAAACGTATATAAATCGATGAATTTCCAAATTCAAAAAACATATTTGAAAAACGTTTATAGCCTATTAAAATATAACCGGTTAAAAACGATTTTACACTACGTTTATTATCACAGCATATTGTATGTTGACATATGCCATATTTATTATCTCAATGTTGAATCTGTTATTTCCCTTCCCAGATTATAATGCTCTCTAAATTTCTTGGAGTGAGAATTCAGTCTTTAGTTAGTGAAAACAGAACAACTCCCATGAATCAGAGAATATTCAACTCTTTAAGAGTGAAATTTCAATCCAAGAAAGTGAAAATTCACTCTTTCCCTCCGAGTTTCGGAGTTGATAACTCAGGAGGAAAGAGTGAATTTCCACTCTTAAAGAGTTGAGTATTCACTCTTTCACGGGAGTTGCTCGGTTTTCACTAACTAAAGAGTGAATTCTCACTCTAAGAAAATTGGAGAGTGCAAATCGTTTATGAAATGTTTAAAAATAACGTGTGAAATATCGAGTTTACGCTTATTTAAAACGTATAAAAATCACGTAACATACATTTCGAATAAGAGCATTTGGAAAAGGTCTATAAATATATTTAAGGTTAATGAAAGGACTGACTTATCGAAATACCACATTTATAGTAAAATATATAAATCACTTAAATACCTAAAAGCATAATATAATCATTCAATATGTAAGAAATGAGAATTATAAGTAATTTTTAAGGGGTTTATAACCTAGATTTATATTACAAATTAAACGTTTATTAAACCATCCAGTTCTCATTGGGATGAATTGGATTTTTTAATTTCATCGTCCACTTTTAGGAAAAATGTTAGTATTTACTAGCTCATTTGAGCGGTATTTTTGGAACATCTTATACGTTTCTAATAGGAATTTCAATTAATTTTTTTAGTTTACATCCCAATAAAAATACGATCGTTTATTATACGTTTATTACACGAAGGTTTGGTTTAAAAATAGTCTACGTGTATGATATAAACTTTTATTAGCAACACGTTTATTAATCTGTCGTTTAATGTACGTTTATATAACGTGTACATTTTACGAAACGTATTTTAAAAGTAAAAAATCGGCTATGAAGTATTATAAAAAGCATAAGTTTAATGTGAGTTTAGTAAACGTGTGATATTGTAAAAACGTTTAAATTTGCTCAAAGACAGAAAACTCCTGTTATAAAACGTGTGCAGAATACAGTTTAATATTCTATTATGCGTTAATAAAACGCTGAAAATATACCACGTTAAACCGAAAATATTTTAAACGTTCATTACTCATTTACTAAATGAAACAGCAATGTGGACTCTTTTAGTTAAATCCAATAAGGGCACTATTGTTTAACAGACGTTTATTACACGTATTACACGTTTGGTTTAAAAATAGTTGTACAAAGGGAACATTTTCTAGTAATACCTGCATTAAACAATATACTTATAAGATACGTTTACGATATACCTTTAAAATACGTGTATTTAATAGGATACTCGTTTTGGAAATAGCATAAAATCACGTGTGTAAAATGTGTAATATCTTTCAGAAAAGCTAAAATTAGTTCAAAATTACTTTAAATTACAAATTAATTTATTCAAAACTAAGAAAACTTCAGTGGAACATGTAATTATAGGTGTAATATCCTTGATGTTTAAAATTTCTTTAAAATAAATGAATTTGTGAAAAATATATCATATTAAAAATAGTAATAATCAAACGTGCAGTAGCCGCTTACAAAAAGAAGTACAATATTTACAACATTTAATTTATGACCGCATTGGTTGAGTTATATTAATCACATTTATATATCAATCTATAATAAAAAGATATTTTTATTAGGTAAAAGAAAATTATATTTTCTCTCAATACAGTCATTGTCTTATAATTGAGCGCAACTATCATAAATTTTAACTTCTATCTTAGATAATTCTATATAGAGGCTTTGCTTCATACTCTGAGATCCCGGGTTCAACTATCCGTCGAACCACAATTTTTTTCTGCGATAATTTTATTTATTTGTTTCTTAAGAGCGACAAGAGATATATTGTTTAAACGAATGAATATATGTGGAAAACAAAACATATAATTACCCCTCCCCCTTTCTTGAAGTTTATATATCTGACAAAATAAATTAATCAACTTAACGAAAATAAAATAATATTTCTGATAATGTAGTAAAATAATTTAGTCAAATCATGAGTTTATTTGAATAAACTATTTTTTGTTTTACGTTAACCATGAATTAAACGGTTATTAAAGGATTGTATGCCTACTGAAATAATCGATTAAGACGCTTATAAAAAGTGGTATTTTCACCTGCCCTCTAAACGTTAAATTCACACGTTTATCCCAAAGGTTTAACGCAAATTTAAACGCGTAATAAACAATCGTCATTTTATTGGGATTTACTTTTCAAATTTGAATTTCCTATTAATTTCTTAAATACCAAGGATTTTTAGATTATAATTTTATTTAATAACAATTAAGGTCAATACATTTAGCGTCATTTTCCGATATTTTATTATCTATAATGATTATAAAAAAAAAATCTTAAACAAACATTTTTTCACATTTTGTCATCTTTTTAATTATGCATCAGAACCTTTCCAGACTCCAGCAAGAGGTTCCTGATAAGATCATATATCATATGTGATCCACCTATGACTAGACTATAATAAAGTACCAAAAGTTTCTATCTGCCCGAGTAGAAACTTATTAGGGACCTGATCAGGGCCTGACCAAAAGCGTTAAACCCTAATCAGGGCCAGAACAAATTTCTGCTCGGGTGTTTATTTCCGGATCGAGGCCAGACCATCCATTGATAAGACATACCATATTTACAATTTCCAGAAACTGCTAAATATTTTAGAAACTTTATATAGGGGGCAGATAAGGGGTTTGATTAGGAGATAAAAAGGAGAGGTGAACTCATTATCTCCTTAATTATATGTAGGTCGATCAGCCGTCACTAGACGATATCGCTGAGGAAATTTTGTGTCTGTTAAAGAAATGTATTTGTATGTATTAGGCGCTCGGGGGTGAAATTCCTTACGTAAAATAATTCCAAAGTGCATTAAACCGAAATAGAAAAAAATTCTGATTAATTTTATTGCCTAAGTGATTCCGACAAAATTAGTAGCTCTTAGTACTATTTATAAAATGCATGTAAAATGTTAGTTGTGCAATTTCGGATGCAAAATAGAATTTTGCACCCACTATGACGAAACATTAATTCTTTGCTTAAATAATATTACAGAGAATTTTCACTTTATCAAACTAGAAAGTCAGCGAATGATCAATGCCCTATTTATTTCCCTGATCTTATCAAAAACTGTATTAAAATTACATAATGTGGCAGGTTCTGATAATGAAGATAAATAAGTCAAGACTTGATTTTATTCTTTTGTCTCTTGATCAGGGCTTGATTTTCACCTGAACAACTTTAGGTTTCATACTAGATACTACAACTTACACATTTAATTTTATTTGAGTATGAAATCTGGCGACTTTAAATATACTGTGTAAATAAAAGGATTCGGCCTATATATATTTAATATATCTAATTTATTTTTGACACAATATTTATGAATTTTAGGTATACTAATGTCTCTACCCTTAATAAAATTGGATAACTTAAAAATAAAATAAAAAAATGTAATGGTTTTTTTAAATGTACGATTGGACTATTGGACAGAGTAGATCTTGGCCAATAAGAAATTATTAGTGATATATTTCTTCTGTGAAGTTTATACGCTAAAATATACTCTCAAACTCCACGAAAAAACGTTGTGCATTTGGACCTTAAATGCTTCAGTTTGTAACAGGTTTTTGTGTTTGAGATATTTATATTCATTGTATCGTATAGTATCCTATATAATTTTGCATGTAATACATAATAGTGAACTTGTGGTTCTTAGCTGTTAAGGGAAGAGACCTGCCTCTCCGTTAGCAACGAGAACTATGCAAAATTACTTACCTTTCCTTCCAAAATGTTTTTTGTACCATATTAGGCTGTAATTTAATACTAATTTTTCTGAAGAGGGCTGCGAACAAGAGCCGAAAACGTTAAACTTTTTTAATTGTTGATTATAATATTTATTTATGTATTGTTAAAATTTTATTTATTGTGACCGTTGTTAACGCGATTAATTAATATTTTATATAATCATCACGGTCGAGAAATCTTAATTCTAATATTAAATACTTTTATGACTTCAATTTCAACCAAGTATCTAGTATCAAAATCCAAGTTCAAAAAAATGAAAGTTATATACTCTACTATTTTCTCGGTCGTTTTTCAAGATTCCGAGGTCAGAATTAAGTTTTGGTCGTCAGGAATACCAATATGGCGTCAAACTTTAAGGCGATAGCCAGATTATTGTAACGAACTCGAAATGGCGCCCCAAATGCTCTAACTAAAAAACTATACATTTTTTTTTAAAATGCTAAGAAGGAAAAGTTTTTCGAATTCAATGAAAAAAATAGTACAATTTTTTAATTTATTTTATCATATTTTGCGAACTTTTTGTATCTACATTATGTACGAAAAATTTTGAAAAAATATTACAACAATCTCTTATAAATTATAAGCATTTTTTGTTTTTTGCAAATGTATCTAAAAGTTGATAGTAATCGAAAGAAAAACAAAAAAAAATATTTGAAACTCATTTTGTCGAAAACCATCAACTTTTGGAAAAAATCCAAAAAACGCTTAAAACAGTTTTTCAGAATTTTTCACAAATAATTTAAAATGTTGAAAAAAGGTGAGATAAAAAATTTCTTAAAATATCTTCGACAAAGTGTGAAAAATATTCACTATTAAGTAATAACTAAATGTTTTTTTTAATTTCACAGTTTTTGAGTTAGAGAGTTAGGAAATATGCAAAGAAATTTTCATTGAGGATGTTGTTTAGAGGTCGTTATAATTATGTGGGGTATGAAAAGTCAAAAGTAGGAGTATTGAAAATTCATGCGTCGACCAATTTTTCTAAAAGTCTGATACAAACATAAAACTGTAAAGATATAAATTATATAGAATTTAATTTACAGTACAATTATTATCATCATAATTTCTTACCTGAAGTTGTACTGTGCGTTATCGGTGTACGGGAAGTACTCAAGATTCATTACAGCTCTGTGCATGATGTATGATCATTTCCAAAACATTAGGTCATTGCAATAACAACATTTGTTAATTGCAACTTAAAACGAATCATTTTTGCACGTAAAAAACTGTAGTAAATTAATTTTTATTATCTTCTGATAGAATATGATATAACATCTCTTTCATAAAAATGCAACACTACGAGCTACGGAAATGGGTAGAATAATATCTAATTATAAATAAATTATTCATTGAATCGTATACAAATCTTGACATATATAAGATTTATATATATATAAGGCATGACTCGAAGGAAACAGTTGTACCGAGGATTGAGATAATGCCGTTTTTTTACATTTATATTTACTAATGATATTATATTTTAATGATTTTTTCTAATGAAGGCGACAAAGTTTGTCTTAAAACATAAAATATAATAATAATCAGTGAGTGTTTTACCCCTGTCCTTTTCTTGTCCCTGAGCACTGAATTTTTATGAAGAACAATCGAGTGACACGAGGACAAATCATAACAGCAGAAGATATCAAAGATTTGATTTAAGTTTATAAAATGTTTTTCGGAAAAGTATACAATTTTGAAGTCCAAGGTTTTTGCCTTTTTTAACACATATGTTCTATTTTTAGTATGTTCTGTGATCTGTTGTTTTCTATTCTAGTAATTGAGTCGTGTTGCAAAAAAATGGTGTCACGGCGCGCTGATTGCTTTAAGAGCAATAAATCTGGAGTGCAACGCACGAACAACAAAGTAGCGGACCGCTAGTACGCTCGCGAAAGTCGTCGAAGCGAAAATACATGAAAAAGAAAATTCCTTTTCTTTCGCTTTATTCGTATTTTTCAATAAATTTTGCATATTAATAATTTCAAAAAAAATTCGATTGCCAACTAGTAATCTTAAGATTTGAATATGAAAAAATGAAATAAAAATCTGGACATGAAATATTATATTTTTGGTTTAACCTATAATTATGAACCTGCACTAAAATACACGTGTACCACAAAATATTTATACTTTCACTTTAGTTCATTCCCAGAAGATAACAACATTTTTAAATCTTTTTCTGTATTAAGAAGGATAAGAATAACTCCTACATTGACTATTATATATGATACAGAGGCTAAGAAGCAAAAATCTTTCAAGTATTAATAACAATTATTTAATATATTTTATTGCAGTTCGTAAGTTAGGCAATTTTTTTATTTATCAGTTGATATAATTAGAAATTAGTTGGAAACTGTATTACAATAAATTATAAAAAAATGTATAAAAAAAGGTGTATGAAAAATGTTAATCTTTAATTAATATTTACGCAACCCTCCAGGAATTACAAAAAAACTGCGCCAATGAGATTTATGTTTGATTATACCATGTGACAAAATCAGGTCGACTGTATAGATCATAGAGGTTAGAGTATATTTTTTCAAAGGTTTTCTGTGCCGTGAATCCGAATTCGAGATAATCTCTCATTTGACTCCGATTTCCGAGATATATGAACCTTCACGTGCGGTTGCAGTAATTTTGGTCTATGATTAAGGTTATGCTACACGAAATATTTTCTTCTATACTCTTAAAATTATCTTGCTCTATTAATGATGATTTTCAACGAAAATTCTTTTTTATTCGAATGAAATTTTTTATCAATCCTTGTCATATATCAACCTTATAATTAATAATCAAAAAATGTTTCGACCCGAAAACTAGGGGTAGGGAATAACCCCATCTGCCATCAAACTTACAGTTATGCTTAGGCCATACTATTCGAAGAGAAAAAGACATGGCCTAACCGTAGTTGCAATTTATAAAAAATATTTAAAAAGTATGTAAAAATACGCAAGTAATATATTCTTTATGCAAACGAGATCTTTATTGGATTGGAAACAATAGAACCAAAATAGTAAATCTACCAACCTTTACGCAGCTGAAATCGTTCCGCATAACAACAAGACTAAGTGGAAATGATATTTGTATTTGTATTAACTGTAAGAAAGGTAAAGGGCAAAATTGACAAATGTTGCAAATTTTGACCTCGAAATATTTGGATAGTTATTAATTTAGTGCCCTCTTTAACTTTGAGAAAAGAGTTCGGCTCGAGACAACGGATTGAGCAGACGTGTTTCGTCTTGGTTCCAACAACCAAAACAAATAACAGTGAACAATAACGGGCGCGAGTTCAAATACTCATATTCGGATTATATAGTGTGGTGCATTTAATTCCAAATAGCAAAGTATTCTGCCAAAAACACCATAAGAACAATCATGGCCTCCGATCACGGGAGTCATGAATCTCCATCTCAAAGTTTATCTCAACAGTCGCCACCTTCAACATACGCACACATCACAAGAAAAAACATTCGTAATGTAATCTTTTACTAGCAGCGGAGGAAAGCATATTCGCTAAGAAAAAAGACCTACACGCGGCATTTCTCGATGTCACAGGAGCCTTTGATAATGTGAATTACTGACATACTGCTCGAGAAGCTTGCAATAATAGGGTGTCCGACTAGCTTCGTGAGATTTGTAAAATTCTTAACTTCAGAAAGAACTGCAACCACTAATAACCTAGAAAATATCTCTAGAAAACTTTACAAAGGTGTATCTCAAGGGGGTGTAACTCAGTCCAATACTTTACAGCATCTATGTTTCAAATATTCTTGAAAACATCCCAAAAAGCGTACAAGTGTCACAATTTGCAGATGATATTGCATTGTATTGCAACAGATCCACATCTGAAAAAAGTAAAAACATGGTTGAAAAAGCTATATCTATCATACATGACAACCTCCTTAACCTGGCACTGGAGCTTGCACCACAAAAAACGGTATACATCCATTTCAACAACGGGAAATCGCGGCCTGGTGAATCCGAAATTAACATAAAAGGCAATATCATGAAATCCATTAAATCAGTGAGATTTCTTGGAATCTGGTTTAGTTACAATTTATCGTTTCATGATCACATTAATTATATACATGACAAAAGTTCGCGCTCTCTAAAAATAATAAAATTCCTTAGAAGAACGTGGTGCGGAACTGACCCAACGACACTTATAATAATGTACAAGAGTCTCGTTCGCTCTATTCTAGATTACGGCAGTTTCGTGTACTTTCCAACTCAGAAAACGCTTACAGAAAAACTAGAGCGGATTTAGTACGTAGCCATAAGACTGGCTCTATTAGGGTACCGCGCCAGTACGCCAACGAATATTTTGTTGGCAGAATCGAAATTAACCTCCATAGAGGAGCGAGCGAAATTCCTATGCTCCTGCTATCTCAATAAAATCTACTCGAATACAGAACTCACAATTCAGAAATCTATTCGAGCATTTCAACAAAAATTAGTAAATCAAAATGTCAAAACGAGCAGCAGAGTACTCACACAGTGTATCAAGACCTCTATCAACACTGCAGACCTAATATATTCCGGCAAACACTTCAATATGTATTTATTCGATTACGATACACAGAAAAACCAGATTCCAATAAATACCACCTTTGGCGAGACACTTAAAAAAGATAAGAATCCGAATCTTGCTGTAGACAAACTAGTGGAAGACGAAAACGCTTTTGCTTTATTCACAGATGGGAGCAAGATAAAAAACGCTCCCTCCGTCAGTACCGCCTGCGTTACGAAAAATTCGGAAATCGTATTAACGAATAGCATAAATAAGGAAGCGTCAATATTTACGGGCGAATGCATTGCACTAATTGATGCATTGGACATTGCCTTGACCTAATTGCACAGGAACACAATTATCTTTACAGATTCCTTAAGCATCCTCATCAATTTAAGAGATAACAACTCGGAAGTAAAAACTAACCCTTATATCTATATACTTAAGGCCAAATGCCATGAATTTTTGACGAGAAACTCCCACAAAGGAAGAAGTTTAAAACTATATTGGATTCCGGCTCATATTGGTATCCAAGGCAATGAACAAGTAGACCAACACGCGAAACAAGCAACTAACAAAGACTCAACAGAAATATTCAAAATCCTGTACACAGACCTTAGACATAGAGCGAAAGCAACAATAATCGAAAATACCAACCTAGCAATCACAGAACACGGAAAAATGAAAGGAACGCATTACTTTGAACAATTTTATAATTCCAAAATACATCCGTGGTTTCACAAAAAAAAAACCTACCAAGAAAAACTATAACCACTATAAATAGATGCCGCTCGGGACACTATAGCCTTAATAAAATAATCATTAATGAAAATAAGAGTCGTCGACAGTCCTCTGTGTCAGTGCGGTAGTGCAGAGCAAGACTTAAACCACATATTATGCCAATGCTCATTATTTAATTCTCAACGCGCCGAATTTATTCACGAACTCCACCGGCAAAAATTGTACTTACCTCTAACCGCGGACATTATATTGTGCACACCAACAACCAAAATATGTAAAACGCTACTTAAGTATTTCAAAACGTGTAACCTATTTTTGTAAAAATACATTACTGATCATCAAAATAATCTCAATTAGAGATTAAAATTGCTTAAATTAAAAAAAAAAAACTTTGAAAAAAATAATGTATAAATAAATTAAATTTATTTCATTTAAAATTAATAATGACCTTATTTTTAAACATCATTGTTGCAGCCAGTATTTGCCTGAGAGTAGTAGCGATTTTTTTCATTTTCGGCTAAATTCTTCGAAGAATTAAGCACAAATTAATTCTGAAGAGAACTGAGACCGACCGGCAAGCATTTTTAGATTAATGTTACTCCAAGCTCGCTGTACACTGTCTTTGTCTTATGCAGGAGATGACCCAAAATTGTCAGCTGAATGATGATATTATTTGTTGGCTGTAAGCCAGCAGGAAAAGTTGGCTTTTAGTTGTCAACTTCTCTGTAGCATAATGTTGGTGACTATTTCTCACATTTCTTGATAGCTAAAAGCCGAATAAAAATATCACCTGTGTTAGTTGGGTTTGTCATTTCAAATAACCTAACTTAATGAGTTAGGTAAAGTTAGGTACGGTTAATTAACTTTTTTTATTTTAAAAGCAGTTGACTTTTTATTATGAGTTGAAAATAAAGTCAAACTTACAAATATGGTACGGTATAACTTTTCTATATACCCCTAAAATCTAATTTGATGGCACAAAAACTTTTTTAGGAAGGTTGATGTGAATAGTCACTCACAATTACTCTAATCTTTATCCGATTTACATCTTTTTTCCATGCCTTATTTTGATATGATATGAAAACTTACGAGACTACAATTAAAAGTATTACTTAGTTTTTTAATTTTTAAAATTTTGATGCCGATGTAATTCCATCTTGGTGATTTTTTAATGATTAACGTTTTGAAAGAAAATTTAATGATAATGTTATTTTAAACATTTTTCATTGTATTTAAAAAGATCGTTAGTATGATATCTTTATCTTGCCTTAATTAAAAAAAGCAGTTTTTCTTGATACGATCTACCATTTGAAATGTTAGTACTAAATTAGTATCATGTTTTATAAACAATTTAACTAAAAATTGTTATTATTATAGAAAGAATGCAGTTGCTGGCAAATGTTCAATTGGATCGAGATGAAGCTGGGTAGTCGGGGTTGAAAATCTAAACTCAGATTTTCAGGTCGCTGATTAAAAATCTGAACACAGATTTTCAACTTTTCGTTTTTGAAATTTAGAATTGACAAAATCTGAATTCAGATTCGTAATCAGAAACCCCCAAATCTCCCCAGTACTGAAATCGAAAAATGTCCCTAGCGTCCTAATGTCCTTATATACTTCGGTGATAGCATGGTTGCAGAAAACGAAATTGAATTCAAACGTCAAGGGTCCGAAATCAGCATCATAAATACATTTCAACTCCTTAACAATGCCATGGTTAAAAAATAATTCATGATTACAATTTTGAATTCCGATTCTTATAGTCTGAAATCATTTTCATTGGCTGGGTTTAATAGAACAGCAGTCCGTGAACAGAAGAAGGTTCAATTTGTAGATTATGATGACCAAATGCTTTTGTTTTACAGAAATAGCAGTCTTATGATTTATGATGAGGCTGTTGATGCCATATTACTAGAAAGTTTAAGGAAATTCGAATACTGTGAACACTTTTCTATTTCCATGCCCCGAATTTCCATGACTACGAATTCTGGTTTAAACCATCTATTTATAGAGGTGTTAAGTTCAAGTATTGAAAAACCATTGTAGCATCAGATTTCGAATTGGCTTCCCCGATTTTTAATGTGAGGAATTTCAGATCAAATTCAGCGACTTTAAAAACCCTAAGGTGCACACTTTCATAAAAATGGTACCATTTTTCGAACTTGCATCCGCCATATTGGATTCGCCATTTTAAATTCTGAAAATCCGATTTCAGATGCGGGTTCAGCGACCTCCAAAACCATAACATTAAAATATTAGGATAAATCAATGAAAATTTTGTTCGAAGACGAAAACGGCACGCAAAGTTGATTTTCGCCTGACAACTAAGGGGTTAAGTAAGTAAATATTTACAACCAACAAATCATTTTTGTTGTTGCAAAATTTGTTTTTCTTAACAAATATGAATTTAAATAATTGCCAATAAATTATTATAAAAATCGAAAAGTCGCTTATCTTTTCTGTGTTTAAACTTTTTTGTTTATTTCAACATTAATTAAGGTTAAGAATGTATACTTTCAAAGGGATTCGAATATATCCCCTTGCTTTGACGGCAACTGAATTACTGGTAATTGTATTATGTCACCAACACAAACTAATCGATTTACATATTACGTATTATCGCATTACCGAGATAACGATTTATCGCACAAAAGAACCTTGGCTAACTAAAATATATTTCAAGTTGTTTAATGCCAAAATTGGAATATTTATCAAATATGGTTCGACAGACGTCACTAAAAAAAAGTAAATTATTATTGATTTACAATAGTAATTGATAAAAATAAACTGCTAAAAAAAAACTTACAATAACTAACAATAAGAAGAAAAGTAATGTTGACTAAATATTTAGCTGCTAACCGGCAAGCACATATTATTCAATATTACTACTTTTTTCAATCCATTATTTCCAAAGTGCGAATAATATCTTGAATTTCTCTAAATCTGAATTAGTAAAAAAATACTATTTAAAAATGAAAACAGGATTACCATGAATGCGTCAATTTTCACTAATATGCAGTAAGACACCTTTAATGTATTATACTAATAAGCGTTATTTCTACTCACTTAATAGTTAAACTACATTATTTGCCTATGTTTTTCATGTTATTAGCAAAATTTACTACTAATTTTATTACTTACTTTTTGTTAAAGAATGGACACTTTTCAAATAATTCAAATTTCGAGAGAAAATAATTTTAAATTTAGCCGAAAACATGTTGAAAGGTTCCACATTTATAATGTTTGTCAATAAAATACAACAATTTTGAAAAAATATTAACTAACATTATTTTATTACGTAAACTTGATCTAGGTGGTATTTCTACATATAAACTTATGCCTTAATACATTTAAGAGCAGCTGCGTTGATTTCATCAACTTTCAAACCAGCCCTGACGATTTCATTTTTCATATTTTCTCTCAATTCTCTATGAATGTTTGTTGCATCTTTGGAGTTCTTAATGCCATTTACATCAGACCTCAAGCTTATCAAAGCTTTTGTGGCAGATCCAACTAGGGCACCGGAATTTTTGAATTCTTTGGTTTGGGTGAATTTCAAATCCTTGATGAGGGTTTCGCCGATCTATGATAAAAATGAATCCGTAAAAAAATTGAACGAATATGTATTATTATATTGTGTTGTTTAACATTGCAGTTCTTTTATATATTTTTTAAAAGAAATTATGTGTCATTTTTTCTTTTAGACGTATCTGTTTGACTAACTTTGCCCAACACTTGCCTTTTTAACCGAGTATCTTTTGAAGGTATTCTTTCAGACATTTGTCATATTTTTCTTACTTTATTGTAAAGATTTTCTACGAATGCTTGAGAAATTTAGTTTTCAAGAAGTAAAATTATGTGAATTCTTTCTTAGAAACGTGGAAAATAAAATTAGAAAATTTCACAGCGATGAATGTCGCTAAAGAATAGCAAAATTATGAAAATATGTTGAGTTAAATTGAAAGCATTTAGTGTTGTTGACATGCTTCGTATATTCTTTTTGGAAATTAGATAATTTTTATTCTTATTTAAAATGTGATGACTAAATTATTTCTTAATAATTTCAATAATATTTCTAGTTAAGTGCTTTTTGGGATTTTGATTAAGTGCTTTAGAAAATGGAAGCAGAACTTACCAAAACGATTCGGTGTATGCGTTGCAAGAGAGAGTCGATTTGTTGCTGGATAGATTTCGTGCTAAGATAGCTTTCCAAAGTTTTCAAAACCTTATCCTTTAAACTGTCCATTTCGGATGCAGCTTCCAAGTAACAGGCCTCTACCTTGTCTTTTGGCGAAGCGTTCTATGGAAGGCAAGAATTAGTTAATAACATTACATTTATAGTTACAATTTAACTACAAGAACTGAAATTCATTTTACCTTAAGATTGTTTAAAACATATTTAATTTTCTGGTTGAAATGATATTCGTTATTTTCACGAACAGCTTCCAATGTTTGTTGCAGTTGTGCAGGGAAAGCAGCCTCGAACTTCTTCAAATCATCTACGACGATTTCAGTTTGCCTTTCCAAATCTTTGAAGATATTAGCTTGTGCAGCCTGAAATTAAATAATTTTATGTGTTTTAGAATTCAACAATCATCTGCCATTTTCAATATAAAATATGAAATTTTTAATTGTTAAATAAATATTTTTCGTCACTTTTATTGCAATTTAATTTGTAAAATTAAACTTATTGTACTTACTTGGAAAGCGCAAATCGCTAAAACGGAGGCAAGGAAGAATTTCATTTTCGCTGTGATTTTGCGAAAGTTTAGAAATGAACTGACTTTTTGAACAAACTGAGTGATTTTTATATATGAGCAAGATTAATTGTCTTAATCGCTCTGAATAAATGGAAAGCCATTTAGATTAATCGATTTCCACGATCGATATATTTTTCGCTTGATTGTCGTACTGTATTCTGAATATAACATCGGCATTTTCATTGTTTTAAATTTTCCGTTGGTATTTCGGAGGATTTTGTTACCTATTTTGTTAATTAAACTTTGTACTCTTTTGGAATGCGGCTTGGCTTTGAAAAACTTGCGCATCAATTTTTTTTCGAATCGTATTATGTAACCGTTTTCTACGACGCTCTTAATTGTTTGCAATGGATTGTATCTAATTATATGAGGGTTAAGTATCAAATGATTTGTTATAACAGATATGTTGTCACCCAAATGGCAAGCACCAAAATGTGAATTTTATTAACATTTCATTATTGTTGATAAAATATAATGTTATTTCGAAAAACAACTTATTATACTGTAACATCAAATTTCGAAGAAAACTTCATAACAAGTTAAAAATTGAATCCCTCTATTACCTCTTCTGTGAATTTCGAATGTTTTTAAATTTCACATATTTGAACAATGGTTAGTAAGGTAAAATTTGTTTTTTTTACACAAAAAATTACAAAAGTATTCAAAGAGCAAAATTATGTTCTTTCTGTCCATCTGGTAGCTTTTAATATCATAGAAAAAATCTTATGTTACGTTATAATTTAAAAATATACATTAAAGAATTATTTAATACTTCTTGTGAATAAATATAGTGTATTACGTGCATATTTTATTGTAATTTTAAAGTTAATTAAATGTCACGTCATATTACGTCACGTAACTTAGATCATGTCGACGTGTTACAAAATCGGGACAATTACAGTATTGCTCAAAATAATAATAACGTCATTAAGAGTTTAAGTAACATTTTTCATAAATACTCTATAAAGCAACATGATAAAGTATGCTTTTCATAATTTGGCTCTTGAATTTATTGTATTATAAATAAAAATAGTTACATAGTAGTACATATAAATACTGATGACTACAAATTGAGTGTTATCGGATTTGCCGTATACGCAAAAATCACTGTATAGAAATTTTCATAAAAATTTTAATATTTTGAAAATTATATATTTATTATTTAATAAATTAACATGTACTTAAAACTCAAACACTTTTGTTGGGGTTTATAATTTTTTCAGAAATTATGAAAAAAAATGTCGCTCATTTGTTCAAAATGGAGGTGTATTGTATATATATTTTTCAAAAAATCACACTTGCAGCATAACTTTCATCTAGTTCATCAAGAGCTGGCGTAGCATTAATGCAGTTCTTTCCTTAAAATTTACCATCGTTTTGGGAGTTACAAATATTATCGAATAAGAAAAATATATCCTCAGGATGTCCACTTGATATCCAATAAAAAATACGAATATCCTTGAGATCACCAGAGGATATTCTAAATATCATTAGGACATCCAAGGGATATAAAAAATTCCTCCTTTTCCAATATCTTCGAAGATGTCCAGAGGATATCCATGGATTATCCCTCCCGTATAAGAAAAATACATCCCCATGATGTCCACAGGATGTCCAGAAAAAATTACGGTTATCTCTAGAGATTAACGGGAGATGTATTAAATAACTCTAAGATATCCAAGGGATATAAAAAATAAGGTATCCATGAGACATCTCAAAACGAGATATTTTTGGGTTCAAACATAATCGATATCTTAAAAATTTCAAGGCGACAATGCACCAAAACGAACATTGCGAATGTTGTCTCGAAAAGGTTAGAAAAAGCCCAATAGTGCCTCTTGAAAAAGCCTACAAAACGAATGGAACATTCCAACACAAAGGTACAACATTTCTAAAATCATTGGCGAGGATTCCAAAATTAAAAAGTGGTGCGAATCATTCTTTGGCTGCAAACTGAAACCAATCTGGTAGCGTCTACTGATATTGAGGAATTCGTAGTGATTTCTGCATCTAAGAAATTGAAAATCTCTGGAATCCGAAATTATATCTGCTTCACAAACTACACAGAATACATGTACGGTGCGCAGAATTTTTATTTTCAATCTCTACATTATTTTAAAAAACGGTGTGTTTTACGCGGAGGTTGGAGGAAAACTGTCAAAACACGCTGCACATCAGCACATGTGTTGTTGTTACATGGTTGTTACCCTGGTATAGTTGTTACCTCAATCGCTTCCAAAAAAAGGAACGTGGATTTCTTTGACAGTTTCCAACCTATGCGAAAAATACATAGGTAGAGTACAAACAATAATATAATTGACATTGACATAAAACTTCTGCGCACTTTTCTCGTGTTACATATGGGGTGTAAACTGGGAACTTCTTATGTAGCTTGCTACATAATTTCGGGTTGCAGTGATTTTCTTTATTTCTTAGTTTCAGAAATTCCGATAATTTCCTCAACCAACAGTGGAGAGTTCCAGTTTGCGGCCGAGGATTACAACGCACAAATTTTCGAATTTGTAAATCGTCACCATCGATTTTAGGAATGTTATGTGTTCGTAAGGTTCTATTCATTTTGTGGACGTTTTCGAGAGCAAATGTTGCCCTTTTTTCTAACCTTTAGAGTTTTGTTGGATTTCCGCCTTGTAATTTTTAAATTTAAATACTTATTTTTAATTTACAAATTTCTGATAATTGCGAATTTTCTATTTCATTAAAAAAATTATCAATTGGATTTAAATCCGAGTTTGGTAAAAAATCTCGGGGTAAACCTTTACAAAACGGGCATCCTCACAAAAAAAAATTTATTTATACTATTTCGATGTATTTTTGCCCGCTGATTACGAATATGATCATAAAAATTGGGGGTCGGACGCATTGAAGCCGCTATCTTGAAAAAACAGCCAGAAAATGGGTATTTTTTTAGTTTTTTGGATTTATTTCGAAAATTAGGCATCATACGAAAAAATGTTTCCAGCAAAAAATGTAGAGCGTAAAATTTTGTATAAAAATGGTCGAATAAATTTTTTTCGTAATCGCAAAGGGCAGCACGTAAAACAGCGATGAATGTGACGGTAATGTTTGTTTACGTCTTTAGCCGAGTTTGCGCCCTAGGCCCACGCAGTCGTCATTATAAGGACACATACATTTCATGGGTTTGATTATTACAAACATCTGATGGTTAGAGGTTAGGCTAGTATAAAAAAGAGGGTCTGGGGGGCGGAGCCCCCCAGAATGCAAGCGCTCCAGAGGCCCAAGCAATAGTAATTACAGGGTCATATACTTCACACATTAGCGTAACCTCTATCCAACAGATGTTTGTAACAATTGAACCCATGGGAAGTGCGTGTCCCTATAATTACCAATGCGTGAGCCTAAGACGTGCTTGCGTGCTGGGGGGCTCCGCCCCCCAGACCCCCCGTTTTTATACTAGCCTAACCTCTAACCAACAGATGTTTGTAACAATCGAACCCATGTGAAATACATGTCTCTGTAATTACCACTGCGTGAACCTAGGAAGTGCTTACGTACTGTGGGGCTCCACCCCCCAGACCCCACTTTTTTCTACTGACCTGATATCTAATCATCCAGATGTAGGTAACGATCGAACCTAAGGAAGCATTCAATGTCCCTGTAACCATCGCACTACATAAGACTATACGATATATAATGAAAATGCCCAGAACCTCGTTTTGAGCCCGTTCAATACTCATTTGCGAGCTTATCGTTAGTATTTCAAAAAAAATGTATTGTATCTTTTCGGTAGAGAATTTTTTGCTCTACATTTTTTGTTTGAAACATTTTTTTGTCAGATTAGTATTTTTTAAAATAAATGTAAAAAACTACAAAAATACCCGTTTTTTGGATGTTTTTTCAAGATAGCGGCTTCAGTACGTCCGACCCCCAATTTTTATGATCATATTCGTAATCAGCGGGCAAAATTACATGAAAATACTGTACTTAAATTTTTTTTGCGAGGATGCCCATTTTGTAAAGGTTTACCAATCTCGGTTTTGATTTTAAACTATATTGAATTATGTAAAATTCGGAGTCTAAAAATATTATTCAAAATAGTATAAAAATTTCAAAAACAACGTATTTAATTTGTAAAATTGTCAAATATATCCTTTATTTGCTGAGATATCCATAAATATCCCTGCGATATTCTTCAGGTTATCTGCCAGAGATTCTAGGGATGTCCAAGTAACATCATCTGATATTGCCTGGATATCCTAGGGATATATAAAATTCCACTTTCTTGGATATATCATTGGATATTCGTTGGATACCCTAAGGATATCCGGGATGTTCTGGACGTCAAGAGGCCCTTATACGGATATCCACGGAATAAATTAGGAAATTGTTCAAAGGTATTTTTGATATCGGAAGAACTTTCTGATCATATTATATATTATTTTAGCTTTCAGTTCATCCCTTAATCATATTTTTATCATTCATTTAATTTAAGCATAAAACGACAAAAGTTTTAAATCTCGTTTAATTCGTTAATTTCGCTGAATACCGGTCTGTCCTCGGAAAAAAAGAACCTCGATTATTGTTTATACATGGATTTTTTAAATTTCATTTCAATTCATATCGAAAGAAACAATTGGTTGGTGTTGTTTGTTTTTGATTAAATAGTTTTTAACGAAAATATTATAAAGAATAACATAAAAATGTCATTCTTTACAAAGAAATTTCATTTCACCTCCCCGTTTTTCTTCAGAATCATAAAAATATAGGCATAAATGTTTTGTTGAAAAACTACAGTTTATTACGGAACTCCAAATATAAGAAAGTGTTTCAAAGACTATATTATGAGATATTTTTTTCCGCATGGGATTAATTACAAATTTATTTTAATGGTAACATATGATTTAATGTTTTGACTTTCCGATCGGATACATATGCTGTATATCAATTTAATTTCAACAGTCGTCAATTATGCTAAAATATGCACTGAAAAATTAGGCTGAATACACAGCTTCAACTTATATTGCGCCAAATAGGACAAAAATAATCATTCTATGAAGGATATATATAAATGATGAGTTTGTTCGATGTTCAGTTTGAATGTTGGGATTGAAAATATCATCAATTGATATTTGATGATTACACAATTGATGGTTAGACCTGGCCATACCATATTAATGCACAATTTAAACGAAAATTGATGTAATTGAATTGGAAATGAAACCGGTGGCTTTGACCCTGCGGTCTTTGGCTCATGTAAGCATTGATTAGGCAGAATCTGGTAGGCTCAGCTATTTGACTATAGAAGAAAACTGAAAATTACCATTCTCAAAACTTCGACCCCACCACATGTCAGTCGGAGCATTATTGTTCAACATAATGGATTTATTATTATAATTATTAATTTTGAGCTTAATATCTTCTTGACCACGTTATCAAATTGAATAGGAGCGTGTGATCTTGGAACGGACGGTCTAAATATAGAATATCGCCTTTGTACGTCCTTTTGTGTTGAGAATTTGATGTTATGTTGGAAGCATTTTGTTATGCGATTCGTATTTTGTTTATAAGTAACGCCAAAAAAACGTTTTTTCAGCTTTTTGTGTTATACTTTCCGATAACCTAGTATGAATATACTCCAAAAGTTAATGAGATCTGAGTTAGGCCATGACAAACTGAAAAAGTAGTCTATCTTTTAAATTGGTCTTACCGATCGTAAGATATCGCGAGACAAAAAATGGAACGTACGTACAAGATCACTGATATTAATTTTTCTATTTATATTTTTTAGTTCTTTAGGGTTGTATAGCAAATATATGTATGTATAGCAAATAGGTAGGTATAGCAAATAATTACTTTGTTTCCATTTTATCAATCGTATTTTGATTTCGAGAAATCGATAGAAGCAGAAGATAACAATTAGTGTACTTAAATTTAGATGTAAAAATAATTTTCTCACACTAGCGTAAAATTCTATTTAGTTCTCTATATCGTATTAGTATATTCCAGTTCAAAATAAATTTCCCACACTTTGAGCGCAAAGTACTTTTTTACGCTCCTTGTTTCGTGGAAGCAAAATACAATTTTCTCGCAATAGTCAGCAAACAAGTATTATGCTCCCTATAGTTGAATAATATAGTATTAAATTTTTATTTTATTTTGATTTTCGGTTTTGTTGCAAGTCGGATCACTCGTATCTTTAAAAAGGGCAAAACTTCCAGTATCAACACAATTTTAACTACATCTGCACATAATTACTATGAAGCTAAACAGGAATATAAATTCCGCCACAGAAACCTACTGAAAATGGTAAAAAATTATGTTTCTTTGCACTGTTATATTAGGGTGTCTCAAAATCTTGAAGTGGTCGAATAATTATGAGCAAGAAGATCTGCCTTATTTTCTTAATTATTGTCAATTGCATATTTGCTAAGCGTATGAATATCATGTTTGTCTATTGACAAAACCCTCGATAACACGAACAAAAATCGTGTCGGAATTACTAAAAACGCACTTTAAAGCTGATGAATAGCACTTTAATCTTCCTTTTACCAAATTGCGTACAAACATTTTTTTTCCGCCACAAAAACCTACTGAAAATGGTAAAATCGATATTTTTTTGCACATTTAGGTTAGGGTATCTAAATCTTGACGCTATTTTGGATACTTTCACCTTCCTTATCAAAATGTTAATATGCACATTTTAAAATTTCGGTCTTGAGGACACGGTTTCTTTTATTCAAAAAGGAATTCTGAACTTATTTCAACGTGAAAATACAATAGAAAGAAAAACAAACAATTTGAAAAACGCATGTTTTTTGGGGAAATAATCGTATATAGCTTTATGCCGTTGGACTTTTTGAAACATCTAAGAAAAGATTCTGAAAGTTCAGTTATAATTTTACGCCAGATATGTCTGCTTGGACATTTTTTAGAACTTTTACATAAAATTCCATTGTTGAAAACTGTAGTGACAAAGTCTTGTCAGGACTTATTGGATTAAAGGTAAAACGCGACTGATGTAAAAATTTGTCCGGTATATGTTCTACCTATTTCCTCGTTATTATGGATTAAAATTCATTGGGATGTTAGTGGAAAACCTTTACAGTCTTCTTATTGGTCCATTAATCTAATCTGAAATTTACTAAAATTTGGATAGAAAAAAGAATAAAAGACAGAGTCAGGGCGTATCGTCAGCATTGTGAGAACTGATACGAGTGTAAAATTTAGGGGTCATTTTTTCTTAGACTTTTCTATCGAATTTCCCAAAAATAAAATCTAAACAATTAAGATTAGATAATCTTTGCAAGAGGTCAAAAGGCAGAATTTACGAATAAAAAATGTGAAATCGGAAGAGTATATTTGGGTACTTTTCTAATTGGTTAGTATTAATATACATATGTATATCAATTTATTTGAACAAGGTCGATAAAAGAGTAAATGAGCATAAGAAAAAACTTTTTTTACATTATAATTAGGAGCAGTAATTAAAAATTAAATACTTCTGAAGTGTTTCCAGAAATAAACGAAACATGTCATGAAGTGCACAAATAAAAAATTAACATTAAAAAACAGAAGTAAAAAGTCTTTTGATGGTAGGTTTTTGTCGTATTCCATACGTTAAATTTGAAAATTTATTGTGGTGGAGGTGAAGAAAGGTACAGCCACCCTCCCCCACCCAAGTATTATTAGCCTTCACAATCTTGCGCTAGGGCCCATTCGATATTAACCTATCCCATCGACGCATGCGCGTTTTCTTATTAAACTTGTCAGACCGAAGGAATATTTTCGTTTCGTTCAGAAAATATTAGGGGGGTTAGAAATAGATAGACGGTGGTAGGCTAATATTGAAAGGAAGACTATTTTTAATAACATTTTTTTTCAGCGTTGTTTCTCAAAAACATTAATAATTTTTCTTTGTATTGAGCATGCGAGGTTAGGCATTACATGTTAAGGGCCATCCATAGGGGGGAGTCAGCCTAGAACTACGGTCTATATAAAATATATGTATAAAAATCCTAAAACTGTCTATGAAGGGGGGGGAGCAAAAATGCCAAAAAAAGGTCTCCCTCGTTTATAGAATGCCCCGTACTTATTGTATAATAATATGAAAGATTATTTTTAATTTGAGATATTAGTATAATTAATTAAGGATTTCCATTAATTGCTTTTTAGCGAATATTGCGCAATATTAACGAACGAATTTGTCAATTTTAATTAATTCGTTTTTAGGTTGAATTGAAAAATTAATTCCAATTATAAGTGATACTCATTTGCTAACCTTTTTTTCTTCAGGAAATACTTTTCGGATTTAATTCAGGTTCTATGGTAGAGTAAGTTGTATAGTGCTTCAAGTTTTGTTAAATTAGGACAATTTTTATTTTAGAAGAAAGTACTTTTCCTATATTTTCAATTTTAAGATTTAATTACTCAATATGTACAGGCATGATGATTTTTTTTATTTGTACTGTTAAATTAGCAATAATTATAAGTATACAGAACAAGAGAGCAACTCCGCATGCATTGTTTCTGAAGTTATCTTAAAGTAAATACAAAAAAAAATTACGGAGAAAATTACTGACGGTGCCCGCATTATAAGTATAAAATATAATTAATTCAGTGTAGCAATACAATGAATAAATTTAGTTTCTACGTTGTCATTACCCACATTCATTAAAATCAGTCTGTAACATAATAAAACTCTCTAACTTGATTATTATATGTCACAAATGCAATTGATGTTGCCTCTTATTATATGAGGTGAGAATCGACATGCTTTATATACATTTCATACTATTTAGTGGCAATTTTTAATAAAAAATCGGAAAATGTACTTTCTTCGAATACCGGACTAAAATTTTCGTCGCTGAATTTGAATCTTGCCTTAATAATTGACCATCTCGCCGAGATTAAGAAAAAAAAAACAGATTCAAAAACTGAAAAACCCTGGTTTTTAAACTGGTTTAGAAAGTAAAGCTGACGTGTTACAATTCTCTAGTTAGATCTCAATTAAAATTTCGACTTTAAGCTCAGAAAATAAAATTAAAAATCCCCTTTCACGTATCATAACTGTTACAAGTGCAGGCCCACTCTATATTTACACTTAAATATCCATAAAGGGTGACGCATTTTGTGATTTACTGTTTTTGTGGTCACTGATAATAAATGAAGGTCAAAATTGAACAAATTGTTGCAAAACAAATTTTTACTGTAAGTTTCTTGGGACGTTAATCACAAATTAGAATTTTAAATTGAAAAGATTACAAACAGGGTACACACAATATTGATTGATTAATTTAATGAAAATTTGGTATCAGAAGCCTTGTGAGGTCTTGCGCAAAAATACAGAGCCTCAGCAATATATGTGTGCATCTTATAGCGGCAGTAATGCCAACTACATCTGATATCTATTATATATCCAAAAGATGTCCATCGCATACTAGACCAGGCAAAAGAGAAATTTTACATGACAAAATTGATGGTGGGAAAGATATTGTTAAGTATGACACGTAGATGGTAAAAGCTATCTTGGAAATTGATTAAAGTGGGACAATCGTTTAAACAAAACCAAGGGGGAAGTATAACAAAAACTTCGTTCAAAAACAACTGGCACAACTTTTTTTGGTTCCTTAAGATCCGTTAAAGAAATTTATTTTACGGTAGAGTGATGTGATTTCAAAAAAATTCCTCATAACTGTAAGGAACGTTTAATATGAAACCTATTATAACCGGTGATTTGTATGAAAAAGTTGCAGTTTACCTAAAATTTAAGCTATAGTACGAATCAATTAATGCATTTTTCTCTGAGGAAACGGCAACAAAATTCGCCATTTAGTAGAATTTGATTCCTCAGTTAAACTATTTACCGGATAAAAATGTTATAAATGAGGTAGAAATTAATGTTAATTCTACGCATAAAATATTTATTACCTTTTTTTCAAATGTGCATTAATCCATTAATGACCAAATGTACAAAAATTAACATGAAGTTTCACAGTACTTTTTAGTATTAAAACGCAAAGAACACAATTTTGTGAGCTATTTTTACGTAGGGCACAAACCCTACTTTTCCAATGGCGTATCAAAAAATACTGTACATTAAAAACTAAAAAAATTAAACGTGGTTAATCAATAAAAAACAGCATTTTTCAATGTTTCATTTCTTGCTATTTTATATTGTTTTCGTGATTGCAATATTGTAGAACGGCTTAAACAACGTGTCAAAAATATCTGGGCTTTAGTATGATGAAGCGTATTTCAAAAAATTCTATAAGGCGTCCATAAAATAGCGTCCGAAAATTTGTTTGAAAAATATTTAGGATGCCCTGACTCTAGAACGATCTCCGCTTTCTTAAGTAAACTCGAAGAATGAAAAGTTCTTAGAATTCAAGGAGGTATACACCGAAATTTCTTTTTGACAAACTTGTTTTTTAACATTTATGAAAATTTTTATAATTTTCATTTTGAAATGAAAAAAAAATCTGAAAAAATGATAGTATATTCCCAGATGAATTTTAAGCTTTTTCTGTCCATTGCAATTACCTAAAAAAATTGCTAATTTTCGAGGAATGAATAAAATAGATATATACATATACATAATTTTGATATTTTTTTCCTCGAAGAAAATAATTAATATCTAATAATAGTCCAATTTGAATCTTTAAAAATTGGTTTCACCATATTGAAGAATTTTTACGCGTAGAGTAATGAATATTACCGCAGAGTTTTCAAGCATATCTCTTTTTAATAATTTGGTAATTGATGGGAATTTCAATAGACCAAAGTTGTGGATGTTTCCAGGTTTTTCCCTGCAAGGCGCATGTTTTTTGCAAGTGGCTTGCTTTTCTTTGCACAGATAACATTACTTTCCAAGTCGAAATTTTAATCCATTAAAAAACATTTTTCGTTATAGTACATTTGAAAAACAAACTACATTTACTTTGTAACTAAATTACATTGGAATCTGTTATTGAATAGCGACTGCAATTCTTTTACTGTGCATAGTTTGGGCCATCTTGTGAAGTCAAAATCATGCATGCTGCAAATAAAAAGATATTTTTTTTAATCAATAGCAACGAAAAAATAATTTGTCCATTCAGTTCTCATAGAAATACATAGAAATTAGTATTTCAGTACGATTTACATGAAATAGCTATGCAACGTTTTGAGTAATGAGACGTAATCAAGTACACGTTGCAAAATGCATGCACATATCCCTTATTTTAATAGATAATTGTCAGTTTTGCGAATATTAAAAGTTCAAGAGAATTCTTCTTGTCCCTTGTCTAGAGATTCATATGAAGGCCATATATATTAATATCCGAATTCGAGATGTTTATAAAAATACACATATATATACGTTTGTATTAAAGTTATGTGAAACTCATGCAGACGTTTTCTCGTGAAATTATCATGATCCTTTACTGAATGACTATCCCAACAATACAGAAAGATCCCTTTACACAATAAAACCCGGATTGTGATCATACCATGAAAACAAAAGTAAAATCCCCAAACCGTAACGTATCAAATACGCACATGACCCGAAATCCGCTTCATATCTAGAACCTGCATTTCACTTTTTATACAAATCAAATCTGATGCGCCAGAAGTTCGACAGAGCATCATGTCTAATAACTTATTGCATTTAATTATATTAGAATATTGAAAACATTGGATTAAAAATATTTCAATTTTAAATTTTTCCGAAGCGGAAAATAGAATACTGCGTCAGGATTTTTGTTGAACTGTAATAAAAAAATTAGCTATTCGTAAAATATATTGAAAATATATTAAGCATCTCCAAGACCTATTCCTGCATAGTATCAAAATATCTTGGGGACATCAAATTGGACAAAATAACCATTTTTATCTTTTTTTATTTGAATAAAAATATCTATTTAAACATTTGTAAATAAAAAAAGTTACTTGAATTCGGTGAAGCTCATTATTAAATACCAAATTGCTATTATAGCCTTCTATTTTTACTTGCATAGTGACAGTCTTTAATAAATAATCATTAACTGTATTTTTCAAATGTTTATTTGTTTTAATTAATGACTATCCCGGTTCAAATACCAACACAAAAATCTGGTATTTTTTTCTAGCGTATCATCCATATATAAGTTTAAAAGTTTTCCAGTGCAGAAGAACCATTCACAAATTGCGAAATATATCTTTCCGCCCTTCCTGGTTTAAAAGTCTATTTTAAGCCCTCGAAATTAACATGACAGAGATAGGAGTTCCACACCCATTCCAGTTTAAAATTCGGGGCATATGTTCAGACTTTACACCCACTCTGGCGAAATAGTATTTTTCGATACACGGCCGTAAAACAAGAGTTTACGGCTCGAATGCGATACCAACGTACGAGGACCAGCAAAGCCGGTCTACGACTAAAAGTAAGGCCGTAAAATCGGATTTTACGGCTATAGTACCGAAAAATATTTTTCGGGTTATGGTAAAATTTCATTTTAAGCCTTTATTACGAATAACTTTGATACCTTTAAATGAAACATTTACGCATTTGTATAGAAAACTAATATTAGTGACGTGCGTGTTATTAAATAAATGAAAAATAAATAAATAATTTTAACTGTGATAAATAAAAATCAACAAGCTCTATAAATATAAAAATAAATACGTACAATATTTAAAAACCCATACACATAATAAATAAATAAATAAATCAACAATTAGAAGTTGTAGTTGGAATCATAAATACATATAAATAAATAATTTGAACGATAATGCATACAAATCATTAGGTAGCTTAGTAAGACGCATAATAAATAAATAAACAATTAAAAGTCAATAATTAAAAGTTGTAATGAAAATAATAAAAGATGCATAAAACAGATATAATAAAATTGTATGCATATAATAAATTAAAACAAATTAAAAATTTTAAATTGTTTTTTATTTAAAATATTATGACATTTTTGTATTTTTTTATGTGTATAATTGGTTGAATGTTCGTCTTTTTCCACCGTTTCTCACCGTCTAAAATTATAACATTTGAGAAACTAAAATGATCCTGTACTCCACATGTGATGTTAAGGCTGTGTGGCCATATTCTTCTGCTAATCATTTATGCGTTGATATATCATTTTGTCTGTCCAATGTAGCACATTTGTCACAGTCAGTCTTATAGATCACTATAGGATTTTTTTTGAAAATCTCCTTTGTTAATTTTTATTTTAAATATTGTTTCTAAAGTGTAAAATGTTTATTAATTAATGTAGTGTCAAATTTCATAAAATTGTGTTTTATTCTAAAATTAAACATACCTAAGAGTGGCGAATCAGTACTTTTCGAATAGTCAAAATATTTCTTTTTATTATTAATATAGACTTGCTCTCGCAGTCGGTTTTTTATTATATATTCTACAAATTGAATATTATAAATATTCTGTTGTAAAAATATTTCTATATTTTGTAAGTTATTAGAACGGAAACTTTTATCTGATTTTAAGATTGCTCTGTCAACAAGAATTGTTATTTTTGCTTTTTTCGTAGATTTAAAGTTGCACGAATTAAAATTTAACTACTTTAGCGAAACCCCTCTTTTCTATATCAATTAATTATTAAACCTCGTGGTTTTTAAAGAGTGTTATATCTATAAAGGCTAAATGTGGTCTATTTTCAATTCAAAAGTGAATTTTAACATTTCATTGTACGCATTAAAAGAGTGAAGTTGGTTTTTTAACTTTATTTTTTGGATAAATTGTGAAAATGTCAACATATCTTTTGTACAATACTTTTTTTTCCTAGTTCTGATATTAACAGAAAATCTTAAAACTATGTAAAAGTTGAGAGTTATTAATCGAGAACATTCCAGCCAATGTTTTCTATCACGCGGTGGGCATTAATAATTTCCATATAATCTTAACGGCGTCTCATATGAGGTAACAAAAAATAATCAACTTTTCATTATGAAAATAGTGAGGTCGTTGGCGCCATTAGTCACGACTGAATAAAAAATTAAGAGAGTTTAAAAAAAAGATAAAATAGTATTGGCGTTATCAAGATGCCAACACTAACGATTTCTCAAAAATGAATCTAATTTAAAATTTGTACATTTCGAAACGCACGTATCATCACCTCATGTTTTATGCAGTATTATAAAACATGGTGTTTTTCACGTATTCTCATTTTTTAGTTATTTGAAGAAATCATACTATTAAAAAAGTTAAACGGAATTACCTATAAGTTTGATTGTAATGATATGAAAGCCTCGTTTGAAGGGATTTTTGTTTGAGACATTTTTTAGTGTTATTTGCATTTTGTAAAATAAATGCAGAAAACGTGATTGTTTCTTATTTATTCATAATTTATGGCACAAAGTTTATGCCTTATCTTTTTTGTGGGAATCATTTTTCTGTATGATTTTTTATAAAAAACAAAAATTGAAATATGTTAAATTTAAAGTTTGTGTATACGAAACTGTCCTATATTTTTTTCGAGGACAAAAAATAAAATGTGCTTCTTTATAAAACTTCACAAAAATTTGCCTTTCGTTTAATATTGTACTTTTTTCATTTAACTCGATTCATTCTCAAGAATGTGCCTTTTTTACACTTACAATTGCGGGCGCAAAATTAGCAGGATTTACGTCCATCGGGCGTGCATCACCAACCAACTCTTATTTTACGCACTTGGTACGAAAGTTACAATTATTACTGCTGGATGCAACTTAAAAGAACAATTTTTTCTTAAATGTCAAATATTAAAAGTATCGTGGACTTATATTTTCACAAGACCGATAAAAACCAAAACTTGTTTTTCATTAATATGAGAAAAAATATTTTAAAACATTTTCAAAAACATTTATTATGTATGATATAATTACAGCCAGAAAGCATTATTGTTCCTAACAAAAATAAAAAGGACCAAAATAATTTGTTAACAACTTTTGTTAATGACTCAAATTTTTGTCTTGATACCATGTGAAAAATATTTTTAATGGGTTTTCCCGAACGTTAGCTTATTGTTACAGTAAAAAGATTTCTACAGTTTCACCCAACGATTTTTTACTAATTCCTAGGTATGCTAACCTGAAATATATCTATCTATACAAAAATTATTAGTTTTTTAAACGAAATTACTTTACGAAAAAGTAAATTATCATTCTTTGAAATCCATTGATATTTGCAATTTTTGAAAAACTTGTTTACAAGACAATAAGAACAAAATTCGAGCCAATAAAAGAAGTTGATTTACAAATTAGTTTTGGACGTGTCAAGTTTTGTTCGAGTACAAAAGTGGTTTCATTCTTGAGCAATATAATTAATAATAAAAATAATATTTTTGGAAGTGTTATAATATATTCTTTCACCATATATCTACAATAGTTATCCTAGGGATCAACTACCGTAATATCCGGCCGAAGAAGTAAAAAGGTTTTTCTTCTTTTCATTTTTTGTCTTCTGTTTTCTTCTTTTGATGATCTGGTGATCGATTAAAACGACAATTTTGTAAATATTTCAGGATCGACCATTTAAAGTATAATAATTAGCAATAAAATTTTGCTTCAAACAATTATTGACTATTAATGTCATTGTTATATTTAGATACATGAAAATGAAATGTTTTCTTTTGGAATAATGTATGCTCAGACCAAAAAGTACACGATAACATATATTATCATGATATCTACGTTCCAACTCTCTATTAGAAAGCCTGAAATTGAATAATTTTTTTAAAATTAGAAGCATTTCACTGTGAGTGTAATGAACCTATTTTAAAAGTCGAGTATGAATCCAGTATAAATTCTTAATAATAAAGATTTTAATCGGACTTCATGTTAATCTCAGATGCATTTATTCGATTGACATTGATTAACGCAAACAATCGAATAAAGACCTAAAGTTATTGCAAATGTTTTTCTTATTATGTTCTTAACCATCTTTTAACCAAATATTTGTTTCATGACTGTGCACCAGTAATATTGTGTACTATTCAATATTCAATGGCGAGGTTAAAAATCGTCTTTTTATATGAATGAATAAGCATTTACAGAAAACAAAAATTCAAATTTGATACGATTAAGACATTTCTGACTTCAGATAGTGTCTGAACTAAGTGTCACTATTAAATTAATATCTTTACAAAATATTATTGTTAATTGCTATTTAAGAAATATTACTTAATAATTTTCCAAGTAACAATTACAGGTGCATAAGCGCAGAAAGTTAAGATTAGAAAAAATCACACGCGATTACTGAAAACGGTATTTAATCGCACGGAGATAATGCTTTAGTACACATTAGACGATTGTTTTTATATGTCTTATAAGATGTGTTTCGTGGTTGATCTTTCATTAATTTACCGAGGTCATTAAATATTCTTCTGGAATATAATTACTTAATCAAGAAATGTGCTGTACGCTATTAACTGAAACTTTTAATACAACACATAACTGCAATAAAGACAATGAACTTTATCGTAATGAAGATCGGGTTAAGGAAATTCATAAGTAAATGTGATATTTATTGATTTAAATCGTGTAATCGCATTTAAATTACATTTTAATAATTCATTCAATGCCAGAATGCAAGCAATAGATATAACGATTCAAATTAAGTGTAAATTACCAATATTTAGATTGAAAATTTACTGATATTCGAATCCAAACATTTACCTTTACTATTGTATATATTTTTTCTATTTAATCGGGATCATTATATTTATTGCTTATATTTATTTGAAATTGGAACCCCTATTTTTTTTTGCATCCGAATATGATCGAGGGTTTGGGTAAGGTCATTTCATGTGTGAAATCCAGATAATAATCTGCAAAATCGTCTTCAAGGTAAATTTTTTATTACTTTATTTATTTACCCTTTACATTCGACCTCGATCCAAGGTATCCCAAAAGCTCTCAAGGAGCTTGTACAGGTGAGTACAACTTCGAGAGCTGCAGGTGGTTAGATGGCGTCATACTTACATTTCTCGTGAATGTAGGAAACTGCAAAAACCCACATTATGATACAGCATCGGCCATGGTTCGATTCCCGCCTGAAGGCAACTCTCCAAAAATGTCAAACGGACAGCGTGGTTCGTCTTACATATAGCGAACTGCTGCCTGAAAACCAATTCGAAAAATTACCCAGCTAGGGATCGAACTCTGTCCAGTACGCAATCGTCTGAGCTACGAAGCCGATCAAATCATAAAATTCAATTGTAGCATTAAATAATCCAATAATAAAGAAGCCATGTAACGAAAAATCTCGAAATGTATCGCATTTCTCGAATAATTGTTGTCGAATAGACTCATGGCCATTGATCGTTTTGAATTTGCCACGTGCTTTCCCGATCGCAACTTCAGGTGCTGTTGGAGAATTTGACAAGCGGAGGTTATGCCGGTATGAAATTTTGGTTATTTGTATTGTCATCAAAATTAACATCACGATTACAAATAAAGTATTCAAATATTAATTTTTTACTTTTCATTGCATCGTTACACATTTGGAAAACTTACATATCATATTAAAAAAACATTACAGAAAATTGTTGCATTTTGAAATAATTTGCATGATAGTACTTATTTATGTATTGTACAATGAAAAAGGTTTGTTTTTATTTTTTGAAACCCAGTGGTTTTTATCGAAACCATTTTCGTATTAGTGGAATCCATTGCAATGTTGTAACTTTTCCGAAAGATTAGCAATCAAATTTTGAAAAAAATTATCCTAACTACAAATGTAGTACAGTCCGCTTGAAACTTACATTTTTTTTCTTAACAGTGATAAGAATTAATATTAAATTTCAGATCAATTTTTAAGTTACCTACGCTTTGAATAAGTCTACAGCTATGAGTATTTGTAAATAAGTGTGTACAGAGGTTAGATAAACATCAAACGTAAAATTTTCATGTTTGAATCCTCTCATTTGTTAGTAACAAATTTTTAATGTACAGTTTAACATATAATTAATATAAAATAATTAAAATTTAATTCGCGTAAAGTTTCCTAATATTTTTAACAATCTCTTTCCCCCCGAGGATCCTGAAGGTGATTGCAGGTTATTAACTCGGTAAGGTTATTAGGTTACAATGATACGTTTATAGTTTATGGTGTTAAAACACATAAAATTTGTTTAAACCATGTTGGATGGTATCACGTTTTTCAATCATTTTAATGGACATCGTGTGAAGTCCACGTTATCCAAGGAGATATACGAGATATAATTTGTCGTATTAGCATTAAAAACTGAAAATTATAAACGGAACTTACACGGAAAAAACACCATGGTTGTTACAACCTTAGATATGGTTGTCTTGACCATATTATATTGATAATTATGTCCCTTCCATACTATGGTTACACCAGCCATTCTATGGTTGCTGTAACCATACTTTTTGAAAGGGCTTCTATATGCAAAGTTCTCTTTACCATAGCAATGGTCGACCTATCAATACTTTAATTAACCATACTTCTTTGGTCGGTACGTCCAAACCTGTTTTTTCCGTGTATTTGAAGATTTAGCATTGAAATTTTAGATCTGTACAGATTAGCATTAAAAATTGAAATTAGAAACTTAACATATCTGAAAATTTAGCATTAAGAACTGTGAAATAAAATTTGAACTGAGAATTACGAATTAAAAATTATATTCTTATTAAAATCTAAATTGTGCTTGTATTTACCTAATAATAGTATACTCCATAAAAGATAAAAATAAATAAGAATATGCCAAAACGAAAGATTAAACGCACTGTTGAAGAAGAGCAAATATTTCAAGAAGAACGTCGAAAAAGAAACGCTGCCAATCAACAACGCCGGAACTGTAAGTGACAATCCGGTTGTTAGTACACATACGGTTGTAGACGAAAGTGTAGTTTTAAATATAAGAGAACCTCATTCAAGTATGGAAAGACAGATTCGTTTTAGAAAGCCAAATATATTTCGCACTATTAGAAATGTTGAGGATACGGAAATATTAATGAACATTATATTGGTACTATTGATGTACGCTGCACTCATTGCAATGCCAAACATTTCGCAGCTGAGATAGTGTCAAATAAAAATAATTCTTTTCATTGCTGTGCTCATAGTGAAGTTGTACTTCAAAATTTACCGCTTCCCCCTCAAGAATTGTGTGCATTATTTAATGGTACTGATGAGCACTCTGATAGTTTTTATGGAAATATTAGAAGTTACAATAGTGCGTTTTCTTTTGCTTCGTTTAGTGCACATCTGATAAATTTCAGAAATCGTCGACCAGGACCATATTGCTTTAAAATTCAAGGTCAAATATATTATCAAATTGATATTGCCTTATATCCTTTTCGAACAGCATGCAATTGCTCGAACAGCATTTGTCCGAAGTGGTATATAGTAAGGTGCATCGAAATAATCGATTTTTCGAAATTCGAAATGCTTTAGTGCGAAAGAAGTAGGTTTTGGCAACACGACTACGTGAAAGACAGCCCTAGGCTGAGAGATGATATCTTCTGTTCCGGTAAACGCCTTGAAATTTAACATGGGATTTTAAATGGAAAATAATTTTTTTTTGGTGATTGCACGATAACTATATAGATAAAAATGGCATCCGGGATGTTTTTTATTTATCGAATTCCTCACCCTTTTTCGCGGAATTGGACCTATTTGGGTGTTGAAAAAAATTGTCTAACTGTTTTATTAGATTTTGAATTTTGGCTATTTTTCAACAAAAAATTGAAACACTTCAAAGTTAGCAATTTTGACTTATTTCAGAAAATTCTCGGTCAGTTCTCAATTAATTTCTTTGTTATTTTCTAGAGTACCCCCTATAGTAGTTAGAATTATCCTTACAGAGTCCGAATTTTGAAAAATCGATACAGTCATTGTTTATTTGCGGTTTTTAGTGAAAATACCTACCTTATCAGTGGAGCACTTTAGAACTACATGAAATCCGTGGTTAAAGAAGGTACGCGTGAGATGTCACACGTCTCTCGACCAATAAGGTTGTTTCGTAGACTATAAATGTATATTTAAAATTTGAACATAAGAATAATGGTGTGGACAGACGTTTAATGTTAATAATAGAACAGCTGCATAAAACAAGTTCATATATTTTGAAAAGTTGGAACCAAATATTTAATTCATTACATATAGAAAATAATCAAAATTAAGAGTTACTTTAAAATTAATAAATTGAAAAATCATTACATTTGATTAAAAATATATTTTTTGTTACAGTGTGCGTAAAATTCGACGTTATGTATTTTCGGAGTTTTTCAACTTCACTTCATGCACGCTGATACAAAAAACATTGTTCGGCACCACCATGGGTGTAAATACAGAAATTTTTTTACGTCCTTGCATCGAAAACTACTATTATTGTCTTTGTTTCCACCTATACATCTTTATATATAGGAAGAACCAAGTAACAGAGGATAGAATACACAAAAATTGATGGCCTTAGGTGTATCGAAAGGGCAGACGATAAAACGCGCGCGAAGCGCGCGTGCATAGCTCTAGTCAGGTAAAAATCGTAAAACTTTCGTAAGAAACATTTTCCCAGAAAATGTAATACATGCGAGATCTTCAGTATTCGAGCTATTGAAACTTCCACCTTGAATCTTAACCAAGTTCTCGGTTTTAATATTCGGACGAAAAATGTTATATTGCGTCTAAAACCCCGAAAAAATATGGGTTCTAGTTTAAAAAAGTAATCTTGACCTTAGAATAACCTTCAAAAGATATGCCTTATCGAGAATTTGTGATCACCCCGTATATGTATTAACTTATTAACTTATATTATATATTATTGGTTTTTATTTTATTTACGAGTGTTTTGAGAATATTATTGTGCAAATTGTTGTTATTTTTATTAATATTTACTCGCTTTGATTTTCTTAACCTTAAATTTTGATTTGTGATCCACGTGTTCTTATTTTCTTATATCTCTATGGTTCTTATAGAAAAAATGAGTCAAACTAATCGAATCGGTCCATGCAAAAAGGGCACTAAGTCCATATAGATAATTGTTGGGAAAACGCAAAAAACTGATTTACTTTTCTTGTAGAATGAAAAATAAAAATATTATTTAATAGAAATGTTGCTTTTATGCACTTACAATGGTACAAATATCGTTCTATGCTTAAAGTTAAAGAGGATTTTTATTAATTATAAAAAATATCAGTGGACTTAGGTCCCTTTTTGCATGAATCACGAGTAAGATGAAAAAAAAGTAGTAATTTTATAACGCAGCTAACTAATTTATTTGCAAAAGTATAATACAATGTATAATTACATTTTGCGGTGTATTAAGAACTAAATTCATTATCTTTTTCATCAGTAACAGTAGGCCATTATATCAGGGAATTGTAGAAACCCTAGATATAATATGAAATACGCACGAATAGTAAGAGACCGACGTTAAATTACAATAGTTCCGAAAGATTATTGTTATTTGTAAATACAGTAAGTATGTGTGTAATAATCAGTAAACAAATCTCTCTTAATAGGAATAAGTTTGAATTATTCATATTTAATATTTCAATACTAAACATTGTGGTAACATGATTTTCGAATATGTTAACATAATTATATTTACCAATATGGATAGTATACAAAACTGGTACTGTATTAGTTGTTCGCCAGTGTAGTTGCAGCTATTATGTAATAGTATTAGATTATATATTTATATATTTCTTATAGTATACAACTACAACGCGTATCCTACAATATATCTTGACAATTTATAGTGGTAAAATATACGACATGTATTTATTGGCACATATTTTACCGCAATAAGTACCTAGTATTAAATACTATCTTTTACTACATTTTTTTCTCAGTGTAAATAATACGCGATATAAAAAATGTCACTTCTAATTTATGCAAAAAGGGACCTAAGTCCTGGACTTAGGGCCCTTTTTGCATAAATCGGACATCAGGAAATGAAGATTAATAATGTAAATAAGTGCCAAATGATAGACCGGAGCCTAAAAAGTAAGAATTTATCATTATCTCAATTTACCCAAAAATGGACTTAGTGCCCTTTTTGCATGGACCGATTCAATCTTGCTATGCCCACAATTTTCATTTATTGTCATAGGACTGTTAAGGATAGCGTAACATTTTGCCATAAATGCAATTCTGTCGGAGACATATCAAGTACTAATCAAGGAACTAAACTTGATGGAGCATTTAAAAATTGTTGTGGATGATTTGGATAAAAATTCTCAGGGATGATTGTGATCGCGAAATTCCAAATACAGTTAAAGAGGTTTTACATAGTCAGCAATACGCTGACTAAATTACAGCAAAATTATGCCATGTATCAAACCTATGTTTCTAAGTGCCTAATAAATCTAATAATCACAATATGTTCAATTTTCTATTCTCCATTAATTAAATATAGGTTTTCGAAAAGCTATATTTCAGAGGTAAAAGTAATAATAATAATAATAATATCGACTTTATTGACAAAGGTAAAAATTGTTCAAAACTTTACATCTTTAGCCACGATAAAAGCTGAGTCGCATGCTGTTTCTCAGACTGACCACAAAATAATCTCTATACGTATATTTTTAACTTTGCCTGTAACAGTAGCGCCATAAAACTTTTAGCAAACTGAAAATTATACAAAACTATTTGAGATACAGGATGCATCCAGTGGGACTGAAAAATATTGTTTTTCTCATAATTGAACACAAAACTGCAAAGGAATTGAATAGCGATTACATGATTGACAAGTTTGCTAAAAAAAAAGCCATACAAAATGGCGAATCAGATTTCGTCTGATCAAGTAACATTTTGTATTTTGGTCAGCCATCTTGGAACGAATCTTTTGAATTTTTAAAATTTGACACCATATTCGCAATCAGCGACGCTGAAAATTTGCAATAACATCATACTTCAATTATTTAAAAAATGAATTTAAAAAGGTGTCAATCCAGTACGCAATTATTAACACAATTTCTTCAATTACAAAGACATTTGAACAAACAGAAATATATATCCAAAGTTCTAATGTCAGAAAGTGAAAAAATAGCATAATTTTTTTGCAATGTAGTTATTATAATATTAATAATCATTTATAACATTTATCATTATTTTAACCTCATGGATTGTCAACACGGAAAACGAATGCTTTTTCAAAATAACACGAGATAATATGCTGACTACTGACATGCTATTAGGGTCTATCACACAAACATGTATTAGTAGCATTAACCTGCATATGGTTTGAATATGTACACATTACTTAACTCTTCATGCTATGTGCCTACACTAGATGTTTTATTTAAGGTGAGAATCGATTTCAAACTTATAATAGCTTGTGGACATTCATTGAGTGAGTTGCAATTTTTTGAATAATGAAGATTGGAAAAATATCTAGGGTGACACCGCAAAAGTCACTATTTGTGTAACTAAACAAATAAGGAACAACGCTATTTGATCACTACATAAAGCTTGGGGGTTCAAAAGCACAACTTCAGGAGACAATTTTTCGTTGAATTTATTTCTTATAGTCATTTCTGAGCCGCTGTAGCTAAAATTTTGTGAGCTATCGTAAAAAATTGACAGATTCACCCTTACAAAGCCTAAATTTTCAAAATTTAATTTTACGTAAGCAATTTTTGACGTTCGGCTGTTTGGTATTTCGGTATTAATGTGTGGAAACTCCATCCAAATATTTTCTTCATCGATTCGACAAATTCTCTGAAATAGCAATCGAAGTAATAATAATAATAATCAATACAGAAATTTATGTGTTGAAGCAAATGAGGCCGTATGCTCTATTTTGAACCCACAGTTTTGGAAATGTAAGCTTTTCATTGACCTGATTTATTCGTAACGATTTCTGGAAGATTTTATGGTGATATAAAATAGTATTATGCAACAAGGACGGAATTGCCGATATTCGATGAGTGCGAAGTTTGTCTATTTATTCTACTCCAGGAGTGTTAACAACTTCTTTTTACTGGTGAAACTGAGATGAAGTTTCAAAACCTATTCAAACCTCCTTTCTTATTTCGGGATGAAAAGGGTTAAAATTAATTCTTTAACTTTAAACAGGTTTAGTAGTACATTACTCAACGAGGGTGGTAAAATAAAGAATATCTCAGACTGCGTATAATTCCGCTTGCGGGAGGAAAGATGCTGCCTTCCTCTCACAATCGGTGTGAAGAAAATATTTGTTTCTTTCTTCTCGCATTGATGGCTTCCTTAAAATTTAGAAAAGGTGCTACAAATCCAGTTCCCGAAAAATAAATAATAACCATTGTTAGATGCAACAATATGTCACTTATTCTTAAAAAATTAATTCAAAAAGTAGTTTCTCGAAATGTAAGTCATGAAAAAAACCGAAACATTCGATGTTTTATTGAAAAATATGTGAATTTTTCTAACTTTTGCAAATACCTTCGGTTGGAGCAGATATTGTTTAATTTGTTTAATTGAAGGAAATTTAGTAAGAAAAGTTAAAATAATATTGCAAAATTAACATCTGTATTTGCTCGTTATGAGGCCAACTTATTAATTATGTAAAATATAAAGCGAGCATAACAAATATTTAATACATCTACTTGATTATTATTGCGCACTTTTTAGGAATGCGCATAATACATACATCATACGAATGCAGAATCCATTTAAGGAATGAGGTTTTGTGTTACCCATATGACCTTCTAACAGCGACTCAAATAATGTACACAATACGGTATCATTTTTCACATCCACGAATGATTATAATGGCAAGAAGATGACGAAGCGCGTCAGACTTGTATCATACCTTGCACCCTAGAGATAATACTACAAAACTTAGCAATAATATTCATAAAATGAGCACATTTTCCATGCCTGTTATTGATTGGCATCGATAATCCAAATGTTGAAATTATACTAGAAGAGCAACAAATTTAATTTTTTTAGAACATAGAGCTAAGCAAAATATTAATTTTTCCACTCTGAAATTTGAATGTCACTACTTTTAAAGAAATAAAAATAAAACAATGTCGAACAATACCTGAAAAATATTCGGGGTCTTTTTTTTCACTTAATCATTTTGTATTCTACATATTCAAATTTATCAAAGTTTGTTATCTTCAGGACATTTTTCGTTTATTTATTAACTCTTTAAGAACCAAATGTCCATAAATGTAATTTGAAATTTGACAAGACTTTAACATTCAAACGCATTGAAAATCATGTTTAAACGTACGTTTTTATTACCCACAACGCGCTGTATGGAATGTTGCAAATTTAACAATAAACAAAATTATATAATTTTTGTTTTACTTTTCGACAATGATTGATCAACGAAAACATCATTTAATAAAAATCACCATTTTGTAGGGTACTCAATCTTATTACACATCGTTACTTTATATCATTTTCTATATTAGAATTTCCGAGAAAATGTTTGGGGCATGAAAATAGAACTACTGAAAAAATTTAATTTCTGACTTTCGGTTCGAAAATGGATATTAAACTAGATATTTTTCAAAATCAGTTTTCCCGTCGCGTGTACTCAATAAACTGACGCAAATGACTTTATTTCAAAATTGGTACCCGGGGGTATTGCGGATTGCTGAGTATATATTTGTTATAAAAGTTTTCAAAAAGTCAAATTAGAGGAAGCAATATGGCGAATGCATTTGCTAAAATCAAACGAAATCATCAAAATCACTTCAAACTTGGTACTTGATTGTATTTGGGGTCATGGGTACAACATTTTAAGTTAATTTGTAAAAATCTACAATAGCTGTTCCAATATGGTGAAAGAAGTTTATAAAATCCATCAAAATAACTTCAAACATGGTACTCTGTTTTTCTGTGTTTCTGAACTGCTGGTTACAAATTTGACATTTTTTATAGTGGAAATTCCAAGGGGTTACTTAATTTCATGATGACATTGTTTTTATAAATATTACGCTCTTCTCAACCATTAAAATAATTGTAAAATTTATAATGTTACCCAACACTCACTGCGTGGAAGTAAACATAAATTGGAGAGCTGATTTTATTTTCTATTGCAATGTCTTTGCTTTTTTTTGTAATTATTCGTTTTTTTTATTGGTTTACAATATTTGGTTGATTATTCAGAACGTTCCTTTTTTTTTTGTACGTGCGTCTTCACAAACAGGCTTTACAAAAGTAGCCATCTTATACTTTGTACACTATAAAATAAACAACAAAAGATAATAATAAAAAATAATATTTCACATTTAACTCCACCTAATGAAACTTGGGCAATAATATAAACATTTTATTAGTAGAACTAAGAATGATCTAATACTTATAAAAACGATATTATGGGGAAATTAAAATACACCCATATTACACTTTAAATATCCACATACATGAAACTAGCTATTTAAAAAACTGAGTACCAGATTTGAAGTGATTTCGATCGGTTTCAATAAATTCGTCCGCCATTTTAGATGCACCAATTTCAGTTTTTGCAAACTAATTTAGTCATCAGCGACTCCAAAAACCCCTGGGTACCAATTCTAAAGTAATTTTGTCAAGTCCACGCCACTATAATTTTGAAGAAAAAATCGAATTTTGTAGTCACTTTTGAGACGCCATTTTGAAATTTTTTATTTAGATTTATTCGATAGTCCACATATTTTACACTCAATATTTATACCCATCTACTCATATTCCAATACGGGAAATAATAAAACAGAACGATATATGAAAGAAAAATCTTTATTTTTATTAAGTAAACGTCTTTGCTTAATTTATTTTTCAATTTGCAGCTACCTCTATACCAACATTTTTCATTTCGTTTCAGAATTAAAAAATACTATCAAATTTATATTACATTGTTGTACCTTTGGTTGTTAATAGGTCCCTTTCAAGCATATATTTTTCTGTCTGTAGAAAAAAGCAAAAATCTGCCGCTCTGGTGTTTTGGCTGTCGCTGATTGCTAATCCGCCCGATTTTCAAAATTCAAAATTACGTATTCAAGATGGTGGGTCGAAATTGAAAAAAGGTAATTGTTAAACCAAAAAGGAAAATATTGGTTCTAACTGAAGCAGATAGTTTCATATGCTCTTGTAACAACATTATTCTTCATTCCAACTGATAGTGAGACTGAACGTTTTTAGAAATAGTATAATTTAATAATTTCTTTTTTCTTGTAACAAACATTTCAGTTATTCTGGTTCAGTAAACCCAGAAATTATAATTTGTCAGTTACGTGTGTATTATACTAAATTAAATTGGCTCACAGCTGAGAATCGTAGATAGTATTTTATTGGAGTATTAACATTTAGTATTATTTCAACTAAATCGCCGAAGTATCTTTGCGATAGTTACATCTGACGTGACAGTATAACTGAGAGACAATTACGTGTTGGTTTTAAAGTACTAAGGTTACCTCAGCACACGCATGCATCATATGATAAATCATCTCTAGTCATTTCAACAAATCTGTGGAATGCGTTGCCGAGTGACTTACAAATGTGTTCTTCGCTTCCTAAATTTAAGTTAAAATTTTATGATTTATTATTCGACCGCCAAAAGCTTGAGAGGAAAATAACATTTGGAATTATGCGTTTATGTCTTCGTTTATGTTTTAATCATTAATTTCATTCACATTTGTACTATAATTATCCATTGGCGTAGGCTAGTATTAAGCTTTACTTTTATAATTGAGTAGTTGAGTAGTATTACGTAAAATATCAGTATAATTAGTTACTTATTTAAAAAAGGATTCACTTCTTATTAGCATATATTGTACTTTTAAGTTTATCTTTATTATGTATAAACTATGTATCACCTTCTTTTTTTTGGCTCGGGGAGATTTCTCCATGCCAAAATAAATAACTAATAATAATAATAATAATAACATTGAAAAAATAACACCCGATTTCGCGACCTTAAACACCTTTAGAACCCAGTTTCATGTCGATCAAGTAACTTATTAAATCACGGTCCGCTATCTTGTATACTCCATTTTTAATTTTTCAAATCTGATGCTCGATGGTAATCAGCGACTCCTAAACCTCCGGACTATCCAGTTCCATCTCCATCAAGTAATTTATTACATTTAGGTCTGCCATCTTGGATCCGACATTTTGAATTTTTAAAATCTGATGAGGGATTTGTAATCGGGGACTCCGAGTACCTAGATGCACGTTCTATTTTTGTTACAAAAAACAAACAGACGAAATGTTCACACTTTGTTTACTGTTATAAAAAAAATATAAATCCAATAATAAATTGTGTATCATTTTAGTTGATTAATGTTTCTTCAACTACTTCTCGACAATTTGCGGACGAATCGAAAAGTATAAAAAACGAAAATAAAAATATTTTTAGTACCTACAATTTTTTTCTGTAACTTTATGAAGGAGACTCGATTTTTTGGAAAATAGGGGCAATCTGAACTCATTCCTAATCATAATTGTGAATGCACAGTAACATGTGTCATCTGATACTTTCGGGTAAGAAAACATCGAATGTTACCTACTTTTCAATGGAAAAATATACATATTTTAACATAAAAGGTTAATAATTATGAACAATTAATTTAAATTATCATTTTAATCGTTCCTTGGAGATTTTTAAATGTTCAAAAAGATGTAGATCCACAAAAACCAAGTACATTTTCAAATCAGATTTCTTATATTATATATATTACATTAATATTTGTATAAAATAATGTGCTTGTTATGCACTGGTATTTTTTATGATTTGTGTGATGATTGATTATTATTATCGACGTGCGATTCAAACGGTCAAAATATCTGAAATTGATTTCATAAACTATAATGGTTTTTAGGCAATTCCATTCGTTTATACATAAAATACATAAAAATTAACATTTACTACACAAATTTTAAATTATCTTTTAAAGATATGGAAATATAGGTGGCTCTGATCCTATATAGAAGCAAATATTTTTCGTCTTTATATATTTTCGTGGTTTAGATTAATTTCTGCTAAGTCTTTGATTAAAACGTGGTTTTTCTTTTTGCTAGAGTGATATTTATCTAGGGCAATGTTTGTGGAAATCTGTATATAGGTGTTTTATTATTAGCGGCACAGTTCACCCTAACTTAATTTCGGAGCACATGGTGCAATGTCGTGTGGGTCAATTTTTATCTTCTTCGGAAGCTCTCGAAAAAGTATTCTGCATCTGTTTAACCTAACTTACCACTTGCAACAATTATCACTACGGTTTAAGTGTAAGCTTTCTACGACTGTGCTAAGGTGTTTAGAGCTCAAGATAACGGGAAGATTAAAATTTGACTGCCCTGATTGTGAAAAGTGTTTGTTACTTCCCCAGAGTCTTCAATAATATTGCGACGCTAAAGAAGGACGTTACATTCTTGAAAAATCGGTTGAAACTATTAATAAAAATATACCCGATGAATAGTTCAATACTCAACCGAACTTAAATATCAAGGCTCGGCTTCAACTTCATAACTTGATGAAAGATTATGGCAAATAGGGCAGACTAATATTATATTTTATGGAATTTCTTAATCCTTAAAAAGTGATAGGGCAATTCGCAAAATCATTATGGACATCCCTTCAAGTATAAAAAATTGTGAATTTTATATTTTACGTTATTTTCTTTTCATATTTTACATATAAGGAGACTATATTCGTTTGAAACCTACTCTTCACGATGTTATCGTCTCATCTGACAAATCAGTTGCTTAATCATCTCAAACAACTTCCAGATTATTTAAATGAGTATAATGATGCTCGCCAGGATCAATCCAAAACTATAAAATATCTAAGGCACTCTTGCTATTGTTAACAAGTCATCTGGTTCAAAAAACTAACTAGTTGCTCATCTGCCAATATGCCTATATTATCAAAATATTCGTGAATTACGTACTGCGCTAGGCGATTTACAAGTTAACTTAAGTTTGTTTGCCAAAATTAACTAGGGTTTTTAATGAAAAATGTATATTAATTTCTTACATGACATTGGTTATATTATATATAATATTTGTTACTTTTTGTTACCAATTTTTTTGGTTTTCATTCATTACCATATGCATTTTAGGAAATTAAATCTATATAAAATTGTTATTACTTGCGCATGTTAAGAAGACATTAATTCATTTTTACATATGAGTGCAAATTACTTATTTAAGATAATAAATGAGGAAAATATTTTTGTAGCATGACTCATATTTTGTTTACCTCTCAAATTACGTTCATCAGATTTTCAGAAAGAAGATTTTCGGAGGCGCTATAACCAATGTGAAACTAAATTTCAACAGTTTGTTATTCAATATATGGGACAAGGTTATATTCAAAATCAGAACAGTTATACGCAAAGTCTATAAAAAATAAATCGAAAAATGGAAATGTAAACTGCAATTTGAACTCTTATAAATGATTAAAATCCCCTGTTTTTAAAATTGTATTTAAATTAACTAACTTAGAAAATCTGAACATTCTTCGAATTTAGGTCTGAGCAAAATTTAGTATTAACAAACTATAAATATTATTGTCTAGAAAATGATTTGATAAATAGTTTTCATCAGTTTTTACCAAATCAGTTCAATAAGAGAATTAGGTTTTCGCAAATATTAACCTAGTAACCTTGAATTCAATACAAAAGGAACATTCTCCAGTTATTTCTCTTCAAGAAGAACGAATGTTTTAATCTTTCGTCCGCACTTACATTTTCTAACGGTAATGTCGCGCTTCGACTATTCTTCCGTAAAACAAATTTCCTCGAGTGACGAAGACATCAGACAGCTGTTTCTGTACGTCACTTCCTCACAGATTCTGGGTATTTTGCAGAATTCTATTGATTGAAAAAGCTTTACAAAATCATAATGCTCATGGACAATTAAGTTATAAATTTAACATTAACGACAATTGGATTGAAATTTTAGCTCGTTTTTTGCTTTACTACCAACCGAAAAATTAAAATGTAAATTATCATCACTTTTTCAAATCGATAATCGGTCCTTTCCTATGGATAAACACGGATAAAATAGTAGTAGTTTACGAAAATTTCTTTATTAACTTCATATACATTTTTAAACATTAAAAATTGGAAAGCAGTAAAAATTTCAAAAAATACCTGCATAAAAAAAATGTGGTTTTTAGTGACAATCTAATCTATGGTATTAATGAAACTCTGTCTTGATTATGAAATATGAATTCGAGAAATTATTTAATTTGTTTTTAGAGATGTAACTTATATAATGAAGAAAATCATTAAGAACACTATTTTACCCAATTTTCATGTAGAAGATTTTTTGATTTGTAGATCATGTAATTGTCAATGTTCAATTCACTGTATTACATCCAACCTTTTTAATTTTGAAAATCCATCACTGGACTTCGATTCAACTTAATATATCCCAGTATATAGTCGGCTTTGGACGTAAGTTGTTGGGCGCGTGTTAACGGCACCTGCGTCAAAAAAACGCCTTGAAGGCAGCTTAAAGACATCTGATGTCAGGCAAATTGATGTCTCATGCATATCAGTTGCATGGATAAATAAAAATTGTTATTAAAATATTTGTTACAATTGGCGCATGAAAATGTATTAACGGTCGGAGTTGCGAAATTTCAAGTATTGCTGGAATATTCATTATGTAGCAATGCATCCAAACATACTCGCATATTTTTATCAATAAATTGCTGCTCACTCTACAATGATACTCGCACTTACAATTGTAGACTCAGCTTGCGCAAAAGATTCACTGTTATTTCAGGTGGTCCATTTGGTTTGATCACTTTTGACATAATCTCATCAATAGGATGCACTTCAAATAGCATCAAATTGCTATCGTGGAACAAGAATCATAATATCAGTTACCATTTTAAATTTATTGGAGATAATCAAATCGAATGACAATCGCATATCGCCAACAACAATACTTGAATAAAATTATATCTGATAAAATTTGGTGCTATTTACGGAATAACTTTTTTCATTAAGGATGTAGGATTCATCTTGAAGCCGACTTAAAGTCGTATTGAAGCGTCCTTAATGAATTCTTGAACAGCATATACAAATTACTTAAATACGGTATAAGTATGGTCTAGAAAGTGTATTTATTACAAACTCATCTCCAGGGCACTTGGGGACGTTGATTCGTTTAATGTTAGACGTCTTGGGAACGTCTTTCTGTCATCTTTATATCTTTATAACTTCTCGTAGACAGCTTCATTATGTCCTATGAATCGCAAAGAAGACTATTAATTCAAGTACAGTAGTCCCCACCCTAAGTTATACCATCCAAAGTTATATGTCTATCCTAAGTTATAGATTGGCCTTCTCCAAAGTTATACCAGTTTCTTCCTCTCCTTCCCCCACCACATTATTATTCTGAGCCACACTCGCTTCGCGACACTCGCACACAGAAGCACCCATTGCATGGATATAAAGAAAGATACGGGAGTGGGGATAATGAGGGGCTATAACTTTGGAGAATCGTCCGCCATTTTGAAAAAACCGACAGTATAACTTAGGATGGGGACTACTGTAAGGACTTCCATGTCGTGGACGATTTTAGGACATTTCTTGAACGACATTAACAATAAGATGTCGTGTTCAAACCTCCTTAAGACGTTCTACAGAAAGCACATTTCAGACATCTTTTGAGCGTGTGTGTTCAATGAAACTAAACATGGAAAATTTGGAGAAGGTATATAATTTAATTCTACTTCAAAGACATACTATCATAGGGATCACTAAATATTATAATTTTTACTGACATATTGCATATGACCATTTCGACTAATAGGATATCTGAACATTGACCAACAGAATATCTGAACAGATCAGAATTGAAATCTCACACAATTTTTAAAATCACATAGAATAAAATCACATAATTATTTTAAATCTTATAAAATAAGATTTAGTGACAGTTTGGCACTGATTCCATAGTGTAGCTATTTTTTAAGAATTATATTACACTTAGAGTCATTTTGGAAATAAAATCATGCAATATTGACTAACCGTACTCAGCTATGGGAACAACTTCCTGTGATATTTTATAAAAAATAAGTAAAAAGTTTCTGGAACACTTTCGAGTGGTACAAATTTAAGAGCGCACAAAGTGTTTGTCGCTTGTCGAATCCTGTACAGTTCTTTACTGCGGTACATTTCTTATACCTTGATTATGCTCGACGAAAAACATTTTGAAAGAACAGACCGATGTCAAACCTATTTGCGAACATAAAAAATGAATTCCAAAACGTTGGGATTCAGATCTTACAATCTCGAATACCTTTCCTATTTTAACACCAATAAGGCATACACGAATGACAAAAATGGCAAAAGTGACACGCTAATAGCAAAAATTAATGATATCGTGCTCGAGGAAAAACGAGACAAATTATGGGCTGTAGATAAACACAAGTTAAAATATTGTGATATCAAAAACGACTTAAAATATTCTTCAGAGCAAAAATGAATTAAAATTTTAAAATTGGTATGACCTTGAAGTGACCTTTAAATTTATACCGTCAACTCGGACTCTTTCGATATTTATTAAAAAAGTTTGGACATTTCAAAAGGGTACGCTTACTCATTTTATATTCATCACAATAATTTGCAGTCGCAAAGAAGTCGCAGATTTTAAAATTTTCCTGCATTTATCAGAAGAAATTCCTTGTATACATAATCTTAAATATTAAAGTAATATAATCATGTAAGTGATATTTTTATCGAAATTAAGTTTTTGGTATCGTTATGTTCGTAAAATGTTTCTGCCTCTAATTACACACCAAAACAGAACAAATTGAATTATTTAAATTATAAAATTCGATTGTGAAAGAATAAGAAAAGTCGAAAAAAAATGATAACATACAAAGAAGAAAGATACACGAAGATCTTGGCCTGTACAAAAATTTGTCTGTACGATAATTTGTTGTACTTTCAATGCGTGTCATTCTTAAGACCGTCTTCCTCCTAAAATAAAACATAACGATGGAAATAAAGAAAACTAACTTTTCATAAATAAGAATTTCTTGTACATTTCATCGTTTAAAAAAAGTGTCGAGTTTTCAAAAAAAGTAATGCATGAGTATATTCCTTACATAAAAATAGTTGAAACTGTATTTTTAAATTACTGTTCCTCTTCACCGGAAAAAAAATTAAGAGGTTTTGCAAAACGATACTGGTTTATACTTATATTTATGTACTTTTTTACGGGCACACTCTTAATACAATTTGAAAATCCTCGAAATCAATTGTGTTTTTTGCATGGTATATATTTTTAGGTATATTAGCACTTACCTGAATTCGAATCCTCTTTAACTTAATTATTCATCTTGTTCATAATGTTCAAAAAAAGCCTTCGTGTCATAATTACCCTTTGAAGACCAGGTTTTGAAAGGTAGATAAATTTCAAAGCAGCGAAAATGAAGATCATAAAGCTAAAGGAAAAGTTAACAGGTCTAAAAAAAAAGTTCAACAAGAACAAACAAGAATTGATTATGCCATGAAACATTAATTATTATTATAAAATATGAATTGAAAAATTAACTTTGTTGTGAAATATTATTTATTTCTTGGAGTTGGAATTTTTTAAAAAAGATTATTGAAATGATTATGAAATAATTGTTATTAATAACAAAGAGTACTTAATTTGAAAAATGTGCAATTTTTAATTTACGTTTCTGACTTTATGCTTGGGATATATACATATATGAGAGATAGAGAGTGGGAGGGATGGAGGAAGAAAGAATCCAAGTCAAAAACGTGGAAAAGCGATTTTTGCACGAAGCACCAAGTGTGTAACGTTCCATGTTTTATATTTTTAAATTTATCTATAAATAATTAGTTTTTATATTGAAGTTCCAGAAAAGTCCTGGAACTGATCAAATCGATTAAGAATTACAGATTTTGCAAGGGTCTTAAAACGGAGAAAATAATTATTTTGTTCAAAATTCTAAAGTTGCTTATATAAAATGTGCGTTTTTTTTAAATTAGTGGCACCATACAATTTTTGGTATTCATATAACTTAAAACGAGAAAAAGAACTTTATAAATGGGTGCAAATTTAGAAAAAAAAAGTGTTAAAGTAAAATATTAATAGTATTGTGGAATTACGCATATATTTTTATTTGTTATACATTCAGTGTAAGTCAGTTTACAATCAAAACTTTTAAAATGTTTAGCAAAAACTTTCTTCTAAGCAATATTTATTTCACTATGAGTTAATATAATACGTATATTTTGTTTCTCGTTACGCGTAAAATAAGTATAAAATAAATACTCATTTTAATAATAAAATATGATTGTATATTACGATACAAGTGGGTAAAAGTATTTTCTGCGAATGTGAGTGTTATCGTCCAAGCCTAAGGCAAGGTTAGCATTCACAAAATTATTTTCCACATGCGCCGAAAGATATTTTTTTACACAATCTGCTTAAAAATCAGATAAAAGGGTAAAAACTGCATAAAATCGTATGTTGCGCACGGAGTGGTAAAAACTACTGTTATTAAAATGTTTGCCTTTATAAAAATCAGCAAGAATACAATTTATGAGATGCTTCAGTAATCTTCATTTATTTGTTCAGTTTGTTTATAAACGTAAAAATTTTAAGAAAGGTGTGTCTTTTTTCAAGTAATTTTAGTTTCTTCTTTTAAAACGATAAATATTATTGACCCATATTATGTATTTTTCACGAAATATCCAAGAAATAGTACTAAAAATTGTAAAAAGAAAACACGAAAGGAACAACTACAAATCATAAAATTCGTTGAGATTTAGCAACATGAAGATACCACATAAATTTGAATTATACAAATATAACCTTCAAAATAGCTAATTGGCTTTAGTTTTTGCCTAAATTGAAGGTCAAAGCGCTAAGAACTCATGTTTAGTAAGTTAACAAAAAGTTGGTTGGACATATTGGCTCCACTATTTTGCATTTCTTGATTTTTTGCATCGCATCATATAGTTATGATGTGAAATATATCCAAAAACATGATTTTTGACTTGGGTGACCTTCAATTTGGTAAAAAAACTAGGTTGACATCAATATTTTGGCGTACACATTTGGATTCTGCGAGAAACCTCCTATCAGAATGGAATCTTAATGGTTGGAAATCATATTTTTTTGGTGTGAATAGATGCTCAAAATGCCTGAAATCGTTTTTTTTACCCATTTGACCTGCAATTTTATGAAAAGACTAGATTCAATTGATTATTTTGATATACATATTTGGATTCTGCAGAACCCCCCATCATAATTGACCCTAATGGGAGGGATAAAATCATGTTTTTGGGTTGTGAATAGATGCTCAAAAACGCCTAGAATCGAAATTCTGACCCCTTAGACCTTTAATATCTCAAAAACTAGAGCCAATTGAATACTCGGCGGTCATATTTGGATTCTGGAGCAAAAATCCTATCCGAATGGACTCTTACTTACAGGGCAACATGAAATTGTCAAATTTTTGTTGGGCCGCGTTATTATTGGTTATTAATATTTTTCATTTTTTGAGACATCTTTTTAGAATGTATGTAAAATGCAACAAAATAAGCTTAGATGCGTTTAAATTTGTTGAAAATTGAGGAAATTCCTAAATTGTAAGTAATTCGTAAAAAATCCCCAAAAAATTGAAAAAACACGGGTTCTTTCATTTTTCAAGTAGAATAGTATATTTCATCAGGAAGTTAATTCCACGGGTTAATTCTTAACTGGCCACCTGTCTACCTGCAACATTTGAAGTGGATTCGTCCTGGAATATTTCTTGTATTTCAAACATTGAAACTGTCTCCTAATTCAGACTTTTACTCATTAACGCCCAAATGCACAGACAATTCACACCAACTTCAACTTTTATTTCCAATATGAAATAAATTTCGAAAAAAATCAAACTTGCCAGATTCTACCACTTCCGGGGTCGTTCTTTCGAGTGGTGAAGAGAAAATTGTAAAAAATTCCAAATTTATCTATGATTTTAGCATATATAATAAAAAAAAACAAATTTTTCTAATTCGTTTTTGTGGTTTGTTGGTTATTGTAGAATTCAGAAATATTTTCAATTGCACTTTCTTTGCTTTGTCGGTCATTTATTTCGGAAGGATGGTAAAATAAATATCCGAATTTTATTAATTAGAAGACCCACAAGAGGTCGAAAGGTAAAAAAATAGACGACAAACCGAAGAAAGTTGAAGATATCTTCACTGCGATCGAAAAAAAAATCGGTTTATTATTGGAACGTATTGGAAGTTTCGTTAATTCTGAATAATTTTTCGTTTGCTGGGACTCTTGAAAATTGTGAAGCCAAATTTTCGTAGCAGGCAAATATTTTGTTTGAGCCTCCAATTTGAGACCCGAGATCCCATTTGACCTGAGTTGCCCTTTAAGGTTTGTATCCCTCTCTGGTCCTCCGGGGCTGCGAAATTCTTCGGAAATATGCACAGCTGTTGAGAGGACCGTTGCATTGTTCAGGGATGTTCGAAAGTTTTATGTACATATTTCCTTCCATCTGTTTCGAACCTAAAAATACCCCCAAAAATGGAAAAACTACGTTTCATCCCTCCCAAACTTAAAAGTCAAAACACATAATACCTGTGTAGGCTTTTTGAGTGGAGGATTTGGAAACAGTCTGCAGCGAGCAGAGCAGCGGGTCAAGTCTCCCGAAAACCCAAGTTGCAACAATTGAAAGGTTCAATTGTTATTTGTAATTTTGATTGGTGCATCAACGGAATTGTGCACAAGTTGGTTGAAAGTGATCGGCTTGATCCAGGGTATCGCAAATCAAAAGCCGTGAATTTTCTCCCACCATCGACGCGAACGGTAGGAGAGTTGTTGCGAGTCGCAAATATCGCGCGTCTCTTCTCTGGCTGCAGTCACAGTCAAGTCAAAGTCCTGCGCCTGTCAAGTGTGAACCGGATGGAGTTGGGATTTGCCCGCACCCCGCAGTTGACCGATCCGACGCGCGGCGCGGGTGATTACAATTGTATTGCCACGGATCTTCGGAGGTCGTCCTTTTCCTGCGACCTGGTGAAGGAACCGCATCGTCGCCGGGGCGTCGTCTAAGTCGGGATGGAGGCCACCGCGACGGCGACGGTCCCCGGCCCGGATTTCGCCTCACCTAGGTAAGTCTTCCCGAGAATTGGCGATCTAGGATACTGCATACTCTTTGCTTCTTTCTCTCGCTCCCTCTCGCTCGCATCCCTCGTCTCGGCCTATCCTGCGTCTTGCTCGCGCTCGACTGTCACGTGACCCTTGTGTTTACCAAAATGGAGCTCGGAATTATTCTCGCCGTCCGACGCCCGATGTCCGAGTGATTCCCCGACGGCGTTCGCGGAATCCGCCCCGTCCTTCCGAGTATCGTCTTCCGGAACGGTAATCCGCGACGGCGTCCCCGGGAACGCTTCGGAGAAACCTTTCCTCCTCCTCGGTCGTTGCTCCCCAACTTCCTCGCCAATGTCCTCGACCTATTCCTGGAAAAACGCCTGCTACCCTCGCCAATCTATTTCTTGGTCCCCCTTGGACTTTTTAAACTATCCAATTACAACGAACCTCCCTATTTCAGCATGAATAAACCTTTTTTCGCTTTCTGGCATTTACAAGCTTCCCAACTTTCTAATATTTGTTTCACAGGTGGTGACTCGATTCATCTGCGCTCCATGCCTATTCGTGTCACTCGGTACGATTGCAAGGTAGTCGTCGAGTATATACTCGAATTCTTCGTTACGTAATAGTCCTTTGGCTTTCTTTCACCGAAGCAATACGCTTACAGGACGAGCTGGTTCGTCGCTGTTGTTCGCCAAATAAACAATAATATACAAATTACCAAAATGCATTGTACATTAGCATAGCGGTACTACGCGGTACCTAAAGTTTTGAAAATGGCGAGCACGCAAGTGGATTACCAATGGTAAGTATTTCTTAATATATATTTTGCGTTTCAACGTCTTAGGTGAAATACTGAAGAGTTTGCTTGGTTCTAGGGCATATTCCATAATGGATTCATCCAGAGTATCCACGTTTTTGATATCGATCCTCTTGATCGTTTACGGCAGCTTTCGCTCTCTGAATATGGAACAAGAAGCCCGAGAGCGCGAAAAGGAAAAGGAGCGAGCCAATCTCCTAATCGGGATTACCACCGGGGGTGGTAACGCAAGTTCCGAAAGCACTGCTGCGGGTGTTCAAACTTTGGATACGATGCACGCTCTCTGTCTACCACTTGGCGCTTCCGTGTCGTTACTTGTTATGTTTTTCTTCTTCGATAGTATGCAGATGCTGTTTGCTATTTGCACTGCGAGTAAGTTCATTTCTTTATTTTATTCTTCGTTCTTTAATGTAAAGGCAACGATTTAACAGAATTTTACTTGGTTTCAGTCATTGCTACAGTCGCATTGGCGTTCCTTCTCTTGCCTATGTGCCAATACATAATTCGACCCTGCTCGGACGGCAACAAAATATCATTTGGCGTTTGCGGCAGGTTCACGGGTGCCGAACTGCTCTCTTTTTCATTAAGCGTCAGCATTGTGTGCATATGGGTATTAACCGGTCACTGGTTACTCATGGACGCTATGGGCATGGGCCTGTGCGTTGCGTTTATTGCATTTGTGCGCTTACCTAGTCTGAAGGTATCCACATTGTTACTCACGGGACTGTTGATCTATGACGTCTTCTGGGTCTTTTTCTCCTCGTATATATTCAGTACCAACGTAATGGTAAAGGTGAGTACTCGACGCTGCGTCTGATGTAATGTCCTATTTGAATGAAATTGACGTTTAATTCGCATTTGTAGGTGGCTACCCGACCAGCTGATAATCCGGTAGGACTTGTAGCCCGGAGATTACATTTGGGAGGAGGCATCGCCCGCGAAGCTCCAAAGCTCTCTCTACCTGGGAAATTGGTGTTCCCGTCGATGCATCAGGCAGGTCACTTCTCTATGCTGGGCCTCGGCGACGTGGTAATGCCTGGATTATTGTTGTGCTTTGTGCTGCGCTACGACGCGTACAAAAAGACTCAGCTGATACCCGGGGGCTGCGAAGCCGGGGTCCCCCCGCCTCGACATTTGAGCCGGATCACCTACTTCCATTGTTCCCTTATTGGTTACTTCCTCGGTTTACTTACTGCCACGGTTAGCTCGGAAGTGTTCAAAGCTGCGCAACCTGCCTTATTGTATCTCGTGCCCTTTACGTTGCTGCCCCTCCTCACCATGGCTTACCTCAAGGTGAAGTACTTGAAAATTTTATATTATAATCGGTTTAATTCGGAAAGCTACAATGATTTTTTATTCCAGGGAGACTTGCGGCGCATGTGGAGCGAACCATTCATATCACATCCATCGTCAAAGCACCTGGAGGTTTGACGACCGTCCATTATTTTTTTCGCATCATAAATCCCTTTAGAACTACTTATGCGTATCCCATTTTAACTTGTTTTCATCGTTATCGATAAGTGTAAGTAAGCTTTCGTTACGAGTAGAATTCACGAAGGCGCGAATCGATTTAAGTATTTTTTACTCGAAATTTCGTAATTGTACGAATAATTCTGAATTTTCAAAATTGGAACACTGCAACTTTTTGTATGTAGCAATACGTAATAATACTCGACGTGTGAATTTGTCGTGTTCGGTTGGAACAGGGCGTATTTGAAGGAAAAGAAATTTCTTTATTCTAAGTTACGCCCTGATGTTTGCAGTAACTATTTGATCTATTTGTAATTTATTTAGCACCGCGTTACACTTTGTTCAGAAGGGAGTAGCATCAGCTCTCCACCCTGTATAAACGAATCTAGCGAACAAGGTTTTAGGTTGTGATTTAATTTAAAAACGTTATTAGTTCAGATCGGAGCAAAGGTTTTGTAAATACGAAGAAACATAGGGTTTTCTTAAAAACGTACGAATTCGAACGGGAAATTCGCTCATGGCTTTCTTATCCGAGGAACGATCTATCGAACGCGTTTATTCTCTCGAAAGAAAAGTTGAGGTCATCGGACGTTTTATAAGTAATTCGATGTCAGCCTGGGGCGTCGAGCTCTTTCTGTGGATGGGCTATTCTTAAGACTTTGTATTCTATTAAAGAGTAAGACTGAACAAAAATACTGAAACCCTTAGCGTCTTATCGAGGAAGAAATTAATTTTCTACTTAGGCGAAAACCTTGGTACTTTGAATTTATTCAGCAGCCGCCAATGACGTTTCCTTTTCGAAGTATGCGTTTGTATAAAGAAATCAGTAGACTAGGCGTTTCGGCGAGTAATTCGAGAATCATTTTATATATTACTGTACCATATAGTTCGTCGTAAGGATATGTAATAGAAAATCGTTAACTTGTATACGTGCGTAATCGTGTCAACTCTTTGCTGTACATGAAATTCTGTATTCGGACCCTTTTCATTATGCTCGGAATTCTTTCCGATAAGATTTCAGATCTTTTTCTTCCATTTTTTGTTGCGCAACGAAGAACAAAATATTAATAATATATAAAACTTTCATGACATAGAGTTTACAATTATAATTTTTAACCTCTTCGCTGCGGCGAGAATTTCGCAAATTCAAAATGGCGGACAAATTTTCTAAATTCCATCGATTTTGCTTGATACTTTTTCTCGGGAGTTTTCGGGACGTCCAATACAAATTTAGTCAGATTTCAAAAATTTTAAATGTTGGATTCAATATGGCGGACGTCTTAGTAAAAATTTATATTCATTAAGAATCTTATGTCAGTGTTTGCATGTTCAACATTACGACAATTTGTTATTCATAGGTCTCCTGTAGAGCGCTCTGTTGTCTTCTTGGAATCTTCAGCTACAAATTCTACAAAAATCTACATTTTTAATCTTTATAGATATTTTACAGAGTTTATTATCTATCCAGATTATCCCGTGTAAATTTCACATTTTTTTCATGTACTCTCGAGTTATCGTGTTACATGTGGGACAAAACACTGATTTCCGCAGTTAAAAATTTTACAGTTATTTTGAAAATCAAAAATTGTAAACAAAAATACAAAAAATATTAAAAAAAGTGCATTTTGAAGACCTTTCTCGAACCTCCTCGTAGCAAAGTGTGCAAGTAGATATTGTATATTGAAGCTAACGGGGGGAAGGCTAATATTTTTGAAAAATTTACCCGGCATTTTGAATTTTCAAAATATATTGTCAGATTTGTAATCGGCAACCTCGAAAAATCCCGAGTGTAGCAAGTTTCATGCAAAATGGTTTGATTTTCAGAAAATTTGTCGGCCATATTGGATCCGCCATTTTGAATTTGAAAAATACAGCATCATATTTGTAATCAGCGAGTTTCGATCGATTTCATTAATGTCTAATGCAGAAATTAACCTAATACGGTCTCATGACCATTTACAAAATTGTAAAAACAACATATTTTAAGAACTTGTATCTTTTTTTTGACATGTTTTTGAAAAAGGACTACGGCATGTTGGTCGCTTTGCCTTAGACTGTCTAGAAATGGGTAGAGTTTTTAAATTAGATACATTATTGACTTCATTAGACTAATTTATGTTACGAAAAAGACTAGCGTTTTTTTTTTACCGCAGTCAGAGAAATGTCCTAAATGATAAAAATCTTTGTCATCCGCGGCGAAGGGGTTAAGTAGGTATTATTTTGATAAATTTATCTAGATTTACTTGAATAAGGATTTCTGCAATCGATTTGTTTACTAATCTCATGACAGAGAAATCCAAGGATATAACGAATCTTAAGTTTAGGAAATCATGAATAAAAAGCAATTTCTTACTTGAAGCTAATTTTATATTGCATTAGTTGTCCCATTATCATTTTAAAAAACGTATAACATCCATCGCCTAGGTATAACTCACTTCTCTTAGTTGTAAATATTATCCGTTCTTCACTTGACGCATAGCGCCTTTGTACAAAGAGCAGCCATAGAACTTGTCGACAGCTGACGTAACGATGAAGAGAAGTGAATCTTATTGTCTGTTTAGGACATTGCACGTAAAAAACATGGTTCAGGGTGAGCGAAGATATCGGAAAAACGTAAAGATCGTATGATTACAGTTACGACCTGTGATAAAGAAAAATTGAGAAAACAGGTATGGAAGAGGAAGCGATATTTCATCTTAACGGGATACAATTAACGATTAATTAAAATAATATAATTAATTACACTAAGAGCACTCGCTTGTATTGCTGCAAATTATCGAATTGCATGTGTACAGCCCTGTACATTTTTATACATAATAAAATACGTCCATAGTATTTTGGGGGCGTGTTCAAAATGCAAACTGTAACTGTACTTTATTTCATCCTTCAACTCTTTTAAGACATACTACAATAATATCGTTAATTATTAAAAAATATCAAAGGTCGGCTTGGTCCTACTAATTAGTTGGATGAGAGTTTTTATCGACGTTTCGAACAACTTGTGTTCATTTACAAGAGATTATTGTGGCGCGTCGTGTTCTGTTCCCGCTTATATATAAGTTTCCTGTTTTCTATGGTGGGGAGGGTCCTGATCGTTTCATTTTTGTAATAATGCGTTCATATACGGTGTGTAAACTTTGGGTATCTTCAATTTTATTTAGTGGAGCTTCTTGTAATTTAATGTTAATCATTTCCGATAGGGGAGACTGGGGTTAATTGGTGGCTGGGGCACATTGACGGTTTACACTTTTCTCGAATTCTGCACATTAGAAAATTCTATGCATCATATAGTATATTCATTGGGTCCAGCTTCATCGCCTTGCCATAGTAACGCCTTGTTTATCGAACTAAATTTGGTTATAGTTCGGTTTGATTGATTTGGCAAACGAATTGTAACTATTTATTTTCGATTATATAAGCCTTTTTCTCCGTGTTGCGACCGATATCAGAGTAAGTATTTATACATTTAGCTTCCTTTACTTTCACTGCACAAAATCACTGTGAGAAGTATTGTAATATTTCTATACATCATCACGAAAATTACGTTTTAACTTATAAACTCGGGCAGGTTGGCGGGTTTTGTGTGGGACACATTTGCGGTGTCATTATTGCTTGTAAAATATGTTCTTATTGCAGAGAATGGTTCGAAACTGAAACAACAGGCAAAGAGGCGACAGAAAAAATACTAAATTGACAAATAATAATGTATAATATACTACAAAATTGTTTTTTCTGCACAGAGAGAAGAAAAATGGTTAATGGAACTATTTCATAATAGTAAAACATTTGATGACAAATAGTTGTTAATTTAACCATTTTTATAATAAACAAGAACGTAATATTGTTCAGTTTACCATTTCCCGATATTTATGTACGCACCATCGTACATAACCTCGATAACTTTCGAATTAAACGAAAATATCTTCTTTCCTTACAAAAAAGAATTATTGTATGGCCCTTTTCACAATGTTCTGAATTGCAAAAGTAACACTCTGCGAGCTACACTTTCACATTGTTAATTTTACAATTATTATACTTTATAACTGTTTTTTACAATTTCTTCATGATTCCGTTAACCTTCTTTTTCTCTCTGTGTGTAAAAGTGCAAAATGTATGTTTTATTTATAAACGTATGGATAGTCGACAATAGCCACAAGAGAGTAACGGTATTCTTACAAAAAATATCTCCGTTAACGTATTTTTATTGCAAGAAAGGAAACTAAGCGAGAGCCAGAGATTTGATTTACTTATTACATCATGCCGGAGTATTATAAATTCATTTATTCAATAAAACACAAGTTTTTATCAACCGCCAATTAGCCCCATTGCACCCGTCAATGTGCCCCACGTGTGGGGTGTATGTGTATTGGTGGTTTTTGAACTTACCGCTTATTCGGACATTTTCTCTCTTTTTAACAATATTTATGAAATATTACAAAAGGCATTTTATTGCTAGACCTTATACCTGCAAAATGGTATATTGTATTAATTGAATTATACTGTACACCATTTTATAGAAATAGATTAACAATTTTACCGCCAACTAAACCCAGTCTCCCCTATAGGGGAAGTAGGGGCCAAGTGGGATGGTTTTGGAAAAACTTGTATACAAAAAATATGGGGCATAAGAATGGTTGGGTGTGGTTTAGAAACCCTTATTTAGGTCCTCAACTAACTTATTATGAATCGCATTTAAAAAAAGTATCGGTTTAATATTCCAAATTTCAATTTAACGAAAAAACTTTTTTTTGAGAAATCTGAAAATCCAGGGGCAAAGTGGGACGGGTTGTTAAAATTACTTCTGGAAAGGTTTGACAGCGAGAGAGAGAGAGAGAGAGATTAAAAATTTATTTATTAGTGTCCTTGCCACTACGAGCCGTAGACAACTCAAGAGAGAGCGAGATAGGGAAAGAGAGTTCTTTCTTATCTCTGTGAACCTAAATCAAAACATAATACATCCCACTTTGCCCCAAAATAGATTTTTTTTAAACACGTCGTAAAAAATCATCCTCAACCCCAAATGAAACAAATAAAAAACGAAAATTGAATGTAAGGGAAGACTATTAAGTCATCCAATTCAGATTTTAATTACGCTTAATTTATTGATACTTGCTAATCGATTGAAAATATGTATGAATTTGCAAATTGACTTCGACTTCCTAGGTCATGTTCGAACGGTTGGTAAATACTGAATGGAAACTGAAATATGTTTCAAAATTTGTATTACGATAACTCTTTTGTAAATACACAATGCAAACAAATACATAGTAAATGTTCTAATACAGCGAAGCACCAAAATCCCACTTTGCCCCTACTTCCCCTGCGTCTATTGTAAAATTTATTTTCGATGTCCAGTATTCTTTTGTTATCCCAATCAAATTTATGTAGTGTTTGGATTCTATGTTCTGTGATTACTGTGTTTGTTTGAGAAGGTTTCTATTCGTTAACACATATTTTAAATTCAACAGCCGTATTTATAAACAAACATACCCATGGGTTCACCAATGTCACCAGTATTATCGAATATTGTTATGGATGATTTGGAAACTGAATGCCTTCAAAAATTAACATTCAAACCTGCCTTTTTTAATCGTTATGTCGATGACATCTTTACATGTATACCAAAAAACAAAGTAAACGAAATACTCTTCACATTCAACAGTTACCATCATAGATTATAGTTTACACACGAAAAAGAACAACTCAACAAATTACCTTTTTTAGAACTTTGGATCATTAAAAATACAATAATAGTCTCTCAATTGTTTGGTTTTGTAAACCAACGTACTCGGGCCGTATCTTGAACTACAATTCACATCATCCATACTCACAAAAAATATCCTGTATTTACAACCTCACAGATAGAGCCCTAAAATAAAGTGATAAGAAATTCCATAATAGCAATATTCACAAAATCAAACAATATTTACTAGATAACGATTACCCAAAGTCAATGATTGACAAATATATTACAAGACGAATTCACAAACACAAGAGGTTAACACACAAAATAGAAGAAATCAATTCAAATATTTACAAATACCATATACAAAACATATATATGAATCAATTGAAAACTCTTTTCGCAACACTAACATCAAGATCGTACCATCTCTAAGAAACAACCTATCCGCAATAATACAAAAAGGTAAAGACAAAATACAAAAGATACACACAACACCGTGTATTAAATTGTATGGATTGCGATGCATCATATGTGGGAGAAAGTAAACGAACATTAAAAACTAGAATAAACAAACATCAACGCAATATCAATAGACCTTCTCAAACAAACACAGTAAACACAGAACATAGAATCCATACATAAATTTGACTGGGATAACACAAAAATACTGGGCATCGAAAATAAATTTTACAATAGACGTATATCGGAAATGATTAACATTAAATTACAAGAAGCTCCACTAAACAAAATTGAAGATACACAAAGTTTACACTCTGCATATGAACGCGTTATTACAAAAAATGATAAACCATAGAAAAACAGGAAACTTATAAAAGCGGTAACACAACACGACGCGCCGCAGTAACCTCTTGTAAATGAACACAAGTTGTTCGAAACGTCGAGGAAAACTCTCATCAAACTAATTTGTAGGACCAAGCCGACCTTTGATATTTTTTATTATATATACTTCTACATAACAACACCATTTATTTTATGATTAATTATTACTTTACAGTTCAGAATGAAAATGTTTTTTCGAAAGAAAACTAAACTATTATTTTAATTTGACATATTTCAAAGCGAAATTCAACTCACGGAACCGCCTTATTATATATTATCGCTGAAAAGTTACTACTCGAAGCAGTAAAATGAGATGGAATTATGGCAAAATATACCACGTAACTGGTAAATTTTACTACTTTAATTAGTAACTTTTCAAAATGTAATATGAAATTTTCCAACTTTTGAACAAATATTTCATTTTTGTATTAAAATAATAATATTTATTGCAATCGTAATAACATTTACTACTGATGAGTTCTCAGTGTAGGAGCCATGTTCCACCTATTTCCGTTTGCTAATCTATAATATAATAGCATGTATTACACAGATAATTAAATTATCACTCTTTTCATATTTTTTTTTTTCATTTGTTGGTTTATGAAGCTATGTTTGTTTTTAATGTTGCGCGGCGAATTGCGTCATTCTTTAAAGACGCTCCGGTGATCACCTTAATGTGTACTTTTTCATGTGCAAAAGACCGTTTTTACAATCTGCAATAAAGGGGGATAAAAATACATTTGAATGGATAGAACGAAAAACGAAACTTTTTTCTGTTGCGATATTGGCGCTTCATACAATGAGTGCTTATTTTAAATATTAACCATTTTTTATTTTTTTTATTCATATTTTGAAAAGTATATCTAAATAAATTTAAGTTGGATATTACATAAATAATTATACAATTTTTGTAGAGTAATGACACGAAGAGACGTAAATAAAATAGATTTTACGTAATTCCTTTTTGTCGTGCCAGTGGTGCTTTTGTTCCCTCATTAAAACTAATCATTGGTTGCTAAGAATAATTATATTTAACTTTATCCAATGGTACCAAAAGTAGAGAATTTTCATGCAATCGATGCAACGTTATACAATCCTGTATGAAAAAACATTTTTTAAATTATAAATGATGTATGACAAATGTTATAAGGAAGGCTACAAATGATTGATCAAAATTATTGTAAATTACACAAGTGATATCATCAATTCTTTCAGTAGAGGAAAAAATAATGGTGGTCATTAGGCTCTTCATATTCAGATCTTATTTTATTAAATCAGATTTGCCAAAAAATATATATTTCACTTTATTACAAAATGTATACATTGATTACAAAATATGTCTATATACATGTAAACAGTAATAACTAACATTTTATTTAATTTATCAACGCTTCTTATTTGCTATGTATATATTTACATTATTTAACATTCATAAAATTTTAAATCTAAATGTCGATGTTTTTATGCCTTAAAATTACATACTGAGTGTAATATTTACAACGTCTTAAATTCTAAGTTCATATTGAGCAGACAAATAAAACGTAACGTTTCGTACTTAAAAATTTCATTTGTTGTATTTGTGTTTGACAAATGTAATTCAATATAATACTTCAAAGAAGAAATTCCAATTTTTGAAATGAAACGTACTTTTAAATGAAAAGATGAATAAAAACTTAATTTTTAAAAATAAAGTAAATTTCTCGAAGATATTCAATCGTAGAAGATGCAGTCCTGTATTATAAATTTTCCATTGTCAGAAGTAAAAATTACCTGAGGGTATTTAAATACGTTACTATAGGTACAATTATTAAATAAATTCAATTAAGAATGCTTAATTGTTATTTTTCTTAAATCAAAAATTCCAGTTAATAGCGCAAATTTTGTATAAAACTACTCATGTTTTTCAGCAGAAAATCGTCAGTGCATTTCAATCGATTCTGTGAAATCTTGTCTCTTCGTTTCTTTTTCATCGTCAAACTTAATTTTAAGCTGATTTGCAATAATTACAGAAATTGTAGTCTTAATGAAACAAGTGTAAGCATGTTTAGGCCTGCAAAATGCAATTGCAGACATGACGAATTTTGTAAAACTTTTCACGGAAGCGACAATCTAATGATAGGTTTTCTAAGTACATGATATGTCAAGAATCAAACTCCGGTAATTTTTAAATTAGTTTTTAAATTTAAAAAATGGTGACGTTTTTTTAATTTTATTTATTTCATTAAATTTAGAAAAGGGCATTATTATAAATTTTTTCTTAACTTACAAAATACAAAATAAAAAAAAATATTTTAAAATATACAGGGCCATGAGTTGTTCATGCTTAATTCTATGAATGCAACATAATTCTAATATAAAGATAATTCTGTTTTGTATGGATAAAAAATCGAATAGAATTTTTTTACCTAACTGAAAATTATTAAGATAAATACTCAGACGAAGGTTTCTGATTCATTCAAATATGAACATTCATTTCTGTGTGAATACTTTTTATTCCAGCTCAATCCAGAACTACTCGAGAATGCTGAATCCGACCCAATCTGCACTTTTTCGGGAATTGAAATATGTTGAGAAAAGATTGAAACAATTGATAAAAACACCTTCAACTTTTCTAGTATTCGATTAGATTGGACGCTTGGATTGGAAATTCTTTATGTACAATGTTACATTGCCCCGGATTCGCACAGAATGGATATTCGGATTGGGAAGCATCAAGGGAAAAAATGTTGAACTATCTGGGACTCGGATGGATTAAAAGCAATTCTGGAAAATACCGATAACTTTTCGCGAATTGAGTTTGATTGAATGCTCCTATTGGAAATGATTAAAATACAAGGTTACACTGATCCAGATATACACAAAATATGCTCAGATTGGAAAACATTAAGTGGAAAAAATTTTGAATTTTCTTCGGATTCGGTCGGATTGGAAACAATTCAGTAAAATATTTTGATCTTTTCTTGTATTCGAAAGGATTGGGAGCTTGAAAGTGATCAAGGATATAATTTCAAATTTTCCTGGGATTCAGAAGGATCAAGTTTCAAATTATCTAATGGATTCAAAATGATTGCCTGATTAAAATGGTTATGATAGGATTGGGTCGGAAAGAGATTTCAAATTTGATTGGTTGAAACCGGACCGGGTATTGAATTTTAATTCAAAACTGAGGGTTGCAAAAACAGTTTTGAAAGCTACTACTGCTTTTTTAATGATACACCGCCAGTTTTTGTCCGACGTATTTTATCGTAGTTATTAGTCTGAAAACTATTACAGGAGGGTCACTTTTGAAAGAAAAGTCAAACCTTTCGAACCCCATTGGATTTATTATCCTATTATTATCGTGAAATTGGTAAGCTATTAAGTAAGATAACAAATTTTCTAGCCATAGGAATAGAGTTTCTACCTTTAGCATTTTATAAAAGTATTTGCAATCATTTTTGAAACACTATTCGATTTTTGTAAATATTGTAGCTTAGGTATGGCTAAAGTGATAGTCATGGAAAATATATATTACGGAAGGTAATATCTTTTCTAAAATAATAAAAAAAACCTGATAAATGTAATCAAATATTTTCTGAATTCCATTCAGTATTTTTTAAGATGTATAATATTTTAAGTGATATTTAACCAATATTATTTTTCTTAAAACTCCAATTACATTATTCTTTTGTAATTCTGACTTTTATATAAAAATTTCTATTCGATTGTTTCTATGAAAAGTGCACAAAATGTTAGAATCTAAAAAATATAGTGGTATTACGAATGCCTCATTTTGCTTTGAAATGTAAAAAATGTCGAATCCTTTACAGATATTTTTCCACATATTGATTCGGCCGTTTTGTATTTTAAGATGTTTTTATAGATGAATAATCACTGGCGTTAACCTATGCAAGCATACATTTTTATACGTTGAATTTTATCACTTCGGATTTTTTGGGGGGAGAACTTCCACAACTCTAAAAATCCATGAAAACACAGTTTCACTAAATTGATTGTATTGTCACATCACGTTAGCCGACATTATAATGTGGTCATTTTTAATTTTGTGCAACCGACATTGGGTTCGTAATCAGCGAGTTCAAATACCATTTTATACCACTAAAAAGTTAGTTACTGAAAATGCCTAGCTTATCGATGGAGCACTTTAGAACCCCCTTAAGTTTTCTAAAGTACATTTGCCACGTTAGTTCTAGCACTTTTAATTCCGAGATTGTTATCGTACTTTTTTCATCTAAGAACTACATGTATATTAAATACAATTGTTATTATTTATAATTCTACGAATATTTTGTAAACGTTTTCGGTATAAACAATCTCGTCTGTACATAACGTTATTGAAGTGTACATCAATTATTGTGCATTGTTTTCTTTTTGGGATCCAAATAATTGAAATATTGTTACCTGAGTCTCATCTGGTGGATGTATACGTGAATTGGAATCTGTTTTATTATTAACTTCTGACTTTCTTTGTTGTTATTTTTAAAATTTTTATTTTACTCTATGGAAAATCTGTTTTATTATGGGCATCTACGAAACAGTTTTTGCAAAAATAAGCATCACATATTTTGCACACTAAAAAAGTTCCAATGTCACAATTATCATGGAATCAATATTTTCTTTTTAGTGCGTAATCTGTACTATGATTTGTGAAATCAATAATCTTAGATTTTTCCAAGAAATGTCTGACAATATGTGGGAAGAATTTGTTAAGCTAGTACCGGTTGTTTACTAAATTGTTTTCTATTTTTCCTGGCTTCACATCGAAACCACAAAGAAAATATTAATGTTTTTATTTTCTATAACCCGATAAATATATTCTCTATCTATTTATTTTTAATTTATTAATTCCAAACGGTCGAGAAATAACTTGGTTGCTCTTGCAACAAATGTTTTTAATGTCAGACAATACATATCGCAACATTTTTTAGTTATATCGAAAACTATTTCACTGTTCTTCTTTAAGCGTACCGATTTTAGACATGTTTGTGCTTAATTGAAGGATTTTTACCTTTAGTTACAACTCTTTCTATAATCAAAAACAGTGACATGTTTTGAGAGAAGCTAAAAAAATTATCTTTTAAAATAAATCCAAGCATTAAACAAAAGACACACTAATACACTAACGAAAAAAAATTGTTTTTTCTTTATTTCAGATAAAAATTGTACGAGTTACATTGACTAAGGGGAAAGCAGTTTTGCAATTTCACGACACTCTCAATGACTCATTTTTTAAAGTTTTCCTCTGGAATTTGCATAAAATGTTCAAATATATTAATTTTTAATGTAATAATCACGATTTGTGCAATATGTACGACTTTTAAACAAAAAGTATTTCGTAAATTAGTCGTTACCAATTGTTTTATAAAACTGTTACATATTTGATGTATTAAATCGTATTGAAAAAACAGATTATAAATGGTTACTGCGAATTTTCCCTGCATTTAATAGTTTTCTATCGTTCATAGTTTTTTATCGTTCATAGTTTTCGAGATAATAAGAAAGTAAAAAACGCGTTTTTAATAAAGATATTCTCCGACAAAAAACCTCGAATTTTGAAACATATGTACTTTTATATGTAATAAACGCAATTCGTGTAATCCTTGTAGGATTAAAAAAAAAATTTTTTTTGGCCCACTACTCCAGAGCACATCCTTAAGAAACATATCACCGAGTTGTTATATTTATAGATGGATTGAAATAAAAATGGCATTAAAGTATTGTAAAAATTCTTAAAAGCAATAAAAACTTAATTTATCTGCAAAAGAAATGTCGGTTATATCAGTACAGCTTTATTCAAGGAAACGCCGCGTAACTATGAATAAGATGCCAATAACACATCTACTTTAAAGCATGTCGTATTTTTATCGGTATTTTAAATAAATTAGTATCCAAGATTTTATTGCTGATTTTCAAATAACTTAGTAAAATATTGAAAAACTTTTTCCGTCATAGAAATTCATCATTTGTATTTGTTCATTCTCAAAAAAGGTAAAATGTACAACTTTGTTCTCAGATAGTAAAGTTGATAAATCGGCAATTATTTTCGTAAGCAATAATTATTCTTTAATCCGATTCTTTAATTTTACGTTTCTAAAAAGAAGATCTACTTTCACATCAAACTTAGACATTTAAAGTAAATCTTTTTTCGTATTTCATTGAAGTTATTCAAAAATTTGTTATTACAAATGATAATTGCGTCAACGGAGAGTGGACATTATTTTGTAATCTATCCAAAAATTATTTGCCGTATTGAATTAAAAAATTAGTTCCTCTCGGCTGCCATGTTTTTGGCAATGATAATAATAAAAAACATTATACTGAAAAACATTTTTATGTCAAACATTCGGAGAAACATTTTTTGTAACTGAAAGTTTGACGTTATTTTGAAAATGTTAATAAAAACAACTTTAAACAACAAGTTAAAATTTTAAAATAATTGTTGGAGAATCCTTCAGAAACAAATTAACATTTAAAATATCAATTTGAGCAATCAAATGGATTTGACATTTTGAGAGAATATTGTGTTTTTCTACATATTAAAGTTTTGAACTTGAGTCATTTTAATGGATTTTATTTGTGTTTTTGACCAAAAATTAATTATTTTTCTCTGCATTATAGTTAATACTTTATAGTTTTATGTCCTCCTTGATATTACGGTGACAGTCGAAATCGGGACAGCTGTGAGGCAATTTTTAGGAGAGCCTGAGGATGACGCATAAGTTACCGAATATTGCATAATTTTTAATTTAACAGAATGCAGAAATTTCCAGAATATTCTGAAGCTGAGGAAATTAGAAAAATTGATCGATTGTTAGTTTTTCAGCAAATCTTCATTTTGCCTATAGTTTCGAAAAATTCAGTTCACGGACAGAAATCTTCGAAAACAATTATTACACTCTACAAAATCGCCACAATAAAGTCCATTTTAAGAATTATGAAATGAAAAAAAAACAAAATTCATCATTAAAGTTTTCTGCATCTGGTCTAGAAAGAAAAAATTATATATTTCAATAAACAATAAATTTAATAATTTTTTTATGTCTTGGTGAGACTAGAACGATTTCGTTTCTTTCTTCGTTTCAAAATTCTCAAAATTTACAATTATAGGGACGTTATAGATTGTATCAGTTTCGAGCAATTATTGCTATTTTATTTTATTAAATAATTTTCGTTACAAAAATTTTGAAAATTATATCACTGAATGGCTGTTCTTTTAAATAGGTAAAAATCTTGCAAAATAAAAGAATATAGCGTAATTGTTTTCTTCGCCCAATTAAATGTTTAGAAATAGTAGTTTTCGATACAAGGGCGTAAAGGTTCTTTTTACGAATAGGAGATATTGTGACCCGAACGGAAGCGAGGGTTGCATTCACATTCGTTCAAAAAACATTTTTGCATATGCGCCGAAATATATTTTTTGTTACAAGAGTGCGTAAAATGTCCCTAAAAATCGAAAAAATCATTTTACGCACTACTTTACGCACACTGCAATAAAAAATATTTAGTTTTCAGAAAGTGAATTAATTCATGGAAGTTAAGAGATTTAATTAGCTATAATGATGTAATGATTATATCAACTACCTAATCATTGTGACGATTTTTTACATGATTAATTTACACTTACTACTTTTAGTTAAGTACAATTGTATCCATATTATTTAAGGGATTTTAGGAACATAAAAACATTTGTGAAGTACATTTTATCACAAAATATGACAATTTGACGCGTGTAAAAATAGTAATAAACACAAAACGACAAAAATAAGCACTAATAAAAATAAATATAATTATAAACGTTACTTTGGAATAGTAAAATATACGCCAACTTCAATTGCCTCAATGAATTAACTAAAATAATCGACTTGGGATATTGAGTTAGTACAGCAGTCCTCCATTATAGGTTATATTATTTTTCTTTAACTTTTATTTTTTTCATCCCTGAGTTATATTTTTACTCACATTTTCTCTTACTATACTTTCTGTTCAACATGCGTATGACAGCTTGAGCTAGCATAGTGATACAACATAAGTATCATAATAAAAAACTGAATAATTTTTGGAGAACTACTGTAATATAACTTAAGAGGGGGCACAAGGGGGACAACTTAACCCATCCAAACAGTCGATTTTTTTATCGCTATAAGGCTCTTCTTATTCTTGCTAGATTATCAACGTCAAATAGAATCTCGACATATGTCAAAGTGGCGACGAAAAGCTTAAAATTTGAGACCATTTTCGAGTTTTCCACGTACCACGATTTTAAGTTATATATTTCTTCCGGAAATAATGTTATAGGTGAATAAATGGATTTTTTTTTGTGAAATAATTGCGTGCATCTTCTTCTGAGCTCATTTTTTCTAAATTTGGGAGCAACATCGCTAACTACGACAAATTCTCCGTTAGAATTGAGGGTAAACCTTCGGATGATCCACGTGTTCGAAACGGGAAAAAGTACAACATATTTTCGATGTATTTTGGCCTCCTGAAAACGAATATCATGACAAAATTTGGCGCTCGGCCATATCTTGACCGTTATTTCAAAAAAACAGCCAAAAAACCCGTTTTTTCAGTTTTTTGCATTTATCTCGAGATATACATATCTGACGAAAAAATGTTCCTAACAAAAAAGGTAGAGAATTGAATTTTCTATAAAAAAGGTTTTATACATTTTTTTCCTAATGGTAATGGGAAGCTCGTAAAATAGCGATAAACATAGATAATCCTTAGAATAACACGCTTCTTACATCCGCCTTGGTAATTACAGAAGACGCATTTCATGCCCGTTTAATTATCACTAATATAATACCTTTTTATTAAGGATTGAGTAGGTTAAAGCAGGTAAGGTTAGACAAGGGTTAGGTTTTTTTTTAGCGGGGGGTCTGGGGGGTCCGCAGGCCCCCCCCCCCCCCCCAGGCACACATTGCGGTACGGGCAGTAGTAATGGTAATTGTCTCATCCTTACCATTACTACTGCCTGTACCACAATGTGTACCTGGGGGGCCGCAGGCCTGCGCCTGCCCCCCAAACCCCCCCTCTAAAAAAAAACCTAACCCATGTCCAACCTAACCTGACCGCCGGCATTAGCGTTACCCGATGTGCACCGCGGGGAGGTTGCTCGGTCGGGTTTTGCATTAATTTCAGCATTAATTTAGGGGGTCTCCTTTGCGATTAGGACAAAATTGTATACAACCTTTTTTATCGAGAATTTCAAGCACTGCATTTTTTGTTTGGAATATTTTTTCGTCAGATATGTATATCTCGAGATAAATGCAAGAAACTGAAAAAAAACGGATTTTTTGGCTGTTTTTTCGAAATAGCGGCCAAGATATGGCCGAGCACCCAATTTTGTCATGATATTCGTTTTCAGGAGGCCAAAATACGTGGAAAATACGTTGTACTTTTTCCCGTTTCGAACACGTGGATCATCCGAAGATTTACCGAATTGAGACGTTGATGACTTATCCGCAATAAGAGCTGAAAAACAATTGATCCCTCCAGGATCGCGAGGACGTACTTGGCCTAATTAAATTCAACTATTTACACGTTTAAAAAATATGTACACATACGTATTGTCTTCTATAAACGTCACTAAGAGAATCTTAAACACGCGATTGGCTAATCGTTACATTGTCCAAGTTCCTTTTAAGATTCTCCAATTCGTTAATATCGGATACTGAAGTTTCACACTTATATACGACCAACGAATGATAAAAATGAACTGCGAATGCGATGAACACCACAAGGACCGGTATGACAATGACGGTACTGGCGGTAGCCGCTGTGAAGGAGTAGTCCCAGAACTTGACCCAACACAAGATGGCGATCTCAACCAGGAACAGGAAGAGCCCCAGGACCGTGGAGAAGGCCCAAGCCAACTCTATGAAGCCCCTCATACGTTCATGAGGAGATTCCGTCACCAACCTGGACACCTGGAGTTTGCTGATGGCTTCGACGTTCGGGAGTAAGTACGTGCTGATCATCAGGGCGAAGATGTGCACGGATACCAAAATAGTGGTGCAGACGGCGAACATGACGAAGAGCCATTCAGGTACGGCAGTAGGTTCGTTGATCTGCAACTCGACCATGGCTACCTACGCAGTGAGAAAATGCCATGCGATGTCGGTTTTTATTTGATCCCTATATGCGATCTCCGACCTTCGGTGACGCGAGTTACGCTTGACGTTTTTTAGCGGATTTAATAACACTGATTTCTATTTTAATAACCACGGACGTTACTCGAACAACTGTTATTTACGTAATTCCAAACGCGAGATGGAACTCGAAGATTACGCGAATTACCGGGGGATCGTCGAGCGTAATTGTCGTACCGTGTACTTCCTCATCGGGAAATTTGTCTTCCTTACCATTGCGAAGCCGCTGAGGAGTTCAGAAGTCGTAGCCGTTGCTTTCAACTTTGCCCTGCACATGTGGAGCCTCCTCCAGGAGAGGCTGTCCAGGCCTTCTTGGTCCTCGAGGGGTTGTGATGGTGGTAAGGGTGGCATTGGGGACATGCCCCCACAGTTGCAGCAACAATTGTGCACTGGAGTATTAGCCCCACCAGTGAACGAAGGGCTTGGTAACAATTTCATCATATCCACGGTGATGTACCGGTTGCGATGTCTACTCCTCGGCGAAAGGCTAAGCTCGCTCTGAGCTGAGTATATCGTATTGTTTGGGTTGTAATTGAGATAATTCAAGTCGTTCATGGCACTCTGCTTTGACAACAGGTGACTCATGGACATCGGCCTTTGTCGCGAAGGTAACTTTGCATCGATTTGTGTCGATTTGTTTAACTTCGATAAATGATCTTCCAAAACTGCCTGCTTATATCCCCGTTTGACATGAGGGTCACCACTGACACTTTCCAAAGAGGTTTTCGTATGAATGACCTCCTCATTGTTGTTAGACATATCGATAATGACAATCAATTCGGATCATTCAGTATTTTGACAAGTCACTGGGTAATGTTCGATCATCGCGATAAAACATCACCAAAGGCCACCAGGGCCACAATAAAAAATTATGGATAACTGACGAAGCGAATCGAACGTCAGCTTTCGCGAGGTCCGCATGCAGACTGGAATGGAATCGCGAAGTTATGCCGCTCCATACCTGTGCGGATCATAACAATAGTACGAATTGCCTTCAGTACATATCGGCTGCATAATAACCGGCTAACAGCGTATGTATGTCGCATACGAGCACGGATGACGCTCATGCATGCATGGAAAGCTAATTGTATGCGTGGAGCGATGTTTATCTCTTTTTCTAGAGATAGAGAATCAAAGTGAGAAATTTATGACGACGACAAGCGAAGGGATCAGATGTGGTATCCAGTCGTCTTTTTTAAATGATTTATCGGTTTATGAAGTCATTGAGTAAGTACTTCCACGTATGCAGCTCTTCCGTTCAACTCTGCTGTAGGAAAAATCTGAATGACTTTGGCGGTTTTTAATGACATTTATGCATTTCGAGAATCTTGGAATTCAAACATTTTGGATCACATTCTTGTTCCGAGAACTTTGCTATTTCGTACGTCATTTATAAAGGTTTCACCAAAGACACAAAAAAGAAAACACCCGAATAGTCTCAAAATCTTTGACATATTTAAAAATATTGCAGCCATTAAACGTTATAAAAATCAATTACCTTCAAAAACAGTCAGGTAGTCTATGAAATGCTTTGTGCATAATCATGTTTATATTGGCCAAACTAGGAGAAAATTAAAAACCAGAATCAAAGAACATCGAAAAAAAATTAATTTGCAAGAGAAATTTTGTCATAGCTTAATGACACACCGCATAAAAAGTCATACCTTGATTACAATAATGAAAATATACTACAAATTGCAAAAATGAGATTAATAAAAACTAACCGAAAACTTCTTTTACTAAAACCAATAGTACTTTGATCAATACCAGACACGAAAGATCGTTTTTACCTGAACTATGTAATTCAATAATCACGAAATAATAACATTAGGCGTGTGCAAATGCAAGTAATTAGTTCCGATTATGCTGATAGGTGTCTGAATTTCTCCCATATTCGGTTTCAAACTGAACATTCGATTCCGGATTGGATATCCAGATGTTACAAATCCTTGGATAAGTCAGCTCAAGCTGAAATATAAATATATTTATTTTCTAATTAATTTGTTTTCAACGAGTTATTTCCTAATTAGTCCTTTATTACCGAGACGGCCTGAAATTCTACTTTATATATATATGTACAAATAATTTCTTGATTTTACCAAACTAATAAGCTTACTAGAAATTTTTCAGGTCCCGCTTTTCGATTTTAAAAAGTTTAAAAAATAGGTCTCACTATATTTTTAATATACCTTGAAAAAAGTCATTTTTTTACACTTTTTCTTTCAACTTAAATTTTGAAAAAAAATTGCAATTTCATTGTCTTTGAATGCATGTAATCGGTGGTCCCGATAGTCGTACAAAACATTTGCGGAGGAAAACCATTTTATTACAGCATTCTTTTTAAATACTTTTTATTTTTAAATTCTTTTTAAATTCTTTTTTAATTCTTCAATTATCTCAATAATCTCAATAAATCCATTACCACTTTTAATCTTGCCGATTTAATAACAAAATTAATTTAAATCTTTTTCTGGTTAATCATAGTTATTTTATGGAATTTTACACGTTCGGTTTTAGACGTTCGTAATAATGCACTTACGGAATATTTTCATTCTGAATTTGGAACCCCGTCCAGACCATATACAAAACATCAATGGTAACCTAATCTATATATTTTTATTAGATTCAGCCCTATCCAAGTTAACATAGAGCTATGTACAACTAAGGAGCTCTAAAAATACGTAATATAGTCACAAATCAGGAAATCATCATTTCATTACAAAATTGTCTACGTAACAAATAAACATAAGTGGATTAAAACCACACATTCTTTAATTATTGTAAAATATAACCGGCTTCGCTGGTCCTCGTATGTTGGTATCGCATTCGACCCATAAGATCTTGTTTTACAGCCTTGTATCGAAATAGTATTTTTCGTATTGTGAGGCGTTGAACCCGAATCCGGAGTCAGAATTCACAGAAATCTGACTACATATTTGCAATCAGCGAAATGAGAAACTTCCAGACACTAAATTTTGAGCGAATTAAATGAAAAAGTGTTAAATTAATTGTTTCGCCATCGAATCCGCCATTTTGAATTTTAAAAAACTGAAACCAGATACGTAGTTAGCGACCCAAAAAAGAAAATCCGAGAACTGAATTTCAAGCAAATCCTATCAATTTTTTTATATATCTTCCATTTTTTGTCCGCCATGCAGGATCCGCTGGCGGCCGTTTTGAATTTGAGAAATCGATTTAATTGATTTGTAAATTTAACTTCTAAATCGCAATCCACGGTCGCAATTTCAAAATTAGCTGACGTCGTACTAGTCAATCTCAAAATGTATCGAAAAAGTAAGGTTTTTTGAGGTTATGAAGAAAAAACTAATCAACTTGTGAATTCTTGCTCGGCATTTGGATCGAGTATCCCAAAATATGTGAGAAATTACTAATCTAGTTCGCCGCAGAGAAACTTTTTTTTTTGCGGGGCTGCGTAGTTAATGAAAAGGTGTATAAAATAAATGGACAAATATTACGTGTATAATATTTGGTTAAAACGACTGTGATGAATTTGTCAAAATTGCATGTAAAAATCACGGAGAAGTAAAGCGATGTTTTCTGACTCGAGTGAACCAGAAGTGGCTGAAATTATGATGTCCAATTAACTTATGATGTAATATACGCGAAAATGTTAACGACAATAATAACAATAATGGCGATGATAATGATGATTATACTCATATTAAAACTAATGAACGCAGTATTTATATTGAAATTAAAAATCGTGCAAAATATCTTTTTCCTACGAATATTTTCCTAAAAAAATCATACTCAAAAATTGTACAAAAAATGGATAAAAACTAAATAAATAATGGGCACCAACTGAATAAAACCCTGTCTATAGACAACTGTTAGGTTAGCTTCAAAATAAACATACGTTATCAACATTATTCGCTACAAACCGGAAAATGGGTACCATATTCGCTGTAAATATTCTATCCAAAAAATGAACCGAAACTATCCACTGTTTATCTAAACAGTGTATTAAAATACATCTATAAAGTTGTTGCATTTTGTATGGAAGAATGTAGGCAGCATTTCTACCATGGTAACAAAAATAAATAGATTGAAATAACCATGCATATGGAATAGAAACCAGGCATAATTACTTCAACATTTTAGATACAGAACAAAACAATAAAAACAGAAAAAAAATATATTTCCTATAATGTACTCCTTCTAAGCAACGTCTTTTACATAGTTGGGCTACTTTCTACTATTTTTTGCTCTCCTTCGAATATTTATAGCGATGTTTTTTAGGTTACACTGGGCAAAAATTGTTAAATTATATTTTTATTAAATTCGAAAATTTATTCGAGATCTACTTGTAAGTAAAAAAAAATTAAAAGGTATATATCCTACTATTTTTGAGGTCGCTCTTCAAAGTATCGGGGTAAAATTGAGAGAGACAATACCTATTAGATTTGGATTCTACTGAAACTTTTGAATTAAACAAAAAAATTACTTCTTTACCATATTTAATTGAAACGACCTCAAAATAGTATTACAGTTAACATTTTTTGCCAAATTTCTGGAAGCTTCAACTCAGAAACTACTAATTTTCAGATTTATTTATGCATGTAATTAGTATTTCTGTGATTACACAAAAAATGTTATAGACATATGGTTTTAAGCGTTTTTTTAAGTTTATTTGCAATGTTTATAAGACATCCACAGATCTAAAAGTCGGTGAGAATCAATATTCGTGCAAGTATTCCATCAATTGAAACCTTACTTATCGAGGTGAAAGAAGCTTACCTTATGCTATTCTAAATTTGAAAAGAGAAACCAAAAAATTACAATTTAATAAATTGGACAACAAATATCTTGGAATAATATTTTCTTACAAAAAAGATCAACATTTTCTGAGTTCAAATACCTTTTAAGCATTAATAAACATTATTGTTTCTAAAATAAAAAGAACAAGACATTTTGTTTACAGTAGGTTTATATCATCATTAATAATAATCAGGTGCTTAAAAAAACTAATTCAACTAACTTATGAAACACATCAAAGTATCATTAAATTGCATAAGTATATTCTTGAATTAACTAAATTTTTAAATCGTTGAGTGAAAGCATGGGTTATTAGATCTAAAATATTTATCTAAAAATATAGCACTGCAAAAAATGTAATGCATTGGAAAAAATATAAGGACACTTTTGTAACAATGAAATATTGTACTAATTAATCGTTGTTTATTTCTCGACCGTTAAAAAAATTGGTATTTGTCAGTCTGTTTATATAAATATTAATTTGAGTAAATATAAATAAATAACTGTATAGACGTCACTTTTGTAATAATGAACTATTGTACATTTGCAGTAAGTATATTCATCTTTCAGAAGTGTTATGTTCATTTCATGAACATTTATTTATTTTAAGTAAATGAGTAATGTGACCAAAAAATATTATTTATTAGATCGATTACGTAGCACATATTTTTTAAAGGAAATGAAAATTTAAAACAAATTTTTAAGTATTTTCATAATAACAATAAATTAAGTACGCTTCAAATAAATAAATTGTTGTGTTTTCTGACACAATTAATCTGATTTTAAATTAGATTATTTAAAATGAAATATGATGTTTTCGGTTAAACAAAAAAAATGAAACTTTTTAATTTGTAATATTTACAATTTTTTCAGACGTAAAGCTTTCTTCAACCATAGGCGCACAAAATTATTGAACTCAAACATAAAATTTTGATATATACGCTTTCTTCCAATGTGGCGGATAAAATGCAAAAACTTCCCGAAAATCCGTCTTTCTCATTTCTGTTATTTTTTTCGAAATCTATGAAGTTTAGACAAAAGTTCCGAAGAATTAGTCAAAGAACACTCAATTTTTTTTAGATTTTTTAAACAAAAAGTTTAATTTTTTCAAAATTACGGATTTAGAACTTTAAAAAAAGTTTTCCGACAAACATTCATGATTATTCTTTGACTACTAATTCTAAGACATTTTTGTCATAATAGAAATAATGCAATTAATCAATAATTGTTACATTTAACGTTCTTTAACTCGCACTCCTGTACCCGAGTCAATGTTTTGTACAATTTTCGGAAAATAAAAAAGAGTGAATAACGAAAAAGATGACCAATTTTCAACCAAATTGGATTAGTATGATTGTTGGGATCTAGTACTGTTGACATGTTTTCTCTCTCTCATTTATTTTCAGTAAGGAGTTTACAAATTCCTATTTTTTACAATTTACATTTCGATGTCGACTGAAGATTGTATATCCAATTATTGTAATTGTACGCATTTAGTACAATTATATTTTTTCTTAAAATTCTTTCCATCACTTGATAAATGATTCGCACATTCAATAATTCTTAATAGCAAATATATGCAAATTTTAATTGAAAAGGAAGAATTCTGAGGAATACATGCAATCATATATCAATTATGTTCTACAGAAAGTCGTTTTAGTCGGGACTAACATTAAACAATAATGATGCTTTATAGAAAAGCATCGTAAAAGTTGATAATTTACATAAGTTTGTGTAAGGTACTAATTCAAAGTAAAGTGGCAAATATACAATTATTTTTTTTTTCATCGATTTTCTCTACTGAAACGGATGCTAATTAATAAAATGCACACTTTAAAAATGATCTCGATTGAAGAGAATAAATAATATGGTAGCAGAATATGTTTAGAAGCAATGGTCGGTTCAAAATGGCCACGGATCGTGCACTTCATTGATTATAACCCGATTCAGTGGAGAAAATCTTGAAAAATTAAAAAAGAGACCTGAAAATTATAGCATTTTTATTTTATTTTGTAATTATTTGTAATTTTGTTTTTCATAAATAATTTTTTTTTCAGGTTTACTCGACGGGAATCGATAGAGCATATTAGATAATAGTAGAATCGAATCTTTCAAAAATTGAAATATTTATATTTAAAGTTAGCAAAACCAATTTCAGAAATGTTGTTTCGAAATGTCTTATACGTTTTGGAAAACTTATTTGCATAATAATAACGGAAAGAAGCGATTGATAGCTGATTTTGTAAAATGCTTCTCTCGTTAATTGTTATGCTTTTTCTTCTGAAATTATGTGTAAACACAAATATTTTTTAACTAAAACATATTGAAGTCAACAATTTTTTCTCGCAAAACATAACTTACTGAATGTATGAGGTTTATTAACTTGCCAGAATTGATCAGACTTTTGAAGATGACTCACAGCAAGAGGTTGAAACGTTAAGTTTAGTGTATTTTAAATTATTTTATTATGTTATGACCATCCTTTTATTTTTTATGACCGAAACATATCAATATTTTATTATCAAATCTTTGTATTTTTAACGGTCGATAAAATGTGGAAAATGAATATTTCAACCTGTAAACTAAACATTTTTTGTATGTGTTCAAATAAATATGTATTTAATTTATTTTATTTATAACAGGGTTATATCTTTGACCGTCTTTATATAGAATTATCAGTTCAGTTTCAAATAGTTTTTACTCAACATTAACTTCTTATTATTCATACAGATCTCCACCTTACTGATAATGATGATTAATGATAAATTTACATAAAAAAGTGACCGTGTTAATTGAACAATGCATAATGTAATTTTTGTTGAAAATGTTACAAAGTACTCAAGTGCACGTATTTTGTTGTTTTTATAGTTTATACGGAGAGTGATGTAGCTGTTTATATAGTTATTAGGTCATGATAAATTTTAAAAAATTTATTGCTTACGGGCCGTCAATATTAAATTCGTTTAATAAACATTAACGTTCATGTTAGTTACATGGGATAACTTACTTTTCAATTAATTTGATGTTCCTAAACTCTAACAAAAATATTTTTACCTAATACATTTCTGTCTTGTCCTCACAATGGTGATTATTTCCTTCTAGGGAGCTACTAAATAGCGACTATTTTAATCAAATTCGCTTTTCCTGGCTTTATACTTTCTTTAAAAAGCTTTCACGCATTTTCTACGAATATTCACCATGTTTCAGCGTGATCGGTTCAGAATTCGAAGAGAATTCAAAGGATTAAATTTCGTACAGGTAACGACGTGAACTGTTTTGCTAGAACAAAATCCTTATAACCAGCCAATTGTGAACCGATAAAGTTAAAACTTATTGAAAATTCTTAAAAACTGGGTATAGATGACCTTAAATTCATATGCACTTAAAAATATGTTTATGTACGTCTTTTCGGTGCGTAAAGTAAACTTTACGCACTCGATTATACTTTACGCACGAAAAAGTCGTACGTAAACAATATTTCGGCACACGTGTGTGTGTAAAGTTCTTTACGCATACGCCCTTGTATCGAAAACTACTATTAGTTTCAGTTTAATTTGAATATTTTAGGTTATGAAGTGAAGTTATCGACTGCTTAAGTTACGCTTCCCCTTATAAGGGGGTTCTAAAGTGCTTCGCTGATAAGTTTACGCTAAAAATCGAAAAATTAAAAATTTCTGAATCAATTTATCAAAATTCGGGCGATGCAGGGGTAATTCTAATTAAGCGGACGGATTCTAAAACACGTCAAGGAGGCGAACAGCGGTTTAAGTAACGTATATTGGTCAGTCACACTTGGTAAAAAGTAAATGTGTCAAAAAGAAGAATAAAATATATGACCTTGTAGAACTCATTGAATCACATATTTTTTGTATATAACATTTTCTTCTACGATTTAAGATGAAAAGCACAACGATTTTCAGTACCGAAATCAGTAAAGTTTATAACATAACTCGCCGTAGTTCGGTGAAAAATGTACCAAAATGCAACATTTTTTAGCAAAAACGTCCAAAAATTTTCAAAGAAATTTTCATTGAGACGCCATTTACAAGTAGTTGCAATTATGTCGGCTGTAAAGCAACAAATTTTTATTAAAATTAAAATATTTTGACCACCTGTGTGCATAGTTTCAATAGAATGCCAATATTGTAATAACTCTAATGTTTTTCGATATAGTAATTTGCAATTCGTAATTATAAACGAATTCCTTCCACCTGGAATTATATGTGAATAGTGAAAAAAATTGATTTAATACGAAACTATCAATAATGTTAAATAAGAAATAAATCAGAAATAATAACATTAGAAACTGTATATCTAAGATAAATCGTAAAATTTATTTTTATCTCATTCAAAATATTCCTTAGAGAGGTATGGAACAAATATGACAATGTTCAGTATTGTGATAGCATAATGAATAATTTACATTGATAAATAATTATTTTCATACCTCTCTTAGAAGGTGACTTTAGTAACATGATACATGGAATTTAATTAAAAGAAGTACGTACTCAAGATTTCCTTACACATAAATGTAATTAATATTCAGTTTACTCTGTTTTCTTTTTTTCATTGCCTGTTTAAGGCCTACCAGTTTAATAATACGCGATTTTTTATTCTTCCGTCAAAGACATTTTTAATAATGTTTTTATCAGTTATTAATAATTTACTGTTCATAAAGAAAAATAAACAATGATTTTTTGTACTTGAATCTAACAGAATTAATATTTGCAGTACTTGTAGATTAACAGATTCCATTATGAATGACGGTGGAATTGTAGTTTTTTTCTACTCTGGAAGTACTGAAGCATTTATCAGCTTTTATTTGTAATGTGAATTTTTCGTACAAAATTCAATTCTAAACAGGCTACTATTTTTAAGGGAAAGCCAGTGTATTTCTAGATATTTTAATCATGTAATAAGTCTAATCTTGGTTTTATAGTGTAATAAAGAAACAAAAATCTATTTTGGAACAAGTTTTAGATCGTTACTAATTATCTATCTATTAGTAATTATCTTCATAGTAGAATTACTATAAAATGCTTCTACGGCTGTGATACTTATTTTTCTTCTTGCTAAGTTGTTTTTAATAGAAATAGTCGGATATTATCCGTCACTATCTGCAAATACAAAAAAAAAACAGTAGTGTATTGGTCACTGCGTAAGTATTTTAGTTACTAAGGCTTCATTTGTGAAACTAGTCAATTGGTAATTTCATGAACAAATAATATAATGATATAAAATACTATGATGAATAGTACGAATACTACATGATTGTAAATTATATTAGATAAGATTCTATTGTTACAGAAAAATATTTACATAACAGATCTTAAACAGTGCCTTTTTTGTGTACAGTTTATATATAAAAATAGATCTCAAAATTTGTATTATCTACTCCTTAACGTTCAGTTTTCTTCATGTTTTTTTTCGGTTTTTATTGAATGATAGCCGAGTAATTACATCTATACAAGGAAGATAATTTAGTATTTCGCTCATTTTTCTATACATTACATAATAGATAGGCTAAGATGCTAAGATTTGATTTTGAAAAATAATGGGCTAAAATTAAAACGCGATGTATTACGCAATAGTACAATGGCGACAAATGCTGATTATTTAATTTCAGATGCCTCGTGCCAATAAAACAATTTAAAAAAATGACGCGGGCAAGTATAATATAAATGTATTCGTATTATTCTACGAAGAAATCGTAATTAATTCTACAATGTAATTATCCAACACCCGAACTAATTGTAAGTTGATAAGTTACGAAATTGTTTGCGCAATTATGACGACCCGTCATTTATTGTTTATGTCAGTAATAAAATTACGTTTGCTGGGTTTTATTTTGCTTTGTGTGATAAGTATCTTATTACAGCTGGATTATGATGACTTTTCATACATTCTTTATGGTTATATGTAAATAATAAGTCTGCAAATTCTAACTAATATTAATTTGTGCATTTATCGAGCTGAACAGTACTTCATTTTTTTATGAGTTTCTTTTCTTTTATTAGAATGTAACCTACCTGAGAAAAAGTTATTCGCAGAATGCTGGAAAATATTATTATATATCAATAATTGTTTTTGAGATATGTTCAATATATATATATATATATCAAAAAATTACGATAAGCCATTTTTATTTTACAATACTTTAAGAGGTTACACTCCTTGTGTAATGTTAAAAACCAAAAATTTTAAACTTATCCTTTTTAGATTTATCCTTGTTTTTAAAAAAAAAGGCCAAATTTGGGCCGAAGATAATAACGTGAGTTGTCTTCAGAAATGATGATACTACTTATATAAAACGATTTCAGCTGCGAAAAACTGCGAACTTTTACAAAAACCACATTTGTTCTACCTGGGTACGAGAAACAGAATTCTCGTATTTATACGAAAGTGGCAAGGATAAATCGACGGAAACTCCACGTCACGTGCAAAAAAATTAATACATTTCCGTGCGTATTTTAGATCCCTGATTACAATTATGATAATGAAAAAATATGAATTTATTTTTTTTTTTTTTTTTTGCATGATCGACTTCGCCAAGGAGGAACACGCCATACACGCCAGTATGTCATTGTCATATTCACCCTTTTTGAATGGCGTTATCGTCAATTTTACGAAGAAAATGCGTCCTACCTTTTTCGTAGCAAACTTCAAGCTGTACATAATAAAAAAATTAGAAAATTCCAAAAAATAATTAAAAATTAAAAAAAAATAGGATGAAAGGAAAACTCAAAACCTATCGGTAGCCTCCTCGTTCGGCACATATTGGGTTGTAGAATATATTCTGCATGCGAATACCGAAGGGTACGCTACATAAATATATCTATAACGATAAGTATACTACGTTCAGTAACGTGTATTAATTTAATACAATATAATATGTATTAATTATTATTAATTACGTATATTTCTTTCAAGCTTCATAGCGATACCGACAACACGCACTGTTCAAATTATACATTTAAGAACGATTCGTAATTACCGATTCCGTTAACCCCGATACCCAGTTTCATCTTAATCAATTTAGTTTTTATATTAGGGTCGGCCATATTGAATCTGCCATTTTGAATTCTCCAAATCTGAGGTAAGATTCGTAATCTGCGACCTCAAAAACATAAAATTGAATTTTTATATGTAAAACCATGCACTGTCTAACTCATAATAGTTGATTGAAGGTCCATGTCTAGCATTCCCTACCTCTCGATCCACTGTATGCCCCCAGCCACCTCAGGAGGCATTCAATTCAGAAAAATATTATATCCAACATAAATTTTGTTACATTTTTAAAATTTATATAATTTAAACTAGTTTTAAAGGGTACCATCAATATCTCCATATGGACAACGCATTTTCAGGAACAATGTAATTAAATTTCTAATTTTACGATTTCGAACTGTAGATATACAAACATCGGGAAAAATCGATACGATCCAGAATCTACTTTGACTCGTATGATTCGATAAAATGTTGGTATATTTCCAGATTCTAGCCGGAATTTACACGGATATTTCCACATAGAGTTTTCCTTCCAGACCCTGTATACATATAATGTGGAGAAATTAAGGCCAATTTCTACCTGGATATATTTATTGTTTTATTACAATATAAATAAGTGATATTTTCGAAAATTGGAAAATATATTTGTAAACTAAATAACCGCTTTATGTTAAATTGTTATGCATTAATTAAAAACGCAACGTTCAAATTTTACATTTTTATTAAATTTTAATATTTATTATTGGCTTCCTTTTTCAATTTGTTATTGTGATGAATTTTATAGCCCTTCTATTATTTTTCTAATCAGTATTGGTCCCTTATCCTAAAGAGAAAACAAATGAATTAAACCTACTCCAGTTAACGAAAATCTATTACTAATATTCCAAACAGCAAAAAGGAACACTTGAAGTGATTTTTAAGAAGACTTATGCGTCTATTTTAAGAGCACTACGAGACCTCTCGAATATGATTCTTATAAAACAATTCTTATTTGAGAGATTCGACACTAAATATACTAAAAACAAATAGTTCAGAATTTTCTCGCAAGTAATCCTACAACAGGTCACATGCCTCACGTTATGAGGTGTTTCTGAACCATATATCATAAGATCTTTAAGTGCCGAAGCTCAGAAAAAACATCAGAATGTGACGCATCTGACTTCTTTAAGAGCACAGTCGGAAGACATCCTGAACTCTTTTTATTTTATTGCCTGTGTAAAATAAAAAAAAATTAGAAAAATAATTTTCAGAGATAACTTCTATTTTTGTAGCCTAATTATTAAGAAATACTTTTTAATCGATTTCTTTATATAATTTGTATAGTTATATATTGTACGACAATTACATTCAATAGAATGTGTGAAATACAATAATAATACAAACTTGCGAGATTACCTCCTAAATATCGTAAACTCACATATTCTGTCGTTCTAGGTAAATATTGCGCATATTCACTTTTGGATTCGATTTCCACCTAGCGTCTCTGGACGAAAGACATCAATTCTGCAGATTGTGCCAAAAAAATATGATCCAAAACCAGATAGATTTAAGACGTCAATGACCTCAACACCTTTTACAAATTACTATTTTAAAAGTCCAAAATAAGACTGCTTTAAGAGGTCGTTTTATAGATGGTCATAATAAAGACCTCTTCGTGGGCTTTTCTTTTTAGATATGTTTAGAATGAGCTTTGCAAGAGGCTCTTTACGTGGTATTACTAATTTGTTCAAATAATTTTCATGACATTTTATTACAGATCTCAAATGAAATTTATATTTACATAAAAAAAACAATAGACGATAATAGTGCATAACTGAATTGGCACACTATCCAATAGTTAACAACAATGAACTTTTATTTTAATGAATTTTATGTATAATTTTCAACACCAAATATAAATTCTACGCTATTTTTTAAATAACTATTAAGGGATAATAATCTGTCAAGGCAATTTCCGATGTTTACCGAATTTCGGGATGACTTAGAGCAGAAAGTGTTCTTAAAGTACCGATTTTAAGAGGTCTACAAGAACTCTACGAAAAGAGGTCTCATAAAAGAATACTGATTTAAGAGAAAGTTATCGTTTGAAATTATCTCAAACCTCCGTTCTTTTTTATTTTATTGTTTTTGTGTGATTTTGAATTCAGCTAATTAACAGAAAACTACACGCAATTTTTTAAGTTTATATTAATGTTCCAAAATTCTATGCTTGCCGCGATATACGGAGCAAAATAGTATTTTGGGAATAGAGTGAGAGAAACTTATTTTGCTCGGGGCTAAATTCATATTGCTCCCTAGGGAAAGAATGCTCTTTTTGCTCCCGCAATATAGGGAGGGCAGCAAACCTCCCACTCAGGAATCGCGCGCTTTCCTCCCTTGAAGCATAATATACTATTACGTACGACTTTTCCGTGCGTAAAGTATAATCGAGTGCGTAAAGTTTACGCATCGAAAAGACGTACATAATACTATTTCTCGATACAAGTGTGTATGCGTAAAGAACTTTACACATGTGCCGAAAAATAAGTTTCTAATCCTATTTTTTCATCCTATGTGGAGGGAGCCACATGGCACGCTCTGTAGATAGGTGCAGGTAGCGATTTGGATTCGTATTCTATTTCAAATTTTAATGGCAGAAGTTCAATAAATTTCTCATATGAAACTGCTGTGAAAAACCGCCCGATTTGGTCCTAATGGATTTACCAATGCAGAAAAGATGTTTAGACAAAGAAAAAATTGAATTTTTCTATATGAATTTATAGAAATATTTAAAAATGTTTAAAATAATGTTCAATCGTTGTAATTAATAATTGGTATAAGTAAAATGAATGAAATTTTCATTCCATTTAGTTAGAAGACCTGGAAATAAGAAGAGATTAATTTGTAAAAATTCAAAGTGATTTACGGACAAGTTTTAGAAAGGAAAGAAATCAAAATAATGTTTAATGCAGTAAATTATTGTATTATTTATTTTGATTGAATCATATAATGTCTAATTTAATCATTCTTATTTGTATTTGTTCAGTTTACAATATTTAATTCGGCGTGTAATAATTATTCGATTGAATTTTATGATAACAACGAAAGTTTTTATTTGAGAACAAATAAATCTACTTCTCAATATTTTGTAACTAATATCATAAAAATAAATAAAATTAAATTATTAATTACATAACATAAATTAATTATAAAAGTAATGTTATAGTCGTGTCGAAGTGCCAAGAGAATTCCGTCGCAAGAATGAATACATAATACAATAACAAAGGGTTCAAACTAATGAGGTCTTAATATCTTGGTTAAGAAAACGCAGGAAATCTCTTTTTTTCGCATTTATTCGTTATGATAACAGAATATGAATCACATTGAGGAGAACATAACCGTTAATCATATTATCGTACCAATTACAAGCGCATGCCATTTCCATGATTGGAATAACGAGTAATTATATTCAATAACGGTTATTAAAGGTTACAAGAAAATTATAACCGAGTGTTTTAATTTACATACTCGTAATGTACGCATTTTATATAAAAATTTGTCGATTAAAAGTATTAATATTTACATACAATTTATAAACAATAATCCAGTTTGTTTTTATGTATTTGTACATGTATTTGTATTTATTTCCAATTATACCTTGATGACAATAAATAATCGCGATATCTTATGGCTAACATGACAGGGAAAATATGTATAAACATGTGGAGTATGCGTAATTAAATTTATCTGTTAAAGCTCGTTTACTGTAAATATTGTAATTACTTTTTTTTTGATCACGTGTATCGTATCGAAATCAGTCTAAAAAATTAAAAACTAAACTGAGAGTCTAAACACAGTATTAGAATTCTTATAACCGTTAATATATATTACCTAACAAGGGTGTAAAGTGTACTTTTACGCACCCGACGGGAACTATACATATGAGGCGCCGAGTGATGTGTAAAATTCCCGACCGATGCGTAACAGTTATACTTTACACCCGTGTTAGGTATCCTAGTTTTGTAATTGGGTGCGTAAAGAGAGTGCGTAAACTTTTGAAGCCTGCTTGAGTGCGTAAAGTACAACTTTACGCACGACCGTTCACTTTACGAAATTTGTTGTCGGGAGGGCGTAAAAGTGAACTTTACGCACGGAAAACAGGCATCAAAAGTACTTTACGCCATTCGATGCGTAAATAGTATATTACTCACCAAGGGACGTAAAATAAAGAATGCCTCAGACTGCGTGTAATTTTTACCCGAGGCGAAGCCGAGGGTGAAAAACATGCAGTCTGAGGTATTCTTTTTTACTTCCCGAGGGAAGTATACGATGTTTCTTTATGGCCGGGAGGATAAGCGGCATCTTTCCTTCCGCTTGCGGGAGGAAAGTTGCTGCTTTCCTCCCGGTGTGAAGAAAATGCTATTTTACACACTTTTGATATTTTTCGGTCGCATTTTAAGCACTCAAGTAACATAAAATATAGTATGAAACATGTGCGTAAATATTTATTCTGCGAAGGTGATTACGACCCTCGCCTTCGGCTCGGGCCGCAACCCTTCGCATTCGTAGAATGAACTTTTACGCACTAGTTTCATAATATACTATTACGCACTAACTTTACTCACACAATTACAAAAAAGACATTCTTTTACATATAGGAACAGCAATATTTCTTTTGCAACTCGTTGTAAACGTACTTTTATGCAACATGGATAAGGATAAAAGTTGTTTTATTTATCAAGATCTTTCAATTGACTTTCCCAAAATTTTACATCAATATTTTTTTGGAACCTACGTGATTAAAATCGATGTATTTAGTACAAAATTTTCATTTTTTGTACTTGATTTAGAGTTTGCAGGACTAGGAATTTTAGTAGTTATAGAATTTCCTTTAAAAGACTATTTAATGATTTAAACGATATTTTTAGAAATGTTTTATTTACACTTTTTAACAAATGTTTAGAATTTTTCATCAATTTCAAAAAATTGGTTAAAACGTTAAATTAAAAAATGTTCGAAAATATTATTTGAACATCTTTTTATACTTGGCATTTCTTTAAATGAAACTCGTATGTTATTGTAGTTATAACGTACATATTTCTATAGAACAAGTCATTCTTAGTTATAATAAATAATACGAATCTGCGAATACAATAAAAAGAACTGGATAACCGATTGCTGTAACATTCGCAATATTAAATTATTCAAAATGCACAGGAAAATTGATGACTTTCCTCTTCATTAGAATTTGTCGATTCAAGTTCATTTGTCAACTGATATTGATTGAATGTTCCGGGAATAAATTGCACTAGAAGGAAATTTCATATTCAATTATGTTCTCATACATTTAAACATTTTAAGTTTAATTCAACACTTGACTCTCTTTTTTTGAAACACTCAAATACAAGCTATAATATAAGTGACATTTTTTTTATTATTTGTATTATGTCTTTTAAAATTATTTGCCCAAAAAAAGTGAAAAATACATCATTAAGCACCACAATATACTACATTCCAGTAACAACACTCGTAGCTATTTAAATAATATATGATAGTTACTACAACTAATCAAATGGGGATAAGGACCTACTTGACTACGTCGAATAATTTGGAATTAATTAAATTTACTTTCATATTGTTTTCAGTGCAGTAAACGAAAGGTTTATGGAATTCTCTTAATCCGAATTAGTCAATCTGCTCATCAAGAAGTGAAAAGTCGTTGACTAGGTAGTAATGATTACTAATAAAGGATAAAAACTAAAAATTCATTACTCCAACTAACTTGAAGTTAATCCTTTATTTTTGAATACCTTATTACTAAAATGAATCAGTAGTTTTTACTAATGAATTAGTCGTTTTTATCTGCATTAGGAAAAATCTTACTAATTTAATTAGCCGCCGGCTTTTCATTCCATCATTAGTAGTTTTCAACTAATTCAAATGATATTATATTTATATTATTCATATTATTTATAATAGAGAATAATGTTTTTAGGATTAGATCAACTAATTCCTCTTCTACATTTCATCACAGCCCATGTGATAGTAATTGGGTACTCGAAGATGAGTCCGATCTCCGGTTGAGTGACATATCTACATTGTAGGGTCGAATGAATTGACTTCTGCCTTATGTTAGAGATATTGATAACGAGCGATAAAGTGTGTAAGACATCATACGCACAATGGACCAAGCTTATGAAGCTCAATACTTAAATTTTCTGTCTGATATTAATTCAGTGTGAATGCAACATTTTAGCCATCATGACACTCGTGAGAAGAGCTACGTAGATACGAATGTTATAGTTGATGGTTTCAAAATAGTACAAAGTAAATATAAGATATTAAGTATTAATAGTACAAACAGTGATATATTTAAAGATGAAGGCGATATTTCTGCTATGTCTTGCTTTAACTGTTGATGGTAAGTAAATTAGTAATGACTACCGAAAGCTTAAGGAATCGTGGATATCATTTCGTTTTAAAATAGGTTTCTTTTTAAATTTTAATTAGTAAATGAATACTCATCAAACGTAAAAAGTGGATTAGTAATTCAATAGTAATGCTACTGTACTAAGGAATAAAAAATTATTTATAAATCAAATTTTAAGTATATGGGGCATTTCGCAAAAAGTCATCCACCCAGAAAAATGAGCTGTTCATCATGATGTAATTTTTATTCGTGAGAGGCAAGGGGACTCATAATAAAAAATCACCCGAATGGGATGAGAATCCTATCACGGCCCCGTCGTTGATTCTGTGAAGTGCTAAGTGGGGAATGATTTGTGGACACTAATATATTTTCTTATAATTGTAAACAAATGTCTTAAATTAACCATAAATAAAAAGTTGTATTAGATTCGGGCGAGGTGCAACGGGGCGCAACAGCACGCGGAGCGTCTTCTCGCTGATAAATTCATTTTTTGTTCTAAAGAGATCCTGCTATTTTATAATTTTTTTTTAATTCCAATCGGAGAAGCCTATCCGTAAGAAAAAAACAACTTGCAACATTAATTTAAAAACAATTTATCAATTTATCAATTTTATTTAATATTAATTATTTACTGTATGTAAAGAATGCTTTAAAAATCACCACTTACTTTTTAAAATTCGTACATTTCTCGTGAAGATACAGACCTTGGAATGTAGGTATCATTTTCAATATGGTAGAAATTTGAACCCCTAATGCCAGGCAACCCCGTGAACTAATGTCTTAAAACTTTTACCAAATCTTTATGATAAGTAGGACTATCGACTATAAAAATATCAGGGTTATTCAGAAACTTTGATTTTTCAGGGTGAATAACTTCATGCGAAATGCCCCATATGCAAAAAGCAATATTATACAGTGGTCTCAAAGGCATATTACTGACAGACATTATTCGACCCATCAGAAAACATTTTATCGGTAAAAATCATCGTTTTATATGCTAAAAATTAATATGAATAAATATTCACTTGAAACAATTGTAAAACAAAACTTTACAATATTAGATAACAATATTTTTACTTATCGCAATGGTGATGAATGATGGAAAACTTTTTACGATTTTTTATACTATTCTTTAATTTTAAAAAACCAACTAAAGAAAACCGATGCGCCGGGACTCGAACCCGATTTTTTTTTCAACTTTCGATTGCCCGTCAAATGCTCATTTTGCCTAAGAGAAACAGATGTCAAGTAAATTACATACATGACAGTAAAGAGTCCAAAATAAATATAATAAAATAGTAGTGATTTTAAACGCTGTCAGGAAGTTTTGGGACGTCTTTGCAATATTCTTGTTTGAATTTTTCCAATGTTTCTCTATATTGAAATCAATATTCATCTGTATAATTCAGTATTGTGAATTATCTTGATCGAAAAAAGATTTTTTGATGCAGTAGCCGAAAAATGGTTATTTTACGCCTCGGGAGGCGTAAAATAAATTTTACTTTGCTTGATTATCGTGAGTCCTCTTGCCTGTCACGTCAGGCTCATCGAAGACTGGAATTTTTTTTTCTTTATTGATTACAATATCTTTACTTTAAGTGCTCGAATTGTTCACCATTTACTTATTGACTGTAAGCTAATCGATGGTAGAAAGCACCAAAAGCATTTTCGATCATTTTAGGAGTAATATCCTCTGCCGTAATTCGGCTAAACTCTGGGGTTGTAGTTTTGTATACCCGATCTTTTAGATAGCTCCAGTAAAAATAATCCAGAAGTGTCAAATCCGGTGATCTGCCTAGCCATTCAATCATACTTCTCCACCCTACCCACCGATTAATGCACACTGTATCTAAAAAGTTGCGAACATCACGCGCACAGTCATCTGGTGCGGCATCCTGCTGGAATCATGTATTCATAAAGTTGTCTCCAGCTATTCTTCTTATGGTATGGGCGATTTGATTTCTTAGCATGCAGCATTTATGTTACCATCAATAAAAAACGGACCTACAATCCTGTTATTGAATATGCCCGTCCATACATCTAATTTTTGTGGATATTGTAATCTTCTTGTGCCCAATGGGGGTTTGTTTCCGCTCAATATCTACAATTATGCATATTACATGTTCCGTCAAGCTAATGTTTTGCTTCATCTGAGAAAACAATATTTGATGGGAAGTTAGAATCTCGTACTATGCCTGCCATCACATCATCGCAAAACTCAACACGACGATCGAACTCATCATTATTAAGTTTGTTAATCAGTGTAACCTTGAATGGATGAACACTCATTGCATATTTTAGTATGTTGTGAACCGAAGACTTAGCTATTTCATGCTATTGTGCAACTCTGCGGATGGAACTATGAGGATCCTCAGTGAATGACAATAAAACATTCAGAGAATTATCATAGGTCGTTGCTGATCTTGGTCTCCCCGATTTAGCTTTATCATTGATCGTGCCAGTTTCTTCAAACTTTGAAACGGCGTTCCCAGCAGTGGAAATGGAAATATCAGTTCTACCAGCCCAAAAATTCTAGTTAAAAATATCCATCACTCCCCAGTATATGCTCCCCAGCCTCTCATCATGAGAAGTGTGATTCTTTCTCTTTACAATCGCAAAACTTAATTTAAGTCTTTCAGTTGAAAGTTTGTAGTTTTAGAGTTAGTGGGCCATGGAAATCGCTTGGTTACTTATACTCTCAAGACGCTTCTTTTTTAGTATATATATATATATAGACTTTATTATTATGTTAAACATAATAATAAATGTAAATTAAACAATAGTCAAGAAAATTTTTACTCACCTTATATTATTCTGTTATCGTTTCAGAAAATTACTTAATTGACGATAAAATTAGTTTTGTAGGTTTCAATCTTAAGTCCTTTGCTTTTTTTCATAGCCGCAGTTGTTCAGTTTATTGAATGCATCAGTTAAGATATTTTTGCAATTCTCCAGAGAGGTATCTGGGCAATATACAGCAATCCGCAAATTGTACATTTCGGACTCGATTACCTATGTTTTTGTCTTTAATGTATGTATTAAATAAAAGTGTGCTTAAAACGGAGCCTTGCGGGAGCCCCTTGGTTGAGTGATTAAGTCAAAGGTCTCGATAAAGTTCCCATCCACATATAAATATTAATGTTTCGGAAGTGAATTTAGTCCAGTCGTCAGAAGTCTAACCTCCACTTTTTGTCCGCACCAGCTGAAAATTGGTGTTCAAAATTGGATGTGAATATTCATATCTTTGTTGATTGAATTATTACAGAATTTGATATACCTCTAATTTGATAATCCTATAATTTCTTTTCTTCTCTTACAATTTTTTAGCGGTTCTTTTTTTTCTAGGCTTTTTTTTTTAGGCTGTTTTTTCTATAATCGCGGGATCACATTTATCAATATTTAAGTGATTTATTGATCTTATTTGTTTTTTGATAGTGGAGTGCACCTGATTTTGTTAAACATTTAATTATGTCGGTACATAGTTTATTATAAATGCTTATGAAATTGTCTTTATCAAGTTTATATTTTGCAATATTTTCCGATTCTAATTTTGATGTACTCCCAATCGATCACAGCAGCATTTAAGTTAGGTCCAGCTGTTTTCGAGTACTGAAACTTCTCTGCGAGTGTGGTTACAATGCGAAAATGATCGCTTTCAAGTAGTTTAAGTATAAAGATAAAATTATGGGTGAAATTAGGGATATATCAGGAGAACCAAGTTTATTTTCCAATCTACTAGGTAATCTAGTACGCTCGTCTGAGGCATTCAAAGTTATAGAGTTGAAGTTGTCCAAACATTTTGCGGGCTTTTCCAGCTGTATTCGGGGCTCCATCTCCCATGATGGCCGTTAAAATCTCCACAAACTATGCATGATGACTGATCCTCAGGGAGGAAACCAGCCCAATCATCATCACTTTGTTTCGAGTTAGTATGTCTATACAAGTTGGTGAAAGATACAATTCGTTAGCTAACTATAATTATTAATAATATTGTGAAAATATTCAGCCGGCGATTAACTCTATATTTAAATGGCGGATTTACCGCCACCAAGAGGTCTCGAGAGAAACAATCTACTGTGTTTACAATTCTATCAAATCTGTTAGTATTATAATTATCTAGTTTCAATTTTTTACCCTCAGTTAACCAAATTTCTGTAACGCATATAATTTTATAATCATTAAAAAAAGAGTTTGTGAGATTCTAATAATTGTAAGCAAATAATGTCAGTATTTCAATTATTATCAGATGTTGGATTAATATTTGAAACAACTATGGGGATTTCTGAGCACTGTCTTTCCTCTAAATAGTCGTTATAGTTGTTGAGTCACCGTTATAATTTAAAGTTTTTAAACTAATTCTAACTACATTGTTTGCCTCGATAAACGTTAAATGTTGTTCCGTTGAAATTATTGTTAATTAAGTTTTGTTCTGTATGGGAGTGACAGATTTTTTGTCATTCGCTGAGTGTCGGAAAAGAAACTGATTTTTAATACAGCAAGATGTGATTTTAGAATCACATACGTTATGTACATTTTTCTCTTCCCGCATAATGGGCATGACATGAATAATACGAAAGAAAGTTTACAAAAAAAAATAATACTAGTATTTTCAATTTTAGAAAACCTGTAAACGTTTTTTGAATTCGTAAATCACCAAAAACATCATTTCATGTATGTACTAATCATTTACTTTATTTTTCTAGCAATTCCGGGTGAAAATGAATCTCAACCAACACTCAATCTTACTTTGATAAGGAATACTACTTATCCAACGAAGATCGACAATAATGTCACTCAACATTCGAATTTCCCTTCAATATTCACCGTAACAAGTTTTACTGACAAGGAACCAGCGAAAATATTACTTGTACAAAGCGGAGTACTGCCAAAACATCATCAACCAATCACCGTAGCTAACATCGGAATAGTTCCAGTTCAGGGTGAATCAAAGTATGGAACAGCAGTGATGTGGCACGGTGTAGCTAATAGTATGGAAATATTACCAGGCGAAACCAAAATCTTTCCAATGCCGAATAGATTCTTCCTAACTGGTGTGAAAATAAACGCCACAGGGAAAGGAAGAGCCATAATTTATGCTGAACGTGGAATTAATCCCATGGGTATTATATCATCGGATGACCATCACAAAAATAAGCCAAAATTCGATCACGAAGCTATTGAAATAACAAGAGATTTGGTTACCAGAGTTACCGAGAAAATACCGATTGCTGGAATGTTTCTTGCAACGTTTATCGATGTATTTTTCGCAGACGAAAAGGAAGATCCATGGGATGAAGTCAGAGACAAAGTTAAATTGATGATAGAGCATAATAAGTTGCAAATAATCAACGATATTTTAGAAAAAGATATTGCTCCTCTTAAATCAAAAATTACTTTCGTTATGTCCCAAAAAGACGAACCTGATTTTAGATTGAAATTCATCGATCTAATCCTAAACCTAATCGACTTCGATGAAAAGTTTATTTTTAAACATGGCGAAGACGTTCATGAAGTTAATTATTACGTACTACCTTTGTACTCCCGTACCGTTAACATGATGCTCAGTTTTTACTCCTGGGGTATAATGTATCGAAAGCAACTGGGATTGAATGACAATGATGTTAAAGTTCTGACATCCCACAGAGCACAGACGATACGTCGTGCAAAAGAACACATAATGAACATGTACAGAGATCGAGTCGCAGATACCTATAACAGTTTGAATGTCGATCACTTTTACGACTCTTTGATGAAAACTCGTACTTATATTGTTGTGCATGGATTAGAGTACATTCCTTATTGGGATAACATCCTCGATTCAGAAAAATATCCAATCGTCTATCAAAACTTTATCGCATACTCTGAATATTTTGGAAGGCAATCTATTAACATGAACAAACAAGCAATGGTGGAGTTTGGAAATGAACCCTTAACTCCGAGTTTGGTGAAAGCAACTGATAACACAGGTTTAGATACCCGAAACGAACTATCCCGAGTTGAAATCTACTTGGATCATGACAAGCATGAAACTTTAGTAGGGGTGAAACTGATTTTTGCAAATAATGCAACGTATATGATGGGGCAAGGAGGTCTGAGAATGGAAGTATTTGAACTACGTAACAATACTCGTATAATGCAAATTGAAGCAGGCGGCTCTGGAAATCTGGACAATTTAAGTTTCCATTTGTCCGATGGTCGAATTTTACGATATGGAAAATTGTACGATGCCTCGAGGAAAGTATTTGAAATGTACAATCATTATATATGCTCCTTCTATGTAGCCAATGATGTTAAGCGGTCATGGAATCAACTACAAAATATTGCCGTATCATACCGACTACTTCCAGTGGAAACATTAAAAAATAAGTTGATTGTTTCAAATAACGCAACGAAAACGGCTTGAAATAGAATTAATTTTTAACATTTCATTCTTTTGTATGTTTATATAAATAATAATAAAAATTATAATTATCCAGGGTAATGATTTAGTTTGGTCATCAATGTAGCGATTGAGTATTTTACTAATTGGATGAAAAATGTAACAAAAAAAAATCGTGAGAAAGAAATACTGTAGTATGAATTTATTGCTGTTGTATATATTTTATTGCTGCGCTTAGATTTATTTAGACCTCAATTATAATAGAAATATCGTCAGTAGGTAAATAAACATTAATAATTTTATATATTTAATCATTAAGAAAGGATAAATACCTGGCAAACCGAATAAAACGAATAATTTTTTTAAAATGCTTAATATGTTTTTTATAGGTTGATTACTTCGACCATAGGTCTGGACAAATTGTTGAATTTTGTCACTTTCCGCCAAAAAAAATTTGCTGTACTTTTTCATCAAATGTCAACGTCTCAGATCCCAAGGAACCCAAAAATCTGTATACGGCTACGACAGTAACCAGTGCTGTCAGAGATTAGTCTCTGGTGCTGTCGATATAGGACTCAGTCGTGTTTGTTCCTTTCCGTACAGCAAGATTCCGGAATGTTCAACTTAAAAAATTTATAACTCGAAAACTAAAAGGCACACCATGAATTAAAAATTTGAAAAAAATATTAGATAAAATTTGCCACAAAATAAAAATATTAAAAAATAAATAAAAAGGGAGCACAGTGGTACAAAATCGTTATGAAAACAAAAAATGTTTTTTTCATGCGTTTATTATTATTATATTTAATTATAAATTTTTTTTTCGAAAAGTTCAGACTTTTTCCGTCGAGCTATAATTTTTGGAAAAAAAAATTTGTGAAAATTTCATATGGCCGCCATTTTGAAAATTTTCGGAATTTCGAAAAATCCCTTTACCACATACATGTGTGTCAAGTACTAACTTTTCTGAAATTTTTAACAAAAATCGGAAATGTGATGTCAGATCGTGAACGATTTGACTGAGAATGGGAAACACAGATTTTTACAAGTTAATTGGAGGGATGGCTTGGAATAAGGGCGTATAATATATTAGCGATATTGTATCAATTTTTAAACTTCATTAAGTAAGATTTAATATTTTTTATTTTATTTTATTTAATATTAAGTGCTTGAATTTTCATTACTTTTAAAAAGATTTGGTGGAATTAACAAATGTACCTACAGAAAGTTTGTCTTCCTAGTTATTGTATATGGTATTAGACATTGGTTTCTTTCGATAGAAAAACTTGGCAATATTACATGATTTTAGTGCTTTTTTGTAGAATAAGAACTTGGCGAGTTTTATTTACATAAAGTGTTTTTTGGGGGGGGGGGGGTAGAGGTTCTTATGAAGGAGGAAAAGTTGGTGGCGGGGAGTCGATATTTCCTCCTCAAATATTCGTAAATTTAAATGCCTCGTGTTGTCTCAACCGTATTCGTTAACGGGAGTTCGACTGTACGTAGCATAGTAGAGAATGGAAAATAAAACACTATAGCAAGAAAATTCGGCGGCATTTATTTTCAAAAATTTACTACGATTACTACACGAAAAATTATTTTGCATAGTTCGGAAATTCCAGTTTTCTTTACAAAACAAGTTTATATAATTTAATATTGCTGTTTTCGAGTTCATTATGTGATTATTTATATAAAAAATAAGGAGTGTCTATAAGTGGGTACGTACAGTTTCCTATATCGTGCGTGCGAGGAAGAGAGGCAGTTGCAACACAGCTTTTACGTATTTAAGGTTAGGATAGTTTTAGTAGGGGTTCTGGGGATGGTAGTCCCGGACTGCAGAATCTAAGCTTACATGAAATTAATTCATACGTGCCATTTCTCTAACGGTTTTTAAAACACTATTCGGCAAATTGATACCGATGATTGATTTTTAACGGTGATTGAAATTCAAAATTAGAAAAGATAGTGTACTTCTTGCAAAAATATATTATTAATTAGTAATACAATTCAATATCGTATTCTCATTATTGAAATCAGTGCATTTATACTAATTCATAGTTATAAACTTTTATTGCAATGTTATTTTGCTATCCGGTATGGTAAAAATATTCGGTTGCCCCGCCATTTCCCCTTACCACCGCTTACCATGCTTGATTGGCGGTCGTCGCTCGCTTGTAGCCAATGGCTCGGCAACGTGTTTGTTTACTCTTCCATGACGTCCACAAACTGTTCACAGGTACTTTAGGCGCCATCTTACGGACTAGTTCATTTCCCCCCAAAACAGGCTTCAAGCGCGTGACCCACGTAGCCAAGCATTTGCCACTCTCATATTTCCTCTCATTGCTTCGCATGGATGGACTCCCTAATTCTGATTGGATCTCTTTTCTTGCACTTCACGGAGTTGCGTAGCTGCTATATCCAAGTGAATGTAATATCTTTATTACCGCACGCTCTATGGTCATTAGTCTTCGGATACATACAGTACATGGCAGTGTCAACAACCATCAACAACGTCAATGATAACCATATAGTCAAATTAATTTTGTGAGACTAGTTAAGAAAACCAATCATTATTTTAATACATCAAATAAGTGGTATTAAGTTGTTGTGGTTAATTAATATGCATAAACACCGATTTGAGTACGCACTATCATCTGGAAAAGATGAACATTATTCAGATGAAAATTATGAGTACATGGATATTGATCGTGTGATTAATTATCAGCAGAAAAGTGATGAAGATACTGAAGAAGCAAGTGAAACTGACATTGGAAAGAATGAAGAATGCAATGAAGTTAAGGAGCAAATATACGAAGATGAATTAGCTAGTTTGCGAAAACAAGTGCAACAATTAAGAGACGGTACACATTCTGAATACAACAAAAAACTTAAACGATTAGAATCCGAATACAAAGAAAGACTTCGTATGAACATCGTACACCGGGATTATTTAACAGACGGTGTTGAAAGGGAGTACGTCCTTGAAAAAAAAGCTGCTGTAAAAGATTTTGAGGAAAAAAAATGCGATCTCAAAGAAAATCTATTATCCGACATGGAAGAGAAACGAAAAATTATAGAAGCTGATCGCTATACAATGGAATTAGCGGGAGATTCAGTGGAGATGAAACCGGTAATGACACGAAAATTGCGTCGTAGGCCAAATGACCCTGTTCCAGAAAAAGTTGAAAAAAGAAGAAAGCCACCTCCTTCACAACTGAACTATTTGTTAGATGATAAAGATATTGATACTGATCTTAAGGCTATTAGTCGTGGTAAAGTTGTGTCAGCTATTCGAAAACCGGGGAATTTTTTTTTTTAAATATATTGTAAATACTGATTGGTTTTATGCAATTAAAAAAAAATCATTTCATAATGAAGAACTTGGAACCTATGAATAAAGAAATAAAAGTCTAAAAAATGAAATAAATATATATTTTATACGAGAGCCTAGAAAAGATGTTTTTTTGAAATTCTCCTAATTAGTTCTCGGTAAAAACCTGTAGATGGCGTAACCTACCTACGAATAAGACGCCATTTAAAAGGCCAAGGGCCAGTCTACTTTGTTATAGTTCGTGCCCCAAGGCACAAAGTGAAAGCAGAAGAAGAACAACGTCAATAAGTAGAGAACAAAAGTCGAGTGATGAGTACTACGGGCTATATAATAACGTTTTAAGTGTTTTGTGCACGTGGCCAACGTAGTACACTCCAGTGACTAAAAAGTGTGCGTGTCGGTGAACGTGAATACACTTTGTATATAACCTCTGAATTGGGGACTTTTCGTTTCTAAAATGCTTGCTCTCAAGGATTACGGAAGCTCCGGCGACGAGAGCGATGGAAATGCAGAGATAGAGACAGTACCGTCGTACGCGCAAAAACCTTTGAGTTCACTGCAGTTACAAGTTTGCGCTGCCCCAGAAGTAATTCCAACTGGAAATGAGCTGTGTGTACGACACATTGATTCGACCACAAAAGAACTGACGTTTAATCCAAAGTATCACGAACTCTTCGCTCCGGATCTTGGACCAGCCAACCCATTTCAAACGCAACAACAAAAAGCTATTAAAAACATGCTCTCTGGATACGTCGAACAAGCTCATATAAGCGAGTTTCAATTCGAAAACCAAAGAAGAACGTTTGCCAGTTACGGGTATGCTTTAGATCCTACTATCGATGGTAGCGAATGTGAAGGGAAGTTGACGATAGGAGCAAAGGAAGCTGCCGATGAATCTGGTGGTAAGACGGTGTTTGAAAGAACGCCTTTGAGGCCAACCGACAAGAGAAAACGACACAGAAATGATAATCCTTCCGATATCGAGGGATTCTTGGGTCCTTGGGGTGGTTTCGTTGATGAAAAACGTATAATGAAGCCAAGCGATGAGGAATCGGCAGAATTGGAAGAAATATTAGCTAAAAGGAATAAGAGAGGGAAACAAACAGAAGACAAACCTCTGGAAGAAAAGACAGTTTTACATATCAAAGACAGTATCGATTATCAAGGGAGAACATTTTTACACGCTCCGCAAGATGTTGGTGTTAATCTCAAGTCAGAATCGCCACCTGAAAGGTGTTTTCTTCCGAAATCACAAATTCACACTTGGGAGGGCCATACAAAAGGAATATCGCAAATCAGATGGTTCCCCCGTACAGCTCACTTACTGCTCTCTTGCAGTATGGATTGTCGTGTGAAATTGTGGGAGGTGTACAAAGAACGTCGATGTATAAGAACGTATTATGGTCATCGTCAAGCTGTACGGGACATTAGCTTTGATAACAATGGAGAAAGATTTTTATCTGCTGGATACGATCGTTACGTCAAATTATGGGACACAGAAACTGGCGAATGCATCAGTCGCTTTACAAGTCGTAAAATACCGTATTGCGTGAAGTTTAATCCGGATCCGGATAAGCAACATCTGTTTGTAGCAGGTACAAGCGACAAGAAAATTATTTGTTGGGATATCAGATCTGGTGAAATCACTCAAGAATACGACAGACATCTGGGAGCTGTAAATAGCATTACTTTTGTCGATGAAAATCGTAGATTCGTCACTACGTCAGACGATAAGAGCTTACGAGTTTGGGAATGGGACATTCCCGTAGATATGAAGTATATTGCCGATCCGACAATGCATTCCATGCCAGCTGTCACGCCGTCTCCCAATCAAAAATGGTTGGCGTGTCAAAGCATGGACAACAAGATAGTCATCTTTTCCTCATTAAATCGATTTAAAATGAACAGAAAAAAAGTATTTTCTGGACATATGGTAGCTGGATATGCTTGCGGTTTAGATTTCTCTCCAGATATGAGTTATCTTGTGTCCGGTGATGCGGATGGAAAATGTTACATATGGGACTGGAAAACTACGAAATTGTTCAAGAAATGGAAAGCGCACAGTGGAGTTTGTATATCTACATTATGGCATCCGCACGAGCCGTCCAGACTTGCAACAGCAGGTTGGGACGGAAAGATTAAATATTTCGACTAAGGTTTAAAAACTGATTTATATCAATATATAATATTATTGTTTTTGCTATGATAAAGCGTAATGATAAGTTTAGAGTAAGAAGCTGGATTGTATGTATTGTATATATTGTACATATAAAATAAATTGTTTCTAACATAAAATTTGTTTCTTTATTGAAAAGACCTCTTGTATTAGAATTAGTGTAAGAAAACGGGTTTAGGAATGGGACGGTAAATAAATGAATTGCAAGAAAGTAATACAAAAAATAGAAAATGTTTATTCAATGATTCTACAATTTTTTATTTAATTATTTACAAATAGTGTTTGTAATAAATAGGTTGATATTTCAAAACTAGCCGAAGATAAATTTTATACGACTTGATGACCAGCTACATATACCTCGACTATATTACGATCATCTCCAGAAAATATAAATCTTTGAAGTTGCTCTTTAAGCGTATATTCTTTTACAGTATCGAGAGGACCATCAACAACATCCAAATCGATCACTAAAGCGTCGAATTGTTTACCTGGCATGAAATTTCCAGTTTGGTTTTGTAAAGAGAGAGCTGAAAGCAATTTTATATCATTCGTAAATAACTCACATTACATAAATTAAAATAAAAAGTTACCATTTGCTCCCCCTAGAGTTGCGAGATAAAAAACATCTTTATAATTAAGAGGTTCGTAACCAGGTTTTAAGAACGACAAATTATTTGAAACGTGAATCGCAGATCTCATTGCGTCTATAATGGAAGGGGTTTGTCCTCCAGAAACGTCTGAAAATAAACATAACATACAGTACACGCTGGACTTTGATTCTGTATGATGAAAAAATTACCTGTCCCAAGTCCAACCGTCACACCTGCAGCTCTCAGTCTTTGAACATCACATAGTCCACTCTTTAAGCATAAATTAGAGGATGGACAATGAATAACAGCAGCGTCACGTTTTTTAATTATGTCAATTTCGCAGTCTTTCAAATATATTCCATGGGCTAATACTGTCTACAAAACATTTGTTCTATTAAGGAAACGTTTAAGCATACTTTTAATATCGCAATGAAAATTTGAATACTTTATTCGTGATAAGTCCTGCATCGTCATAAACATCGCAATACGACGAATGGTTTTTGTACGCATTCCTCACTGCTGCAACTTCTTCCAAATTTTCCGAGACGTGCGTCTGTTGACAGATAAATGTGGTTTAAAATTATATATTTACTTGTGTTTCAATAAATAGATAAATATTTGACAGACATACTTGTATGCACAGATCTTTATCTTTTGCTATTTTTCCTAACTCTCTCATTAATTCCATGTCGCAACTAAGTACAAACCTTGGTGTTATGACAGGACGAACTAACGGACTCTAAAATATAAAAATTTAAACTCATTTATTCATGTAACAAAATTTTTAAAGTTTGGAACACTCACTCCTATGTCGAGGACGTCCCGAATGAATTTATGAGTATTATTGAGGGAATCTTCTGTATTCTCCCAATAACCATCTTTTCGCTTTTGATTCATGTTCACTTTCCCTATAAATGCCCTTTGCCCATACGCAGCTGCTTTACGTGCTAAGATCATTGACGCATTTCCATAAAGTGATGCAAAGTAACACGCAGTAGTTGTACCAACTTTTAAAGTTCGTTTCTAAAACAAAATATTGATCATTAAGTTAAGTTAATTGTATTTTGTAACTGTAGTATTCGACATACCACAACCGCATCAAAAACTTTCTCTGCAAACTTTTCATCAGAATATTTAATCTCTAGGGGAAAAGTGTAACTCTCCAACCAGTCCAACAAAGGCTTGTCATAGCCGATACCCAGATTAGGCAATTGCACCGCATGAATATGACCATCAATAAATCCAGGAATCAGGAACTGATTACGTTTCAAATATTTCACACGTTCCGCTTGAACATCATCCAATTCATTCTCTGGTACGATAGAAATAATCTAAACATTGTATTTCTTCTTATTAATTGTCATTAAATGTTATTTTGTAGTCTATTAAATTAATAAATAATTCAAAAAAGATATTGACCTTTCCACCTTCAATCAGAACTCCAGCTATTTCATGCACAATTAGTTCTCCAGTTTCTGACGAATGAATGATGCATCCAATAAACAATTCTTTTGCTTTTGCAACTCCGTTCATTGTTATCTTTTTTGTAAAATGTGTGACACCTGAAAAATAAAAAATTACATTAATCAATACACCCAGATACTTATCATATAATGTATAAATCTAGGGAAACAAAGATACTAGTAAAGACACAGCATTGGGAACAGTTATAATTTAACTGGATGAACCAAGATAAAGGAAACAGTACGGTGAAGAAATGCTGTCTTTGCGTTGCAACTTGTGATTACACGTAGCACGTGTTCTTGTTACACTTATAAAGCTTTTATAACTTACAATGTCATCATAATAAGATATCAGTTATTACATCCTATGTACTGATAAAACGTTAATACAAATTTCGTTATTTTCATTCAACAAAATTAGATGCATGTATTAATTTATAAAGAAATGTGTAAAGAATTGTATGTGGACAAAATCTTAGGAATTCAACTAAAATAGTTTTATTGAATATACATCCCATTCAGCAAATGAAACAGAATTAAAACAAGTTGAAAAATCAACACTTTTCTTCGTTGTGGAGAAAGAATTAAAAAAAATTACGTTACGACTGGAAATTTTTGCATTCACTCACGATATCGTTTTTAATGCCAATTGCATTTATGATGTTTTGCTTATGTTTTCAAATAAAAAAAGGCAGGTCGACTTTGTATAGTTTATCCCAGTAAGCAGAATTGAAAAAAATTAAAAAATCTGAAATCAATTCAAATACCCACTCTAGCGGAAATTAAATATGTATAAAACGTACAAAAGCATAAAGAAACGTAGAAAAATGTAAGATATTGTAAAATGAATTCAAAATATGGATTTATTTGTATATTATTTCTATTCTTCAAATTAAACTTGAGCTATAATTAAATGTTTACAGAGAAATTCAGTTCAATTTAAATCTATATACAAATTTGATTTCAATCAAAGAATCATAATGTACTAAACTGAAATATCAGTTTAGTGTTTTATTTATTTGTAAGTATTCCCTGCCGAAAAAATACTATAGAACACGATTCAGAAAACATGTAGAGCACCATACAAATTATATTTATTAAGAAAAAAAGTTGCAAAATACCTAAATATTTATGTTACAGAAATATTGAGGGTATACAATTTTATTCAAAACTTCCGTCAAAACTAAAAAAGTAAGAAATATTGCGAATCCTGTATAAAAAGACCTTGTCCTAATTTTAACTTTTATGGTTTTTGCACCATTGAATAGTTTTTGCACCATACAAAATTAAATTTAGGCCAAGGTCTTTTTACACGGGATTCGCAATATTTCTTACTGTTTTAAGTTTTGAAGGAAGTTTTTATAATAAAATTGTAAGCCCTCAACATTTCTACAACGTAAATATTCAGGTATTTAGCTACTTTTTTCTCAATAAATATAATTTGTATGGTGCTCTATATGTTTTCTGAATCATGTTGGATTCAAAACTACACTCGTATTCATTTCAATGCAAGAAAAGTTTTCTTTCACAAAATAAACTTTGAATAAATCTGTATTTATTTGTATTCGTATACTGCTTCCGATTGTATTCGTAATTGTGTTCGTAAAATTGAATACAGACGGATTACTTTTTCTGAAATATAATCCGGCAAATTACGCTTCCTATTGTATTCGTAAAATTGAATACGGATGGATTCCTTTCTTCGGAATTCAATCGATTTGAATACATATTTACGGAATCAAAGTATGAATTCAAAATGAATTGAAATTTTCAATCCAATCCTATCCAATCTCGATTGTGCTGGGTTCTGTACATTTTGGTAATTCATCTTATTTGTCACATTTTATTGTATTTATTTTGTTGTTATTACTTTCTCACATTTTGTACGCATACGTACATTTTTATACATTTCTGTAAGTTTTCATACATTTATATCCGTTTTTATACGTTTCTATAATACAATTACGATGTCAAATATTTTGCATTTCAATAATCAGTAAAGAATTCGAATAAATAGAGAAAGGGCAGGATGTGTGGTTTCTTCTATATATTTAAGCGCATTTAGATCAGTTTATTAAAACGTAAATAAATTCAATTGAACAAATATAGAATATTATTGGTGATCAGGAATGTATTTTAGGTAAATCTCACCCCTTTTGAAAACGTTATACACGTCTTTTACAGTAAGTTTTGCAGCTTTTATAGATTTGAAAAATCGGATTAATTTGTGAAAAATAAAAATTACAAAACAATTTGAAACTATTTTCTTCCTCAATTATGTAAATCTGACTCATTGAAAACCCCACAAGAACATTAAAATATAGGTAAAGTTCAAATACGAAACTGTTTACAAATTGTGCACACAACAATCGAAAAAAGGATTCGGAGGGATTGAAATTCTCAGTCTGTTTGAATTCTTAATTTGTCCATTTGGATTCATTTCCCAGAAATCCATATTTAACATTATTTATTTTCGACAATATGTTTCTATTAATAATGGATTCGTATCGTTTGATTTGCATTAAACCTTTTAAATTCAAAGCGTTAGATAATTTTACATTTTTTACATAATTATTTATTTACTCGAGTGGATTCTTCGGGGTTGATAGGAGTCGACTTTCCTGAATTTGACAGAATCTAATGATTTCAGAAATAATTGTTTGATTCGATGGGATACAAATTGCCGGAATACAACAAAATCAAATGGTTCTATTGATAATGGATTTTCTTCCAATCCTTTTCTAATGACTGTGCACTTTCCAGTAAACAAAGAATGTTTAGGAATTATTCAAAATTATTCAATTTAATGATTTAAGTTTCAGTGCTTCTTAGTAATTTTGTATTTACTGGATTTAATTGTGAGTTTCAATAAACGAAAATGTTAAGAATCAGAATTCATGATCATGAATACGAATCCTACTCGATTGTTAAGAAATTAAAAAGAATTCACATTTGTAACTCTGAATTAGGATTCTTGAGGCTTGAATACTTTTTCGTTTAATAGAGTTATCAAAATAACTAGCACTACTCATTAGTAGCGCAATCAACTAGCATCAATAATTGATTGTAACTTAAGTCGAAATATGATTGGTTTTCTACGTAGTAACGTGTACTAACGTAGTCAGAAAATGGTCTATGACTAACCATCTTGATAAGATACTATATTTCGTGATTTATGTTCTAAAACGTTTAATATCCTCATCGGTGACTATAAAGTTATTAGTTAATATCATTGCGTGTGAATTTGTCATTTTCACCACACTACTTTTATATTTTAAATACAGAAGAAAAGTTCAAGATGGGAGTTTTCCCACGGAATTTTGTATTAAAAATATGAATATCTCATCTCAAAACTATTAAATAAAATATACCTAACGACTTTTATTTCGTAATATTCGTTAATACACAAGGGGATAATTATACTTTCTATAATCGTTTTTATTGGGCATACTAAAATCAGTCATAAGATTCGTATGCAAATGTTTTCACTTAACTCATGTTTATAAAAACACTTTCTTACTGCTCAGCATTTATTATTTCATAATCAAAAACACTACATGATTTACCGTAAATATACACTGACAAAAAATGATTCATCCAAATATTTACTTTAGTAAAGAAACCATTTTTTTATATATAAGTTTCATTATTCAAAACATGTAAAATGTTTTTATAAGTGAAATTATTACCTCCATAATCATAGGCACTTAAATAAAAAAATTGAAGAAATGTTGAGAAATAAAAATAAACCAAACAAACCTCCTGTTAAAAAATTGTGAGTTCGTCTCATTAATTGGGAAAAGTGAATCGAAAAATAAACGTCAAAATACAATAAAAAGAAGTTCAGTAATTTATAGCTTTGTTTTTTCTTTACATTACCGTATAATTTATTACATTTCATTACGTACTTGAATAACTATTTAGTTCGGAAAATTGAAATGATACAATATTACTTACTTGATGTTATCACAAAAGGCGATAAATAACAACTGCGGTACGTAATAACGTAGATAAAAGAAAGTAGAAGACTGCAAACGTGTTATCAAATGGAATACTAACGAAACGTAAATCATTAACTGATGCACGGAGTATTTAACGTTTAAAAGAGATGCATCGCTTCTCGATGATGCATAAAAATGCGCAAACTTCCTGTAATGATAAGTGACGTTGAAACGTCTGAGTTAAAACAAGGCGACATGACGTAGGTGTAGGAACCAGTTATTATTTTAAAGCAGGACGATAGTTTTAATAAAATATTTAGTTTTTCTATTACGATTTCATTGCATTTAACTAATTAAAAATGATCAAAGTTTAAGTTAGTCGTTAACGTTACGTTAAAAATATATCAAATATGGTCAGGCTTATAAAATTTTAAAGTCAGTTTACGAACTTGTTGGTGAATTAATTCTACCACAACGTTTCGAGGTAATTCGTTATTGTACGCTGAAACTGTGTTGTATGTTAATTATCATTGTAATAGTAAATAAACCGTCAGTGTTTTAAACAGTTAATTTCGAGAACTAATAATCAAACAATAACGGTGACGTCATCAAATATCTAAATGAAACTTTCTGACATAAAAATTGGCAGAGATTATGTATTTCATTATTTACTTATTCATAAACGGACCAAATGACTTTTACAACATAAAATCAAATATAAAATATCAACGTGTAAAAAAAGCACAAAAATAATACATTCTAATCAATTGAAGAATTAAAATCATCTTTGGACGATTTATACATCTCTGCATTTCTGTTGCCTTTATTTAATTATTGATTTATATATTGATCTTTATAAATTACAGATTTTCTAAATATATTATAGTTAATTAAGAATATAAAGTTACCAAACAATGATGATTTACTACACATTAAATCAATATTTCAAACTTATATTATTAATTAAATTACGAAAGACTAGTTTTCCAATTCTAATCTATTACAGTAATAAATTACTTTTACTATTTATAACAATATCGAATATAATATCAATATTACGTAAACCACATCTGGTAAATTTCTTGGAATGATGATTCACTCTTTATGGAGTGAAAACTGAGAGACTCTAACTAAGAAAGGGGGAATCACTCTTCAAGAATGGTTCTTCGGCTAATGCTGAGTGAGTTTGAACTCCAAAAAGAATTTCATTCCATTGAGCATTGACCATATATGGCACTCAGTTTCACTCCATGAAAAGTAAATTCTCACTACAAGAAATTTAGAGAATACTTTTTACTAGTTTGAAATAAAATTATCACATTTTTAACCCATTATCTAGATGGGATAAATTTGGGCCTCAAACCTTCTTGAACAGATGAAATTGATAAATTTTTTTTGATGCAATAGGCGTAAAGTGAAAATAAATGCAAATTTCTCAATAAAGCTCCTGATAATAAATATTTAAGCACAAAGGTAAGAATATGCACACACATATATACGTTAAAATAGTTTTCAAAATAATTTATTTTATTATATACACTGTAAAAACAAATACTTAAATAATTACATCTTAAACTAGCCAATGTGTAGTGGATAAAACTGTCCTTGTCTAAGTGATCTTATTACAGTACATCTTACTTTAGTCAATTTTCTTACTTATTTTCAGATTTCAATCTCATTTCTTGGCTTAATTTAAGTATTTCTTTTTAGAGTCTATAAACAATAAACCCGAAATAATAAATTAGTGAAATATTATTTTATAAAAGTAAATATTATTTTTTTTAGTTTAAAATATATTAATTATTTTTTTTTCAATTAAATGTTTCATACTCCTTTTTTCATATTACTAGCTCTTAATATTTTTATCATTTTGCATAACAGATTTTCATTCATAATTGGGGGGGGCTTCGCCCCCCCCTCTTATTTCCCGCCCTCACCCCGATCCCCACATCACCGCAACGCTTAAATACGATAAAAGCTACAAAGAATATGAACGTGATGTTTACAGGTCGCATTAATTCTTAGAATCACCGGTGCCTCGAAGTAGAAGGGACGAACTACATACGTTGACAATAAGCGTTATATGTTTTCAAAATATAACGCATTTTCCGCAAAAAACAACGCAAAAAATAATGTTTGAATCCCGGGCGTACAGTTCACGCCCTCACGGTGATACGGCCGTCGTAACGATCATCGTTCGAGGCGTAAAACTCAATTTTACGCCCTTGATACAAAAATAACTATTATAGATCTTTCCAATAGCATTATCTCAAAAGAGAACAAAAACAAAAATGAGTTTAAGTGTAAAAAATACCGACATTTTTTTGTTTAAATTGGATTTCGTATCAACTGTTCGCTATGGAGTCACCTTGAAACCAAGTTACATGGTGGAGAGAATATCTGAACTTCAGACAACTGTAATCGTTAAGTTAATTTCGTTATCTGAATGGTCCAAAATGGTGGCCAAAGGGAAAATGTTCGCTCATTGTGTTTAGGACAGTGTCAAAATTTAATTATACAAATTATACTAATAATGAATCGTTTCGAGTTGACAGTTTAGAATATATTTCCTGCATGACCCATCTGAAATTAACATATCCCCTTACTAACTCACATCCATAGTGGTAACGGTATTTATATCATCGGCATCTAGTTCTATAGTTATCTTGCTGAATATTTTGAATTATTATTATCATTATTATTATTATCGCGTACAAGTACACATTATAAATGAGTAATTCCGCGAACCTTTTAAAATTCGAGGTACCGTGTTGTAACGTTTCAATTTAAGGGATGCAATGATTTAAAAATTGTTTAATACGGTTAAATTGAGTTAAAAGAACAATATTCTATTACCAGAAATCGACCATAAGTCGTTAGAGTCATGTGTGATTACGAAAACATTCGAAATGAACTAAATTCTCAGGTGGTACCAAGAGAAATTCTTATCTGTTTAATGTAATAAAAAAAATGCATATTGTCCAAAGGATTCGAAAATGGAGTAAATTGTTCCTCTTACTCTATATTTTCAAAAACTGAAGGTTATATGCATGTGTCTACCATGCACGACGTACTATAAACAAATATGTGGGAGTAACTCGATTTTCATGAAAATGATTAATTTTTGGAAAAAGCAATTTAAAAAAAATGACTTTCATGATCCGCAATATGTGAAAACGGAATATTACTTAGGACAGTTTAACGAATGAAATAGTCCCGGTCCCATAAGTGTGCGACTCATGCTAATTATTGATTGGCTGCTTTAAATATCACTATCTCTAGCGTATTTTGGTTTTAAAAACTACATTTTTGCTTGTCACACTCAAAAGGTAGAGAAATAATCACTTTTTTTACTATGTTCCTTACATCTCAGTTATGAAATGATATAAAAAAAATATGTCAACTTTGAATTCAAAGCTTATCATAAAAAAAATTCATGTCCATTATTTTGAAAATTTATCAACTAGATTTCATTTTTTGTTAGCACACAATTTCAATTAAAAAATAACATTTTCATCGTACTTAACATTTTTACAACTTACATTCGGACTCTTGAAGAAGAGACTATAGTTTGTGTACACTCTAAAATTGTTGGAGTGAAGTGTACTCCATAGGAGTAAAATGGAGTGAAATGCATACCAAAAGAATAAAGTGTTTACTTTTTTAGAGTGGACTCCAACAATTTTAGTGAGTGTGTGTTTTGTGCGTGCGTGCGTGTGTGTATGTATGTGTGTGTGTGTGTGTGTGTGTGTGTGTGTGTGTGTGTGTGTGTGTGTGTGTGTGTGTGTGTGTGTGTGTGTGTGTGTGTGGGTGCGCGTGTGCGTGTGCGTGTGGGTGTGCGTGTGCGTGTGCGTGTGCGTGTGCGTGTGCGTGTGCGTGTGCGTGTGCGCCCATCATGCAAACATTTTTCATTACTGGACAGCGGTTGGAATCCATGTCAAAATAAAAGAACGAACAAGAAATGTACGAAAAAACAAAACTTGAAAGAGAGACAACAAGCGCAACAGACAACTTCAAAAAAACGTAAAAATTAGTTTGAAACGAATTTAGTAATATAGTTTATTTTGTTAAACACTAGTTAAGTTTGATTATAATTAATTTATTTTGTTTATAGAAACAATAATGTACTAATAAAGGTTAATTTGTTTAATTTTATATTGTAGAAAATAAAAAATATTTTCTTGACTATGTAAAATATATCGTAAAATGGTGTATTAAATGGCAATAACGGGGTATTAAACGTCAGTGGTATCAAAGACAACAAATGACGTTGTTAAAATGCGCCAAACGTCATTGTCATTAATAGTCAACGTTGCCAGTTTTCAAATTCGCAATCCCTCAGGGAAACAGAATAACAATTGTCGGTAATGCAGATTCAAAGACAAAATATAGTTCTGTCGTTTAACGTCGTGCATAAAATAATATTTTGTAATTGCTTGCGTAGTATGGGTTCGCATTTAAAAAAAAAAGTTGACCTTTAAATGACCTTAAAGGGAAGGTCCAAGGTCGAGGAAAAGGTCATTTTCGGAGTACTACTTGAATGATAATTCAGATCTGTCATTAATCCTTTTTCCAATAGCCACTTATTCTGCAAGATTTTCTTGCAAATGTAATTTTAGCCTTATTTGACTTCTAGAGGTCACGTTGACCTTGAACCTCGAAGCTTATTTTAATGTAAAATTTTACGCTATTTCGAATCCCGACCTCAAAAGTATAGGTTCGCATTAAAACAACAGTTTGACCTTCAAATAACCTTGAAGGAGGGGTCCAAAGTCGAGGAAAAGATAATTTTTAAGTACTACTTAAATGATATTTCAGACCTGTCATTAATCCTTTTTCTAATAGCCACTTGTTCTGCAAGATTTTCTTGCAAACGTAATTTTAGCGTTATTTGACCTTTAGAGGTCACGTTGACCTTGAACCTCGAGACATATTTTAACGTAAAATTTTACGCTCTTTCGATTCCCGACATCAAAAGTATGGGTTCGTATTTAAAAAAAAGAAGTTGACCTTCAAATGACCTTGAAGGTTAGGTCCAAGGTCAAATCCATGGTCATCACTGGATTCCTCGTTGAATGTTACATAAGACTTGACCTTAATATTTTTTTTTCATCACCTACCCACTTAGATTTTCTGGGGTTTCCATACTTTTTCCTCACCCTGTATATATATTTGCATTTATAAAAAATGCATTGCGTTAAAAATTGAAAACGGGCCTTTTTTAGTCCTTTCTTATGTGTATAGAAGTAGAAAAACCAAATTTTGCATGTGTGCCTTAAATTTTAATTTTTGAATTTTCTCGAACTCGAATTTTAAAAGTTCCACGGAATTACTCAAATATGTATAATTATCGATTAATATACCATCAGACTAAATTTCCTATTCACTAAATTGGTTCGTTTTTTTATTAGCTAATTTCTTTTAAATAATAATAAAGATGAGTCATCATAGATATAGGTTTCCTTTTCTAATTAACTATCCCTTCAATCACTTGGGAATTTTTTCTTACTTGGGTTTTCCATAAATATCATGCACGTGTGTATCAGAATTCAGTGTCAGGATGTAGTTAGGGCGTCTGAGGCTGATTCCTTCCGCCAAGCCTCACTGAAGAATTCAGGTGCGGAGGGGAACTCTTTGCCCTTTTTGCAATTATAATTTTATTCGAAAAGCTTTTAATGACAAATCAATGCAAAATCTTGTTTCGGACTCCATTTTGGAACATTCGGGTGACGAAATTAACTTTGGTGATACAGTTTTCTGAAGTTTAGACATTCCCTCCGCCGTCTGAATTAGTTTCAAGATGACTTCATAATGGACAGTTGCAACAAAATCCAATTTAAAATAAAATGTTAGAATTTTTTACACTTAAACTTATTTTTTAGTAATAATTTGTCTTTTTTTTCTAATTTTGGATATCGCCATTGAAAAGCTCGATAAAAAATCTATCAATTTCTTATGTTCAACAATTTTTTAGTCCCAAATGTATCCCATCTAGCGAGCTTTGAAAAAAATGGTGAAAAAAGTGTCCGTGGACGTTAAGGGATTAAACCACCCGAAGTTTGATTTCTTAACCAATAAAAAATAGTATATTTCTCAAGAGTGGTAAGCGCGTGATGAATGCTTGTCTGTTTTAAATACTTAGTAAATTTCTATACAGTCCTCCCTCCGTAATTGTTTCTCTCCATAATTGTTGTATTCCTAATTCCATCCCTAATGGTAATCAAAATATTCCTTAATATTATTGTCCAAGTTCTCCCTTCCAGGTGAATCGTAAGAGGAAAGACACACTCGAGCATGCGCACATATGTTCTATTTATGTTTCTTACATTGAGAAGGAGAAGTAGGGGCGGAAACGGCGGACAAGCAATTATGGGGCATGAGGAGAATTTCGGCGCGAGAGGGGACATCAATTATGGAGGGAGAATTGTTCGTCAGAAAATTTAAATCTTAATAAATTATATACAGGGTCATCGAAAAGTATCGGACCCCCCTAATATCTTCAGTTAGAATGCACTTAGGAGAAAATGTCCAATAGCAAAGTTGTATGGTTTCAAGCGGGGAGTAAGATGATGACCTTGACTTTGACCTTGACCATGTCCTTCAAGGTCATTTCAAGGTCAATCTTATTTTTTTAAATAGAACCCCCTACATTTTATTGCATATTCTTATAGCTTATCTCGAGAGCTTTCCAAAACACTATAATAAAATATTTTTTTATTAAGTACTTTTTGAGTTATAAAGGTTTGAAGTTAACAATTTTTTGACACAAAATGTAGAATATCTTGTAAAATATTATTTAGTTTTCAGTAATCATAACCTTAATACTTTTGTGCGCGGAATAATGAGACCAATTAGTTGGTTTAAAGAAAATACATTAATCGGATCCCCCTAATATTAACTGGTCGGACTCGCACACCACTTAACAAATTGTTAACTTCAAACCTTTATAACTCAAAAAGTACTTAATAAAAAAATATTTTATTATAGTGTTTTGGAAAGCTCTCGAGATAAGCTATAAGAATATGCAATAAAATGTAGGGGGTTCTATTTAAAAAAATAATATTGACCTTGAAATGACCTTGAAGGACATGGTAAAGGTCAAAGTCAAGGTCATCATCTTACTCCCCGCTTGAAACCATACAACTTTGCTATTGGACATTTTCTGCTAAGTGCATTCTAACTGAAGATATTAGGGGGGTCCGATACTTTTCGATGACCCTGTATACTAAATTACAGACTGATGATTCTTAAGAAAATATGTGCAAAATTTTAATATGCTATGTCGTTATTAGCGGGAGGGCGAACGTCAAACCAGCTGAAAATTGAAGTGGAAGCGAAAAAGTGAAAACCCTCTCATCCGAAAAGACCCTAAATGAATACTTCTCAATCATTCGGAGAAATTTTTCGGTTGCTGGGTTGTGTTTATTAGCATAAAATAACCACACTTACACCTTATCACTATAGTCTACAATTTGAAATGTATATATACACTGAAGATTATAGATTACGCTGTAAACTTACGTAGCTACTTTTGGCATAATTCTTAATAGACTTCACCAAAAAAACCTGCATCATTTAATATATTGAAAAATCCTTCTTCGAATTCAGTTTTCAGTAACATGATCAAACTTCGATTGATCTTTTCATTAATACAAGAAAATGGTCAAATTCTTTGAGTGTTCTGTCGGAATCAGAATTTTAGTTGAGTTAAACCAAATCACTTTCCCTTTTTTTCTGTAAAATACCGAATTTCTCGATAACTTCAATAAATGGGTATAAACAAGACGTAATTCACCTTACTTGTTTCAAACTTATATGCAGTACGAACAATTTTCGCGTAAAAAATGAACACTAAGACATCGCTATATAGCAATGGACTCGTATCTTATCTTGAATTACGAGATGTAACAAATGCGCCATATAGACATAGTTTATAGAAAAATGGGACACATTGAAACGTAATCTTTTTTCTTCGTCGGGTGATATTGCACAATTTTTCATTGTCTCGAACTCTCGATAATAAATGCATGATATCATATAAGCCTCCTTCGTAAAATGTGAGAAATGCGTATTGATGTAACCGGGTCGCGTTTGCATGGCAACTGATAGGTATCATGTAAACAAACATTCAGACGAGACAAGAGCGATTTAAAATTTAAAAAGAAAAGGTATTTTTAAATTCTGTGTATAATTGTTGATTTAAAAAAATGGAGAGCAAAAAGGGAAAACAAAATGGAGAATCGGGAAGGTTGAAAAAGCAGGAAAAGCCACCGTCAGAATCACATAGGGATTATTTGGATATGAATTCTGATGAAGAAGAATTCGGTCGGCAAGGTGGGTAAACCCAATGACTTTCATGGTAGATTAACACTAAGAAAATTTCAAAACCTTAAGTTAAAAGATTTTAAACATTTTTGTAAATAAGAAGATTGTGTTGTAGATGCATGAAAAATTAAGGAGGTTCAAGTGTTTTTGAAAATGACTAATTTTTATTTGTCCTTTTATCCTGAAAATTCCGTACGGGTTTCTATATGCTAATCTACTTAAATATGAAGGTTACTAAATATGATACAGTACATAAAGCTGAGATTTATTTCTTCTTTTATCGTATTGTTCGTAAAAAATAGTATTTTTAAGGGGCTTGATATACAATAAACAGTACATAGGTCATTGCCAAAATCAAAGTTGATGAGAGAAAAAATGTGGTTAATTCAACCATTTTATAAAAATAAAACACTAAATTTATTACAAAAAATAGTTAAATTCATATATTTCCGTAGTAAATAAGACCATTACATTGTTTCGTTTAGTATTTCCTGATCTGTATGTATGCAATAGAGCATCAAATCTACCGTAGCTTTACATTTAGATAGTCACTTTAAATGTTCCTGAATAGTAATAGTAGTTGCAGAATAGTTGTAATAATAGTAATTAAATAAAAATAACCTAATAATAATATAACATAAAAGCAGTTCATTTATGGTATACCTACACGGGAAGAAATTTGATATCACTTTGTTTTTAGAACCGTAGTGGGTCTTTGCCTGATTTAGTACACAGATAACATTTAGTTTTAAATGGTATGGAAACAATTTTAATATTCTTTTTAACATTCTTGATATACTTTCGATTAGTTCACTTAAGTAAGGAATATTCTTTTTATATAATTTGTATAATCTATTCACTATTGTGTGTACATGTCTATTGTTATTGTTATTGGTATTTATATTCCTTTGTTTGCATTCTATCTTCCTCCAAATTTCCCAAATTAATCTATTTTTACGAAATTAAGATCTATCTATAATATAAAATCTGTCGATAACTGAACAAATTTAAAAAGTTTAATAATGTTGAAGTATATACTAGCAATATTGTTATCAATTTTTTTGGACAGCCTGTATCATAATAAGGCAAAGAAAGTAAATAGTGCCATAAATGTCATCTAAACTACCTTACACTGTTAAAAATGTTTGTAATTTTACAATTGCGAAACTAGAATTACAATACGTGTATTGTAAAGTCTGACAACTTCAAAGTCAATGCATAGATTTATAACATACGGATTGTAAGTTTACGGAGTACATGACGGTTTGGAGCGACCCTTTTGGTGCCGGATGTATTGGTTCCAGACTATTTGACCTTGGTTTTTGTAGCGAAAGTAATTTTAGATAAAAATTCGTTTAGTAAAATTGGAGAAGCAGAGAAATGGTCACGAAACTAACCTAACCTAACCAGTCAGAACTCTGCCTGCCCCTTATAATGCCTAAAAGAATACGAGTGCCCTAAAACTAATCTAACCTAACCAGTCAAAACTGCGTCTACCACTAATAATGACTAAAAGAATATGGCTACACAGGAAAATTTTGCTCGGGGGATTCTGACGAGGAAATTATTTTCTGGTAAATAAAGTACGGTCACCATAAATACGAAATGTCAGATATGCTTTACTCAAATATTTTAAGAAATTTTCATTGAACACGAAATTTGAGGGCCCGACACTTAAAACATATTTTGTCCTCGGAATCTTAAAGAGAAGCCTCGAATGTAGTAGGTAATAATTTCAATTATTTTAAACTTCGATTTTAATATCGAATACTTGATTGAAATTGTAGTAAAATGTCTCATTTTAGACATGAGTGGGTTAATGAACTGCTTAAAACTTTTTCAATGACATAATATTTCGAGCACGAGTTTAATTATCACAAATTTTATCGCACGTGCTTGACAAGACAGGCATGAGATTGATTCACTTTGGTTAAGTCGACAATGTAATTTTCTATTGTAATGCAGAACAACTTTATTAAAACTTATAAAGAACAATTTATACTATTTTTGTATATCGTTTTCCATTTTATATTGGAAATTTGTTGAAAAATTAATTTTTTCGTTACAGCGTGGGTAAAATGCTATTTTTTACACTTTTGACATTTTTTATTCGCATGTTACCTACACTTGTAACAAAATAGTATATTACGATACAAGTGCGCGAAGTAGGTGATTTGCGCACGAGTGTAACGAGATTTACGATATTTTTTAATTATTAGTTAAATTTAGATTGTTAAAAAAAAGTGCTCAAAATGTCATCAAAAAAATCTGAAATAATTCTACTTAAATATGGAAAAGCTTATAGTTCTAATGTTAGACTGTCTTGAAATTTTTTATTTTTATGTAATATTTTCTCCTGTTTTTTTCATTAGAATTCCAGTATTCGGATAACTCGAAAAAATGGACAAGAATAAATATTACAAGTGTTTTGGTATTTGTTTTCAAATGTGACGCCATATTGGAATTTCTAGTGGTTGAAGATCAATTTTAACCTCGGAACCTTGAAGAATGACCTCGAAGAAAATTGTAGGATACGTACCTTTCAATTTTGTCTCAGCTTCTATTTTGATACGAAATACTTGATTTAAATTGAAACAAAAAATGCTAATGAGTTAATTTAATAAAAACTGTTTTTTTTTTAAATTAGATAACAAATTTTGTTCATGTACGGAACTAGTTCAAGCTGTGATTAAGAACTTTTTTTTTAAAAAGCCTCATTTACATCAAATATTAATGATAAATTATAATATAATTACAAGAAAATATTGGAAAAGGTTCAAAGTAAAATATTTTTTACAAAAATTTGAGTGAAATACCTCGGTATGTTTAAATCACTTTCACACCGCGGGTTAAATAAGTCGCGACTGACGTTTGCGCAGTCTGTAACCTTGCGAAGGGTTCGCCATGTAAATGCACTGTATTCCATTAAAACACTGCATGCACCATTGAAATAGTAACCAATCCTACCAATCTAATAAAAGAATTGACAAAGATATGACAGTATTACCGACAGATGTTCTGGATTTTTCAGAAACTCCTGAACCTGAGGAAGAAGCTCCACCTGAACCTGAACGACCAGTCTTCACGAAAGAACAACTGAACACGTTGGTCGGTAACTGCCTGCATTTAACATTCCATAATCGATGCGACGTTACCTAGTTATATATATGTACACAAGATATGATTCGGTGTAGGTAGAGTGGGTTTAGACCTATAAGCGTTCATCTCTCCCTTTCGCTCCATTTACCCAGTGCATACAATTGGTTGGAAAAGTCGCGCTATTTTCAAACTTTCAAGGTATATTTTCATAATTCTGCAATGTTCATAACAGCTGAATATTTTGTAAATAAAATATTCTTATTTTTATTCTTAGTTCGGTTACTTACTATTGAATTTAAGTTAAAAAGCCTTGAGGAGACCCATTACTGAATTTTCAGCAATATTAAAACATAATAAAAAAAATTTGTTGCGCATTTTTTTAATTTATTGGATTTAACGGACGGATGAAGAGTAATATTGTTGTGTCCATTTTTGTTTCATATTATGTGGCCACGTGGTTCGTCTGTGTGCGTATTTCCAAAAATATGCAATTAAGCATTTTTTCCGTGTTTTTAGACACATGCAAATGTTGTATAGGTGTGACATAAAATGTAGCTTGGAAAAATCGCGGCCATTCCTCCTGGTAAAATTTTCTGTACGAAAATAACCTTTTTGATACACGTGTCCGTAAAGTAGACACTTAGACTCCTTTTAGTCCGTAAAGTGTGATTTTACGGACTGATCTCTGCACTTTACGGACTAAAACAGTCGGTAAAGTGCCTACTTTTGCGAACAGTGTATATTTGAACTAAAAAGTGAAAATAGTGAAGTTTTTGGCCAATGCCAAAATAAAGAGAAAATCGGATTTTTTTACAATTTTCTCGGTGTGAGACGCGTGTGATCGAGTGGTTTTATTCATTATCATTTTATTTCTCTGTAATTCAAAAAGCCTTTAAAGTTCGGTGTCCTCTTTCTTATAATAGTTCTATCATGAATATTCTTGAATAAGACAATAGTAGTGTCCTTATGAATGCCGATAATTTTGATATAATAAATATGGCTTCAAATTAATTAGATGGCTAATTTCCGTACAATTGTCGACGGTTAATAAAATTATAGAGCAAAATCTTTATGTAATATCAAAAAAGAGCGAACTTTAAAGGCTTTTTGAATTACAGAGAAATAAAATGATAATGAATAAAACCACTCGATCACACGCGTCTCACACCCAGAAAATTGTAAAAAAGTCCAATTTTCTCTTTATTTTGGCATCGACCAAAAACTTCACTATTTTCACTTTTTAGTTCAAATATCTTCAGCTGCGGTAAAAATTTACTTCAGCAATAAAACTGAAGACGACCTGGCAGCTACGTCTTGAAAACATCTTCACAATCCCAAAGGGGCAGTTGGCACTCGCGAAACAGGATCACGAATCGTTAATTAAATTGATGTTTTTTGAAAAAATTAAAAATAAACTTGAACAGATCTTGATATTTTTCGATCTGGACAGAAGGACTAAATTTAAATTAAATGCTGGATATTAATTTTGGAGACTTGTCGGAAAAATGAGTACGCGTGTGTTCGGTATACAGGTTTATTGCCATCTAAATACAATGTGACGCTAGTCGATTTTCAATAAATTTGCGGCCCCTGCGCACAAGATGTCGAAACATTTCAAATGTGCGATGTTTATGTTGTAATTAATTATTTGAAAATACAAAATCATATCAGTGTATCAAAAAATAGTGTTCGCTCCTCGGCCGTAACATTTTATGACCTCGGATTGGAGATTGTGCGTCCGAGGACTAGCAATGCCGGTCCGTAAAATTGAACATTACGGCCTAGGACCGAAAAGGACTATTTTAGTGGGATTATACTAAAATTTAATACTTAGTTTTTATTCTAAGATTACTTCCAGTCTGTTAGTTCCCAAACAGCCATGATGGCATTGAACAGCTCCAAAACAACAGCCTTAAGTGGTCAAAATTGTCGTTGGGTTTTAATGGTATTGTACGAATTTTTAAGATAAATATAGTTATGTAGGAGGCTAATAATTTCTTATTTTGTTACTGTATATTTTTATGATGGGGTTTTCAAACTTCCTTTACCAAGTTTCTTCAACAATCCTTCCCTTCGTCATGATCTAAAAACGGCTATAGGTATGTAGAATTCTGCATGTAGATCTGGGATGAACAAGGTTAAAAAATTGCACTACAAATAATACGTTTACTTGCAGCGATTAAAAGATCACAAAAATAAAATAGTTTCAGCCAGTGATTTTCTAATGAAGTTTGGATCATTTCATTGCAAAAAATGTCGATTTCGAGACGTTTCTTCACAAAAATAGTTTCAAGATTGAAAAAAGCAATATTATGTGTTTCAAAAGATAGTAATCATGCATTTCTATAAGCCCTTTCTTCCGTCGTTTAGGTCTAAAAAATAAAACATAATTCAATAAGGTTTTCTGGTTGAGAAACTGTGGGTCTTTTCTAAACTAATTTTTTGCCGAGAATTCGAATCTCAAGACAGAATCGACTCCTAAAGTCACAATTTTAAGATATTTTACGTTAAGCACTCGAAAAATGAGTTTTATATTTATTTTTAGGTTATGTACAGTATGCAACAAATAGTTACGGTTTCTTATTGAAGAGTCGCTGCATTTAGTACTACACCCTTTAAAATGAACTGTTAGTCGACCACCTAATGTGCACTCTCTCAAAATTACGTCCATTTTAAATTATGACATTTATCCCAATAACGTCGCGAGTGTTCGCGTAACCCTCCATCATGAAACCGCCAACTTGGAATTCACGATATAATTTTTTTTTCTTCATCTACGTACTTAGGGAACCCAGAAACGATTCAAAATGGCCGTAACGTTGGGAGATACATCCTAGCTGGTCTACGATTATCTTATTTTGAAGGGTGAGAGTACTAAGCAGCGCAATTATTAAAAAAGAAGCCACAGAAATTTATCATATTCTGTACATAACCTCAAAAATAACAAAACTACCGTTGTAGGTAGTTTTTGATCTCGTATTCGGATCCTACGTACAAAATTACTTGGGAAATTATCCAGATTTTCGCAATTATAATACGCGAAGATTTGGTATTAAAAAGTGTTGAATGCCATACTTACGAATACTTAACCTCAAAATGGTTTCTAAATTTATCATGAAGGATGAAGGTATTCATTCTTATATTAACATTTATGGAGTAAATAACAGAAGAACAGGACAAATTTAGGTAAAAAATACGGCATGCAATGATAAATTTGAGGGTTATATATGAACTCGTCAGTTAGGTTAGGTACCTACAATTTGTAATCATGATTTTTTCATACCAATTCTTCATGTCTTCGTTATACGCACAGATAATCGATATTTGTCTGAGAAAGTGATATGTCATAAGGTCGGAAAAATCTACTTTTTTACAAAAAATATTCACAATTTTTTTCTACGAAGTTTCCCATCTCCACAGATTCGAAGGACTAAGATTTTCAGACTTTTTTCTGTATTGTCTCCACATTAAAATATGTCACACAGATGTTTTATTTGCTAATATAATTACCTAAATGAACCTTTGTGAATTGCAACTGTAATATAAATTATTTATTAACAGGTACGATTAGTTAAAGACATTACCGTCCTACCAAATCTCTTGAATTCCCACTGGAACAAAGAATGCGAGTCCATAATTTGCGAATATTTCGAAGACCCCAAGAAAACGATTCTCACACTGTATTTTGAAAAAGGTCGTTTGATCGCACTTTTGGATTTTCCAACCGCAACAGACAATGGACTCGTATACTTTCTTCGATCTCCTTGGCATGTTTACAACGTTGACAATTTTTTGAAAACCGTTACTTTTGGCAGCATAAACGGGAATGTCGAAAATACAATTTTCAAATTTTTGGAAAACATTTACGCACCAATGGCTATCAAAAACACAGAATGGAGAGAAGGTATCCATTTCATATGAATTTTAAATATTGATAAAAAATTGCCTTTTTTATTCAAAATTATATAGGAAATTATTTGTCCTCAAGTGTATTAATAAAACATATTTTTCGCACGTAGTGAATTTGATAACTTAACTTACTTATTTTATCTGCACCATGAACAAATGTTGGTAAAGTCACCGAATTATAACGTAAACTTCGGTGATGTCGTATGTTGATTAAAAATCCAAAATGACGATGGCTTTTATTAATTAAAGTTGTACTTAATGTTTTCCAAACGTTAACGAAAATAATTTGAAACGAAATGAAACTCAACTGCATTTATATAGCTTCAACACTTTCGTTATTTCGGTAAATTTACTGAGATAACTTTTACTTTGAATAGTACATGTGCTTTTATTCAACTTATCAGAACCATCTCATGATTTATATTAGCGATAAGACGTCTACATTTTGGAGAGATTGATAAAACGAATTATATAAATAATAAGATCACGTTCGATAGAAAATGTTAAATCGTGATAATATCTTTTTTTCTGAAACGCACGTTTTAGCACAAAATTGTTGTCTTCAATAGAATTAAAATTAATCCAACGAATCTTATTTTATAATAAATATTTTCGTAGACGTTTATTTTTCGTTTTGATGTCAGTTTTTTTTTTATCTCGGAGCATCTTCTAAAGGGTTTTTAATAATTTGAGGATCGAATAATTATCATTTTATATTATTTGATTTTAACATTTATAATATAAATATATTAATTTTTTGACGAATTTTCAATAGTTATTCGAAACGACGTCTTTTCAAGTTTAAACGAATTTTTTATCTGCGCTATGAGACACATCTACCAGCCAATGAGTTTAACAATTTTATACATTCCGAGAGAAGGCTTAAATTTAAAAGTGGACAATTTTGTACATGATAAAAGGATAATAAACCACAATGATCCCTATGAAATTCAACAAATGAAGACCGAAAGAGAAGAATTTATAGGAAGACTGGACAAAATTGTTCGAACTTGGATACAGCAGATACGAGAAGCTCTTACGGTATTGCCAATTACTGATGAGAAACTTAAGGACGTTAATGATGAAATAGAATACTGGAACACTAAATGTTAGTTAATTTCTTGCAACAAAATTTATTTTTCAGATAATTTTTTCGAATAAACCAACGACAAATAACAATGATTGTTCACAATTGAGATCGTTTAACGAGTGTATTATTTCCGTGTTTGTTCTACCTCATGGGTTTATTCAAATACTAAATATGTTCATTAATTAAATGTTTGAATACATTATGTTATCAATATTGAAACTGATCGTAAAAAAAATAATTTTTTCTTCTGACTTTTGTCCATTGAAATGTACTCGTGTCTAATAAAAAAATCTCTATATCTATAAATATACTAACTTAAAAATTACTAATTGGAAAATGAAAATGGATCACTAATTCTATTATTAATCACTTTTACTAATAAATATTGAAAAACTACTAATTTATTTCTAAAAAAACTGTTAAACTAAAATATTCAATTTCTACGTTTTAATTATTTGAATGTTACTAATAAATTAGTAGTGTTTTACTATTTTCTAGTCTAGTTTAAAAAAATTATTAACTAATAATAACCCACCTTTTATTTTAGATTAGTCGCTTTCAGCTAATTCAAATTTCGAAAGTAGAATTGTGAAAATATCATACAACCTTTCAATAACAATAATTATATTTTTTTATCTAACGTGTAGCTTATGATTTTTCTAAATTACTAGTACCGAATTGCAAAAATAGTGTAATTTAAACCCGATCTTGGCACATTTTTATAATGGCTCAGTAATGATTATTAATTGCAGATGACAACTTAAGCTGTCTCCAATATCAGCTTAAAAACGAACATGTAGTAAAAATTATCGAAATGTTCGAAGATGCTAATTCCTCCAGTGTGGTAGAGTTTAGACCTCTTTGTATAAAAATTCAAAGATCCTTGGAAGAAGCAGCTTCAAATCTGACTCACTTGAATCTTATACTTGAAGCATGTAAAATGTTACAGAGTCCGGAAAGTATAAATGAGTTCTTGCCAAAAGTCTTGCTTTTTGTAAGATTCGTATGGTTGGAATCGCCCTTCTACAATACCTCGTAAGTGACAATTTCATTGTTTTGTATTGAATTCGAAATTGTGTACAATACAAAATAAGTTACATACACCGCGAGTAAATGTGCAGTTAATAGCACTATTTTAATGAAAATTCATCGTAGCTTTACAGTTTCTAACTTTAAATGTTCGTGACTTGCAAAATAGAAGTGGATAAAACCACGTCAATCATGATTTTTTTTCATTGATTTTTAAAAACTTAAAAAACACCGGAAAGCGTTTTTTAAATAAGCAGTGTTTACATTTTTTTTTACTACACTTTCGAACAAAATCACAAAATAAAAATTTTTTATATATAAATTAATGGACTAAAACTTTAAATGCCCTACTATTTGCAATTCATCAACAAATTTCTCTCTAGGAAAAAAAATTTCTCTACGACTTATTACAGTCTAGTACTAATGATGCAGTCAGACTTGAATGAAATCTAGACGTCTGGCACATACTGAATATTTCAGAAAATATCATGTTTCCATAGAATTTTACTTTTTGCTCTTATTACATCTTAAACTTAGTAATGATTTTTATGTGAAAAAAAATGTAAGGAATCAGATCCTCTTCCTTAAAACACTTCAATAATTGTTCAACTTCATAGATTATAATTTATTAATTTATTGGAAACAAATCATGATAAAAAGAAGCGTAGGTTATTTTTACTCTTTTTTTTAAAGCACAACTATAAGTTGCCGTCGCTGAAACATAAATAACTCATTAGGCAAATTTTGTTTCGATTCTACCTTGAATTGCACCTGCCATAATGTATAAAAAAATTGGATTTAATGCCAGAAAATGTTGCTTTTGGTTTATTTGATAGCTGACAAGATTTTAGACATTTGCAATACAAATAATAAATTTAAAAATCTTTATTTATATTTTAATCAACAGAAAAAACATCCAAGCTTTGTTAAAAGCACTTAGCGTGCGCATCATGGACGTTTGTCGAGGATCTGTTAATTTGGAAGCTGTATTTCATGGAGAAGCTAATAAAACCAAAGAAGCAATGAACAGCTGTCTAGATTGTTGCAGAAATTACTCAGAAGTTTATGACAACGTAAGTCTTAAAATGTCTTAAAAGTCAGTATAACTTTAAAATGTGTTCCTAATCTAAAAAATACGTCGGATCATGTAGTTGTTACGGCAAAAATTATTGGATGAATTCTTATATTACTATTATTTCCATTGATTTAAAAAAAAAGTTCTGCTTGGTTTTGTATATATAACAAACACCATTTTAGAAAGGTTAATTTCTTCGAGCGTGATATATATATAATATTACAGTAGTTTTATTAATAATAAAAAAATGTAATAATAATAAAAACATTCAAGGGGCATAAAAGGGCAAGATGTATCCGGAGGGTGAAAGTGGAGATACCAGATTTTAATATACAAGACAGGTTGCATAGATTTAAAAAAGTATAAATATTAAGTACATTTATATTATGCTTAACGTTTCGTCCTCTTTAGAAAGTTGTGGAAGAACTATTAAAAATCCGTTAAGCGGGTCCTAAACAAATTTTTTTTTTATTTTTTGGATGATTCTGGACAACGATTCTTACGTCTGAATCTTGCAGAGCGACCTCCAAAATAGTGGGATATGTTTTATATCAATTTTTTTCAACTTCGATTTCGATACAAAAGACTTGATTGAAATTAAAGAGAAAAAAGTGTCCTTTCAGGAGTTAATGGGTTAATCTTTGCAATCGTTCATCTATACAGGGTGGCCGATTTATCTGAAGACATCGAAATATCTCGAGAACTATGCCCAGAATCAAAAAAGTTGTCGGATGAAAGTTGTTCGACACGAAGGGGGGCATCCAGAGATAATTAAATTTACCCCCTCCCCCATCCCCTGGAGGTGGAGTGGGGGCAAAAACAATAAAACTTAAATAGGAACCCCCATTTTTTATTGCAGATTTGGATTCTCCGGAAAAAAGTACACGAATTTGACCTAGGAGCTATTGCATTTTGGTTCACAGGTGGCGCTGTAATCGATAAAAATCCAAATTTATCCGAAGACATTGAAATACCTCGAGAATTATGCACAGAATCAAAAAAGTTGTCGGATGAAAGTTGTTCGACACGAAGGGGGGCATCCAGTAATAATGAAATTTAACCCCTCCCCCAACCCCTGGGGGTGGAGTGGGGGCAAAAACAATAAAACTTAAATAGGAACCCCCAGTTTTTATTGCAGATTTGGATTCTCCAATATTGACAATTTTCGCCCGCGTAGCGGATATGGAATACGGTCATTCTAACAAAGCCGGGAAAAAATACATTTAGCGTTACCCAGGAACAACGACGTGGACGTAGTATTTTTCTGTTCCCTTTGGGGTGCTTGTTTTACGTGAGTCCCCTTGCCTCTCACTGTCTCACTGTTCACTTACTTGAGTAAGTGTTCGAAATGTTGACCTTCCACTTCAATGCATTTATTTATTCTTTCTTCAAATGACTTTATACATGATAGAATCATATCTGCAGAAATTTCTGCGTTCCACCATGTTTTCACGAGTCGTTGTTACTTGTTCATAAACCTTACCTTTTAGGTAACCCCATAGGAAGAAATCCAGAGATGTTAGATCAGGTGACCTCGCAGGCCAATTAATGGGGCCACCTCTACCAAACCACCTACCATGTAATCACGGTCTAGTATTTCCCTTGCTACTCTTGAAAAATGCGCTGGGCAACCATCATGCTGAAACCACATTGTCCGTCGGACGTCCATAGCAACATCCTCAAGTAGTAATGGTACTTCTTGTTCTAGGAAATCTCGATATTTTGTTCCATTCAAATTACCTTCAATGAAATAAGGACCAATGAGTTTATTTCCTATGATTCCACACCAAACGTTCACCGACCAAGGACGTTGATGATTAACTTGTCGTAACCAATGGGGATTTTCTACGCTCCAATAATGCATATTATGCCTATTGACGCCACCATGGTTCGTGAATGTAGATTCATCTGAAAATAATACATTAGCAAAGAAATTGTGGTTCGTTTGCATTTTTTGAAATGCCCATTCACAAAACACCACGCGGTTATGAAAATCATAGCCATCTAGTTCCTGGTGCAGTGAAATGTGATATGGGTGAAACTTATGACGATGCAATATTCTTTGAATACTGTCTCTGGAAATGCCGGAATCGCGATGTAATTGTCGTGTGCTTACATGTGGATTTTGGTGAATAGCTGCTAGTACAGCTACTTCGTTAGCTTCTCCTGTAACTGTTAATCTTCGCTTCCTTTTTTTTCATTTGTACGCTGCCATCAGAGTGAAAGGCATTCACAACTTTGTAAAAAAAAGAACGCGAGCGAGCATTATCTGGAAAACGCTCAGCATACAACGCAACAGCATCGTCAATATTCCTCTTACATTCACCATAAATAAGAATCATTTCGATTTTTTCGGGAACTGTAGCAGGATTCATTTTTAACTTGCAATTCGATTTAAGCAATGAAGGGTAGACAAAAAATAGTCACGTAAACGGAAAGTTGTTATTCTAAAAGCAAAGTGACCTCCGACCGAATTACTACCAATACAATGGACTTCAAAAACAGTCTTACACTGAGAGACCGTGAATACTAAATTTTAATATGGGGATTAGAAAGTCGTGATATCCATTTACTTCCCTTCAGGAAAGTAGAGAAAAATGTAGGTGAACTGGTTACGTGTGACTCAACTTATGTATAAAATGATATGCTACTTTATTTTCGAGTTATGTCGCCCTCTAGCGTTATGTAACAGAACCGGCGCCGGTGATGGCCGAAATGCAAGCGATGTACATGTATGAAACTACGTGAGTTCTCTCGGGGTCCGGTAGATGGCGACGAAATCCCCAAATGAAGTAAAAGCTTCGTTTTGTTTAATAGAAGCTGGTTTGACCGTCAATGCTCAGCTTATTTATTCTCATTTCGGAAAAAACATACAGAGAGAGAATGAATGAGCTGAGTGAAGGGACATGACGCGTTTTTTAATGGATTGCGTGATGTCCTCTTTTTGTTTATTAAATAATAAATTTAAAACCTAAAATGTAATTTTATTGAAGGTAGAAAACTTATTTATAAAATTGCTTCCATATTGTATGCACAATTTTTATGTAATCAGTTTTGATTTTTAATATGAAGAATATCAATTATTCATAATCTTAATTTTTCGAATGGACATTATTAAAATTTCATATTCAGAATAACAATTTTCGCAATTGATATTACTAAATTCTAATATTAAAAATTCTAATATTAGAATTTTTAATATTAAATTTTCATAAAGGGATCAAATTGTCCCTATTTGCCCCCTGGATGCCCCCCTTCGTGTCGAACAACTTTCATCCGACAACTTTTTTGATTCTGTGCATAGTTCTCGAGGTATTTCAATGTCTTCAGATAAATTTGGATTTTTATCGATTACAGCGCCACCTGTGAACCAAAATGCAATAGCTCCTAGGTCAAATTGGTGTACTTTTTTCCGGAAAATCCAAATCTGCAATAAAAACTGGGGGTTCCTATTTAAGTTTTATTGTTTTTGCCCCCACTCCACCCCCAGGGGATGGGGGAGGGGGTAAATTTCATTATTACTGGATGCCCCCCTTCGTGTCGAACAACTTTCATCCGACAACTTTTTTGATTCTGTACATAGTTCTCGAGGTATTTCAATGTCTTCAGATAAATCGGCCACCCTGTATATGGTGCTCCACGCTTTCTCCTTAAACATACATCTTGTCTTTTTCTCTCACTTAAGTCTTTTTACTATTATTAAATTCTGTTACCCCACACATTAAATGACCTGAAAAAAACTACTGTTATATTAATTATAACCAAAACCAGCTTTATATTTCAAAATAGAAATAAGTATATGTAAGATTCCTCATTCACTGTTAAAAATTATTATCCGGAATACTTCTTTATGTACACAGAGAGAAAAAAGGGTAAATGGAATCAATGAAGAAATACTATAAAGATTTTAATATATGCTAATAGTAGAATTAACAACATAATAGATATGTATGAATGCTTTAAGTACCGAAAATAGTAAATGGAACAATTTTATTGTTCTATTTAGTATGGAAATAGATAATTTAACTACTTTCTGTATTAAAGGGCTTTATAATTAAAATATCGTTCCATTAACTTGTTTCTTTCTCTCTGTGTAGACATTTCATGGTTTGAGAATCTTCATTCGTATTTTCTTGATGAAACATTACTTAAGACATCCTAAAATAATAATACTAATTGCTCTAAAAATGTTCTCGCTGCGCCCTGTCTTATCAGCAGACGAAAATATCCTCCTGCTAACATGCAGCTTCGGTTTCATAAAATTACCCACCATTATCTCCCACCTAAAATCCCCAGAGAATCTTTTGAGTTTTCGAATTTTTTCTCATTAAAGACAATTCACGTAAGTATATATTTTTCCGATATTTTTAACTCACCTCGTTGAATATAAATTTTTCTAAGACTATGATTTTGAAGTTAAGCTAATAATTACGCAATCACTAGGTTAGGCTGAATCGCGAAGGTATATTAAGGGGAAAATATTGAATTACAATAAAATGTGTATTTTTTCACTTAAAACCCAAAACCAGCAGGAAACTCGACCACATTGAAATGAAACGTCACCAATCGAACCCTTTGACAAGCTACAATTTTCACCTTAAACGGTTAAACGGGTCCTTTGCTCAGCAACCATCTACTATTCCCTACTTACACCAAGTGAATCACAATGAACTCCTTAAATCAGTCGAAATACTTAACACTATCGTTTTCCTCGTGGATCGAGATGAGGTCTTTTATAATATATGCATCAGGGTACTTTCGTACCGAACTTCAAAGATGCTTGATTTCTATTATTTGTTGCATTGCTCATCTTCGACGTGATGCGAATTTAGCTTTCACGGGCGTTTTACATAAAATAAATATGCAAAGTGTTGATATTAATCTGGGTCGAGATTCATTTTAATTGTCGTTTTCATATCATCTTATGACGAAATTATTTTTAATAAAATCCAAAATCTTGCTTAAACCCACAAAAGACTCTCTTTATCGAAATGCACTCTTGATTTTGTCTTTAAAATTATTAAAAATTTTTGAAAATATTTATATACTCGCAAGATGGTATTTTTTTGTAGTCAAACTAATAATAAAAACAATACATAAAAGGCTTTACATTTAGCCTTAGCCTACAAATAAATTACTATCTATGTAACCAAACTGGATGTTTAATACTGGCATAGAATAACTGGTACTGGGCAGTTACTAGTACTGGAATAAAAATTCATCGACATTTCGAGTACATTGTATTAGTCAATTTGTATGCTGAAGCTATTTATTTACCCTCATTTAAATAAAAGTAATAATGCAGCTAAACAATAGGTACATTTACAGGTATATAAACAATAATCAAATGATTTATATTAATATAATGCTTCTCAATACATGACGGATATACATTTTATTTACAGATGATGGACGAATGCCTAGCAAACAACGAAGAATGGAATATTAATAAAGATGAGGTTTTTGCATGCATTAAAGCCTTCACTCAAAGATGCGATGATATCGTTGAAATTTGTCGAGCTGCTTTCTTTTTTGGCGGGTTGGTGAATTATAGTAAATGATACTATAATGAATTAAAATATTAATTCTAACCCCAATACCTTAAATATAAACATTCAATTTCGTTTTAATTTTCACAATTGAAGTATCTTGTAGCAAGGAAAAAATAAAGGTAAATGGACGATCGAGAATTTTCACAGATTTTGTTCTCTTCAAAAAAAGTTAAGGCAATTATTTAAGCATTATATCGAACGAGGAATATGAAAGTAACCTCAAATTTGAACCTGACGAAAGGTTATTCGGGGTAAATTTTAATTGTTTTAATGGAAACCCCTCTCAGAAAAGTATAGCCTTATCCTCGGCTTAAAGGAAAAGATTAAGCATGATAATACCGCATACATCTTCACAGCACGAATAATCTTTACTATGGCAAAATCTTTTAATGAGAGACTTTGATAAACTAGGCATATTTTATCAATAAAATTTTCAAAATCATTTAATAAACGCTTTCTGCATTTTCAACCATTATAAAGTTTATCTTTTTTAATAATCATGAGTTATATGCATCTTCCAATTGTATTCACTTGTACTTTTAAACTGAACTATTATTGCCGACTTTTGTGAGTTTTCAAATGCATCCAAATTATTTCTTTATCTTATATATTTGATATTGTTTTGTAAAAAATTGAGGTTTAACTGGTCAAAATTGTAGGTCTAATAAACTGAACTTCGTTGGACCCAGAGGCAAGCAACGGGAGCTTTATTATGAACAAATCGAAGCTTCTTTCTTTCAAGCTATGAAAGATATGGAGGACCCATGCAAAAATGCATTAGATATAACCACTACTGAGTGGTTCGAAAACATGAAGAATTTTCGTCTTAGAATTGCAGACTTAGAAAATTTAGTAACAAACTTAATCGATGAGGTTTTTGAAAGCATGAAAAATGTCGAATTTGGAATAGAGACACTTTATGCGCTTCAACGGTTCAGGTTGCAAAACTCTTTCCGAAAAATACTGAACCAAAAATGGTCAATGGTAATTATTTGTATAAAATATTTTCTTTAACAATTGTATTTTGAATTTTTTCAAACAGTAGGCTAGTTCTAAAGGAATTATTTAGTACACAAACGTTTTTGAACCATTTTTAAAATTGAATACTTCACATTTTGGAAACTACCATTTGAGAATTTAAAAGCGTGTTTAAAGTTTAAGAAATTTCATTTTATCACTTCCGTTAAAGCATGTAGGAAAAATCGGTTAAATTATGCTTTTTACTGAAAGATGTTAAAACAACTATTTAAATTCTATTCAAATGAAATTAATCGCTTAAAGCTACAATTTCGTTGTTATATTTATTTCTAAAATATTGTTTAAAAGGTGTGGCAAGTATTTGAAGAAGAGTTAAAATTGAGTTCTGCCACTCTCCTGGAAAGTACTTATGTAGATCGGTCATATAACATCAAATATTTAGTAAGACAATACGACATGTTGATAAATGCTTCCGATTGGATGGGAGACTGCGAATTTCAAAGGTCAGAATTAATTTGTTACTACTCATATCGTAACTAAGATTATGACACTGCCAAATTGATATTTCCGTGTTACTTTTGTTATCTTTATTGTTTAACTTGATAAAGACGATTTTATCTACTGAAATCATAGTTTTATCTGAGATCAAGGTTTTATGCATTCCACTTCAAGAGTTAAAGATTAAAATGAACAAAATTGGGACATTGTGTTGTTCTCCCGAGTAATAGTTGATACTTATTACAATTAAATACGACCATACAGTAGGAGAAAAACGTAATACATTTGTTTGTTACGCATTACCAGTTTCCTAATACCTTTAACACGAAAAACATGTAAACTGGATAGAAACTGGAGTTTTTCTCTACTACGGAAATATTCACCCAAAAAGTGCAAAAGAATTGAAAAAAATAAAGAGTAATTGGTAAGATTGATCATTAATAACATTTTAATTTTAAAGTGATCAAAAATGGAATTGAAAGAAATTGAGATAACGCCGAATTCCTTAAAAAAGAATAGATTCGGAGCTGAATATATTCCTTAAAATTCCGTTACAGCGCGTCAGAAAGAATTATTTCGTTGAATTCTAAAGTCGGGATTGAATATTTTACCATCAATTCTTTTTACATCGATACAATTTTCAAAACTAACGCTATACGATGCATTCGGTTTAATAAAAATAAACAGAGTATTAATATAAAAAACAGAATATATAAATGCATACCGTCCAAAGTACCAAACAAAGTGCCTTCCTAAGTTATACATTTGACTTGTCCAAAGCTATACCACTCTCTTCCTCTCCTTCCTCCACCACATTGTTTCGCTGAGCCACACACACACGCACGCACACACAGAAGCACTCATTGCACGGATTTAAACAGAGTTACGGAAGTGGGGATAGAGAGGGGCTATAACTTTAGATAAATTTCCGTCATTTTGAAAGAACCGAGGTATAACTTAGGATGGGGACTACTGTATATTTAAATACACATAAAATCGATGTCTTCTAGGTCGCTCAAGCTATTGCCTCTGAACAAATTTAAAAAAAAAATTACACCTAAACGCTATTTTTCAAAGAAATTTAGAAAAAATACTGATTCTCGATTACTTCTTTTCTCATTTTCTATATTTTGTGAATTATATAGTACATTGTGAGCCAAGGGCACAATTATCGATCTTCAACGATTGTAAAGTTTGTCGCCCGAGCGAAGTGAGATCGATATTTCGCCCGTGACCAATAATGTATTTTTTGATCCGATTGTTGTAGGACTCGATAATTCGCGATATGACGAATGTTTCAGGCAGAAATCAATGTTTCGTATTCAGTAAGAAAGAAAGTACTCATATTGCGGTATTCGACCAGATTTTCACCGTGTGGAGGAAGACGAAACTGAGAATCTTTTTTTATTTTATTTTTATTTCTTTCTTGTACTCAATATTTTTCCATTTTTTAATAGTGGTTCCGGATAAAAAATTATGTAGGGGAATTGGCTGAAAATAAAAGCGTGAAAGAAGTTACCCTTAGTAGAATTTCACTTCACTAGTGAAAGCCAAAGAGAACAAAAAATCAAATCTAATATTTCGAAATTTGCAATTGTATTGGTATATTTGTACGTATTCAGCGACCCCGAAATCCCCCGTATGAGTACTTTTTGTCTTATTCAATAAGAAACAATGATTTTTGCTTCAGATATCTACCATTTTAGATCCGCCATGTTGAATTTTGTGATATTGATAATTAGATCGTATTAAGCGACCCCGAAAACATGAGATGTAAGCATTTCCATGGATGAATATTACATTTTGTGAATACAGTTGACAATCAAAGTCATCGTCGATAACCGGTACAGTTGGACCGATTAGGGATAATGGGAATTAACCCTTAATCCCAACGCATGGGTCTTTTTTGACCCCGAGAAAATTTAAATTGTACTTTATAAATTGCACAACTGTTAGCATTTTCAAACGGCAGGACTTATTTGACCCATTTTTTATTCTTGTTAATTCACTTTTTACTTGCTGGGTTATCAATTATAAAGTATAACAATTCTTGGTTTTGTGTTTATAAAAATATCTGTTGATTATCTGTGAATTTAAATGACTCTTCATTGATGTCACTGACTGGAAAAGGCTGTGATAAGTATTTATATCTTTGCAAATTTTCATATATGTTTATCATGATCTTTTAAAGTGTATAGTCAAATTGAATTTCTTTTGGACTGAAAACTTTTATTCGGTTATACACTGTCTACTTATTAAATAAATAATTTAGAGTATTAAAATATTAATAACGATGTTTTTTTATAAAAATTTAAAATATGCATTTGATATGAAAATAGTCAAGTGGATCTTATGCGATACTTGACATTGGGTCACAATTGAAATCATTCGTATTTTCCAAACGTCATGAAAAAATGTAATATAATGATCCATATGCCTTAAAATGTAATAAAAACGAAGATAAAAAATGTATTGAAAATACTTAATATGTACTTCGTTTGATTCATTGTAATCTGAGACTAAAGTTAGATAAAAATATCCACGGCTGCTATGGCCCTTGAAATATGATTCGTCACTAGATGGCTATTGGCGAACATCTTACTTAGCTCTGTCTGGAAACAGTAATGAAGATGCTTCTAGAGCGTATTAGTTTACTACGTAATGCAAACGTGATTTGGGTGTCGATCACCGAAAAAATAGGTGATCGCATTGGATGTTCATGTGTCAGCCACAACCGTACCTAGTATCAGCATTTAAGTTTATCGCGACAATAACCTATATTATAAGTGTTCTATTATATAACGTACCTTCCATGGGATACTAATAGATAAGGAAATCAAATTTCAGATGTATCAATTTGATATAATGTACACTTTGCACCTTTTGGTTTCAATGTAAATATATATTTGAAACAATATATGAATTTTAGACAATAGAAGAAAACAATGAACGTAGCAATAAATTAGGAATAATGAGAATAATTTTCCAGGGACATCATCAAGACGTATAAATCGGTTCTGAGCAGATTTCATGCAAAGCAAGAGGAACAGAATACGGGCCGATAACCTCTAATTTAGTGAATATTGAAGGTACTTTCCATGTTCAATATGTGTAAAAAAATTCAAAGAAGGGGATCCAATATTCAATGCAATAGGAATAAATTTTTAGCAGAACTGCATATTTAGTTGATTTAACTTCTTTACGGTCGTCAATACAGCTTATAAAATTTCGTTGAGGGTCTATTGAAACACGATGAATAGTTGAAAAGTAGTAAAATTAATTAACATTTATTTTTATATCTTTTTAATTGAATTAATTTTAGTAGCGGTTTCTTTTTACCATATTACTATATGCCTCATTGAGTTTATGCAGTAACGCACTTCTTGATCTTCCATCATTCTCAAATAGTCCCTACTGAGACGTCAATTTAACTACCAATTATAAACTTAAATAAAAATTAACATAAACAGTGTTATCCTAATTGAAAAAGTAGTTCTTTTGCTATACTTTCCTGTCAACTTCCCAATGTTAATTAAATTTGGCATTGCATTAAAGTTTGTAATATTCATTAATTGCCATTCACAGTCTGATTTGGTGCATTCAATTATCAACAACATTACTTGGAACAGAAACTGAATTATTCGCCATAACGTCTGATGTTTCACTTTTATATTTGGATAATCGCATTCGTGTTTAAGTGTAATCTTGTGATTAATTAACGTTCTATATTCTTAATTTTAGAATTTGCATACTTTGTATGCACATTACTTTATATATACATTATATTTAATGACGTTAAAATCATCAAAATTTCAAACATTCGATAAAAACATAAAATTTGAAATGATCTATGTTGGCAATGATGATGCAATGCAATTAACAAGCTGACCTCGGTAAACAGTAAAAAATAATGTTAGTACAACTTAAACAATAATAATTCCTTTTTTTCATCGTTCAAAAATAATCACAAAGGCTTGTGTAATTTTTGTTGATCTAAAGTTAGGAGAAGTAATGAAAAATTCTTAATTAAACATATTATCTTCATTTATGTGTAGGTTAATTCAATATTTATAATATAGCATCATCAATGCCAACATTGATCATTTAAAGTTTTATGTTTTTACCGAATGTTCGAAATTTCTGATGAGTTTAACTTCATCCGCAAGCGTCCAGTTATTCGAATAAAAATATCTGAGTGTTTCGAAACATCCTTCCCGGCAATATCGATTTGAGTTTTCAACTATTACCGGACCACGTGTTCGATGTGAAACAGTCGACATTCACATGTTCACCAATTGTCTCGGTGGGGAGGATGCTCCTAAAATAAATAAACTTTAAAATTCAATTTACAAAGGAACCATACCTTACTGAAAATTAATTTTTGCGCCATCGGCCTCAGAAAAAAAAAATCTTCATCATGGTATATCTCTCATGCGCTACCGCTATACTTAAACCAGTTTTTATGGCATTATAGTTGACTTTAGGAAGAAAATGCATACAACCTTTTTTGTAGAGAATTTCATGCTCTATCTTTTTCATTTGAATAAAATTTATATTTTTACAAAATAAATGCAAAAAACTACGAAGGAACATAATTGGGGCCAATGTTTTTTAGTAATGGACGGATGGTTCTGCGCCAAAATCTAATCAGTTCTAAGTTATGCCAAGATACGTATGTTAAAAAAAATTGATATACGGACGTACGCGCGCACAAGATCACGGACACAAATTTTGTTATTGTTCATTGGGCTTCTTAGGGTCTGAAACGTCGACATTTGATGAAAAACTATCGGGTAATTTGTATACCCGAGGTGACCAAATTCAATACTTACCATTAAATTGTAATCAAAAGTATTTTACCGTAGCATTAATCGGGACATAATTCGAAACTCGTTCCATAAGGATAAATGTCCCGGTACCTGACTACTTCAGAGGCATAAGAATTATTAAGCGCAATGTCTTTCAAGTAAACGTTTGTTTACGGCAAAAACTGTTTTAAACGTATTAAAACATTCTTATCGCACAAGAAAGTATTAATAAACTATTCTTTTTCTACCAATACAAACCATCCATGTCCCGGTTAATAGCCATTATTAATTCAAAGCTATTAAAATAATTGAAATTAATAAAATGCAATTCCAGTGACATAAGATGTGCAAGTTTATAATGTATACTTAAATAACACGGAAATGTTACTGTGAATAGAAAAATTAAACGATTGCAGCAAGTGGTTAGGAGACGACACGGTTATGAGATCTTCATGTTTGATTTGACGTTATAGCTTGCTACAGAAATTTGAGATTCGCAAACGAAACTGAGAGAAAGAAACGACGAGAAAGTTAAAAGATATGCATCCAAAGTGAACCAAAATAATAAATACTGAATGAATTGGCTGGAAAATTTCGAGTAGCTTTGACACTTCAAATCTGACCTTGACAATGTTATTGTCTTTTTTTTATGCAATAGTTTTCCAGGCAACTTGTTTTCTCCAGTTTTTATCTTTTGCAAGAATTTTTGTATTTGCATAATTGAAATCGTGTCCAGTTCCTGGACTATTGTCCGGAGCCGAGGTTTTAGAGGTAGAGGTTCCTCTCTATATAAACCCACAAATAAGAAAAAAGAAGTTTGTGGTCTATGATATGTTAGACCTGAAAACTTTGACTTTTTCTGCAAAAATGTTTCTCTTGTGTTCATTTAATCGTATTTTCAACGGTCTTTTTGTCAGTCCAACCTACGATTTTTCACAGTGAAGACAAGGCATTTTATAGACCACTCCGCTTTGTTTTTCAAGAAGTAATTTATCTTCTTCCGGTGTAATTTGTGTAATGTTGGTTTTCAAGGGAGTTGAAAGTAATTTTATATTTTTATATTCGAAAATTTTTGCGAGATGCTCAGAAAGTCCTTTGATATACGGTCAACTGATTATTTTTATTATAATTTCATTGTTATTTCCATTTAAATTGTTTTGTGGGGTTGAATTCAGAATCTGTAAAGGTTTTTTTACGATTTGATCTATAAGTTGTAATGGGTACCCACTTTGTGACTGTTTTTTAATATTAATTAAATTTTGTTGATGAAATTCAAAGACATTTTAAAGACATATTTGTATACTTCATTTTGAATCCCACATTTTTATATTTGAAAATCCTTTGCCCTATGTTACGTCCTAGCTTAGATTACTTATTTATTGCAGGTCAGTCTGTAAAACAGCTATTGTTGTGGCTCGCCCTTTGGCATTTTTGTATTATTTATATCCTGTATTCGTTTCTGTAATTGCCAATATAGACGTGATTACTATTATTTACATTCTTTATTAGCTTACGCGTAACGCATGGCACTCAAGCGCATTTTTTATTTCGAATTTAACCGATTTCTTATGTTTGATTTCATTATCCGAAACAAGAAGTACTAGGCGTTTGTCCATAAACCTTGGTAGGACCCGTAGGGCCACGTCACCGCACATTTCGCCGATTTTTCCCAGCTTCTAAAAAAAGTAAACATTTGGTTTCTCATTCGTATCAACGCCGGACTCATCAGAAAGAATCCAGTTTTCACGTACACCTACGAACCTTTATTCCCTTGCCCACTTCTAAATTACATACCAGCGAGTATATCGTCATCAACCCAAGAGTAACTACGAAATTTCCACATGGGACCATGTTTTCAAAGATTTCTAGTTTCATTACATTGTTTTTGTTTAACCCTCTTGCGTAAGCGTTTTACCCGACTTTCCGTTACCGTATCCTGGTTTGTTATTTTACATATTTGCAAAATTGCAAACATTACTTTCTACGTTTTTGGGGTCGCTGAATACGAATCTGATGTCAGAAATCAAAAATTAAAAATGGCGGATCCGATATGGCGACTAAAAATATAAAATATTAGCCTATTTTTATGAAACTTTGTGTACAGGGATATTCGAGGTCGCTGATAAAGAATCTAATGTCAGTTTTCTGACATTCAAAATGTTGGATTCAATATGTATGAATAAAGTTTTATGTAAAGCGCTATTTTGAATTTTATACAATATATAATATGTAAGAATAAAGTTTTATTGGATTCGCCATTTTGAATGTCAAAAAACAGATATCTAATTCTTGAACAGCGACCTCGAAAACCTATGTATATCAAGTTTCACGAAAAAAGTATTTTTAGTGGCCATATTGGATCCGCCATTTTGAATTTCAGAAAACTGACATCAGATTCTTTATCAGCGACCCCAAAAACCTCCAAGTAGAGATTTTGAGCCTCATTTGAACAAGTTTTAAACTTTGATAAAAAACACATATTTTCGATAATATTTAGACATTTTTTATTGATGTTTTCGACAAGAAATAAATAAAAATCATCATTTAGACCAAGTCTATCTTGAAGAGGAAGTCTTCAGCTTTAATTTGAGCCGTAATAGACCCTTGAAAAATTCCCCAGTCCAAAAATATAGCCAAAATTGTCAGGACGTATATATACGTCTTTCCGACTGCGGTAAAAACCTCGTTTGGACGTATATATACGACTTAGTGCGCAGGACGGTTAAATAAATAATTATTGTTATCAAAACTTCATATTTATTAACACGCATATTCATTTTTCTGATTCTAGGAGCAAGGCCCCTTTGAACTTGAACTCCGGAGAATCGAAGATCAAATGATTTGCTTCCTTCTTTTTACTCTTTAGAAACAATACTAAATAAATACAATCGTTTACTTTGAATTTGAATTTTATTTTAATCTGACCTTTAATCCTATTCTTTTGCATAAGCAGTAGCCCCCACAAATTTTCGAACTCAGAATCGACTCTTCCAGTCGATTCAGTCTTTTCCTGGTTGCGTCGCTTTATTCGCAATTATCCTTGCAAAACGTTTAAACTTTATCACGTATTATTGTCTTTCCTTCCTTTTTTATAAATTCTCTCCATTAGTATGTACATATATCTCTTTATTAATATATATAAAAAGAATATTAAAAAATGTATCGTTCTAACAAAGTGGTATTCAAATATAATAAAAATGAAAACAACAAACTTTTAAAAAATTATCGTAGGCAGAACCAGAAAAAGAAAATGAAAATGAAAACGAAACAGAAACGACAGACTCAGAAGAGTCACTGTCAACTGAAGATAGATGGATAAAATGGATTGCTGGAGACAGATTTGTCAACAGATCTGACGAAATAGAAAAATGGTGGAAAATAAGATCAGATGAATATGACTCCATCATCATCGTTAATGAAATCCCAAAAGAAGTCAGTGAATATATGTTAGATTCGTATAACGAAAATGCATATATGATAGAAGGACTAAGACAACAGCTGAGCTTTTTCAGAGAGATGTAGCTCAAAGAAAAAGCAAAAAAGACCAAAGAAGCAAAAACTCAGACAGCAGAACCTGAGAAAAGAGGGATGTATGCCCAAGCGGTAAGCAACTCTCTAAGTAAACAAAAGCACATTGTGGTTATTAAACCCAATGTAGACCAATCCAGAAAGGATATGGAAAAGAAATTAAAAAAGATAACTCCCCAAAAGCTGGGGATCAATATCAAAGGGATCCACAAAACGGGAAATCAAGGCATTGCAGTCGAGCTCTCGAGCAAAGCTGACATTGCTAAAATGACAGAAAATAGGAAACTAAAGAAATCCGGTCTGGTTATCAAATGTACAACCGAAAAAAGACCGAAAATGATTATTTATGATGTACCCAAAGATATCACCAAGACTGAAATCGAACAAAAACTCCTCGAGAAGGTTGATGTTACCCAAGCGGAGGACATGAAAATACTCTTTGCGATACGCAACAGAAATGGAGAAGAATCCAACTGGATAACAGAAGTCTCTCCAGAACTAAGAATAAAACTAAATGCACACCAAAGACTGCTAGTAGGATAGAGTAGCTGTAAAATCGGCGACTTTGTCCTAGTCACGCAATGCTACAAATGCCAAAGATATGGACACATTTCGAAGTTCTGCAAAAACAAAGAAGCAGTCTGTAGAAAATGTGGAGAAATAGGACACTTAACAAAGGAATGTCAAGGAAAAGACAGGTGCATCAACTGCACGAAAGTAAAGCTACCAAATGGATACAAGTCCAGTAGCAAAACATGCCAAATAAGAGAATGACTCAAAGAAAGCTAAAAGCAGAACTGACTACGAAGTCATACAGTAAAACACTAGACAAGATTAAGAATCAATCATAAATTTTTGTTTTAATTTTTAAACTTTCAATAGGTAACAACCAGTAGTAGCAATAACAAGTGGTTCGGATTCCACTTTATAAACTGTAGGTCCCTAAGACACAAACCATTTTTAAACTCAAAAATGTCCACTCGTGTCAGCTTGAGAAGAAATGAAAGACTAGCAACTAAACAATAGCACAGCAATAACCTCTGGTATGCCAAAAGGCGAGGAACGGAGGGGTATGTCTTCCTTCAGAAGATATACATAGGAACGTTTTTTTTTTTTTTTTTTTTAAACTAACAATAAGAACCTCCATATCATCAAAACTGTTTCAATTTGAAAATGCTTGATTAACACTAATATTGGAGAAATCAAAAGTTTAAGATAAAATTAATTTAAATTGCAAGATTTTTTTTGTTTCTTTTTCCCGTTACTTCCAACCGTGAATATTTTAAATAAATCAAGAAATATTTATTTTAACATTTTTTCAGTTTCATTAATTAATTTTTTAGTCCTCGTTTGTCACCAGATTTGGTGCCCGTTGTGGACCTTAACCTTAATTAATAGACAAAATTCTATATATATTTAGACAAATTAATTTATCATCAGAAAGAGATTTTCTCTATTGAAATAGTATTTTTCGTATCAAGGGCGCAAAATGACATTTCGCGCCCGTGACACGAACGACATATTTTGTCATAGTGCGCGCAAAATGCTCCAACCGTTTATATATTAATATATTTTGTATAGAGTGATGTTTGGACGTGGGTTGGGTGGTCCGGTGGGGAAAGAGGAAAGGGCCCCCCCCCCCATTAAAAAGATTGTTGGAAATCATAAGAAAAATTAACATTTAAATGCAGACCGAGCGACGAAAGGTAGTGGAAACGTAAGAATGAAGAGTGGGGATACATGAAAATATTCTACGGGAGAAATAAAATTTGATTGAAATGATTCTAAACTTTCATGAATGCGTTTAAAACGTGAATTTATAAATTTTTTATTTTGCACCCTGGTGCGCGCAAAATGACATTTTGCGCCCCGAAAACGAAGTGCAAAATCGCATTTTGCGCGCACTGTGACAAAAACAGATTTTGTATACGATAAACTTAAATTTAAAAAAAATATCCAATATAATTTACCAGATTCCTTGTAAAAATTGTGAGAAGTGTATATTGGTCAAACCAGCCGACTTTTAGAAACCGGAATTATGCAAAATCAAAAAAAAACACCACTTTTCATAATTTTAACTACAAAAATCTCAAAATTATACTAAAATACCATTAATATACAGGTTGAACAATCAAATTTACCATCAATGTATGAAACTTTTATGTACTATACTATGTACTACGACACTAATGTCAATGTACAATGTCATTTCCTTATGTGCACTTATAATGTAAGAGTCGTATTACAGAACAATAATTTAAATACTCGAAACGAATTTAAAATGATTTTTTTAAACCCAAATGTTAAAATTTGAAAAAATTGTTTTAAGTACCGAAAAATTAACAGCGACCACTAATTATTTTTTTTTAAATCGATGTAAATTTAAGCCAACGTAATCTAAGATAATCCAAAAATTGTCGCAAATCTCGGAAAACATAAAAAAAATAGTCTGCATATTGGAATAATTCAATTTTCTTTCTTTTTTTTAAATTACATTTTTTTTGAGATAAATAACAGATAAATAACAGAAGAAAAAAGTTGTAAATCTAAAATAATGTCTTTTGTAAAGCTAAAAGTTTTCTTGTACTTTAAACGATACCCGTTTTGTTTTTTCAATATCGTTAAAGGATTCAGAGATATTATTCGACGAACTTTACGTTGTAAAGGTATATTGGATCGTAAAAATAATGTATTAGAGACTTAATAATGGTTATTTTTATTCACAAAATATTTTATTTCACTTGTCATCAAAACTAATACTAAAATAAAACCGCAATTATTGGGTTATGTATAAAAGTATTACAATAATATTGCGTATATAAATAGATAATTTTTGTATATATTTACAGTTATCGACTTATTATTCGAGACTTTTAGTACAAGTATAAGTAAAAAGTGCACAAAAGTTCACACAGCTGCTTCTTGTGAATACTGAATTGAATTTTTTTAAAAATCTGTATTGTAATACACATCATATTACATTACGAGTGTAATATTTGATTAAATTGAAATTCGAGTTCAATTTTGTTTTACATTCGTATACAAATAACCTAAAGATGTAACTTTAAAGTAAGTAATTAGTAGCTAAAAACGATTATTCGTAAGTAACATATTGAGATTGGTAACTATTTAGTTTAGCATAATTATCACGCATAATGTAGGTTTTTGGTCAATGTATTAAGAATCGATCAATTAATATATACAAATTATTTATACCTTCTCGTTTTTTTAAAGGTATGTACAGTATCAATTTATTGTGCTTGTATTTAATTAAAAATCTGCATATTTCGAACGAATACTGATACCACTCGCTATCAATTTTCTTGTCATTGTTCCGTAAATAAAAAATAAACTATGCAAGATCTTAATAAATATCACGTTAGCATATTAAATCTAATAAACTTTATAAAAATGGAAACATACAATGACAATTTTAAAAACGTTTGTCAGGTTTGTTTGGACGCTGCTGCATATAACAAGGTTACTGCTAAATAATCTGTTAACTTACTGAAATGGTTGGATTACAATTAGAATTTTTGCAGTCCACCAAGTTTCTAATTGAGTCATCGTCATACGACTTATTATCCCTCTCCGGAGGCAGTAAAAAGATTAATGATATCGAAATTATTACATGCCATGCACTGTGTATGTACTGAAACAAATAACAGTTATCGACAAACATTGCAAAGTATTTATAAAAAATAATAAGCACAAACCTGATAATTAGCTTCAGTTTCGACTAGAGAGAAGAGTATAACTCCTAATATTGCAAACGACACACCCGCCGTAACCTTCATAATTCTTTTCGGCCATCGGAAGCACTTGACTTTATAACATGAGTGGGCGTAAGAACCAATCTGTTAATGATTCAATTAACATCATCAATCCTTTGCAATGTAAAATAAACATAATTTAATAAATACTTACGGGTATCAAAATTCCTATGGATAAAGGAATTAAAATGCTGCTGAGAGCTGTTTTATCTGATTCAACAATGAAAGCGATGATGAATACACCGAACATATGGCAAAGTGTCATGAATTGCATTGGGATTTCTGCCACAGCAACTAATGTCACCCAGAAGGCAAGAATGCTTGAAAAAAAGTCGCAATACTGCAAAACCTACAAAAGAAACTCATATTTGCATACGCTATCCACATGTTACGTCGAACGTTGGATCATACCTCGTACTTCGCTATACAATAAGTCGACAATTGTTGATCACAGGCATGATAAAGCGATGAAAATGACATTGTCGCAAAGTATACTAATCCTTCTGTATAAAGTTTTCTCTTCACGCTTAGATAAATTGCAGGCAGGAAAGACAGATTACTTAAAGTTAAGATCATCGTAGCAAACATTATTACAGTTTGTGGATTTGCAGACGTCGAGTCTGTACAACCCCATCCTTTATGTCCTATAAAAACAGAATTTTTGTAACAATTCAATACATAAATATCTGACATTGTTTCGAGGACTTACCTCCAAAACAACTACACGTAGAATAGTAAAGTATTCCCTTATGTATTAGTTGGCAAACACCGAATTCTCCACATGGCTGATGCCCGGAAAACACACAGGGCCGTAATTTCACGTTTAGAGATACCAGAATTTCTTCCATTTCGCAACGCACTGGAGTTCTATACATAAAATTGACAAAATAACAGTTGCTAATTTTAATTTATGTTTAACATACTCTTTTCTGTAACATTTTGCTTGCAGAGTCACATGCCAAGTGCCTGGTTGAGGATAAGGGATCAAGATGCTTCCCTGACGCTTAGTGTACGAAGATAGTCGAATTGCCATATCTTCGTTGTCGCAAATAATTTTACCGTCGATTCTCCTAGGAACTCGATCACGCTGAGCACAGACTGATACTCCAACGAGTTGCTTACTTAACATCTGTGTGAACATCATTACATATTTATAATAAAATAAATTTGTATCAGTTTATAGCGAGTAATGACCTACCCTGTCTAGTTCGAGACTGACAGAAATGTCGAGTACGCCTCCGATATCGACAAGAGGTAAAACTTTAAACTGAGTTATTATAGGGTAAGAATCTGTCAGGGTAACCCAAGGTGTTAACCATTCTTTACCCTGAAAAATGAACAACAGTCAAAGCTTTTTTTATTTTTTATCGTTCAATACTGCAGTATTTTACCTGTAGTAAATAAACACCAGAGAACGATTGAGCATGTTTAACTCGGGTCAACTGATACCTTGGAATACATTTATCACCACCTACTATTTCATCGTTAAAATTATCTTCTGAAATTGTTAAATCGTTTTTTAAATCTAAACTTTTATTAGAATACTTTGAATATTGCTGCTTTTTCACATCATTTCCGCGCAATTGTACGATTGCTTTAGAAAAGTTTGAGGAATCTAAGTTCCGTTGGATCAAATTCTCTGTCACTCTGACTGGACATTCTAAAATATTAAATATAAAAGTGAACATTCAGTTTAATAGTTCTCTTAGAAATTTCAAAACTTACCTGTAGCGGTAACTTTGACATTGAAATCAATCACGCTGTCCGATACAACCATCAAATAGTAGTAACTGTCTTCGTAGGGGGAAAGTTCCTTAAACGTATGGAAACCTGAAGTTGTTAATTTTATAGAGTTGCTGACTGAATGATTATAAATTGGAAGAACACGACCTGCTAGGGCGAGACTTTTTATGCAAAACTCTTGTCGATGTTTAGGTCTGTTTAATGTAAAATTGCATGCCCATATATCAACTCGAAATTGCCAAGTGCCCGACGGAATGTATATTCTAAAAAATGTGTTTGTTTTCAATTACGTTTTTCTATCCTAGAGCTAAATAAGTACATTTTTATTTGTAAGAAGTCTTACTTATAATAAGAAATTCTGTCACGTGTTCTTATTGTTATTTGAAAGCCTAAAGGAATATTTTGAATATCACTCGTTTGTGACCACAGTCCTACTGATCCAAAACTATATCGACATTTATGACTCAAACCCTGAAATAAAATAAATTTTAAATCGAGTTAAAAATAAATTTCAAGCTTTACAATTTTGTTCTAACCTGCTGTTGAACTCTTTCATCCCAGTAAGATAAATAAGCCCCGACGAACCAGTCGCCAGGTTCAGGACTATAAATTGGAACCACTCTTGTGGTTGTTTCAAATAAAGTATCCATCGAAATGATAACAGTGCCATTACGTTCCCAATTTGTATTAGGTGGAAACGTAGCATTATCGACTGAAATTATTGGGTAACTTCCTTGTTGCAAGTATCTGAAAGTCGTATTTAAGGTTTCAGATAAAATTATGTTTTTTTTTGTACGAGGGAAATAGCATCACTTACATGAATACTTTTCTAGAAGGACACTTGCTGCTGTCCATGAACGCAGCAAATTGCCAAGTTGCACGGAGCACTGCTTTTGGCACAATGTAATGGAACATCGCAACATCTCCATAATTTTTAAAGGAGTGTAACGAACCTTCCTGTGTGGCTTCTGGCACAATACAGTGTAAGCCTACAAATTCATATTCTTGAATGAAAAAAGTATGTTTATATACGATACTTTTAAAAAATTCAAATTTCATCATTCAGCTCTTTGTATTTCATTAATGTATAATAATAAATTACAATCTATTTCTGCAGATAGCTTATTTGGATGTCAATTTTAACAAAAATAACCGATTTATATAATACATAAAAATTTGATAATAATCACATAAATTGGGGTATTTTTTTTATTGTATTAAATGTTTCATTTTTTAAATAATTCAGATAATTGGAATTACATATGAGTAAGAATCAAATCGACAAGAGAACAATATTGAACTTTTCCCTTTTTGTGGAAAATAGTTAAAAATAATGTCCAAAGGTATTGTTTAATTTTATCATTCCGATATTATACCTCACTAAACCTCATGTTATTATTATTTAATATATTGTAATAGTAAACAATTTGATCATTTTTATCATTTATTATGCCACAACTATTCCCAACAATAGAATTATATAACATCAGAAATTTATTAAATTATTGCCTTATAAATAAAATTGGTACAAATGTGTCTCACTCAGTATACACCAGGGCAATTACAAATAAGTTACTCACTATACCAACAATGAAAAGAAAAATAGGACAAAGATCCTTCACTTATATTGGATGCAAATTGCTAAATCTAATACCGCAATCTATACGAGAGAATTATATCTTAACTAAATTTCTTAAAAAAAGAATTTGTAATTGGCTCATCTCTAAATACTTCGAAGACCTTAACAAAATCCTAATTCCAGCGCAATCTTAGAAATGTATAGTTCTAATACCAAAAATGCAAATGCTGAAAAACTGTGATACTTAAAATTAATTATCTCGACAAATAATTTTAGTTTTTACTATATTTCAGTTTTAGTTTTTAATTTACATTTATTATTACATTTTTTTGTACATTCAGGTCGCGGACAAGTAGGGATTATATACTTTTGCGAAGTATGTAGTGGGGTAACCCACAAACTATATATTTTCACCTGAATAAAGATATTATTATTATTATTATTATTATTATTATATTTCAATTTCATGCAGACAGTTGCGACGAGTAGTAGTCAGAGCAGTTGTCTTTTTATTTTCTATTCGAAACAAGCAATTACGAGTGCTGTGGTTGTTTACATTTTATAATAAAGTAAAATAATGATGTGAAATGATATATTTAAATTTAAATGAATCAAATGAAGAAAATTTAACAGTTAAAACAATTGAAAGTGAAAAAATGCCTATATTGTATACAGCAGGTAACGAAAAGTGGGAAAGACCAAACCAAAGAAAAATTAAAAGAAATAGCCCAAATAAAAGTGTCCGTAATGTAAAACAAAAAACCTTGACTGGATATATAAAAATAAATTAAGAAAACCAAGCGTTAATGAACAATAACATCGTATCAAATCTATCTGAAGGTGAATGGATAGTAGAAACAGAAAGGAAAATTAAACCGCTTAAAGTAATATGAAAAAATTAAATAAAAGTAAGTCCTGTAGGACGTGAGGATTATTAAACAATAATTAAGGAATTAAAAGATAAAAATATTGCATTTCACCCACATCAACTTAAACAAAAGTAAAGTTTCAGAATCGTAATAAAAAATATACACCATACAATTGATCTAGAAGAACTTAAAAAAGAAATTGCAGAAAAAGGACATAAAGTAATTAATATATATAATAACAAACGTGGTATTACAAAAGTGCCCAGTCTTGTTCTTTGTAAATCTCCAGCAGAGTGAGAATAATAAAGAAGTGTACGATATAAAATATCTGCAATATATGAAAGTAAAAATTGAATCACCAAGGCAGAAAAAGGAGATACTGCAATGTGCATGCTGTCAAAGGTATGGACATACAAAAAAATATTGTACGAGACAACAACGATGTGTAAAGTGTAGTGGCAACCACACAAATCTAAATGAGTTTAATGCAAGGGAAATCATCTGGACAACTATATAAATTATTTGTAAAATAAATTGGTGAATGGTAATATAAGAACGTGATAAGACATCAACTACAATATATCCAATTTAATTGAGACACGTTCTGAATTTCGATATTTGAAATCTTGTAATTCTTTTCTATATTTTTTTCTAATAAACTTAAATAGTAATAAATGCCACAGTATATTGTTCTTTCGGGGTCAAACCTCCTCGTTTTTTTGTATAACATAAATAATACCCTACTATCACAAATAACTTCAGTAAAGGATTTTGGAGTTACTTTCAATCAATCTTTTATTTTTTCCAAACATCTTAACACTGTAACAGCATAGGCTTACTCCGTACTTGGCTTTGTGTGGCGATCAACTGGCAATTTTAAAAATATTCATACCATTATTTATTTATATAAGACTTCGATACTTCCTCATCTACTATAATGTTCTCCCATTTGGTCGCCTTACACAGCCAAGGGAATAATAGTCCTTGAATCTGTTGAACACAGATCGTAGTATAAATATTTATTTTACTTTTTTATTCACATTCTAATAATTAATAAGGATGAAAAATTTTAATCCATTCTATGTCATACTTCCATGTTTTTATTCGTTTAAGTGCAAAATTATGAACTTAAAGTAAAGCGGATTGAATTGAAAATTGAAACAGCACACATGAAGTTTAACAATTTAGGACCATAGAGAAACATGCGTATTTTCTAAATACACTCATAAGACTAAACTAACTATAATAAAGAATTTTGTATTGCAAAAAGGCTGTGAATTGCGCTTGCATGTAGTTCATTTTTAATTCTACTCTCGAGTAAGGCCTTCTGTATACATATATGTATATATACTAGGGTGGCCGTTATTTTGGTGACTTTCGAATTTTTTGTTCCGTACCCTATAACTATATTGGAAAAAAAATAACAAAAATTTGAAGCCCTCATAAACCCTGTAGGTTTGAAATTTAACATTGATTTTAGATGAAAAAGAAAAATGTTTGCAGTATTATCGACACTGCTTTTTCAACTAGAGCTGAAAAAATCTGAAATTTTGCATATCTTTTCTCAAACGTTTTCTGAAGGTCCTCAAAAAATTTCAATTAAAAAATCTATGTTCTGGTTGAGATATAACGTTTTTAAGGGCGGTCATTTTTTGCTTAAAAAACTGAGAGAAGATCAAATTTCATCGTTCTTTGTCCACAGCTCTCTTGTGGAACGTTCTACAATTACGAGCAATCACATTTCATATTTATTGGGTTCTTATGAATAAAAGGAGCACCGATTGAGTCAAATTCGATCATTCCTAGCTGAGTTATCGTATTTTTTTTGCGGAATTTTTTTTTTAATAAAAATTGAGTAAAGCAAATGTAGGTTTTGTTTCTACGGTATAACTTTTTTGACAAAAATTAAACGATAGTGCGCTATGGTGCATCGTATTCCGTACCTTTTTCTGCATCTATTATCTCATTTATCTTAGTAAAAAATAATTTGCCCTCAGCTATTATATTGTGAATATTAAACTTTTTAAAATTATGTTACAAACTATATTCACAATATAATAGCTGAGGGCAAATTATTTTTTACTAAGATAAATGAGATAATAGATGCAGAAAAAGGTACGGAATACGATGAGAGATGTAGGCCAGGTTAAGATTGAGCTAGAGGGGTCTATGAGGGCTTAAAATTTTTGTTATTTTTTTTCCAATAAAGTTATAGGGTACGGAACAAAAAATTCGAAAGTCGCCAAAATAACGGCCACCCTAATATATACCTGGAAAGAAATTGTAAATCTAATTTTTATTAGTCAATGGATTTCAGATGAACTAGACATGGAATCTGTTACCATCTGAATTCACCGTGGTTTGTTCGTTTTTTAATTCTAAATTGAAAACATTTATATTTTTTGTTTACGGCTAGGAGAGGTTTTATATATTTACCGATATTTTGTTACTATATTAGATAATTGTCTTATTAAAGTTAGTTTTTCTTACATATTGTATTATCAGCGCCATACATTTCTTCTGTGTCATACTTTAAGGGTGCTTATTAAGAGTCATTTGTAATAAACAAGTAAAAAATTAATAAGTATTTCTAACAAAACATCAATTAAATTTCAAACTTTTGTCTTACAACTGTATTATCAATACTTCTTTATTACTTATTTGATGGGTAACATTAATATAATCGACTCTTTGTTTACAAGTTGAATTAACAAAAAAAAAGAACGATTGATAAGATGATAAATATTTAAACTGATTATAATCATTAGATATTAAAACTAGTTCAGAATAAATTGAATTTTTAAAAGTTAATAGAATTTAATATATTATAAAATGGGCACATATAATTGCATTATATATGAAAAGCACAATATTTAATGAAGAACCACATAAATTTCAGAAGATAAAAAGTATATTTTTAAAATTTTTCCTTTCAGTCGATACTAAAAGTACTGAATAATTTAGAAAAAATAAAATTAATGATGTTGTTTATTATGTGTAGTAATCCAATTAAAATTAGTATGATTAATCGACCGACGATATTTCTAAATAATAAATTTTCAAATTCTTCGTGATGTGGTCAAATAAGATTTTATTTGAAAGATACGTCTTGGTGAAATGATGTGTCACCCTCGTAAGTCATCACTTATAAATGATTCTGTTTAATAACATAAAACGTTTAAAAAAAATGGTTAAAATGAGGACATAAAAATATAAAAGAAAACAATTTTTTTTTTTTTTTAATTTAGAAACAATCGAAAAAATGATTTTAATTGAAACATAAAGAAAGGTTTTTGTATGATTTACCTGTAAGTTTTATGTGGAGAAATCTTGTAACAAAATTATAAAATAAAAACACCACTGTATATTAATATTTATCACTTGGTGTTAATGGTGAGAGCGTGTTCTTGCTGGATGGTTGGCGAATATATGACATGTTGAATGTAACGGGTAAGCAAATCGAACGAAATTATCAGTTTTCAGAATTAGGCTGTTGTATGTAACTTTGAATTAATATGAAAATTCCAAAGGTATACACTTTTATGATGATGAAAGATAAGGTAAAAGGTAACAAAAAGGAATTTATACATCTGTAACTAAATTCTTTAACAATATTGAGATCAGATATTACAAAAAATACAAAAGAATTTTTGTTAAACAAAAATTCTTCTAAGTATGTCAAGTCAATCCCATTATTTCATTAACGTAAAGTAATTAGATGGTAACTTAGAGACCACAAATCTAATATTAACAGAAGTTTTGGGCATTTTTATATAATATATGTGTAGTAATATTATACTATGTAAAATTCGTTACTGTCGTAAAATAGTTTTACTATTTCTTGTACACAGTGTAGTTATAGGTAGTTAAAACAATAGAAATTAAGGCGTGGTTGGGTAAAAAATACTTACCGTCAATTAAAAACAGTAAAATGATTTGGAAAACGAGGAGTTTGGAATTGGCACCCATTTTTCGCGCATGACTTCTCGGTGTGCGGTAATTGGCATGAGAAGTTTGACCGGTGCCAAGTTTGGCTTAAGGTCAAGGATATGTGAAAGATAGAAAGTGATGTCGAGAAAATGCATTCGACATCTTTGACACCAACACTATCACCACAATCACGAACGATCCTATCATGGATCGAACGTCACGGCTCCCTTCTTTTCCAGATATTTTATACAATGCACAATCTCGTTCATCTTCGTAAAACGACAGATTCAGAAGTACACAAACATTTCGAGTACACTCCGTGCACTCTCGAGTCCCCCGTGCACTTCCTGTTGCACAGTTCGTGTTGCGCCTGCGCAACCAAGTTTTTCATTTTGCTGGAGTGGCAGCGGTTATGTAGGTCGCAGCAGTGTCGCCAATGAAACAATCAAAATTTAAAACATAACGAGTTAATAAGTTTCTTATTCGTTTTCTCTCCTATGAAAATAATAGGAGAACGTATGTATATTGCGAACGCTATTTTGAAAACACTCAATATGGGAACGCATTGAGCGCCTCAACAAGCAAAAAAGAATGGGATCGAATTCAGAAATTACGTTTCCAATCCGGTTTCTTAAATTTCGAATTGAGAAACGTCCCAACACAATTGGCCATTCAAACAGCTAAAGTGGCGCACCTGGTGTTCGAGTTTGAACTACAGTTGGACCTCTCTTATTCGAACCTCTCTTATTCGAATTGCCTTTCTTATTCTAATTGTCCAGCCTCTCTTATTCTAATCGTTCCCCCACAAGTCTTCTCCCACTATCATACGAAAAGTCAACGAAAAATATTGTCCACGAATCACAAGCTTGTAAGCAAAGTAAGTGGGGGTAAGGGGAATATGTATTAGAATAAGAGAGGTCCTACTATAATATGTTCACGACTCACTGTATGGTGCTCAATGTCAATATATAGGTTTTGAGAGATTTTCACGTTTAGTTTACTATTAACTCGTGGTTATTAATATTTTACATATTATTTAATAATCATGGAAGAAAATATGTATTTTCAGACAGAAGAAAAAAAAATGGGAACGAAATAACTGCAAGATTCCATTCGAAAAAAAATGCATGTCAACGTTCTCTATACTTCATTGTGTTTGAAGAATTATATATTAAATAAAATGATTTGCATGCTATATAATCTAAATTTGTTAATAATAGTGAAAGTCAGTTACTAATTGAGTAAGTAAATTTTTAATGTGGCAGCTGCAGTGCTTCGAACGCTGACATGCTACGAAATCCCATAAAAAAGACTGCAGACCAATTAAAAGGACCAATAAAAATGAGCCATCTAAATTAAAAATTTTGTTTTTTATTTTATTTTATTTATTTTTTTTTTTAAGTACGAGTCAAATTGATTTTAGGTTACGTTCATTTTATTTAACTTTAAGAGAATAAATTAATACATTAACAGCTTATTAAATTATTATTTGTTAAAAATATATACTTCAATATATCTTTTGTTATATTTTAGTAGAATTAACAGAATATTATGTTTATATAAATTCTTTTCAAGGTAAATAAGTGTAGCCATTACATGTTTACAGCAGTGTTCCTTTGAAGCACCTGCTGGACACGAATATGAAATTGATTTTATTTTTTCTTCCACTTTTTCATTTTTTTTTTATTAATCTGGATTTGTACTTCGTCGTACTTCGTGGAGGATCTTCGTGAATTTTTGTCTTCTCGAATTCCCACAAAAACTATATTTTTCACAACCTCTCTATTCCACGTAGATGTTTAACAAACCCTCTAAGTGCGTCAACTAAAAGCTCCAATTCTATTAGACGGGACATTTTAAAGGACCCCGCACACTTTAGCTTGATTTGCGGGCCCGGTTAAATTTCCCGAAACTTCGGTAAGTTGTAGTCCAGAACAGGCCGAACAAAAGTTCTATATGGTAAAAGCCCCAAAAATCAATAGTTTTCGAGATAAAGTACTATACGATATAGTCCGGGCGTACGATATAGGCCCCCGGATCCGAGACTTTCGCATTTATATTTTATATGCGACAACAATATTCATAGGTTTTTTTGGTCGCTTATTACGAATGTGATATCAGATTTTAAAAATTCAAAATGGCGGATCCAATATGGCGGACAATTTTTGAAAAATTAAACGAAATCGCTTGAAACTCATTATTCTGGGGTTTTTGGGGTCGCTGATCACGAATCTGATATCAGATTTTGAAAATTGAAAATGGCGTATCCAATATGGCGAACGAGTTTTGAAAAATTAAACGAAATAGCTTGAAACTCATTATTCTGGGGTTTTTGGGGTCGCCGATCACGAATCTGATATCAGGCTTTGAAAATCTAAAATGGCGGATTCAATATGGCGAACGTGTTTTAAAAAATTAACGAAATCGCTCGAAACTCGTTCTTCTAGGGTTTTTGGGGCCCGCGATGATGAATTTGATATCAGATTTGAAAATTCAAAATGGCAGATCCAATATTGTTGACAAGTTTTGAAAAATTAAACGGAATCGCTTGAAACTCATCATTCTAGGGTTTTTGGGATCCCTGATAACGAATCTGATGAGATTTTGAACATTCAAAATGGCGGATCCAATATGGCTGACCAGTTTTGAAAAATTGAACGAAAGCGCTCGAAACTCGTTACTCGGGTTTTTTTTTTGGTCACTGATTACGAATCTGATATCAGGTTTTGAAAATTCAAAATGACGGATCCCATATGGCCGACAATTCCTGAAAAATAAAACGGATTACCTTAAATAAAAACCACCTATCGTAGACCATTGTGATGATAACAGCAGAGTCTCAGGTCCTTAAAAGAATTGCTCTTTGAGTTTTTTTGTAAGCTTGTACCAAATACTTGCAGTGCTTGCAAATAATTTTCAAATGCTGATGACAGCAACAAGCTGATTGTGGTATGTATATATTTTTTATGACAAGAACTTATCAATAGATAAGTATCTTATTTAATACTCCTTTTCTTTGTTTCTGTATTTTATAAGTTTACGTTATTTATTTCTTACATTTTTTGTTTGAGCTACCCGGCAAGAATGTTTTATATAGAGTTGTATACGTATACATTTATATATTATGTATATACTCATGTGCATTCGTATACAATTATATACAAACATATATATATGGATACAGTGCTATAGAGACAAAATTCATATATACTTGTATATAATATCATCATTTATGATATATATATATACATATATAATTGAAAATAATTCTCATGTAGAGAATAATTAATGTTATTTCTTCGCCGCTCGTATTTAATACAATTTAGAAATAAAATTCTTGGTTTGACGGCACATATATAGATTGTATTGAATTTCTATGTAATTATATATAGTTATATAATTATATAGTTATATAATTATATCTCATTTCTTTATAGTTTAATACAATTGTATATAACACGTTTTTATCTGGGTAAAGTAGATTCTCTGCAAATTCCTGGTTGTTTTAGGCTTTGACATTGAATAAGTACACCATATGTTCAATTGTTTCGGCATCATCACACATATATATATATATTGATACTACGCTCTACATTTCATTAGTTTTGACATCTGATTCGTATTTGCATTCGTTTCGTCAGTATTTTGTATATGTTATCCTAACGTTCCATGTGATATGTGATGCGTTATATCTTTTTGCAATCATACTGGATTCTCTGTTATTTCTCATTTGATCTGTAAGGGAAAATAAGTGTATTGAAGAGTAAAGACTGACAATATATTATTAGAATGTATAACAATGACAGCTCGAAATAGAATAAATTGTTATGTATGTGACGCAAGATTTCACGGCCGAGTAATGGTCCGTATTTTTGGCAATGAAAACAACCAAAAATGCCAAATCGCGATTCTGCGTCGAGAATATCTTCATCGTCCTCCCCAAGATGTTCAGGAGGATAGCCGTTTATGTTTTAATTGTAATGTAAGTATTAATACAGAGATACGTGAACTGGAAGAAGATCCAAACTGTTTGAGATTAAACGTAATGACATTGAAAAGAAATAATAATTGTATGTTTTGCGATAATTGCGGAAATTTTGTGAGGTTATCTGTCAATTGTAGGATTAACGTTTTTGTCATAAAAAATATATACATACCACAATCAGTTCGATGCTGTCCTCAGCATTTAGATGCTAATGGATTTATACCGCTGCCTCTAATGGCTACAATAGAATTTATCAATAGACCTTATCGTATATGCGGTCCATAGTTGCAAGCTTTCTTACAGGGTTTACGGGTCTCAAGTAAAATAAACGAGGTTGATTACGATGACGAAGAAAGTTTCTCAGAAGATGAGTTCAAAAGCTTAAGCCCAATATCTCGTGAGCAATTTAGAGATTTGTTTTCACGTTTGGTCCCTGTACCGGAACCTAATAGAAATGTAACTCGACATAAAACATCTACTTACATTTTTATGTAAAATGCGCCAAAACTTATCTGATGATTTTTTAAAAGTAATATTTAAATACACAAGCCGGCAAGCTGTTTCATTAGTTATCGCTAATGTGCGAAAGTCACTAATGTTGAGGTTTGTACCAGAAAATATTGGATTAAATGCAATTACTCGAGAACAATACATTGAAAGACATGTCACTGATTTTGCTAATCGGCTTTACAATCCGAACCCTAATGACCCTCGCGCAATTGCAATTATCGATGGAACATACGTGTATACACATAAATCAAGTAACTTTCAAACACTCCGACAGTCCTACTCGGTCCATAAAGGTCGACATTTAATTAAACCAGCCCTTATTGTGGCTCCGAATGGTTACATTTTAGATATTCATGGGCCATATTTCTCAGACTCTAAAAATAATGACGCCGCTATGCTTGAAAACGAAATGCAATCAGATCCTGCAGCTCTTCGAATGTGGTTTGCAGAAGGCGACATAATCATTGTCGATCGGGGCTATAGAGATGCTATACCACTACTTGAACTTTTAGGCATCAATCATAAAATGCCTGCACTACTACTTCGTGGTGAACGTCAACTTGACACCTTTGCAGCAAATGATTCCAGGCTAATTACAAAATCAAGATGGGTAGTAGAGGCGCGAAATGGTCATATTAAATCTGTTTTTAAATTCTTAGACGGACCTGTGACTATTACCCATGCCATTAACATCGGGGATTTTTATCGTATTGCTGGTGCTATTCTCAATAAATATAGAGAACCAATCAACATGGCTGCAGTAACTCCAGAACTAGCAGAACGAATGATAGAAATGTCTCGTCATCCTAATGTTGTTCAAAATAGAGTCGAGAACGATCATTTAGAGAGACGAAACGCACAGTGGGTTCGGTTGAATGAACACCATGTGCCTCACTTCCCAAGACTGTCCCTAGATTATTTACATGATTTAACATTTGGCGTTTATCAAGTGAATCTTGCGCCTGCTTACATTCAGGATAAACTCCAACGTGAACAAACTGAAGAATTTAACATTGACACATTGTTGAATGAACCGGGGCTTATTAGAGTTCGAATATATTCAAGATTTAGAAATGCAACTAAGTACCAAATATTTATAGCGTTCGTCACTGACAACAGATATGAAGAGCATAACATAAATGATGAAGATATCGATACCCCTATTTCGGGTTATTACTGTACGTGTAAGACAGGAGCTAGAACAGTCGGTTCATGTGCACACGTTGGTTCTATCTTATGGTTTTTGGGGTATGCTCGTCATCAACCACAAGTGAAATATCCTTCACTAGCCATGCTTGAAAATATTACCGATGCAGGCCACAGGCAATGAATGTTAAGGTTTCACTCACGACGCGCCGACACACACAGTAAAGTAAAAACGCGGTAAAAACGCAGTACGTCTACAAAAAAAATGTATAAATATGTTATTATTTGTAAATAATAAATATTGCATTTATATGCTATACGTGTATTTATTATTTCTTAATTATTGGAAATATTATTCTAATTTTATTATTTCAAATCTGATATCAAATTCATCATCGGGGACCCCCAAAAACCCTAGAAGAACGAGTTTCGAGCGATTTCGTTCAATTTTTTAAAACACGTCCGCCATATTGAATCCGCCATTTTAGATTTTCAAAGCCTGATATCAGATTCGTAACCAGCGACCCACAAAACCCCCGAGTAACGAGTTTCTTGCAATTTCGTTCAATTTTTCAAAACTCGTCCGCCATATTGGATACGCCATTTTGAATTTTCAAAATCTGATATCAGATTCGTGATCAGCGACCCCAAAAACCCCAGAATAATGAGTTTCAAGCGATTTCGTTTAATTTTTCAAAACTCGTCCGCCATATTGGATCCGCCATTTTGAATTTTTAAAATCTGTTATCACATTCGTAATCAGCGACCAAAAAAACCTATGCATATTGTTGTTGCACATAAAAAATAAATGCGAAAGTCTCGGATCCGGGGGCCTATATCGTACGCCCGTACTATATCGTATAGTACTTTATCTCGAAAACTATTGATTTTTGGGGCTTTTACCATATAGAACTTTTGTTCGGGCTATTCTGGACTACAACTTAGCGAAGTTTCAGGAAATTTAACCGGGCCCGCAAATCAAGCTAAAGTGTGCGGGGTCCTTTCACAAGAAAACGAAAAAATAAACTTTCAAACTATTGCATTGAACACTATGCAGTGAGTCGTGTGCATATTAGTTCAAACTCGACCGCCAGGTGCGCCACTTTAGGTGTTTGAATCGCCAATTCCGCAACTTCAACGATTTATGGGCACTTTACATAGGGTATTCCTTACGTTTTTACATTTAATGAATTTCGATACAATCGAGAATCTATACTGCGTATTGCAATATTAACCAGTCACATCCCTTGTTTACGGATAAAATTTATGACTGAGCGTCGGTATTTAGAGATTCTCAATTTATATAGAATGTCATTAAACGTAAAAACTTAAGGAATACCCCATGTAAAGTGTCTCTTAATACATTCACGTGGATTTCCGAATATTTAAATTTGAAAAAATTTGGAAGGAATTTTTGTCTATGTCATTACTATAAGTAATTGCAAATTATTCATATAATTGGTACGTGTCTATTATTGTTTTTTTACCCAACAAATAACCAGGAATGCCAATGAATTGAATTATTATGAATTTGAATACTTTTTTCATTCGTTTGCATCTACGAATCAATTCTTGTCTGTCCGCCAGCGTTCTCAATAAGCAAAAAGAAATTTTGAAATATTAAAAAAAAAATACTTATTGAATGCTTTTATGAAAGAAGAATTCTAGAATTCTTTGTGAACGCTTAAAAAAATAACGAATGCCCGCTTTAGTTATTAAATTAAGAGTTAGATACGAGTGCTTTTTTTAAACGTATTTTATTTATTTATTTATTAGAAATTAAACTGGCGATAACGCCCTTAAATATAAATTAACCAAGATACTGGTGGCGCGTGTGTATATAAAAGAAAATACAAATTAGATAACGTTATAATTTGTGATAATAAAGTAAATATAACAATATTAATATAATTATATATGGGCAAACAAAATCATTCATAATATTTTAACAACAAATCCCTGCATTTTCTAAGAAAAGTAGAGAAATACCTCTATGTGGTAATATCAATCGGCAGAGAGTTCAATATTCTGGTGAGTCTAAAGTGTTCATAAAGAATTCTTTTACTGAATAACTATAATAATAAGTATGGAATTGATTTTAAGAGCGATAGAGATAGAAAGACGTATTATCCGCATGTAACAATCCACACTACATATATGCATGGGCGTCCGCAGGATTATTTTCAGGGGGGGGGGGCAAAATTAAATATGCGACTATATGTTAATGGAAGTTACATAGACTAATAAATATACACTGTCGGGCCAGGGGGGGGGGGGCAACTGCCCCTCTTGCCCCTCCTTGTGGACGCCCTTGCATATATGTACCATACGGCATGCCTCGTGTGTTGTACTGTTACAACTTTTGGAGGTTCCTTATATACAAGCTTGTCCAAGACTCGTGCGCTTTCGAGAAACTCGGTCGGTAACTCAAATTTGTTATAAATTTAAAATGAATAAAAATTAACGCATTAAAATGAATTTTTCCGAATTAAGATATTCAGAAATCCACGTGAATGTGTTAAATCGACGAACTTCGAATTAAGTTGGGACGTTTCTTAATTCGAAATGTCAAGAAACCGGATTGGAAACATAATTTCTGAATTTGATATTATTCTTTTTCATTCATTGTTCCGTAAGCTCACATAACGGATTAGGACAAATCGAATTCTTTCAATTCTACTAGCCTAATATACGCGCTAACAAAATTCTGTAGAATTTGCAATAAAATGATTTTCGTCGTGTAAAAACATCCCGTAATAAGTGCTTAACTTGTTTTCATTAAATAATGATGATTCAAACTGTAAAGTTAATACTTAGATAACTCAGCCAACAAAATGCGTTCTAGAAGAGGTCAGATTCGTCAAATTATGAGGTTTTTCTGAAATTGATTTCATTACGACCTCAAGCTCAAAAAATCTTATAATTTGATGCATCCGACTTCTTATAGAACAAATTATGAGATCATTTTGAACTATTGATTATTCTACTATTTGGACAAAAAAATAAAAACGAGTTCAGAATGATTTCCCAGTGTTCTGTAAAAGAAATCAGAGATTTTTCTGAGCTTGAGTTCGTAAAGATTTCATAATGATATCAAGTTCAGAAAAAACTCATAATGTTACCCATCTAACCTCTTATAAATCACATTTATCATTCTGAGCTAGTTTTTGTTTGTTGTCTGGGTAATGAACACTTTTATAGCATTTTTGAAGCAAGTAAAATTTTAATTAATATTCTTTTCTCTATGGAAATAATAAAAAAATTATTTACAAGAATTTGAAATTTTATTAATCGACTTACATTTGGCACATTTTGACAACATATGCGTTTTGGGTGATCAAGAAATGGAATTAATGTGGATTCAAAAATATACAATCCTTTTCTAACCTGCAAAATTATCTAAAACGAATGAAATAGTTACCCAATAATCCAATAGACCAGAAAATAAACGGAATCGATATTTTGCATTCTGTTTTTTTTTTTCTAGTGGCGTATTGATTATCCAAAATTCTTATTAAAATTCATACTATTTTATACGACCTGTAATTCCAGAATTGAATTCATTCAATCTTATACGATATCGTATTTAACTCATTCCAAACATTTATTTGTTTCGGTTTAAAATAGCTTTAAATTCTGTCAATTTAATCGAAGAATTAATTATATCTTTTTCCGTATTTCATTATTCTCGAAGAAATGTGTCGTTTTAGAGTTTTGAGTTCAAAACATTCGATGATCGAAAGTAATCGTTTCTTTGAGGTTATGTGCATTTATGTTGTATGTCGCGTAGAATATCGTATAACTTCGTATTCTCGTAACTGAAAGAGCGGGAAAGAAACAGACTTATTTCTTATATACTTTTTGGTTTGTTGGGTACCTGAGAGTTACTGTTAATTGCGTAATTTAGTCAAAGATCTAATTATATTCCTTTTTCGATGTCATATTGGTCGGAGAGTTACCTCTGTTAATTTTTGTTTCAATCGTCAAAGAATCTATCGTAATAATTTCTTTTAGGTTACATACCTAAAAAAAGGGTACCCGATCGCATTCATATGGGCATAACGGGCAACGTGGTGAAAATAAAAGTCCCTATAATTCGGGAACCTTTTCCTGTAGGCTCACAAAATTTTCCCAGAATCTTCCTTATTAACAGAACTAAGGATTGTGTAAATCGCGACACGTTTAAAAAACTTCATTTTTTGACTGGATCATTTCGCGTGGAATGCCCCATATCAGATATGTATAAAAACAATAAAGAGACTCATTTCCTACTAAATCGTATACTACACGGAAAGACATTTTAAGTAACAAGTGACGAGCGTTGCGGCTACCTCACTGATATATATATACAAATCAGTGGGCTACCTCGTCAGGCTTAAATTTGTTATTATTTTGTTTCACGATTTTGAAAGGTGATAGCTTCAACCAATTGGGGTGAATCAAGTTTCTCTAAGTTTCTGAGATCAAAACGTATCTAAAAATATGGTTATAGATAAATATAAAGCAAGAATTACATTTTTTATTTAATACACAATAAAACAATTTTTGTCGATCAGAGAGAAATGAATTAACAGTTTATGGTCAATCTGATTCTAATAATTCTATTATCTCTCAGTGATGAAAATCTTGTTGAAGGGACAGATCTAAAATTTTCTATCGATATAAAACTGTCACTGAAAGAAGAAGAAACAAAGGTTGTGTAATTAGTTTGGAAATGTATTTATTTACTTTGAATCATTAATATTTATTTTATATAAAAGTAAATAAATATGTATTGTTTCTATCAAAACAAATTTTGTTTTTACTTTTTCTAGTTATAAAACGCACAACATTCACTACCGAAGTATACACTACAGTTTTGACGAATTTCGTCCACAATTTATACTTTTCTCCCGAGCTATTTTGGACGAACTGCTGTTGCGCTGGTACGATACGATCGCAAAGATAAGCTGTGATAGTCGACGCGATCGGCGGGAACGCTCCATCTTTTCGTTCGTACGAACTGCACGGTAGAGGGCTATGAATGCGTTTCTTAGTCATTCCGTAATCGCCTAAAATGTCTTTTATACACTTTATGATTTTCTGGTTCTTTATTACACAAACTTTGGGTGACTTCAGACATAACACGCATATGTTTACGTTTCCCGCCAAATATGTAGGTAGGAATGTCCTACGCCATCTGTGGGGAAACTCGTGAATTCATATGAAACTCGACTGGATCGGTCGGTCTTGATGTTACAGGTAAAGGGGGGTAAGGTAAGGTAAGATGGGTCTTTCGAAATACTCGCCGCGAATTTCACATGCCGTATTCTACACACAAGAGCCAGTAAGGGGCACAGGGGGGCAGGGGGTCGAAAGCACCGCTTGCCTCTCGCGCGAGTGGCAGGGGACAAATGATCGACCGGGAAGGGGAGATCGCGACTCGGGCAGAAACGAAGGAAGACGAAGAGAGCCGCTCGACCGGCTTGAAACACGGAACCGGAGTTGTGTGTATATACACCGAGACTCCGATTCGAGAGCCGAGCCGAGAGAGGCCGCGATGCCCTACCGCCGCGAGGATCGGCATTTCAGTTTCGTTAGCGCAGCAGCATCGGGCGAAACGCCGCTCGCGTTTTCCGCCTGACAAATCCACCATAGAAATTCGCACAGTGCGTTATTCCTCCTTCCAGGTTTTTGTGCGCGGGAAACCGAAAAACCTCCCTCGCGTTAAAAAAATTCGAACGCCGGAAAATCGCGATCCAGTGTGTCCCCGATTCTAGTGAATTATTTTCGCGTCTGTGCATTCGGGGGAAGCAACAAGTGTTCTTTTCGTGCGGGGTTTTCGTGGTACACGCGTATATACATACGCATATAAAAAAAATAACACCGGCGGATCTTTTGGATAAGTTTCGAGAACACGAAGGCAAGGTTCGTATTCGAATTTTTCTGTTCGAAAGCCCCGCGAAAATTTTTGGCGAACGCGGGACTCGTTGCCTCACGTGCTATTCGAATTTGCTCGAAAAATCGAACGCGTGCCGTAGAGGAATCTCCGAAGGCGAGGCCGGCCGAGTATTTCTCGTCCCCCTTACGAGGCACACTTTTCCCTTCGATCTTTCATTTCGACCTTTTCGGACGAAAAGATCCAAAACATGCGGCAATCATCCCATTTCAAATTCTAGAATAAAATGATTTGGACGTTTTCAGACAATTTCCAGGATCGATTTGAATAAAACACCGTTAGGAATCGCATTCTGCTTCGACAACTCCGATTGCACCGGCTACGAAAAATCGACGATTCTTGCGAAATCGGAGTCGGACGTTGACTCGCCGATTCTGACAAGTTCACCTTTTATTTCCACGATATACCTTTTCACCAATCGCAAAACATTGGACTACCAAGCATTTATTTTGCAATTCCTTCCTAGGTATATTAAGGTGGTCTTTTTTTTACTCAATAATTGAAACACAAGAAGAATATTTAATTTTTCCAAAAATTTTACTACAAGGAAGAGTGACGAGTGTAAAAGTTGATATTATAATGAGACACATACAAACAAAACGCACCGAGAAAAATACAAAGCGACCAAAAGGAACATATTATAACACATTAAGTTCCAGAGATTCACATTTTTTTCTCGATTTTCGAGCGTCGTTCTCCGCAGGAAACTGGATTAATGCTGACATGAAAGTGACCTAGTCTACTATTTTCGAGTATGCTCTTTCGATTGGTGCAGTCAGAATTGCATTTAAATGTCTTCCAAAACCAAAACGGCGACTTTTAAGGGAAAAAAAAGCACCGAAACTTCTTTTTTTATGAAGGTTTTTCATATTAAAAATAAAGTTTCAGCCAAAAGGGCATAAAATGGTTTAAGGTTATTAGAAATTTATCGTCTAAAATCACCTTAACGTCCAAAAAGTATCAAATTCTGATCTCGTATAATATATTTTGGGGGTCCAGCAGACCCCACGATGAATTTAAAGGTAAATAATTCGCTTTATTATTTTTAAATTGGAAATGTTGGAGCACCTATTGGTAATTTAAAGTCCTACCAATAAATTTCTAGCAATGCCGTTGTCTGACAAACGTCAGTATACCCGTGGTACGTTACAAAAGTTAGTCCATTTCATGGCGGGGTCATTCATTTCACCCCAGGGTGACTACGGTTTATACTTTGAAGAAAATAAAAAAGCTTTTATTTCATGATTCGTGTAGTATAAATAGTCGAGATAACACGGCACAGGTCAACATGGTTTTGTTGTTGGGAAGCTGTAGATCATTTCCGACGTAATTTTGTGCGTACAATCAGAATCCGAAGTCAGAAGTAGCCCATCACGTCAGGATTTTCAGATATTTGAAGTTATTTACTCGAAAAACGCGTTTTTTACTATTTTTGAGGTCCTGTACAAAAGACACAACATTTTTAGGAGTCTTTCCTTTCATTGAATCACTTGATACTACTCTTCTTCTTTAATATTGGATGCGCAGAATTCCATTACGACTTTTCTTCACCAAGATACGCCAATTTAAAATTACGATATACATGTAAATAAATTTACCTTGAAATGCTCTTGGAGAACAAGCTCAAAGTCAAAATCAATGTCATGAAACCTATATAAATATAAACAACTATATAAAATATGGATATTAATAACTAAAATCACGTTTCAGTATTGTCACGGTTTTTTGGATAACGTTAAAGGAATATATCTCGTAATTTCAAAATGGCCGTAACTTTGTAAACAAAAATCTTAGGTGATCGAATAATATATCATTCTGAGGGGTAAAGGTAGTACTAAACGATGCAAATAGTACAGAAGGCCAAACAAATTGTTGGGTCCTGTACGTAACCTCGAACATAGCAAAATAACGCGTTTTTCAAGTACATGACCTCAAATATCTCAAAAACTTGACGTGATGGACCAATTCTGACTTCGAGTTTGGATTCTACGCATACAATTATGTCGGAAATGACCCACAGCTTCCCAACAACATCCAAGATCCTCTTTTTTGTAAACCTGTGTAATGCGTATGGTACATCTATTATTTACTGTCAATAATATTATGAGGCATATATTATTTTTAGTTTTAGAGATGGCTTATAATTTAAGAGTTCGTAATATTCGTAAGCAATTAAAAGAGACTGAGGAAGATGAAACTATTGGCGGAGATGCTTCAGAAATTTTCGATTATCAGGTTGCAAATTACTTTAATTGTTCATTTATAAATCTTATATTTAAAAATTATGCAATTCATTCTTCTAAATAAATTTCATTAAAAATTATTAAAAATATAATAAGTTATGATTTTTTCCGTAAATAAAGTCATTTTCTGCACTTTTTTTTTTAATTTTCTTTACTATGATAGATGCAAACTTATGCAAATTGAACAATGGGGTCATGATTTGGGATGGTTAAACAATGTCTCAGAATTTTTGTAACTTGCTACGGCTTACTCTTCTAATACGGGAACGATTTTAAGCATTGGGGTCCGATAGACCCCGCATGTCGTTCTTAGCATTTTTGGGAGGTGTGACCGGCGAAGGTTAAGTCATGAAATTTAATGCCCATTTAATGTATAATACATTAGTTTTTCTAATAGGATATATGTATCTATATATTATGCGCATTGGGTAAGGGTCCGAAACAGCACTACGCTGTCTCAATCCTTGTACAATTATTCTTGTGCAATAAAGACGTTTATTATTATTATTATCTATATTATCATATATAGATGTACATTGTGAAGAATCAATGTACATGTGCTAGAATGTTTTTGGCATCATTTTTACAATGAGAGCACATTTTGAAATCATCCTGAGCTAATTTTTATTTTGCTGCCTGGGAAATGACATTGAAAATGTTTTCGAAATATGAATTTGATATTTTGTACACGATGTAAATAAACTTGTTCTAAGTAGTTATGGACAAATATAAAAAGTTTTAAAATTTTTATTTTGGTACCCTTACACAATAACTACGCTATTTATCAATAAATGTCCCAACGGGCACGAAGAACCCAAATGTTTCTAAAGCGTTTTTAGAATGTTCCAGAAACGTTCCTAAAGCGTTATATGTCTGCAACTTTTACGGAACGTTTTATAAACGTTTCATCCATGATTTATCAAAATAAATCAGATAAAATGGGGGCATTAAATATACACCAATTTTATTATTATTTTGTAAACTAGTGTAATTATTTTTGTATTTTTTCCGCCTTTATCCTGTGTTTTTTGTAACTGATATATTGTGTAGGTTCCCTTGTAGTGTTAACAGCTATGAGTCTAACATTTAGTTGGTGAATATGAACGATTAGATGTTGCATTTTTAATTCAAAATAACCTTAATAAAAATATTAATAAAATCCTCTGGAAGATCAAAAATATTTCCTTATAATCTTTATATAGGTACTTGACGAAAGAGAACTTTTTAAGTAAGGGATCAATATCATAAATGACCTCATATTTAGGTTTTAACGAACGAGAGCGAAAAACACCTTTAAAAAACCGCGATATCAGTGGATCGTTACCAAGATTATGAATCGAAACAAGACTAATTGCTGACCTGATCGAATTTAATGCGGATGATGGAAGTCCTTCCTTAAACTTTTTGGATAAACAATGTATTACGGAAGCAGTATTTGCAGCAACAGGGTCGATATTACTTCCTAAGCAATAATCGTTCCAAAGCTTCAAAGCACTGGAATATTGTTTTAGTGTAGCCTCTGATAAAGGAGCTATCATCACATCTGCAGTCTGATCATCTAATCGTCTTCTTTTGAATGACTTCCTGACAAAACTCCGACAATCAAACTTAGCTGCCGAGCTAGTGGATGGCAAATTTTTCTGCAAGGAGATAGAAGTAATTTATCAAAGGGTTTGCATATTAGAAGTTCGTAACTTAAGGACTAAATCCCTTTACATTTGAGGAGGTTCATTCAATTGTTGACATATAAGACTTGCCAGCCAATTTTCAATTCGATTCGAAGATATAGGAAAATAATCGTCTATACTGTTGGAACATGATACTCGCGAACATATGTCAAATCAGTGATGTATTAAAAGTTAATAACGTAATTCGTGTGGTTATTTCCTAATGACGAAGTTAACAGCTCTCGTCGTTTTATATAAATGTAGCCTTTGTTAATACCAAATAATAACTTTTTTCTATACCTTTTTTGTAGAGGTATCTTCAAACCAGTTTTGGATTTATTTTTTTCTTTATTATCCCATTCTGACACACTATAATTTAATTAATGTTACGATAGAAGTAGAAACTGGCATTATAAATATAGTTAATTATGCTATAAACATTGATTGCGGCTTCCACATATAATAGTTATGATTACTTTTTCTGCATTTTCCCGTTCGTGAAAATTCCGTTGACGTATAGAAAACTAGCAATAAAAAATCATTCGAAAACAATTAGTTTTTTCCCATTTTGTTAAATGATTTAGCAATATATTTCGGAGCAGAACTTGCACCATTTATTTATATTTTATAAAGTCTCGAGTTTGAAAACTTATTCTAAATGTACAATATTTAAAAAGTACTAATGTAAAGTCTCTAAAAATTAGCCCATTTTTTAACGAGGAAATAGAGGAAATTACTGATTCATTAGTAACAATAGATTTAGTTTAAAATCAATTAAATTTCTTTAAAGCATATTACACAGGATTTATTAATTACGCCATAGTTTACGTTTTATTATAGAAAATTAGCAGGACTTTACGATGCCATTCTTTTAACTAAGCTTTAAGTTGTACAATATCATATTTTTTTATTTTACAAGACGGAAGAAGGAAATCTTGAAGATGACTTAAAAAATATTTAAAACTGAAATTATATTTTATTAATTAAATCAATGGTTGTTAAAACGAATTCTGACGATATTGTGATTCTCATCATCACACTTTTTTAGCCTTATTTTCGTATTTTATTGTATTTACGTCGTAGTTCTTATCGGACACTACGCAATTAGTTGGAGAACTCTAATTTTTAATTTTAATTAGTTAATCGATTGATAATGATTGCGTACGGAGAAGATCTTTCCTCATTTGCTCCGCCTATGCAATTCCAGTTTCATAAGTAAAATTAAAAATTTTTCTAATATTTTTTAAAGTATGTATTTAACATTCAAATATTTAAAAATAAACTGACATTTAACTATATTTTATTTTTATTTATATTTATAAACATAATGCATAAGACATTTTTATTGTTTTAAACAACAGCATTTACTAAAATTCAGGATTTTTTAATTAGTTAAGATTATTTTTCATTAGAAAATCTTAGGTTGAACTTTCAATCTTCAAAAAATATTAAAACTTACTGTTTTGCTTAATTTTGTTATTAATATCACAAAAATACATCCAGTTTCCCCAGAAAGGAAACAAATGACAAATATCTGTTAATGTTTAATTTAAAGTAAATGTTCCAAGAATTTTTGGAAATTGATAAAAATAAACAATAACTCAAAACAACAATTGAACATAAAATCTGTATACTAAAAGATTAAAAGTCAAATCATGCAATTAAATTAAATTAAATAAAACAAATTATTCGAAAACGTAAAAATATGTGCCCTTTTTATTATAAATAGACTTGAGTATTTTATTAATTATCCTAAAAATATTTTTGGACTAAACACATTTTTCAACAGAAACATTTCTTCCTCGTTTAAAGTAGGCAATGACCTTTAAATTTATGATTTTGAAGTTTGTAATGGTAATTAACATAACATTAATATTCGCAAAAATCTAAGAATTCCGGTTTTCGAAAGTGTATCCCAGTTTTCTAATTGATATAACATAGAGAGTTTTATAATTTATTGCATTTAAGCGTTTTCTAATTTGTAACACATATTTATAGGGAGAAAATTTATATAAAATGGAGAATTGTGTATGCACTACATCAGCCACAGTATATTCTATAATACTCTTAAAAGTAGATTTTTCAATTATATCACTGATTGGGTGTTGATAGGAATTGATTTACCAGTTTTAGTAAATGATTTTATTGGGTAACTTTATTTGCAATTTGTCCTCTGGTATGATTTTATTAATTTAATTATTATGTATTGAGATCACAGTGTAATATAATTTCCTGCGGCAACGTTTTATTATTTACTTTTAATAATACCACGTGGTCTTACGTCATAAAAAAAATTCAAGTAACGCAAATAACACAAAATTGAACCGAAACTTTGAGCTGTCAAATTTTAATCAAATCGCTGTTAGTTTTTTAAACCACTACATTTTCTTTATGTTTTTGGATGTGCTCTACGCGATGCAAACATTTAAAAAAGCAAAAATGTCATCTTGTACTGTTTTTTGGCAAATTTGCGATTTTTACATGATTATTTTTTAGAAAACGGCTGATTCTAAAAAGGAAAATGGTTTCTTTATGCAACAAACGACTACAGACGTGTTATTAATATGTTTACTTCAAAAATATGAGGGTAGTTTGCTCTAAACAAATTTTTCCTGCAAATAGGAGCCCTTCAAATTCGATAACATTGGTAATATACGTGTTCTACTCACATTAAAAGAATGGTTTACCTTATTTTATCCCCTTGACGCTCGATAACTTATTAAATCATATATTGAAGGATTTCGGAAAATTCTGATGAAATATTATGCAATATTAAAAAAATTCAATATGGCGGAATTTTTATACACATTTTACCGATTTCTGCTGAAAATGTTCACTCGGGGGTTTTCGCGGTCTGTGATTACGAATGTGACATCAGAATTGGAAAATTTAAAATGGCGGATCCAATATGGTGGAATTTTTTATATTTTTTTAACTACTTTCAGATGAAAATGTCCACAGGGGGGTTTTTAGAAAAGTTTTATACAGATTCTTTTGAGAATGAATTATCATCGACGGACAAATTTAAAAAAATATTATTATATTCTTCAGTCGAACTATTTGAATATTTTTTTTTCTAAGAAATGAAACAGTACATTACCGATGCTACCAAAGAAAACGGGTTTGACTTGAAATAGAATGATTTCGATCTATTTATTGGGATTCTTAGTTTCACAACTTTCAACCCTTCAATATATGATTTAACGAGTTATGCAGTGTCGAGAAATTAAAATGAAGTAAGCTATTCTGTTAATGTGAGTAGAACACGAAAATTCTCGCGTAAATTATCAATATTATAGAATTTGAGAGGCTGGTATTTGTAGCAAACAATTTTTAGAGAAAACTACGCTCATATTTTTGAAGTACAAGTATTAATAACACGTTTGTAGCCGTTTGTTGCATAAAGAAACCATTTTCCTTGTTAGAAAATCGCATTTTTTTACGGAAATATGCAAAAAAAAAGTACAAGATGACATTTATTGCTTTTTTTAATGTTTGCATTGTGTAGAGCACACCCAAAAACGTAAAGAACATGTAGTAGTTTAAAAAACTAACATCGATTTGATTAAAATTTGAGAGCCCAAAGTCGCGGTTCAGTTTTGTGTTATTCAGGAGTTAGTGGGTTAAATTTAACAAAAGATGTAATGAAATGGTTTCAACAGTATTTATTCATATGATTAATTTTTATACATGATATTGCTGTAAATAAAATAAAAATGTCAGGTATGAATAAAACATTTAATTTACATAACAATAAATAAATCGTTTTATTGTTCCAAATAATTTCTTTTTTAGCTGGACTCAAATTCAATTTCATAAGAAATAATTGTCCATTCTGAGCTTAATAAAGAAGTGAACAATAGAATAGTTCCGGCTTTAAAAAACTACTAAGTGTGACAAGTTATGTGGATCAAATTTTGAGAGTCATTTTTTAAGAGTAAAACGGGAAAAAGATTATTTCATTAATTACACAATAATGCTAATGTTAGTAAAATCTGTTTACATTCAACGATTAAAGTTCCTGTTAAGTCTATTTTGTAAATAATTTTACACCGTTCCTTTTAGGTCTTTTGACATTTCTTTTTAAAGTGGATTATTTGTTAAATATCTGTTTCATTTTGGAACCCAGTTTACAATTACATAGATCATATTTGACTAACTATGCAGTATTTAAATGAGTAAGCACCGATTTAGAAAATTGAATTAGGAATAAGACTTATTTATTATTAACAGGTGGTACTGAAATTAGTGAATAGTATATTTCGTTACGAGTGCGGAAAATGGGATTTTCCGTAGGAGTAACGGTTGGCTCTGCACGAAAAATCACGTTTTCAAAAATCAAACGCATCAAAACATCGATTTTGTAGGTTAGCTTTACACAATATTCATCACTACTACTGCATCAAATTTAACAAATGAAAAATGAAAATACAAAACGCATTATTTCAACAAATTGACTTAAAGAAAAATTTTCTTTCCAAAATTGATTGAATTGAAAGATTTGTAAGACAAGACTTAATTTTCTGATTAAATTACTCTTTAGACTAAAAACTGCATTCAGAAAGTGGAAACTTAATTTTAGAAGGCATTTACTTGAAACCCGGATTCTCCATTACATTAGTAAAGAAAAAAATATTGTCTTGTGTTTTTCATTTAAAAATACTTTCTTGAAAAACGTCTGGACGCTTTAACTCAAACACTATGAGCTTCTTTAAAAAAATATTAATTCCAATATTTTCCTCGGTAATTGCCAAGAAGTTTTCGTTCTTAGTATTGTTTTAAAAAAAGCTCATAATTTCTGGGTTACAACATCCAGAAATTTTTCAAAAGAAATTTTCACTGCGAGGCCGCTTTGAGGTTGTTTTCGAATGAAATATAAAAGTAAGTATAAAAGTAAAATTACTTCTTATAAATTCAAATATTTTATTCACTTTTGTATATATGATAGTATTCTAACATTGTGATGCCACGAAAAAAATTCATAAGAATAAATATTTCTACATTTTTTGGCAATTTTGTTTAAATGTGATGACATATCAGAATTCTTGTTGGATACTCAATTCTGAGCTCGGAATCTTTAAGAGCGATTTCGAAAATTGCACGATAAGTATATTTCAATTTTTCTCAACTTGGATTTTAATATGAAATACTTAAAAAAGAATTAATTTCAGGCATTACTGGATTAAAGAGATTCGAAATAAATAAATATCTAGTAATTAGAATATAGTTAGATTTTTAATCGTTTTGTGGTTTTTTTCAATAATTCCATAAACAAATTATTTGATTACATTGAAATGTGACGCTCCTAATTCTTATATATACAGGGTGTCCGAAAAGTATGGAAACACTCAAATATCTCGGAAAATCGACATCGAATCGTAAAAGTAAAAATACACGTATTCAATGGTTTCAAGAGAGCTATCCAGTGACACCTAACACAACCCCCCACCCCCACCCGCTGGGGGTGATAGAGGGGGTAACTTAAAAATTTTAAATGGGAACCCCCAATTTTTATTGCAGATTTTGCTTCCTCAGAAAAAGTTACGTAAATTTTGCCTACCATTATAATTGTTTTTGTTGACAGATGGCGCTGTAATCAACGAAATTAAAAAATTATTCTAAAAAGTTTTAAAAATCTCGCGAAAAACACAACGGATCAAAAAAGTAAAAACACACGTATTTAATGGTTTCAAGAGAGCTATCCAGTGACACCTAACACGACCCCCCACCCCCACAGGCTGGGGGTGATGGAGGGGGAAACTTAAAAATTTTAAATGGGAACTCCCAAATTTTATTGCAGATTTCTCTTCTTCAGAAAAAGTTACGTAAATTTTACCTATTATAATTATTTTTGTTAACAGATGGAGCTGCAATCAGCGAACCACGTACCTGGAATAGCGGACCACGTTTCCAAAATTTTAAATGACGTCTTTTGCCTTTAAATATTTCAAAGTTCACCGATTCTTACCGCGAGGAGGTAGACGATTTTGAGAATCTTTTTTTTTTATTTTTGTATATTTTTTTTTTGTTTTTACCTTTTATTTGTTTTTTTTTTATTTTTTTAATTTTTTTTCTATTTTAAAGTTTAAATTTTCCTTCGCTTCTATTTTCTTTACTGGATTTTTAACATGTCTATGCCCACTAATTTATAAGATGTTCGAATTGAAGTCCTTCAGCAACTTGACAATATCCCAATCGTGCATAGAAGTTATCATAAACTTTTTGCAGCATTTCTTGAGATACTGTATTAGAACCTTGAATTATTTTTTCTTTCAACTCATCAATGTCTTTTGGTTTCGTTTCGTAGACCTTGTTCTTCAAGAAACCCCAGTAAAAATAGTCCAGAGGAGTTAGATCAGGTGACCTCGGTGGCCACTCGATCGAACCCCTCCTACCAATCCAACGTCGGGGGAAAATATTATTTAATAGATTGCGTACAATCAAACCAAAATGACAAGGAGCTCCATCCTGTTGAAACCAGACATTATCAAACGCTATACCAGCAATATTTCGTATTGCCGGTATAATCTGGTTATTTAACAAATTACAGTACCTTTCAGCCGTGAAATTCTCTTCAACGAAGAAAGGCCCAACAATTTGATTGCACAAAATGCCAGCCCAAACATTGATTTTCTGTGGATGTTGTGTGTGAGTATCTCTCATCCAATGAGGATTTTCGTCCGACCAATATCGTAGGTTGTGCCTATTAACTTCTCCACTCAACTGAAACGTAGCTTCATCAGAGAAGCATATCCAGAAAGGAAATAATTCATTTTCGTCACAACGTCTCATCATTTCCTCACAAAATTCTAATCTCCGATCGAAGTCATCTTCCGAAAGTTCTTGTACATATTTTATTTTATATGGATGGAACTTATTTGCTTTTAATATTTCATGGACAGACGATTTGCCGATACCAGTGGCTTGCGCAATCTTTCTTACCGAAGTATGGACGTCCTCAACGACACTTGCACAGACCGCTAAACTGTTGTCTTCGTTCGTGGACGTTTTTGGTCTTCCTGATTTTGGTCGATCATTGACAGAGCCAGTATCTTGAAACCGAGAAACAGTCTTACAAACAGTTGATTTGCAAATAGGTAGACGATCAGGATGGGTATCATTAAATTGGCGGACGACTTGTTCGTATGTTCTTTTTTTATCGCCGCATCCTCGCAGAATAAGGATTTCGATCCTTTCTTTTTGTGTCAAAGACATAGTATGCCAAATTACAACAGGAGGCAGAATACAGAATGTATCGAAATGGAAGAAATATGAAGCAAAGAATGAAGAAATAAAAGAAATATAAAAAATTAGAAGAAATTCAAATGTTAGAGAAACATTACATTAAGTATCAAATAGCGAGAACGAAGAGAATTGCGATTTTTTGCGGTACGAATTTGACCAAGTTTTCGACAAGAGTGACGCTCGCATGTGTAATTTTCACAAAGCTGAAAAATAACCGAGACCTTGACTCATTCAAACAATAGAGCTTAACTAATACTAAGACGTGCTGTTTTGATTTGGACGCTGACGATGTTCGATTATTGACTACTTTCTCTGTAACACTGGCAGTTGAAAAAATCGACCGAGTGTATGCAATGGGTTTCCGCAAGCGATACCTACAGTACTTTCACACAAGTATACAAAATCACAGTCATGCAAGAAAGCCATAACACCATATGCGGATTTGGTCACCATTTACGCTATTCGGATACACGACATTCACTTCCTCGTAGAATAAGGATGTCGATTCTTCATTTTTCTGTCAAAAACTTTGTATGCACAATTACAAGGGGGGAGCGAATAAAGAATTTTAATATCTGGAAGAAAAGGTAAGCAAATACATTAAAAAAAAACATAAAAAAATTTAATAGTGAAGAATAAAAAAAAGGTAAAAAACAGAAATCAAATAAAAAAAAAAGTAAAACAGAAGATTCTCAAAATCGTCTACCTCCTCGCGGTGAGAATCGGTAAACTAGAAATATTTAAAGGCAAAAGACGTTATTTAAAATTCTGAAAACGTGGTATGCTATTCCATGTACGTCAAGTTAAATATTTTTTAGTAATTTTTTAATTTCGCAGATTGCAGCTCCATCTGTTAACAAAAATAATTATAATAGGTAAAATTTACGTAACTTTTTCTGAAGAAGAGAAATCTGCAATAAAATTTGGGAGTTCCCATTTAAAATTTTTAAGTTTCCCCCTCCATCACCCCCAGCCTGTGGGGGTGGGGGGTCGTGTTAGGTGTCACTGGATAGCTCTCTTGAAACCATTAAATACGTGTGTTTTTACTTTTTTGATCCGTTGTGTTTTTCGCGAGATTTTTAAAACTTTTTAGAATAATTTTTTAATTTCGTTGATTACAGCGCCATCTGTCAACAAAAACAATTATAATGGTAGGCAAAATTTACGTAACTTTTTCTGAGGAAGCAAAATCTGCAATAAAAATTGGGGGTTCCCATTTAAAATTTTGAAGTTACCCCCTCTATCACCCCCAGCGGGTGGGGGTGGGGGTTGTGTTAGGTGTCACTGGATAGCTCTCTTGAAACCATTGAATACGTGTGTTTTCACTTTTTTGATCCGTTGTGTTTTTCGCGAGATTTTTAAAACTTTTTAGAATAATTTTTTAATTTCGTTGATTACAGCGCCATCTGTCAACAAAAACAATTATAATGGTAGGCAAAATTTACGTAACTTTTTCTGAGGAAGCAAAATCTGCAATAAAAATTGGGGGTTCCCATTTAAAATTTTTAAGTTACCCCCTCTATCACCCCCAGCGGGTGGGGGTGGGGGGTTGTGTTAGGTGTCACTGGATAGCTCTCTTGAAACCATTGAATACGTGTATTTTTACTTTTTCGATTCGATGTCGATTTTCCGAGATATTTGAGTGTTTCCATACTTTTCGGACACCCTGTATATAACACATAATGTACTACGCAGTTTGACATTACATTTAAAGTTTTCATTATTTTATAAATTTATTCATAAAGTGGAATAATATAATTTAAACATTTAATAACAAGTTTTTAATGACGTGACATAAAATAATACGTTAATTTTTCAATCGTCGTGTGCAGTTTTTAACGAGATTTGAAGGTAGTAAGTTATGTTGTATGGATACAAATCCGGATTAAAAGGAATCGTGTTTATGAGTAATTTTGGAAAATATATATGGCCATGGAGCCTATTATATTAAATTTCTCACACATATTTAACATTCAATACAAATAAATATTGTCTTGTCAAATTAAATTTTTTTTCAATCCTTGTCATTTATAAAACTTATTAATGATAAAGAATATTTTCAACGAGATAGAGGGTATTTTAGAGGGGGCATTTTTATAAAACCGGAAATATCATTCTGTATTTCCTATTTCCTCGGTCGCCGCCTTTTTTATCTCACGAGTCGTTTTTAATACTTAAAAGAACTGTAATTTTTTAGAAATTTTTTTTGACAAGAATGTTACCGTTGGAGGGGATAAAAAATTAAAAAGACACATAAACTGCCCTAAAACTTGCAATTAAGCATAGGCCATTTTTTTTATTCTTCCACTAGACATTAATGATGGCAAAACAACTTAAATTCCTATTTTTCCCCATTACCTTTTAGAATAACGTTTGTTTCATTTGTTTAAAGTTTACCTAATTTATAATTCCTTATAATAATTACGGACATTTTTCTTGAATAGTCTATTTAAAGTTTTGGTTATTTTCAATATATATGTTTTGAACAAACAAGAATTATATATATAAATATATCACAATTTATTTTTTTTCTATTTTAGTTTCTGTTGTTTTTTTTCTTCTAAATTCTGTTTGATTAAAAATAATCATGTTAAAAATGTAAAATTTTGATATTTTTGTAAGGAATTATAAAAGAATAATTGAAAGAGGAATATCAATTTGTTAATCGAATAAATGATAAATGAGCAATTAGTATGTTACTTTTTAATTCGAATAATTTAAATGGAACTTACGATGAAGTATAATTAATGAGAAATAATTGTTTACTGAGATTACTATTCTGCAATATACGTAATTAATTATGATTAATAATGACCATTTGTTTCCCTTTCACTATTTAACTGTTATTCAGAATTTTTCATAGAGTTTATGTTCATTATTACGTATTTTCAATGCAATGACACTATTTTATAGCACTTATTATTATATACAAGCCAATATTATTTAGTTGACATAAGAAAATTCAATTATATAAATGATTTCGGGTTTCAACCAAAAGTACATCAAATTTTCTAAGACGAGAAAAGACTATTTGCTTTTCTTTAAAATCACCCTAACCTACAAAAAATGACATTATCCTCAGGTAAAACATAATCAATTTGCAAAATTCCAAATGGTGGATCCAATATGGACAATAAATTCCAAAAGACTCTAAAAAGGTTTCGACGAAATTTGATATGCAGTGATAAATTCATTACAGTTTTCTTTGTTTGTCCCTATTTAAGAATGGGGAGGGGGATTGCGGATAAAAAACTTTTTAACCCTTAATTTTCTTTGCAAGTTTGATTATAAACTGTAAAAATGTTAGTGATAATTCTCTTACCTATTAAAAACCTCGAAGAAAAAGAGAGATTGCTAAACTATCCAATCATTAAAATCAATCTGCGAAGGCAATTCTCCAAATAGTGAAATTGTAATTGCTTAATACATAAAAAATGTATTTTATATTATTCTAATATCAAAATGGAAAGATTCTATCGCTAAAGGTAGGCGTTTTATTATTTTAGATCCGATAGTGTTGTTTGGGAATAAAATACCTTCAAACCATAAAATTTCTATAAGAATCTCATAATTTTGAATAGAAACGATAAACTTTTGCATCAGACTGCCTAACAATAACTCCTTGCTACAATCTAGAAAAATGATCCATACAGACAATGGGTATCTAAAAACTGGTTTAATTTTCTACTAGAAACACTCTTCTCGTATCAAATCTAAGTATCTACTCCAGGAGCCGTAAAAATCTCAGATTTATAAAATCAATCTTTACACGTTTTTCGAAAGGAAGTTCATTTTTCGACGACCCACATTCCTCTTTTTACGTTCACGAATAATTTTTTATCGTGTGCACCCATCATCTTCTCGGTGTAATCCAATCATGGGTCTGAAATTCTTCTTGCTTTATTGAAAGAAATAAGATTTACTTATAATCTCACATGACGTGGCTGTGAGCAATAAGCATCGCATTAACTCCTGATATTGAACGTGTAGGTAATCTTTAGAAATTTATTTTAAAAAAGATGGATGAACATTACAAAAATACGTATTATAGTATTTCTCAAATATTTTTCGAATAATTCTCAAATCTTTTAAAAGTCTTTTCTGTCGGCCTGAAAATGAGCCCTGAGAGAAGACGTAGGTATGAACTTACTAAAATACGTATTTTAAACAAGTTTTATTTAATAAATTAAAATTTTTTCATTCTAGATTATCTTTCTTTTTGTGAAGACATTATGATTTGAGTGTCTTCCAGAGACGTTAGATGGCGTTATAATCAAAAAACGAATTTGCGCTTCTATGAGTTTGTAGATGAAAAAATGCGATTGGAAATATTGTATCATTCCCTCACCGTTTTAAAACAGTGTGATTGGAGCAAAATTTACAAGTTTATCAAGCTCCGCTGCATTTTTTATTTGGCAACGTTAACCTTGACAACATACGCTATAGCGGGCGGTTGAAGAACAGATGTTTTGTTGAAACTAATTTGACGACAACTTTTTTGAATATTACATTTTTCAAAATCATTCCCTCATGTAATGTAATCAAAAGGTAGGCACTTTTTTATTTAATAATCATAGCAAATTTTTTATATGTTTCCTGTATTAATAAAGTACTGTACGCAGTTCTTAAGAAAGTAAGGTAAGGGTTCTTCTGGCTTCATCATTCCCTTATAACATTTTTTGTTGAAATGATGTATTTTCTAATAAGTATAAGGTATTTATACTTGTTTATTGCTTTCAGTACTCTGACAGTCTATAATGTCGAAAATTTAAAATTTTGTATCTTTATATTTAATTCAAACTCGAAAAACTTGGGGGCGACTATAATATTTTCTTTAATAAACAAGACATAAACTAAGAATTCAGCAAAAAAAAATCGATAATAAGCAGAAAAAAAAATTATCAACTTAAGAGAGTTAAATTCGACTTAATATATCATTAAAGACAAAGCCCTTAAAGCTATCTTTCTGCCATTTGGGTTGTTGCAATACTTTTATTACATATTGTCAATTTAGTACATTTCGATTGTGATATACATGTAAGAACTTGTTCATTTTTTAGAATTTGAATGATTCCGTAAATTTCGTATTTTATTACCAACCCGTAAGTCGCTTGACGAACAATTCTTCGACAATTCAGCAACTCTGAATAACGACACCAATATTTATTAAACACGTAGCTCCGGCAAAATCGTCGATTATTTTTAAATCGTGCTATTGTTTTGAAACGTTTCGAGAAGTTTTCGTTTTGCAGCCATGTTTATTGATATGAAGACTCGGTAAGATAACGTTATTTTTACCTAAGTGTTATAAAAGTGACGATACTTGCCATGTCACAATCGCATCGAGGAATGATTATACAAAGATGAGAAGTAAACAAACGCGGAATTCTCATTTAGTGTTTCTGTAGGTGCGTTCAAGGCTTTTAATGTCAGGGTCAAAGCTATTGTTTTATGAACTTGACTAAACGGGGTTCAATATCGACAGGGTAGTTGAAATCTATTGATACTTTTTCAAAAATATACGGCTAATTTTTGTCAAAATGTCATCTTTCGATAATCGTATGATGCTTCGAAACACGTCAAGATTTTAAGATTATATCCTAACCTAAACGTGTAAAAATCATAATCGTGCCTTCACAAAAACAAAACGGAATTACTAAAAGATAATTTTAAAGCTGATGAATAGCACTTTAATCTGTGTCTTGCCAAATTGCGAACAAAAATTTTTTTTCGGACAAAAAAACCCTGTTTTTGCACTTTTAGTTTAGGATATCTCAAAATTTTACGTGATAAAGCAATTCTGAGGACAGATTTGAATTCAGCGCATCGAAAACCTTTGAAAACGTATAGTTCTGTTTCTGGATGTAGATCAGCCTCGTTTTGTTCGGTATAGGCAATAAATAAAAGTTTGTAATAAATGCATATTATATTTTACCTCCAAGCAAGATTGGAAAAACTCATGGATTTTGCGGCACTTTACAACTTTGTGTAAGTACACGTGTACCTGAAGTACACTTTTATAAATCACTGTTACGCCGCTCCTTACAATTTACCCGAGCTGCCGCATACCGTTCCCTCGAGTTGATTCCACATTTACTTGCACTCATTGGCTTCAATCTGCGGGTTTTATTAAGTATTTCATGATTTCAGTGGTTCTAATAAAGTCGTCTGCAATTAATTAACGAATGATTCTTACTCCTTGGTTACATTTTCGAACTGATAATCTTATTAATTAAAATGTTGTAAATCTGTGCGTAATTTGTGATGACTGCTGATAATAATCATGAACAGGATAAATGATAACAAATATTTGTATTAAATCGTCATAATCTGTCGAGGCGCAGTGTATGTTATCGATAAAAGTAGTTTCTATGGATATATTCGATTAACAAGTTAGCGGGGAAGGACACAAAAATAAAATTTTGAATGCTTATTTTACTCCTAAAGTAATTTCTGTATCGAAATTAATTATTTTCACCTTTACTTTAAATCTATAAGTGAACATTTATTACACGAAAAAGTAGTAATGTAAGAAAATTACGAAAATATGGTGAAGGGATCCCAATGTAAAAAATAAGGGCGGAGGCAAAATTAGGGGGGGGAGGCAAAATTAAATATGCGACTATATGTTAATCGAAGTTACATAGACTAATAAATATACACTGTCGGGCCAGGGGGGGGCAACTTCCCCCTCTTGCCCCTCCCTGTGGACGCCCTTGGGGGGGGGGGGGGAGAGGTAGAAATAATTAAAATATATCACCAAGGAAGAAGTATTTATGGGTAAATGGTTCGGTAAACATAAGATATATAGAAATAAAAGTAATAAAGCATTAGGAAAGAAAGACAACATTTATTTTGGCGTAAAGAATATTTCTTATTACAAATTATTATTTTACCTCTCACTATCCTCGAATCCCGGATAACAAACATTCACTAAAATAAAAGAAGTTAAATTTAAGAAAACACAAGAAAGTGGGGAAGGGAGAACAAAAAATAAAAAAAGGTAAATTCTGGAAAGTACGTAAAAGGGAGATGGATAGAAAGTACATAAAAAATAAGATCCATATGAAGGACCAAAAAAGAGATGTAGGTAAACAGTGCGAAATTTAAGACGAGAAGAGTACTCGGAGCAGACCAGGCCAGAGGAAGGAAAATAAAGAATACATGAGAAAGAGGCACCGTCCCCAATCGACAAGTAAATATGTATGGACACGAAGGGTGAAGGGAACCTAAAAAGTCGTACACGTGAGTGAACCTACTAAAAAAAAGGGTACAATAAAAATGAAGGGATTTTGCAGAAAGAAATACAATGACGACAAAAAATAGATTATTTCGAATAGTACGAGAATCTTACGTACAAGAGTAGTCTTATACTAGCACAATGATGGGTTGACTCGAATCCATGTGGATTGAATACTAAATGCGTCACGCCGCGGCGCCACGATACGCCAACGTATAGCGGCTTTTACTATACACAGTATAGTGCACACGCGCGTATACCGTTTTTTGAGTTGGGTCTTAAAAAGGTCCATTCAGAGATGAGGATCGCCGATATGGATGACGCGACTGTATTTATTAAGTGCGGTCGATTTATCAGGCGGAAGCGATTTTTCAATACCCATTTTCTGGAGCAGTTTTAATGGAGGAATTTGCGGTCAGTCTTCAAAAACGTTATATTCTGACAACTCAGGACGACCAGAGAACTTCATTATTCCTCGATAAAATATCTTTGCATAGTTGCAAATATGAATCCAAAATATTTTCTAGTAATAGTAGAAAGTTGTGAAAAAACAAATTAAAAACTAAATTTTTTAAATTTATATAAAAAGCGTACAATTTGTGTACAGAAGTAGGATTCTTCTGACATTCTGGGGACTTACAGTTGTTTACAAGAAATTCTGCATTTTAAAATTACAAGAAAGGTTGAAAAATATTTTTTTAAATTTTGTAATATTTGATTATTTATATTTTAAAATATTTTTATATATTTAATATATTTCTTCTTTCGTTTGATTAAAAGGGTGTTTCAGATTATTTAAATATTTTTATTTGAATTTAATCCATTTTTATATTATTATTTATTTATTACTCGAAATGTGCATAGTATCAAAAATGTTAAAAATAGTCACTTGTCATAGTAGATATTGTTATTATATGGTGTACTTAACAATGTTGCAAATGACAAAAGTAATATGCACTAAACAACTTTTCACGTTTTTATTTTTACTATACTATTATATGTTACCACCATTTCTACCTTTTTTATGTTCTATTAGTTTTTTCTCTATGTATGTTAATATTTTTTTAGCATTACTTCTTTTGATACTATAGACAACTTCTAAAATGTCTAAACAAATCTAGATCAGTTTCATTAATTTATTATGCTTTCCCAAAAATGCTTACTTAGACATGCGTTTTTACCCTATTACATGAACGATATCCATTACATTTCAACCATACAAAACAATTATGAACCATACTTTGCATCTCATTTACATCTATCTTATAACTTACTACTTATTTTCTCCCTTTCTGTCTTTTCAGTTGCTCATCATCTCCGTCCATTTAGAAGATCCATAGAATGATCAGTTCTGTCTAATATGAAATTATTAAAGTACTAAAAAATGTAGGCCAACTACTTTTTTGTAAAAAAAAAATTGCTAAAAATAGTCATTAAAAAAAAGAGACCCCCGTTACAGCCATCTTTCGGTGGGCCTAAATGTTACACATATATATTATAATCAGCCCCAAGGGCGTTCTCTTTTTTTGGGACTGTTTCTTCTCATATAAAATACTGGGTCACGTAATTCTTTATAATTTTTATATTAGAAATATTTTTCTGCATTTGTTTAAACATTTGGAAGGGTGAAAAGTTATTTATTTCGTTAAATCGTTTTTTACGATTTTATATTTTAGAACTTATGTGTAATTTAATCATTAGTATGGAAATTAAAATTTTACAAAAAAGTATACAGTGAAGTCCTGATACATTTACCCAGTCGGATCTTTGCCTTCCCTTCTCATTTGGTTATATATATATATCAAAAGAAGGGTAACGCCGCTTCTCCCACTGCCTTCAGTCCCATTACGTTCGTGACGTCGCAGCATGCCCTTCCTAAGGCCCCAGCTCGGAAGGTGGGGGAAAATGAGACCGGCAACATGTAAATATAACGAGACGGAACAAGGCAAATGAATTAGAATAACTATATAATTATAATTTAGAAAAAAACAGGTCTGAATTGAAGAAAATATTTGTTTACATATTATGTCATAAATTTTTTTTTGGAATTTCTTACATCATTTCAAGTAAAAATCTCAAGCATCAAAATTCTATATCCTATCATTAGATACTTACAAAAATTGTTCTAGTTGGCCTCGCAAAGCCATTAAAAACACATTAGTTTCAGAGTCCAATGACTAGCATAATAGATCACGAATCGTACATGAGTGGCCCCTTATATCAGTGATTTTGAATAGACTGAAGAGGCCAACTAAATATGTTTCATAGAAAACTCGTGAATGAATTAAATTATGGGTAAGGACTTTTTTACCTGATGTAACATCACTGGCCTGTATTGGTTGTCTTTTTACATACGATTGTATACTTAGCACATTATGAAATTATTTTTTTATTTCGAAACCAACCCTGTTGATTATGATAATATTTAATAGAGTCGAGACCATTTTAATGGCTATAATTGTCTTTCTGTGTTTATATTCTTTCTTTACAGACACCAAACATGACGTAAAATGAATTTTAAAAATGTTTTATTAGATTTTTCGAAACATGAAACCATGAAATACTAATCCGATTTATTGAAAAAAAAAACGGATTTTTCTATTTTTTCTCTTGTTTTTTTCATTGTAATCATTGATATCATTGATATCATTTTAAAATTGTATTTTTCTCAAGTCTACTCCAGAGATCTACAGGCAATCCAAACTAGGCTCTGCATGATCTGAAGTGACTTTTTCGAAAGAAAAATAATACACATCAAAATGCTCAGGGACATAAGTGATTTTTCGTGTTTTGTAAAATCACTTTTAAAATAAAGATCATCTTTAGGATCCTGAGGCGAAATTCTTTGAATAATTTAGAATTCACTTAGAATACGTCTAAATCGTCGACGTTAAGTAAGTCAACATTTACTCGTCAATACAGAAAGAGACAAGCTACCTAAGAATGCTTGTGTACTTTTTTAGTAGCTGCACGACTTGTTAATTATTTAAAATAATTATTAATTTTAAAAATGTTAAAAACTGCTTATTGTGTATAAAATAGATGATTTTTTACTGAAACAATATTTATACATGGAAAATTTGAACTTTTCGACATTGAATCTCATTCTTGTTAGCTTTTATTTAGCAGAAACTAGTATTTTCTTAGGACTACTTATTCTGACAAAAATACTTCAGTAGTGTAAATAATTCATTCGCAGGCAATGAATCTTTAAAATATATACCCGGAAAAGCCCTAAACTGATGGGAACTTGGCTTATACTCGAAGCAGATGAACTATTTGGTATTTCAAAAGCTAATTTGTGTGATAAAATAAATTTCTAGACAATATTTTAACTACGATTTTATATAAATTATAACCACTTTGACAGACATCATTTATATAACATATTTCAATGATTACGAATTCAGCCCATGGAAATAGTATGGCTGAAGAATTTGACCAAAATTATGCAATGTTGAGGATTTTTTGGGGTCCCAGAATATGAATCGAAAATTTGCTTTCAGAAATTCAACATGATTAATTATCCAATATATGTATAATCCAATATTTTGAATGTCTGAAAACGGATTTCGATTCATAAGCAGTGACCCAAAAAAAAAATAGTAACGTAGTTCGAGCAAAATTGAATAATTTTGGTCTATTTCGTCCGCCACATTGGATCCTCCATTTTTTATTTCTCAAAACGGATTTCAGATTATAATCAACCAACCCGAAACCTCTCCAGAAACACATTTCATGCTAGATCAAGCGGTTTTGAACAAATTCGTCGACCATATACCATCGACAATTTTGAATTACTTACCTGAGTTCAGATTCGTAATCAGCGACCCTAAAAATGCTTAAACCAAAAGAATCATTTAAATAGTTAGAACATCTGGCAATGATTTTTAAAAAATGACAATTTTCGTTTCCTTTATTTACAACAATGTGTAATTGATAGTATTATAGATCCAAAATCACAATAACGGAAAATTTGTATTCTTGAAAACGTAAAAACAACTATGTAGTCAGCGGTACTTCATGCCGCTAAAAGGGTTAATATAAATTTTTCTCCTTGTAGACAAAAAAAATGTTTTTCGACGAATTTACAAATTTTGATAAATATTTTTAAAATTGTAAATTCATGTTTGTACTGCAGATCAGCGACACTTTGTTTCGCTTTTTAGTGATGATATTCCAAGATATTCTCATTTCTGCTTCCCTCTTTCGGCCAACGGTCCAAGTTTGCCAAACCAAGGAAAAGACAGAGAAAGGCAGATAAAGAGAAGGAATAAGTAAAAATGAGAAAAGAGGTAAAAGAGGCATCCCGAGATGCGATTCGAACGGCTAACCGGCACCTTTCAAGGCCCAAAACTCCTCGGGAGGTTCGCCGATGACCACGGTAACAGGATAAATTGCTTCGTAAATTCCTGTTTGAATGACGATTTGGCGCTTCCAGAAATCCAGGGCTGAATTTCCTGCATTTTTTTCAACCGTCGACCGTTGCCTCAAGATTTTTGGATTTTGCATCAAACCAGGAACAGTCAATTACACCTTGGAAGGAATTTATAAATTGTTTTGATCATCAAACAATTGGACAGAATATAGCTAGTCGAATGATCAAATTGACCATAGTACAAAAGGATATTTTGAAAAAGAACATAAAATTTAAAAAACGTAGTAATTTTTCCATTTTCAAGAACTATTTTTGTATTTAGAATAAAGATCAAATACTAAAATAAAAAATGACCTACGATTCTTAAAAAACATTAAAATCCGTATCAAGTAAACAAGAGAGTAAACTTTAACTATACAATGTTCGTTCTCCAACACTAGTACTAAATTCCGTATGTCATTAATGTAATCTAAATAATAAGTAAAATTTTCGCAATTCAAAAGTTAATATTACTGTTTACTTCTTTCAGTTTACTGCTAAAGTCTTGAAAAATGTCACTTTTTGATTTACTGTCGATTCCACCGCTTGCAAGATTTGAGAATTTGTATGTAACCCTCTAGCGAAGTATAGTGTAAACTCGACGTATATAAAACTCAACAAATATATCGCAATAATTACGCTTTCACCAATTTAAGTGTGTTATACAGAACAACAATTATTTAATTTCTGTATTAAAATAGGCCACTTAGTTAATGTTGAATTTACTAGTTTCTTTATCTCAGTGGCGAAATTATTAAAAAGGGAGTTTCCGTTCGTCGAACGAAAGGTTGCGGATGTATCGAATTTTTCTAACTTGGACCTAATATTTTTTAAAAATAAAAACCTACCAAAAAATCGTAAAAAATGTCCATTATTACCTATGTCATTATAAGAATGTAATTTGAACTGACATTGAAAATACATGAACGTTAAAAGCCGAATTTAGATTTTGCTTTTCTAGGAATTAAATTGATAACAAAAAAATATTTTATAGCACTATAAAATAGGGTTTATCGCACAAAACACCTGAGGATAGTTGCAGCTCGACTCATTAGTTAATATTGAAGGAGTGTATCGAATTGGAGACAATGACATTGTGCGACAAGCAAGAGACGCGTTAATTTATTAAGAATGGCCATAATCTCGAGCTAACTCTCCAAGAAATATACTCTAATCTCCGATTTCCTCAAGAAACGCTGGTATTAATGGCTGGCTTCACAATGAGAAGTGTGTTTATGTACTTTCCTCCTTGGCGTTCGTGAAGGCGTTATAATTACATGAGGTCCTGCAACATGACCTAAGCGCCTACGCCTCGCATCTACAAGATATATGTAAAAAGGAAGATCTTGTATTTAGTACAGATATGTGTAGGTCGCGTCTCGTGTTATCCTCAATTTTTTTTTGAGAATTTCCAATTATTCAATTACTGTAACGAGGATGAAAAATTATACCCGAATACGGCAGAGTTCATGTCAATTTTCTAAAATTTATTATAAGGCTGCCATGAGTATGGTGCAAAAGTTGGAAATCAGGTCTAACCTCGAAGGAAACCAATACAAAATAGTACGTTTTACTACTTTAATGAATTCAAAAAAGAGAATAATTGAAAACTGGTATTTGTAGAACTGAAAAATGAATTTGTGTAGATTTTCTCGGTCAAAAAGTAACAGTAAGGACCGCGAAACTTGAATTAATGAGAACTTAACAATGATTACTTTAACGATACATTTCGTACTATTTTTTTCGTTTCGAGGCTAATCAAAAGAAATTCCTATTCTAGAGAAAATCGCCATTGTAGCGGGATCTATTGAGTACCTACAGAAAATGTACATATTCACTAGCTGCCTAGTTTTAACTAGTCTTTTGAGTACAGAACAAAATAACGAACCGATGGAACAAGGAGAAGGCCCTTTTTCAAAAAATACTCCATTAATGTATACACCAACGCACGTAAATAATATGTAAAAGCACCTAAAAATTAACTGTAATTTATAGGTTATATTCTTTATTTTCATCGTGCAAATTCGTTTATATTTGAGCATAAAATCTTAAATTGTGAAAATGTTCTTCGTCAATAGATTTTTTGCATTGTTTGGATATTAAGTGTTTATTTTTGTTATAATTAAATTGCACGAATTATAAATATATAGTATTGTAAATGACAGTGGCACATTAACTGCGATGAACAAAATAAATAGTGTTCATTATTACACCTTCTGACTCGGATAATTGATGTAACTTTTTCTTAAGTAATTTGAAAGTTAGTGAGTGTGAAATTCTTCGACATTTATTAATAAATTTTGTTCCATATCGTTGAAAATACGTATTTTGGCGTTCTCTTGCAAGTCATATAGTTACTGGTGATTAAATGAATTAAAATAATTATTTTGACTAATTTTTAAGATTTAAAAAATTTTTAATTCATTAGTTAAACTATCCTAATTTTAAATTAGTAACTGTATTCAGTTAGTCATTGAATTTTGGCATCTAAAGCTACTGATTAAGGAGTCAAATTTAAGTATTTTGTTTAATAATAAGAAGTTAATTATTATTAACGTTTGACTTACATTATTAATTATATCTTTAATTATGGTATTACTACAATGAACTAGTTAAATAATTGGACTAATAAATTAGCATGTAGTTTTAAATGTCAAAAGTATGTGAATAAGTGAAATTGTTAATGATACTTGCTAATACATATTAAAATGCTGCCAATTGATTATTTCAGTATTCTACTAAATTGTAAATAGTAATTGCACTTTTTAATATATCACTAAAACTAATGCACTAATCAGTAATAACGGTGATCAGAGCCACTGTCATGATAGAATGAGTGTAGTAAATATGGAATGTTCAATATGTTTCTTGATAAATTACAGATTTACACATGTTTTGTTCGTAATAAAAAATTCTACTATGAAATTACTATAAATATTTTACAAAACGAAAAGTTTTCGTTATAGAAAATAAATAAAAAATATTATTTTTCACGACTGGTGTTCATAAATAATAAATCATAAATAAAGAGAAGTGTAATACAAATAAACGCAGGATTTAAGAAACAAAACACTTCACGATTCTTCCGAATATTACATCTATATATTTTTTTTCTTTTTAATTACACACAAATTTATATTCCTCAAACTGTGTGAATTAAATTAATTTTCTCATGAGTCATAACACTTCCGACCAAATTATTCGATTGAAAGTGTTTATGATCATGAGTCAGATGTGAGAATCTTACGTATATAATTCACAAAGATGTTAAGATTTAAATATTTGATCAAGTGCGGGTCAGTGAAAATCAGCAAATCGCCATCTGTTTAAGGAAAGGACTTGAGTAAACATGTGTAAAGAGATTTAGAATAAAAGTAGTGTTGAATTTATTTCCTCCTAAAAATGAAATTACGATTGTCGTAGTTGCTAATAAAAATAAATATATGTTAAAAATATTTAATAAATAAATGATTTTAAATTAATGTATTGAGCTATTTCCCTCGAGGTTCATATATTTCAAACAATTTCCTTCGCCATACTCGTGATTGTTTGAATACTCTAGTGGAAATATTATTTTAAAGAAAGAAAATATTTTCTTCGGAAGTCGGTTGGGTATTGAACTTCTCACAAATTATAAAAAATGTTTATTTAACTAAAAGAAAATAATAGCGTGGGAACAATGCTGATTTGTAATATTGTTAGTTTGGAATTTTATTAATAAAGTTTGTTGTATATTATTTTTTTTTAAATTCTAATAGAATTTAGCAAAAAAGTGAATAATAACGGCTATATTAAATTTTAGTGTAGTAGTCGAGTAAGTTTATTGTTCATGAATATCTAGTGTGAGAAATGATATTCAGAGTACAATGCCCACTACTACAACTGTTGACAAATCTTTAATCTCGTGTCAGTGGTCTAAACTAATTGACCTTACTATAAATAATAGAAACAGAGCTGGACAAAGACATTATAAATTTTCTACATGATGCCCAGGAAATATAGATTATACACAATTCTATGTAATTTTAGATGCAATTATAAATAAATTATAAACTATTTGATAAAATTGTATATTTAATGACATAATGTGATGTAAATAATAATGTTATATCTTATTATAATGACTGTTGACCTTGTATAATCATTTACAGTGCGATCCGTTTATATATAATTTTTATTAACTAAAGTTTTATTTGTTTTACTATTTAAATAGTAAGATTAACTAACTTAGTTTACAATCCAAAGATTAAAAAAGAAAAAGTTAAACTATCTAAATCGTAATATTATACAATTATTTTAATCAAACAGATTAACACTGTTTAAAACTGAGTCAAGATTACAAAATAAAATTCTGAAATAGTCATCCTAGTTCAGATAATAATGAAAAAGTGAAATCTGCACAATTAAAAAGTACACTTTTTTCTAAAAGTGTATTTTTTCCTGATAAATTACCTTTAAGCGACTTTTAAACTATTTTTTTTAAATTCTCAAAAAAATCATGGGTTCATTTTTCATGATCATAAACAGTATGTAAGGCCATGTTGCGTTTAAAAAGTAAAGCTAAAAAATTTTAATTATAATGTATTTTTTTTGGTAGTATAATTATATTAGTTCATTAAAGAATTTATATAAAAACTTAAATCGTTGCTTTTATATCTTATGGTATAAGTTAATTATAATAAAACTATAATAAAATAGTAGCATAAAAAGATAATAGAGAGCCGTGGATTTTCAAAGGCACCAGTCGTGACTAATTGCTGTTTTCTGTGTCGAGTCTTAATATTTAATTAATTTGAGTTTTTCTGAAAAAGCTGGGCCGTGATGCACTAGGATTGATGACGTTGAAAATTTCCAGATTCCTAACCTCAATTCTAAATTACCATACGAATTCTTTCATTAATTGGAATGCATTTATTACTCCTGGTTTATCTTAAAGCAGTTCTTCATATTGTAATCGTTTTCTATTTTTAATGTAAAACAATTTTCAATAGCTTCGGTCGTAAGATAATCTTTGAATGTTTACTGCACATACTAATTTGACAGATTTTGACAAATTTTGAAAACAGTTTTGTTGTTAAATTGAATGGTTTTTTGTTAAATTTAATAACATTGTTGTTTAAACTTCACTTTAAATACTTCGCAAAATGTTGCTTTAAGGTTGTACTTAAAAATTAACGAATAGAATTTAATGAAATTTGATACAAAAGTGCAATAAAAAAGGTTCTATCAAAATAAGCTATACATTATTATTAATTTGTTAATACAATTGACAGTTCTGTTTTAATGACAATACCCAAAATCGGTTTTAAGTTGAGTTATTTACAATAAGCGCTTCTTTAGGTTTTAAATTAGATTTAAAATTTTTCTGTTACTTTCTTAATTTTTGTTCATTTTTCCTATTTTTTTTGTAAATTTTATTTTCTAAAATTTCATTAAATTATAGATTGATATGAAATTTAGTAGAACATTTAGTTCAATAAATCGAAATGACGTCTCAGAGAAAACGTTCAATAAAAAATAGATGACATCAATTAAAACGGCATGAAAAATGTATAAATCTTAAAAATTAATATTACATTTTTAATAAATCGCTTAATATGTTATTCTTGTTGATTTCATTTACAGTTATGTATAGGAAAGATTTTGAGAAACAAGCCATTTAGTGTCTAACGATTATAATATTTCTTGTATTAGAAAGTAAAAGGAGAATGCAAATTATCTCATTAAATTATGCCTCATTAACGTTAGTAAATTAAGTAAACTTGTAAAAATGACCGCAGTATTATGTAGATTCGTGTTGCAATTTCCAATCATTACGCATTTCACTCGCGTCTGTATACTTTTCAGCTCAAATTCGAAACTGTGAATAACGAAAATTAAACAATTTACTTTCAAATATTTCACTTTGAAGTAAGTAATTATATCATAGCAGTAATTTTTAAAAAGAAATAAACACGTACCATTTATACATTTATTGTCATTAATTGCCGGAAGTAAAAGATGAGATTCAAGCTGAATTGAACATATTTTTTAGGTAAAGTAAGATTTTTAAAAGTGAAACCTTGTTAAATATATAACAAATAAATATTAGATTTGAATGAAGAATTTTTGTTAGATGAGTGTAAGTTTAAATTCAATAAAAATATCTTATTTGCTGGAGTCATAAGTCCCTTCTGGCCTAACATATTTAGGAATGCTTATAAGGGATTATATATATTATTTCCGTTTAAACTTATTAACAAGTAAAATTTCTTGCTCCGAAGAGCAATGAACTGAAAAAGTAATTCGATGCAAATCTAAATTATGTATTCAATAATCCCAAATTGGGATTTAAAGAGTTGTGTACGGCTTCAGAATAATAAGTCATTTTTGAAATGGTAATATAATGATAAAATATTGTAATTATTAAAAATTAAACAATAAAATAATGAACAATTACATGTAATTAGGATTGAAATGCAAATTATAGCAAGACGAAATCGGGTATGAAGTGTTTACTGACGGTTTCTTTCATATGCAAAAATAAAAGTCTAGTAATAAAACAAAGTAGCAAAAATGCTACATTGTTTAAACAATATAATAAACAATATACATGCAGGTAGGATAAAAATGTGAATTGCATGTACTAACTCTTTTCTAAAATATTTCTATATTGTTTTATCTATATTATTTAAGTATTTCTATTGTAACTGCATGTACATCGTTTATTACATTATTTAAACAATGTAGGATTTTTGTTAATGTTGTTTATTAGTGAAATTGTTTCTAGATCTGAGTACAGAGTTTTTTTTGGGTGCGGGTCGAAAAACCGACAGCCACAAAGCCGACACATATAAAAATAGACACATCGACAAGCGGACAGTCATTTTTTGAAGTGTCTTTTTGAGAAGACAATATGATTACAATGGTCTAGCAAGTTTGCTGCAAGAAAGGAAACAAAATTATTAATAACATTTCAATAGAAACAAAAATGTCTTTTTTCACGTTGTTACGATTACTTTTTAAAATATTTTTTTGATTGAAGTAAACTAATGGGATTGTGATAACCGATATCCTGAATTTCGATTCTGCAAACAAATGCTTATGTGGGTAATTATATTGCTGAGTATTGAATGGCTATTGTGTCTGAGTACACTGAAACTGCTTTCGAACGATTTATGCACATTAAGTGCATTTTCGGGAATTACATCCTATTTCTCACGAAAATCGAAGTAATAGATTAATGCTTGGTTTAAATATAAAAAAGAAATTGATTATTATCTTCTATACACGCGGAGTTCACATATGACTTTTGTCTTTCAGGCTAATAAGTCGGCATATGCTTATTTCTCCATGTCATAACGTATCGTTCATAAATTGTCAATTTAGAAAGTATCGACGCACACTAAGTGATCAGCTGAAGTTAAATCCGTAATTTTTAAGTCCAAGTTATTATTTTCGATGACAGCTTTTTACTATCTTTGTCTAAGTTCGTCTTAGGAAGAGTAGGGAATAAAGTAATATTACTTTGAATTTTTTCTTACTCGTAATCTTCACGTTTTTGTGTAAATTTCCTTAATATATATTAAAGTTTGTCGTGAACACTGTGCGAAATTACTTAAATTAATCGTCAAATGCCTGCTTTTACAGTCGTATTACTTAGAAAGATTTTTTGGAAATTTTACTATTTTCACTTTCATCAGGCACAAGTTAGTAGAAAACATGTAAATGGTAAGATTTACAAAAATTCTGTAAATTTTGATCATAAATGATGGCAAATTTTTGTAATATTTTATGAAATGATAACATTTTCAAGTTTTTTCGTGTGCGATATATAATTGAAGAAATTCCACATGATATTATATAAACATTAACGATTATAAAATTAACTTATAGTGCTCCTGAGGACGTCTTTTGCTGATGGATTTAGCCGATGAATTCTACAAATAATAAGTTTAATAGCTATAATACTTAAAACTAAATTGTGTAGTACTTAAAAGAAATGGATTTAAAAATGTTTCTTCACAGGCTGAGAAATCAAAGGTACACACATGACTTATGAATATAACTGTAATATTGTTTAGATAACATACTTCCAAGAGTTGCAAGTAGTAGTCAAGTTAATTACATATCTCGTTGTTACTAGGTAATCTCACGTTTAATCAATATTATACCAAACTTTGTACAACGCGCGAAAAATCAGTACACTGAAGCAAAATTGATGTATTCTAGTAAATATTTGTAAATATTAAAGAACATACTTAAATTATTAAATATTTTTGCACTTAATCAATTTTCTTTTGTATTTTCTGCTATATTGTAATTATATTCACCCATTAACGCCCAAAGGACACATTTTTTTGCTTCAATTTCAGTCAAGTATTTCGTATCAAATCAAAGTTGTGAAAAAATAAAAGGTACATATCCTACTACTTTCAAGGTCGCTCTTCATGCTTCCGTGGTCAGAATTCCAATATGGCGTCAAACTAAAAAAAATTGCGTAATAATTGGAATAGCTTTATTCTTTTCAACTTTTTTCGAGCTTTTAGAATATTAGGATTCTATTGAACAAAGGTGGTAAAAATATTTGAACTTTCAGAAAATATTTTAGTTTTATATTCCACATCATTGCAACGACCTGAAAATGTCATCCTCAATGAAAAAACACTTGAACTCGAAAACTATGAGCTTTTTAAAGAAAAAGATAAGAATGATAAGATATTAGAATTTATAGAGAAATTTTTCTAAATTTTAAAATATGTATGAAAATTTTATTTCAGCATATTCTGTGATGAATTCTAAGTGTTTTTTATTCACTGCAATAGACATTTTCAAAGAAATTTTTATTAAGGACGCCATTTTGAGATCGTTACAATGATGTGCAGTCTAAAATAAAAATTTTTCTTAAAAATCAAACATTTTGATTAACTTTGTACAAGGTTTCAATTGAATTGCGATATTCTAATAGCTTAAAAAGCTCAGAAGAATAAAGATATTCTAATTTTTGGCTTTTTTTTTAAGTTTGGCGCCATATTGGACTCCGTAGTAGCTGTAGCTCAACTTTGACCACGGAATTTTCAAAAATAACCTAGAAAGCAGTGGGATTTGTAGCTTTCAATTTTTTTCAACTTCGATTGTCATATAACATACTTGATTGAAACTGAAGAAAAAAAATTATATTTGGGCGTCAATTGTATAAACAATATGCAATATTTAACAAAAAAATATTTATTTCATTGTCACTTTATAAATATTTTAAAAAATGACTTCGGAAAGCAATATAACGTTTTTCATTTGAAAAAGTAACGAAAATATTATAACAATACTTTCGTCGTGTTTCTCCCATGTTCTTCACGACTGGTGATCCGTTACAAAGTATGGATAAAAGTGGATGCAATAACTCCAAGGAACATGTTTATTTTTAGTTACATATACTTTACTGCGAAAACTGGTAAAATACCCGTTTTGTGGCTAATTCTGATATAAATCGATGACAAACGAAATTGTTTTCCAGCAAAGTACACGATTTTATTCGACTGAATATCGCCGACCATTTCTCAGTACATTTGATGGGTTTAGCAATGGCGGATTCAATATGGAGGCCAGGAAATATGAAAAATTATGGATTTTCTTAAAATAATCGCCATGAATGTTTCAAATGATTGTTTTATTTAGTTTTTCCATGTTTGCTATGAAATTGAATCAAAATTTATTGACAGATTTTCCAAATTCAAAATGGCAGATCCAATTAAGATCGGTAGGTTTTGTTACGATACTTTCCATTCATGAAGTTGGTAATAAGTGTTTAAACAGGGTAAAATAGTCTTAAAACATATCTGGACATAAAAGTATATTTACTTTCTGCTAAATTTGCATATTTTAAGTAGGAAATTGTCGTTATCGACCTAGGTTATCCCTAAAAAGATACCAGGAATGTCTAATGGCGTATGAAAAAAAACGTTATTTTCATGAAACTTTGAATAATTTATCAAAAAATTCTATAAAGTAATAAATAATACAACAAAAATCTCGTTGCGCTTTTATAAATTACAGTACCTATATTTGGTGAGATGCAAGTGATGTTTGTAATTAATAAGTGAAGCTATAGAAACTCTTTGAGATTTATTTTTTAGTTTATGAAATAAGAATATTTCATTAGAAATTTGCCCATGTATTTGAATGATTTTAAAAACATTCCTGTTTCCATTATATCGAGAATTTTATTTATACCCTACATTGATGTCATAATTATATACTTAAGAAACATTTATCGAAATTTGTCTAAATTGTAATAATCAGGATAAGTAGTAATTACCGAAATTTCTTAAATTGTAATAAATATCGATGCATGTAGCAAAAATACATTGAAAAACATTAATTAATTGTCACAATTATATTTATTCTATAGTAAAATAGAAAGATCCGAAATGAGACGCCAGAACTTTAACCAGGGACTGTTCGGTTTTCGGTCTAAAGCTCTGCATAAAAAAGAGCCAAAACATCGAAATTTAATTTTCCATCATTCACCATTGAAAAATTTGAAAATTTTATCAAACAAAAATTTGCAAGTAAATCTGAATTTTTAGGAGGATTTTTGTTTCCAGCTCCAGAAGTATAAACTTTATAAAAATTTAATTCATTCAGTTATCATTTGTTACTTCTTTATTTCTTACTTAATCAATATATATGTATTTTTAAAAAGGTAATCAAATATAAGATTATTTTCAATAGTATACTTTTTCAATATTGAAAAATGTTGAACAGACGTTTTCAGAATTCGAATTTGATAAGGTTAAAGTTCCATTTGGATTTTTTTACTGACAAGTTCTCTCCGTCTCTCTGGAGTGACATATCACTCCAAAAGTTTTAGAAAGTTTATAAATTATACGAAGATTTCTCGTAGGGACGTGGTTAAAAAGGAATAATCATATAATATACTGCGACTGGTAATCCATGCATACATTATGATATATACGTATATGTCTATGTGTGTGTATGCATATTATTCTATATCGTTCTAAAATACTACAGGGAATGTAAATGTCCGAGCACAGCACACGCAGGAATGTCGTGTAGAAATTTTTCATTGGGACTTTGTGTACTTTCTAGCACGATCGATGTCGACGAAACTATCACTTGGATGCTCGATACATACACCTATGTGCATACAACACAAATACACATAAACACATGAACGATTCCATTAAGAACGAAGCAATAAGATTTTGTTTCTTTCCTTTTAATAAAATCGGAAAACGGATATTAAGCTTACACGCAATCTCGCAGCTATTTACACGGTGACGAGCGGCTGCGGTTTTCAAAATTATTAGTTAGTACGCACGTATTTATTATACCGATCTGGAGATCATTCATGAGGCCATTCATTCACTGATGAGTCGCTATATCTATATCGGCGCTGTAAGCGTAATTTATTTCCCCTGCTGTCGCATAAGTTTGCTTCAGATTTCCTTTTTATTCGATTATTTCGAGTCATTCCTTTACTCCTTTCCTTCTTCAGATTTCTTCAGATTGATTCCCAAGCAATCCTCGGAAGAATTAATCATTTCTGGGGATTTTTGAGAAAGTGTCCTGGCGAAAACCAAAAATTAAAAAGGCGAATATTGATTTCATTCAACCTGTAATCGGCTAAATAAATATAATTTTGTTCAACTTGTCATTCAAGAGGTGTCAAATCACCTAATTTCTGTATATTTGAGTATCACGTAGTCTTTGGATTATTAAATATTCTTACCAAAACGATTTTCAATAATTACATTTAAATTTTAAGTGATAAATAACGTTATTTACATTTTTTATTTATCAAATAATAGTTCATTTTAATTTTTAATTGTTATTTTACGGTTGGATTTTAACACACCATTTTTTATTATGAAATTCTAAGCAATTTTAATCAGTAATACAAATTTGACAAAGATTTTTTTTATTGTAAGGAGAATTCATTATTTGAGAAGATTATTTATTTATAGAAAAACTTGGATACATTTTGAAGGAAAATTTTCCGCGTTTAAAAAACCTTTTTTTTCTTTTTAATATTTATGTAGTTAAATAAGTGTAAATTTGAATTCAATCTGAATATATAACGTAAGTATATATTCTTTATAATACAAGTTAAGTGATAATGAGACAAGATTGAGTAACAATGCATTGAAAAATCTAATGTAAAATAGGAACTCGAAGTAAAAAATGAACTGCACAGGAAATGTATGTCACTAAACGATTAGGAACGAATACAATTAAAATATTCTCTTATATATTCACATAAAAAAGGAACCGTAATTTTGTTCAGCATATTATTATTTAAAAGTGGTTACTGCGTAATTCAAATAATCTACTTGCGACACGCGTCGTGCATATTAGTCTGCTCCCATTGTATTCATATTGCATACAAACATTTGTCCAGACTCGCAAATAATAAACCGACGCATGCAACCGAAATACGGGACTTTTTGGTGCACAGAAAGGTCAAAGGTCAAACTGCAGCTATTTTGATACGCACATAAAATCTAGAGGAAACCCAGTTTAGATGCGGTTTCTTTCAGAAAAAAGAATGCAGCACTAGAAAACACACGTGTGTATTCCTGAAGCTTAATTTAACATTTTTGAGAAACCTAAAAGAAACTAGCAAGAAGAATCTACCACGATGACCAAAATGTTGCATTATACAAAAATTGGGTGTACTTCCGAAAACGCCCCCCACCCGATTTTAATGTACATTGGTATACTTACGTATTTCGGGGTGCTGATTACGGAAATGATAATGAACATTGGCGAAAATTTTATTTTCATCGTGAAAACCTTAAAAAAAACCACCATAATTTATGGTTTTTTTCAATTATCTCCTAAAATTCTCAAAATTTCGAAAAATTCTTCCAATAAAAGTTGTAGATTTGATCCAAATACACATTTTATATTTTATTCATATTCCCGCCAAAATCGATAGTTTTTGAGAAAAATCGAAAAAACGATAAAACACCATGAAAACGATCAATTATAACATGAATTCCACGTAGCGATACGCATATTCTTTTTGGCATTGCTAGGGATAGGTGGAGTTCAGACTGGTTAGGTTAGGTTAGTTTTAGGGCACGCATATGCTTTTAGGCATTGTTAGGGCTAGGCAGACTTGTGACTGGATAGCTTAGGTTAGTTTTTTTGGGCACCCATATGCTTTCACGCATTATTAGGGCTAGGTAGAGTTCTGACTGGTTAGGTTAGGTTAATTTTAGGGCACGCATATGCTTTTAGGCATTGTTAGGGCTAGGCATGGTGTTTTGTAGTTTTTTCGATTTTTCTCAAAAACTATCGATTTTGGCGGGAATATGCATTGAATATAAAATGTGTATTTCAATCAAATCTACAACTTTTATTGCAAGAATTTTTCGAAATTTTGAGAATTTTATGAGAT